>CM038559.1:35388002-36588002 GCA_021527575.1 Ensete glaucum | reverse complement strand
AAATGATCCCTGTTTGAGGAACTGCTCCAGGAAAGCTAGCTCATGCAACTCTCTCTCTCTCTCTCTCTCTCTTTCTCTCTCTCTCTCTCTTTCTCTCTCTCTCGCTCCTGTGATTAAAGAAGCTAAAGATGGGAAGTTTTCAGTGTGCTTTCCTCCCAAAGGGGGCTGAGGATCATGATATATGATGAAAATTAAGTGTGATAAATTTGACTTCTGTATCACAAGTAGAGATGAAAGAGAGAGAGAGAGAGAGAGAGAGAGAGAGAGAGAGAGAGAGAGATGCCTGTGCATCGCCAGGTAGGACGGACAGTGAATTTGAGATTGCTTAATGAATGGAGATCGAAGGGAGGCCAATGCAATCATAAACATTCATCTATCAAAGACAAAAGAAATAAAAACCACGAAAGGTCTTAATGCCATCATCATCATCCATTGTTGTATATGCGCGCGCCCGCCCACCCACCCACACACACACACACAGCATTAAGTAAGTAGTAGAAATAATTCGTTCTCGATCCAGCTTGGCTCATTATTTCCAAGCTAAGTTAAGCTTGGAACGTAAAAAAAAAAAAGAAAGTCCATTTCAGAAATGCCTCATCGATCGAACCTGGAAGAACAACCAGCAGAGTTTGCTGCTCCTACTTGTCCTGACATCATCCTAATATATGGGTCCAACAACAACAGATCATCCCAAAATCTTCGGGTGAGCCACTTGTCCTAAGGTTGTCGGAAACACAATCTAACGCATCTTTTGGAAGTAATATTATTGTAGGAAATTGAGGATCTTAAATCTCTACAAGCAGTGGTTCGAGCTTGATCTAGGAACTAGATTGATTTCTTTTGGCTTGTTGCACTGTGATGAAGTGACAAGAAATAAAGGAGGGGAGTGTGCATCAAAAGCTGCTGCCATATCATCTACTCGTTCCTGTGGTTCATGAGTAACAAACAATGACTGATGTGATCTATTTGATGGTACCTCAAATCTTGCTCGATTTGACATTAAGCATGAGTCGCAAGATGACAGCAATGGACCATTCTTAGGTTTCTGTCACTCTTCTCCTGTGGATGCTTGATAGCCAGTAGGCAACAATTATCAATGCCCCCACTCATGTCATGTACCTTTGATGCTATGAAATGGCAAATCCATACATCAAAAGGAGGGTTTATTATGCAATTTTTTCTTTTTATTTATCAGGATTAAATTATTATTATTATTATTATTATTATTATTATTATTATTATTATTATAAGAAGAAGAAGAAGAAGAAGAAGGAAATCAAGATCTGTTTCTTCTTTCTGAAGTTAAAACAAAATCAAGCAGGTGTCCCTGGGAACAGCATCACATAGTTAACAAGAAAATGGAGATGTTTTGCTGGTGGAAGCAGGAGTACTGAGGACCACCACCACCCTCATTAAGACTCAGGATTTGATGTGTTCTGTGGCCAAACACACAAAAAGGTTCAGTCAAAATGATTATATATATATTAAAAAAAAGAAGTTGTGAAAGGCATGACTGCTCTTTCTGAACAGATCATATTAGGGTGTGACGTTGGTCACCTCTTCTCAAGAAAAAAAGGGAAGAGTGTCATTAATCTAAGTAAGTTGGTTTTGGAAGAAAGAAATTGGTGGTTTCGCTATAGTGTTTTGATTAATTACTTCTATTTTGTTTGAGAGTAAAAAAAAAAATAATTTGATTTACAAATTAATTGTCAATGAAAATGCTGAAGCAAACTAGACTTTCTCCATTTTCTTCTTCTATATATATCTTACCGAGCCACTACAATAAAAACGGATGATATTGACTCGAGATTTTAAGCATACAAAACATGAGGTTTATCCAAGGTTTAGGTGAACCTAAGGTCAACCATTGGCAAGATATGGTTTTTCTTGTAAGCCTAAAAAGAATGCTTGCTGAGGTGCTATGCAGCAAGTCTTGCAGCTGTGATTACTGTTTTAATGCATCGCTTTTATATACTTCAAACACTTAAAAAAACACTCGTTACAAGATCCTAAATCTTTTGTTGAGAGAGACACAATCAAAGATAATTCTGGCAAGCATGGTTAGCTACCAAAATGGATATACCCCCACCCACACCTTCCATTCCAAGAATTTTGTCTGAAATTGAAAAGCCAAATACAGAATCATCATTCTAAACAGCACGACAGAAAGATGTACCACATTTTGAGCATAGAAATGATGGTAACAGCAGTCCACTGCATGCAATCAAAGAAGAAAAGGTTGGCAAAAAGCTCTCAGATTCCTACCACACAAACAAACCATGGACATCCACTAGGGTGGGTGGGTGGTGGCCAATCATCATCACTAGGGCTGGGGACCCTGCCACAGTCCTACTCGGTACAGTACACTGCAAAAGATTTGGCTATCCATGTCAATTTAGGTGATCTTGGTCAACAGTAACAGAAGGAATCAGAGACTCTCAATGGTGCACTTTCAAGTCTCATCATCACAGTGGTGACAGCACTGCACCCACACATTGGCTGTTAGGGGCAGCCAGCACACTCAAACAGCGCAGGTGGATGAGAACAAGGGAAAGAATGAATTGAGGGGGTGGGGTTTTCTTCTTCATTATTCTTGCAGGATAAGGAGAGGAGGAAGCTCAGGAGGGGGAGAAGAAGAAGAAGAAGAAGAAGAAAAAGAAAAGGAGGGTGTTGAGGTTAGTGGGGAAATGTGAGGTGATGAGTCTCACATGTATCAGTCTCTCTTGCTGGATTTGTGGCCCCATTATTAGATTCTGAACAAGGGACCTGGAACTATCTTGCTGCCCCACAGCAGTCATATAAATGCAAATGCCCCCCAACAGAAAGAGAGTAGTAAGATCTATCCTCCTCTATCTCTTTCACTGAGTTCTTGTCTTCGATCCCTCTTTTTTTCTTTCTTCTTTTTTTTCTTACCGTGGACCTCTTTTAATTCCCTATTCTCATTGTTTTCCGAGGCACAAAACTTTTCCAGTGGTCTCCTTTAATCATATATATATACCTTAATTTTTGTGCATCTCATTCCCTACTTAATAATTTTTTGTGCCACTTCTTTTTCTCACTTCTCTCCATTTATCCATGTCACTTCTGTCTAGATATATATACAAACTAGCCTCCACCGTGGTTGGCAGTTCAAGGCTGCTCTTTCTTGAGAGAGCTCTCTTCCTAAGAGCCTGCAGTAGAATGAATGCCTAGGAAGAAGGAAAGGCTGATGAGACGACGTCTTGCTCTGATGGATGTTTTCCTATTGCTGTTGGTTCCAACCCCCAACCCAGCTTGGTGGAGTGTGTGTATCGAGTCTCTTCTTCTCCACTTGTTGCTTCCTCGACCCAGTGAGAATATAGAGGTCATCGTTTCAGTTGATTAGTTCTTCCTCTCCATGGAGTTGGCTCCGTTCTGCACCAACGTCAATATCCTTATCCTCATTCTGGCTCTCTGTTCTCCATGCAAGTTCTTCCAGAGCCCCGTGGGCTTTGGCTCCTCGGACTTCCTCCGGACCAGAAGAGACACGGCAGCATCCTTGGACTTCGGGAGACTCGTCTTCAACTCTCCCTCTGCAGTCCTGAGGCCCCGATCCCCCAAGGACATCTCACTCCTCCTCACCTTCCTCTCAGCTTCCTCCTTCAGCCAAGTCACAGTCGCAGCAAGAGGAGCTGGACACTCCATCCATGGCCAAGCCCAAGCTCTTGATGGAATCGTCATCGAGATGGCTTCTATTCCCTCTGACATATACATCCACAAAAGGGGAGATGACGAGGTTGGCTTCTCTCATGCTGATATCAGTGGTGGTGCTCTCTGGATCGAGCTTTTAGAGGAGAGCTTGAAGGTTGGGCTGGCTCCAAGGTCTTGGACCGATTACCTTTATCTCAGCATTGGTGCGACTCTCTCCAATGGTGGTGTCAGTGGCCAAAGCTTCAAATATGGAGCTCAGATCAGCAATGTCCTTCAACTAGATGTGGTAACAGGTAATTGGGATCGAAGAAAGCAACAGCTCTTCTTCTGTTGTGGCTGACTGACACATTTGGATCGGTAACAGGCAAGGGAGAACTGATGACATGCTCACCCACCAAAAAACTCGGAGCTTTTCTATGCAGTTCTTGGCGGGTTAGGCCAGTTTGGCATCATAACAAGAGCAAGGATCCTTCTCCAAGATGCTCCACACAAAGTAATTTAGACAAAAAAGTTGTCGGTGTTACCTTTTGAATGTGATGAGCCACATGCCATCCCTCATGTACAGTGTGGAGGTGTCCTACTTCGATTTCCTCAACAGGGTGAGGATAGAGGAGATGAGCCTGAGGAGTAGAGGACTCTGGGAAGTTCCCCACCCTTGGCTCAATATGTTTGTGCCCAAGTCTGGGATCAAGCACTTCAAAGACTTGTTGCTGGACAACATCCCACCGCAAGAAGCTGTGTAGTAGTATTATTGTCCAACTAACTAGTTTACTTCTTTGTGTAATAAGAGATTTAGGAGGGAGATTGTTTGTGTTTTATGCTTTGGAGAATTCGCTTCTTTTTTGATACATGAACTGTGGCTGCCACAGCAAGGAAATTATTACATGAACTCACAAGAGAGTCAAGGCAGATTTTTTTTTTTCGTTATTTGTGGGGTTGAAATCGAGACATCGCTTCTTCGATATACTGCTAATTAAATAATAAGGGCATTTGGACTGCGAAGAAATAATAATGGAATTCGATGCGCGGCATCTAAACAAAAAAAAAATAAAATTGATGATTGTTCATGACTATCGATCAGATAACATGATCCTCTTTCAGTGCATTTTTGTTTTCCGCAATCAATTTTCCTGATTAATCAGAACATCGTTTACCATCCGATCGTACATGGCGTTTGACCACACGAAATAGAATCTTAGAACATAAATAATACACCAACAGGGAATAGACTGCACTGCACTGCACTGCAAACTTCAATCACACAAGACATAGGGATTGATTCACTTCTTATCAGACTCCTATGTTTTTGCTGCATGAATACACGTACGTTTTAGTGAACCGTGGAGACCAGCTATTGGCGGGTACCACCACAGCCTCTCCCACTGAGCTGCTGCTGTGCTACCATCCAACCAACATACACTCGGATATTACCATCTGGCAGCTCCAAATTGGCTGGTAAAGCACTATGTTTCTGCATTGACCACAGTAGCAGGTGCCACAGATTGATTTACTTTAAAGAAGCATCGGTCAACTATCCACAGCAAAATGCCATAGCATCAGGAATTATATGCACTATATAAATTGAACGATCATGTGACAAAAGCTTTTCAACATGTTGTGCAAGTAACAGCTTTGCCAATAGATTTCTTGCTTAGATTCCTGCTTCTTGGACATCAAGAAATCTTTATTTATTGCTTCACCTAAAGCTGAATGTTTGGAGCCATAAGCTGCAGGATCACACACAGGATTCTGCTCATTTGTGATGATAGCAATTTTGATGCCACAAGATTGTGTTTTTTTCTTTTTCCCTTCCCGTCAAGATGAAAGTAGTTTTATTATATCATAAAGCAACCGAACTAAGGTACCAAAATGTTCTTGCATGTGACACATTATATGCAGATATTTTAAAAGTCTCCTCCACTACATTCTCGAGGTTATTTCCTGTTCTTATTTCTTAGTAACCTGATATGTTTAATATTTTATAAGCTATGTTCGTTAGCAAGTAGATGAAGGGTGAAAGTAAACATACCAAGATCATCTCTAGGGACAACAGCTGCTTGCATCACTAGCGACCAGCAAGCAATATAAAAAGTTCTTCATCGGTAATTGCTCCAAGCTCCATCGCTCTTTCTAAAGCAGTGAAGCCACCACCATCCTTAGTTGATGTGCTTGCACCCCTGAGCATCAACAAATTATTTTTGAGTCTTGGAAAGATATTTAGATAGCAGAATCAAGTATGGTTGCAATCTGAGATGAGATGATGGTCAGGCTGTGGAACAATTTGGGAAGTGAGTATTTAACCTTCTAGGCAAATGAAAATTGCTTTTATTTTCTATGCATTAGGAGATCCGATGTCCAGAGCATGGAAAATCTTCAGAAAAGAAGATATATAAACTGAAGCAACATAAGAAGCTAACTCATTGACAAAGGATGAGCATATTACTGCTACCTCAAAGTTTAAAAGTATACCAAGAAGACCACTCCTGACAACAAGGAATTCTCTTTCACAAGTATAGAAATAATTGCAATGTTCAGTTGAACCTCATGTTTGGTACATTGTCTTGCCTATTAATGATTCTCTGTATCTATGTGATGCATCAAATTTTCTGTTTGAACATACATTCTACGTCTTATCCGATTTATTATGTTACACCTTGTTACATAAGTAACCAAGTATGTAGATGGATATACACCATATTGAAGCTGGTCAGTTTTGCCTACAGGCAGGCCCCTAACCATGGAATGGCTCTCACAATGCATGGGCTATTTGAACCTAGCATACTTCAATCCAAAAAATCATCATCAAACATAATTCACCAAGACAATTGCTTAGATAGAAATTATTTATACGACAGTTTTTGGCATCATTTATATGTTTGCTTCTAAAAAAATTTAGCTGGTCCTTAGTAATATTGTCAACAAACTCGAAGGAGGCACTAGGAAGAGGCAATTTGACTATGAGCAGGGGAATTCAGAAAAATGTGATTAAAAAATACTGAGCATAGATATTCTGCAGATCATCGATTATTTGTTGAAAATGTGAGTTAGCTGAGGAACAAAAGAACAAACATGATTTAATTTAACTTGAAGAAAATAAACACCAAGACTATGGCAAAGTTTATATGCAGAGTTATACTTGTATAGAAAAAACTCCATATGGTTAGAGAACGTCCATGTTCTTACCTTCTTATCAAATATTTAGCAAGAGAATTATTCTTTGTGCAAATACAATGATGGAGAGGGGTCCTCCCATGAAAATCCTGGAAATTAATGTCAGCACCAAACTGTAGCAGGAGCTCCAACATGACAGGATCACCAACATGACATGCTATATGCAACAGGGAACAACCATCCAAACAGCTCTCTGGTTCACCAGAATCCTTGATTTTCTGACATAGTGCAGGATCAAATTGTTTCCTCTCTGTGGAACCATTATTTTTGTGCATGGGTGTATCCGATATGTGATAAAGCTCACTATTCACCTCATCATATATGGTGTTAGGAAAGGCATCTGATGCCACAAAGAGGCGATATGCTATTTGAACATTATTAGTTTTGATTGCTTGCCAAATGCGAACTGTAACGAGAGGAAGCTCAGACTGACTTGTTTCTCTGACTATTAGAGATTTGCCCACATACTGCAAGAATTGAAATTGGTAAGATAGTGAGGAGGTTCAATAAATATGAGGATGCATATGTATAATTAAAATGGCTGAGATAACACCATCTCATCATCCATAAGCTAGAAAATATGAAGTTGCACGCTAAAAGGAAATATCTATAATGTTTGTCTATACCATATTTTGCTTTAAAGTTTTTTGTCTCAAGACATTACTTTTGCTGCTAAAAACTGAATCTTCCTATGATTTCAGTATTACTGACCCACATTTTCTGATAACACCATCTCATCATCCATAAGCTAGAAAATATAAAGTTGCACGCTAAAAGGAAATATCTATAATGTTTGTCTATACCATATTTGCTTTAAAGTTTTTTTTTGTCTCAAGACATTACTTTTGCTGCTAAAAACTGAATCTTCCTATGATTTCAGTATTACTGACCCACATTTTCTTCATCTTGTTCAGAACAGCACTTTAAATGTTATGGAAAAGGTAATTTTAACAACTGAAAGTACATTTTAATTAGTATCTACATAGACCACATAATCTTAACAGTTTTTACTGTTAACTTAATGATCATTACCACCCATTACAACAAATATTTTATTGTCCAAGAATCCGGGTAGATTCACAAGGGAACTGTAAATTATGATGATCCTAGTTGACTAATTATGCTTGCTGAGGGTATTAAACAATGCAATCCTAGTGCCTTTTTGTTATTAACACTTCCTGTAAAACTTCAAATACAAAGTACAAATTTTTAAAGTTAGGCCAAGATAAAAAGGGACTCAAAACCTTGAAAGCTTTGATATTTTTCATTCTCTTGCTTCAAAAATATTTGTATCATTCGCAACATCAAGAAGGTATTATACAGTCACTTGCAATATAAATTCAATTCCAACGCCAATATTTTTTTTCATCAAACGAAGTTCATCACTTTTCAGAAAAGACAAATAAATCAAGAATTTATCCATCATCTTCCTACAAAAAAGAGAATTTAGGTTTTTTTTCTTTCTCTTCCAAATTGTACAATCACTTCATTTATCAAAGTGGCACTACTTACCACATATCCTTATTACTTTACACCGACTCACCAATAGTCATGCCTGCATCATTTCTTCAAATGCACTTAGTAATTCAAACTGAAATGTGGATCATATCAAAACTAAAATATGAAGATAAAATATTAATATTCAACTGGAAAAGGCTTCAATTCCATAACTGATAGTAGATTCTCCTTTCTAGTCAGAATGATATATATTTCTCAGAATCTACCAGCTCATTCTTTCATGATTAGATTTTTTTAACAATATGGTCCTTCTGTCTAGTAGTAATTTGAAATCAGTTTTATTTCCCAAAAAAAAGTCATTGTGAGAAAGAAACATCTGTTCTTGATGGAAGAAACTATGATTCAGTATGTATAATTTACAGCATGTGCTAAACCAAAGTAGATATCTCGAACAGGTAAAGCCCTACTAAGCATTACAAACATTAAGGTACCTTGGAATGTATATATTTTTCTTTTCTTGAAATAGCATCTTTAGGAGTGGGCTTTTTGACAGATGGCCCATCAACATTTGGTACATCAATCCTGCATGAAAATTTCCAGAAGGTATTTGATGTAAGGCAAGCTACACCACATGTAGCACCATCAAAGAGTACTGAACGAAAATTGCTTTTTTACATAAATAATTTAGGATATCAGATAATGAGAAAATTGAAATAATTAGATAAATGTTTTTCAAAGAATTACAGATTCCAATTTTAGAAGTTTTGTCTCAGGACAAATAAGAGATGCGATGATTAGGTCTGGTAGCAGTACATCTCTTTTAAGAGGGGAGAGAGATGAGGATGGAGGCTTGTGATAGGGCATATTTTGCCCCATCCAACATAGACTTCCACGTCACCTTCAAAAAGCTGAGTAGAAACATCCGACTTAGCTCAGACCAAGGTCTCGAGAAGAAGCACTGCCTCAGTCCACTGATCGAGGAGCTCAACCCTGGTCGCATCCTCTGTCTCCGCCACGATGGCTCCTTCCGTACGTCCCCTACGCAATGTCCTCATGAAGAATTGCTTAATAAGCCCGACGATGGTCGATTTCTTAAAACCGCCCTGCACCACCAATACGGCCGACGGTGCCGCATATCAAATACGGAGTCCCGATGATGACATATAGTTCACAGCCAAACCCGCCTCGAGGTCCAACCAGCCAACTCGGACCGCCACAGTGGGAGGACCTGTCTTAACCCAGACAACAGCCTTAGGGAGGACCGTGCTTGCTACAGATGTGCAATAAAAACAACCAACACAACAGTCAAAATTGGCAGACAGGTTAGTGGTTCGACCACCGACCAACGTACGACACCAACCTACCACCTATGCGCATTAACCCACCTCGTACAATTTCTGCCTCCCCAGGTAGTATAAAAGGTCCCCAGGTAAATAAGCAAAGGGACTTCTTCAACATTATGCATACTACACAGAACAATTCAGTCAACTAACTTGATCGTCGAAGGGGCCGAGTCGGGATGGCCCCCCACCATCCGATTGTGGCCTTTTTGCAGGTCTTGGAGGTCGGGAGCGGAGCGAGAAGTGCAAAAGAGTCTCGCCAGCCAAGGGTACCACGCGGGGGGGGGGGAGATGATGGGATTTGACATCTCTATCCAGGGAACCGTGCAATGCCCCCCTAATGACAACTGTGCTCACAAAAAGCTGAGGTCTACACCGGACTGATTGACGTTCTTCACACCCTTCCCCAAGAGATCACCAGAAGAAGGGGAACATTCCTCGAACTCCACCGCCAGAGACATCGTATGTCCCTTGTGCACGTAGGCAGAACCAAGCCGAGGCAACACCTCAGCCTTGACATAAAAGAGACAAACATTCTTTTGGCAGTAGAAGGAGGGCCACGTCACAAGGGCGCCCGATGCTAGACACGGACCTGGGAGGACACTCGAACCGGATCGCTTTCACTCACTACTCGAGCCTCGGTCCTGGGAGCCTAGCTCTCATCCTCTGTCTCGCAGGCAGGAATGTCACCTCCCTAACACCGGGCAAGGCAGCTCTCATTGGAAGGGCAACGGTCCCGTACGAAGAACGGTGCTACCTTCCAAGCGCGAATAGCACTTGACGGCACGCCCGACGACCTGAGGTGCGGAACCTTACCACTACCCACCGAAGCCTAGCTTGAACTTGGTACAATGGCCCTAAGTCCTACTCGGGGTGGATCTACCAGCGGGAAAGGTCGAGGCCAACTTCCCGAGCTAGGCCCAATCGAGCAGAGCGAGAAGTCCGCCGAACCCTAAGTCGCCATGACCAAGGGGTCCGGGGACCGGCCACGACACCACCCGACAACCTGAGAAAGCGAAGACGACATAACCGAGGCTTGGGAAGGAGAACTCCAACTCAGATGAGCTTCAAGGGCATTCGAGCTACAACACAAGGTCGGACGAAGATAGCACCATAGATGCCTGGAGCCCGCTGGTGCAGCAAAAACACCTCAAAGGGGAAACTTCGAAGAAAGAATTCCATAGGCCCTAAAGCCAGAAGACGGATGTGCCGATTCGTCCACAATCTTCAGTGGAGACCGTTATAGCTGGCCAAGCAAATCATACTCAGCGAGGCATAACCACAAAGGTGCGAAGGAAGGGTCTCACTTTTTACTAACCAGAAAATCCGAATCAGACTGGTTACAATAGAATCGACTACATTACAAGCACTTTTTACATGAAGGGAAAGGAAAATTATCATCATCACGGAGTGCATCAAAGCAGTCTCGCATCCGACTCGATCTCCCATCCAGATTCAAGGTTTGCGGACCCCCAACGCTGGACGATTGTCGCTCGTACGTGCCCAGGCCACTTCTGGAAGAACGGGGGAGTTGTCCCCTGTCCATCCCCACTCAGTCCTCACGGGTTAAAGAGAGGTCCTCTACCTCCCCGCCCTTCGCAGGGGCCCCCTCCAAATCAAACTTTAAAACCCGAACCCTCTTCATCCAAGCTGTTGCACTAGGATGGACGCCCGCAACCACAAGGGGTGTTGAAAAAACTTCATGGGATCCCATCCTCAGGAGACAAGTCCAGGAGTAAAATGAGATGCTGCGAGCAAAAACTGTCGATCAGGACTCATCCAACAAGAAAGAAAGCCACTTGGACAAGCGAACCTATCGTGACCAAGATGGTAGAGGCCCTCGCCTCGAGCCACAAGATAAAATGGGATGATGTGAATAAGATTCTCCAGTCAAGAATTGGCAAGCAAAGAAGCTACACGGCCAACTAGCCTTACCGTGACCAAGGTCTCGGTGAAGCCCTCCACCCGCCACCTTGAGGGCGTCAGTCAGGCCTATGTGCCAGGACAGAGGATCAAGGCGTCACAAGCAAAAATACGCAAGAAGACCAAGATGAAAAGATAAGAGTATGAAGATGCCAACAAAACGGTGAGCCTCCAAGGGTTTATAAAGATTGGCCCAAGACGCTAGGCTCGGGGTCCTTGGCACGACATCCCAGGGAAACCCTTCAATTACCGGAGATAGGTATGAAATGACGCTTCAGAAACCCCAAAAAGATCCACAATTAATGGGCGAGATGTGGCAAAAGAAACCGCTTGAGGAAGTGAACCACCCGCCAAGCAACCAATTGCAACACGACAGCTCAACCCCTCATTAATACGAAGCATCACAAACCACCTCGAACATCGATGCTTTCCCGCTTCAACATCTTATCCAAGTGTGCTTTCAACTTCAAAGGGCTTGTAGCCTTGCCTTCAAGGTTGCTCTGGTTCAAACCCGACCAACTCCAAAGGGCTTTTTCAGCCCAACTCCAAGGTTGCTCGAGTACCAACCTGACCGACTTCGAAGGTCTTACAGCCCCACCTTCAGGGTTGCTTGAGTCCAAACCCAACCAACTCCAACAGGCTTTTTCAGTCCAACTCCAAAGTCGCCTCGTACCCGACCGACTTGAAGGGCTTCTGACCCGTCTTGAGGTTGCTCAGGTCGAAACCCAACCAACTCCAAGGTCGCTCGGGTACCAACCCGACTGACTTCAAAGGGCTTGTAGCCCCGTCTTCAAGGTTGCTCGAGTCGAAACCCAACCAACTCCAAGGTCGCTCGGGTACCAACCCGACTGACTTCGAAGGGCTTGCAACCCCACATTCAGGGTTGCTTGAGTCCAAACCCGACCAACTCCAAAAGCTTTTTCAGCCCAACTCCAAGGTCGCTCGGGTACCAACCTGACCGATTTGAAGGGCTTGCAGCCCCGCCTTTAGGGTTGCTGGGGTCGAAACCCAACCAACTCCAAAGGGCTTTTCATTAACTCAAGGTCGTCGGTGCCAACCCGACCGAAGGGCTTGACCCGCTTTAGGGTTGCTCGAGTCCAAACCCGACCAACTCCAAAAGGCTTTTCAACTCAAGGTCACTCAGTACCAACCCGGACTCGAAGGGCTTTTCATTAACTCCAAGGTCGCTCGGGTACCAACCCGATCGACTTCGAAGGGCTTGCAATCCTGAACAAAGTTTTCACGAGCTTCCAAGCTCCTAAAGGGCTCCCAAAAGAGCTTCTGAGTTCCTAAAGGGTCCTCAGACCCAATACAGGGACAAAGGGCTTCTGAGCCCTCAATCAGTTCTCAATCCTAAACGATTTCCGCGGGGCTTCCTGCCCCAATCGGTTTCCACCCTCGAACAACTTCCAAATGAACTTCGATTCCGAACAACCTCCAAAGGGTTATCTCTACATACATCAAACTAACAAAAGTGCTCGTTTCCAAATATGATCTCTGACTAGGCCTCTCGGCCAGTCCACGCCGACTTCAAGTCTCGGCCAATTTTGTTGACATCAAGTCCCGGCCTATGGTACTGACTCGGCCTATCGGCCAGTCCATGATGACTTCAAGTCTCGGCCAGACCCGTCGACTTTGATTTCAACCCAAAAGCAGGCACACACAAAACAATGTCAACGATCAAGCAAACCATCAACCACGAGCTGCATCCCCTCAGTTCTCTCGAGGCGCGACTCTCCTACGAGGGGAGAGAATGATAGGGCATATTTTGCCTATCCAACATAGACTTCCACATCACCTTCCAAAAGCTGAGGAGACACATCCGACTCAGCTCAAACCAAGGTCTCGAGAAGAAGCACTGCCCCAGTCCACCGATCGGGGAGCTCAGCCCTGGCCTCATCCTCTGTCTCCACCACGATGGCTCCTTCCATACTGTCACGGACAAAAATGTAAACAAGGTGTTCGATGAAATGCTCATGTTTATCCGTGTCCTTTAGTTTATATATATCTTGTACAGCAAGTAGTGGGCTTGCAGTAAGCTTAGCAGCCCTAGTTTGGTTTGCTTTGTGGCCGATTTTGGCCTGTAAATACAAGTGTCTTACAAGCACTTATGGGGACTTCGGCCTGTAATGGACCATTATCCTTAATGTGCAACCTTTATGAGTTTGTAATGTCCATGGATATAATTTGTATTGGCTTTATAAAGTATTTGCTTGAGCAGTTGCTTGCGGATCCTGTTGGAATTGCTTCTTTTGGCCCGTTTTCTCTCTTATAAGTCATAAGGGACCCTAGGAGATCTCGGGGAAGGCTGACCTTTGCGGACGGACACGCACGGGTGCCGCAGCAAAATCAGTTAAGCCCGTGACATTGTGGTACAGGCGGGACAAGCACCGAAACACTCGCCATACAAACGTGGGGACCTAGGCGTGTGGAGAACGACGACGCCGTTGGGGAAGCGGACATTGAGATGTAGGGAAAGGAGTCGCTCAAAGGAGCGGGCATCCAGGTTTGGCATTCAGAGGAATGACCAACCCTTTGCGCGAGAGGCACCACGAGGACAAGCAAGCGAAAAAGAATACGTAACGCACAAAGATTGGGATGGCTGAGTTCGAGCTACGGCTCGACGTTGACAACCAAACTTGACGGTGCTCAAGGCAAATGGGGCGTTTGGTGAAAGATGAGATTGTGCAATGTGGGAGGTGTTGCGTAATGACCGAAAGAGTAATGCAAAGCTCACAGAGGTGAGGGAAATTGCTAACTCGAAGAATTCGATACTCATGCAAGGGCTTGTACACGGACGATAGAGTGTTCGTGGCCATCCCAAGGTGCGATCGAAACTCGACGCCATGGAGCATCAGAACTTTATCTTCGGCATGGAAAGGATACGTCCGTAGGCGGCTGAAGTGTGCAACAAGTTCAACACGTTGCTAGACCTTGAAGAGTGCAGTGGGGACTGTATTGGCAAAGAGTCGCAATCTAGCAAGTGCATTTGCGGAGGCAGAACAAGGCACAAGTTGTTCAGCAAGACGGAGTAGTCCAAAGGGGATGGTAGTCTCCGAAACTTCTAGTGGGAAGAATGCAAAGAGGAAAGTTGCTTCAACAGGACAGATATCCAGGAGGGATAAGTCCTAGTTCTCCAGAGGGAGAATCATGTGCAACACATCGCATATATTGAGGAAGAGTTCCTCAAGGCAATATCTCCACAAAGCTCAACGGACCGAGCGACTGATGAGGAGTCGTCGCATGATCCTGAATAAGGTAATACATTGGTGAATGCATTTCAAGATCAAGTAAGGGAGCAATCCAAGGCAACATCATATGAAGGTACACATAGAGTCGATGTGAAAATCGAACTCCATGGAGGGTTGACCCGTGGAATGGTGGACGCGAGGGCCACTATCAACTCAATGCAAATCGAGAAGCGGAGCGACTTGGGTGGAACTTGGTGAAGTATCCAAGCCGCATGAAGGGAGTCAACATAGAAGATGGAATATGGAGTAGAGGCATGGAGATTTCCTTGGATAGAGGTCAAGGGCATGAACTCTTGTGGAGGCAAGAGTGAGATCATGTCGTTCTATGGGTTCTTCATTCTGATGGGGCGGACTTATTTGCATGGTGCCAAAGACGAAGGGAGCTTTGAGGCACATGCACCTTACCTTAGAGATGCATTTGACGGAGTAACTAAGGTGATTCAACTTGCGCAGGCAAAGTTGGGATCAGGAGACCTTAGCATGGGGCAAGAGGATGCAGAGGCAGGTACTCTTGAAGAATATGCCACAGTGTTGTCAGGAACAAGTGCATAACGGAGATTGTGCTGGTATAGGATAGAGGCCCAGGATCCAGACAATAGCGCACCAATTCTAGCGAAGTCGGGGGACTTCAGAAGCTATTAGGCGGCAGACTGTCCTAGAGCTATGCCTATTCCGAGTGTGACCCAAGAGTGGGTGGACAAAGGTGAATTGCCAAGGGAGCGAATAAAAAATCGAAGATGGCAGAGGCCCTACGATGTGTTGGCAGAGGCCACACATGGAGAAGTCGTAGTCCGAGTTCATCACACGAGAATCTGTATGCAATGAAGATGTCACCAGGAGGCGACATGCAGCGGATCGCGGTGGAATAGTTCGTGGCAATGCAATACATGCGGACATGTCCTGTGAGGGACATCATCATGCGAAGGTATGATCAGGAGCTCCACTTTGGTATATGACACAACAACAAGAAGGGCTATGGATTTAAGGAGTGAATGTCATGGTACCACAGAGGCGGGTCTTTGTGTGTGCATCGAAGCTTGCATTAGATGAAAGCCTTAGTCATCAGCATATGGGGGTTGTATACCACCGAGGAAGAAGTCCAAGTACAAGTACTAGTGAGTCCCACGGAGGGGGACGTGATCATGTAAATGATCAGGAGCTACTGTAAGCTCAACTTCGGTGAACAATGTAACGGCAAGAAGGGCTGTGGATTCAAGGAGTGAATATCATGGTACCGGAGAGGCAGATTTTCTATGTGTGCGCATCGAAGCTTGCATCAGATGAAAGCCTTGATCATCAACATATGGGAGTTGTGTAACACCGAGGGAGAGTCGCAAGTACCAGTGAGTCCCATGGAAGGGACCGGATCATACAAAGGTATGATCGGAGAGGTTGGAGAGTTGGGCCAGTGCTCACATTCATTTAAGGAAGTCCGACAAGTCAGAGGGCAAGGCCGAGTAAGTGAACGTTGCTACCGAGGAAGCTAAGGAGAACAGAATCGGTGCGAGCCCTGCAACAAGATGGCGGAGGCCATACATGAGATTTGCAGCCTGTCTTACCATCAACCAAGGAGAACTACTAAGAGGACACAGTGCTGTTGAAGCAGGTGGTCGAAAGGGGCAAGGAAGCGACAACGAGTCCGGAGGGGCTCAGCTACCCAAAAGCAATAGTGGAGGAGCGCCACAGTGCCGTAGAGGCGGATCTACCGATCGCGAAGGAAGGGATGCAGATGCAAGGCAACGGATAGTACGGCCATGGGCTTGGCAGTGTCATGGTACTGCAGAGGCAGGACTTCTGTGGAGTCATCAATCCCATGGAGGGAGAGTATGAGTATTGGTCGTAAAAGGGGCCGAGGAGGTGGAGAATGCGGAGGCAAACTCCATGTACCAAGACAAGGCGGAAGGGCAGAGGCCAAAGAACTTCATAAGACCGATGTCAACCAGCTTCTCATCAAAATAGCCAAAAGTGGGGACTTCGTGTTGATGCAGGAGTGCTTGACTAAGGAACGAATTAGACAGTACATGGTGTTGTACCTTTTCTACTCAGAGGAGTAGGCGACAAAGATGATGGAGGAGATGGTACAATCCCAGAGGCGACCAGATCTATCAAAGACTTACTCCAAGTTGGGGGACTCCAAGTTGGGCTAAACTTTTTGCTCTTTTTGAGCAAAACTTCTTGCATTCCAGAAGTTCAATGGTAGTGGGAAGGCAAATCACAATAGCTAACTCAATGCAAGGAGTGCAAACACTTCAAGTGCTTCAGAAGTGTGAGCAAAGAGGGGCGAATGTTAGTAACTAGCTCAATACATGAAGTATAAACTTGAGGCAGGCGAAATCGAATAATCTTTGCCTTCTCAACTCAAGAGAATGAGCAAAATTGAGTACCCCAATTCTCTTAACTCGAGGAGGCGAGCGAAGCCAAGAAACCTGGCCTTCTTAATTCTTAAGAGAATAAGTGAAGTCGAGTATCCCAGTTCTCTTACTTATCCAGCAGAGGAGCTCTGCATAAGTTCAATGACCCTTCAAAGAAAGCTTATGGAAGACAATAGTTGTCAAATCGTCACCATTGGTGATCAGTACTACTGAGAGTAGATTGTCCACTTCATTTCCTAATTGAATGTCAATCGAAAGCGGGAGTGATGCGAACCTACTTGGAAGTGACAACTAAAAGTGGAAGAAGGATCAATGAGCAAATATTATGGAGGAAGGACCTAAAAAAACTTCAAAGTTTGCGAAGCGATGCTCGTTAAAGTTCTAACAAGCATCCATCCAGTTCAAGCAACATGAGTATACTACGATATTGGCGCATAATAAGGCAAGTCTTTTCCTTCATCAGAAGTATCTGTGAGAATCAACAAAGATCAGCATAACTCAGCCAATCCCACACCAGAGTCAGTCATTAATGAGTTGCCACAGCATGGCAAATCAGAGTTTGACTACTCAACAATAGCGGCGGAGAGTGGTTGGGAGCCAAAGGAGCGTGTTGCAGCCAAAGCGAAAGATTGAAGATTCAGCAAAATGCGAGGAGATGCAGCGCCTATAGTGGCTTCGACGAGGATATCAAAGGAATAAGTGGGGGAGAATATCACGAACAAAAATGTAAACAAGGTGTTCGATGAAATGCTCATGTTTGTCCATATCCTTCAGTTTGTGTACATATCTTGTACAGCAAGTAGCGGACTTGTAGTAAGCTTGGCAGCCCTAGTTTAGTTTGCTTTGTGGCCAATTTTGGCTTGTAAATACGAGTGTCTTGCAAGCATTTGTGAGGACTTCGGTCTGTAATGGACCATTATCCTTTATGTGCAACCTTTCTGAGTTTATAATGTCCATGGGTGTAATTTGTATTGGCTTTATAAAGTGTTTGCTTGAGCAGTTGCTTGTGGATCCCGTTGGAATTGCTTCTTCTGGCCTGTTTTCTCTCTTGTAAGTCCTTAGGGACCCTAGGAGATCTCGGGGAAAGCTAACCTTTACAGACGAACACGCACGGGTGCCGCATGGCATAGGCAAAATCAGTTAAGCCCGTGACAATATGTGCATTACGCATTTCCTCCTGAAGAATCACTCAATAAGCCCGACGATGGTTGATTTCCTGAAACTACTCTACACCATCAATATGGTTGGCAGTGCCACACATCGAGTATGGAGTCCCGGTGATGATATATAGTTCACAGCCAAGACCGCCTCAAGGTCCAACCAACCAACTCGGACCGCTACAGTGAAAGGACCTATCTCAACCCAGACAATAGCCTTATGGAGCACTGTGCTTGCTACAGATGCGTAATAAAAGCAACCAGCACAATAGTCAGAATTGGCAAACAGGTCAGGGGTTCAACCATCGACCAACGTATGACACCAACCTACTACCCATGCTGTAACAAAAATATAAACAAGGTGTTCAATGTAATGCTTATGTTTGTCTGTGTCCTTCGGTTTTTGTACATATTTTGTACAGCAAGTAGCGAGCTTGCAGTAGACTTGGCAACCCTAGTTTGGTTAGCTTTTGTGGCCAGTTTCAGCTTATAATCTGAGTTGTGTCATATAGGCACTTGTGGGAACTTCGGTCTGTAATGGACCTTGATCCTTTGTGTGCCATAGTTGTAATTTGTATTGGCTATATAAAGTGTTTTCTAAAGTAATTGCATGTGGATCCCGTGAGAAATGCTTCCTCTAACCCGTTTCTCTTTTGTAGGTCCTAAGGAACCCTAGGAGGTTTCGGGGAGGCTAATATTTTTCAGACGGACACGCAATGGTGCCGTATGACTTAGGCAAAACCAGCTAACTTCGTGACATTTTGGTATCAGAGCCGGACAAGCACATGCAGACTCAGTTGCCATACAAACATGGGTGACCTAGCTGGGCTATGTGGAGGGCAGCCAGCACGTGCTATCGTTTGGGAGAAATGGACAAGGAGATATAAGGAAAGGAGCCATTCAGAGGAGCGGGCATCCTTGATTGACATTCAGAAGAATGGCCAACCCTTTGCGCTAGAGGCACCATGAGGACAAGAAAGCTAGGAAGAATGTGTACCGTATAAAAGTTGGGATGGCTGAGTTCAAGCTACGGCTTGACGTTGACAACCAAACTTGATGGTGCTCAAGGCAAACAGGGTGCTTGGTAAAAGATGAGACCGCGCATAGTGGGATATGTTGCTCAACGACTGAAAGAGTTATGCAAAGCTCACAGAGGTGAGGGGAATTGCTAACTCGAAGAATTTGGTACTCATGCAAGGGCTTGTATGCGAATGATGGAGTGTTCGCGGCCATCCCAAGGCGACTGAAACTCGACGCCATGGAGCACTGAAACTTTCTCTTCAGCATGGAATGGATACGTCCGTAGGAGACTGAAGTGTGCAACAAGTTCAGCAAGTTGCTAGGCCTTGAAGGGTGCAGCAGTGAGAGTTGTATTGGCGAAGAGTCGCAATCTAATAAACGCATTTGCAAGGGCAGAACAATACACAAATTGTTTAGTAAGACAAAGTAGTCCAAGGGGATGGTGGTCTCCAAAAATTCCAGAAGAAAGAATGAAAAGAGAAAAGTTGCTCCAACAGGACATATATCTAGGAGGGATAGGTCCTGGTTCTCTAGAGGGAGAATCATGTGCAGCAAACCACACATGTTGTGGAAGAGTACCTTAAGATAGTATCTCCACAAAGCTCAATGGATCGAGTGAGCAGCGATATGTCATTACATGATCTCGAATGAAGTAATGTATTGGTGGACACATTGCGAGATCAAGTGGGGGAGTGACAATGGCAACATCGTATAAAGGCACACTTTAAGTCGATATCAAAATCAGACTCGACGGGGGGCTGACCCGTGGAATGGTGGGTGCAAGGGCCATTATGCAAATCGAGCGACGAAGTAACTTGGTGAAGTGTCCAAGGCGCACAAAGGGAGTCGACATAGAAGTTGGAAACATGGAGCGAAAGCACGGAGCTTTCCTTGGACAGAGGTCAAGGACATAAACTCTTGTAGAGGCAATAGTAGATTGTCATTTCATGAGTTCTTCATTCTGATGGAGCAGACTCATTTTGTATGGTGTCAAAGACGAAGGGAGCTTCGAGGCATATGCACCTTATCTTAGAGAATCATTTGATAGAGGGACTAAGGCGACTTAACTTTGTAGAGGCGAAGTTGGGATCAGAAGGCTTTAGCACGAGGCAAGAGGACGCAACGGCGGGTACTCTTGAAGAATATGCCACAGTGCTGCCATTTGAGTTGTCACGAAGAAAGCGATGCGCAACGAAGATTGTGGAGGATAGAGGCCTAGGATCCAGATAATGGTGCACCAATTTTAGCGAAGTCTAGGGACTTCGAGAGCTACTGGGTGACAGACTATCCTGGAGAGATGCTTCGTCCAAGTGTGACCCGAGAATGGGTGGGCGGAAGGTGAAATGTCAAAGAAAAGAACACAATCAGGGGTGGCAGAGGCCCTACGATTTGCTAGCAGAGGCCACACGTGGAGAGATCGTAGTTCGAGCTCATCACATAAGAATCTGAATACAATGAAGATGTTACTAGGAAGCGACATGGTGCAGCGGATCGTCGTGGAATAATTCAAGGTAATACAACACACATGAGAGATGTCCCATGAGGGACACGATCATGCAGAGGTATGATCAGGAGCTACTGGGAGCTCCACTTCGGTGAACAACATAACGGTAAGGACTATGGATTCAAGGAGTGAATGTCAAAGGCGGGTCTTCCGTGTGTCGTTGGATAAAAGCCTTGGTCCTCAGCATATGGGGGCTGTGTACCACCAAGGGAGAAGTCAGATTACAAGTACCAATGAGTCCCATAGAGGGGACTTGATCATACAAAGGTATGATTAGAGCAATTGGAGAGTTGGACTACTTCAGTGCTTATATTCGCTTAAGGGAGCCCGGCAAGTCAGAGGACAAGGCCGAGTAAGTGACGTTGCTACCAAGGAAGCTAAGGAGAACAAAATCGGCACAAGCCCTACAACAAGATGGCGGAGTCCATGCATGAGAGTTATAGTCTGTCTTTCCATCGACTATGGGAAATTGTTTTGAGAATGCAGAGGTGTTGAAGCAAGTGGTCGAACCGCACTCTGCAATAAGATGGCGGAGGCCATGCATGAGAGTTGCAGTCTATCTTTCCATCGACCAAAGAGAAGTGCTAGGAGAACACAGAGGTGTTGAAGCAGGTGGTCAAAAGGGGTGAGAAAGCGACGACGAGTCTAGAGGGGCTTAGCTACCCAAAATAAAAGCGTCGGTTATAAAGGAAGTAGGCTCGAAGGAGTGCCACAGTGCCGCAAAAGCGGATCTACCGATCTCGAAGAAAGGGACGCAGATGCAAGGCAACGGATAGTAGGGCCATGGGCTGGCAACGCTATGACACCGTAGAGGCGAGACTTCCGTGGAGTCATCGATCCCTTGCTCTCATGGAGGGAGAGTGTTGGTCGTGAAAGGGGCCGATGAGGTGGAGAATGCAGAAGCAAACTCCAACCAGGACAAGGCAAAAGGGCAGAGGCAAAGAACTTCATAAGACTGGTGTTAACGGGCTTCTCATCAAGATAGCCGAAAGTGGGGGACTTTGGGTTGATACAAGAGTGCTTGACCAAGAAACGTAGTAAGCAGTACGTGGTGTTGTGTACCTTTTCTACTCAGAGTAGGCGGTAAAGATGATGGAGAAGACGGTACTATCCCAGAGGCGACCAAAACTATCAAAGACTTACTCCAAGTTGGGGGGACTCCAAGTTGGGGTAAACTTTTGCTCTTTTCGAGCAAAACTTCTTGCATTCCGGAAGTTCGATGGCAGTGGGAAGGCGAATTACAATAGTTAACTCAACGCAAGGAGTGCAAACACTTTGAGTGCTTCGGAAATGTGAGCAAATAGTAGGTGAAATGCTAGTAACCAGCTCGATACATGAAGTACAACCTGGAGGAGGTGGGCGAAATCAAGTAACCTTTGCCTTCTCAACTCAAGAGAGTGGCAGAAACCGAGTACTCCAGTTCTCGTACCTTGAGGAGGTGGGCGAAATCAAGTAACCTTTACCTTATCAACTTAAAGAGAATAGGCCAAACTTAGTACCCCGATTCTCTTATTTTCCAGCATAGGAGCTCTGCACAAGTTCAGTGACCCTTTGAGGAAAGCTTATGGAAGACAATAGTTGTTAGATCCTCACCGTTGGTGATCACTGAGATAAGAGTAGATTGTCCGCTTTATTTCCCAATAAAATGCCAATCGAAAGCGGGAGTGACACGAACCTACTTGAAAGTGACAACTAAAGTTGCAGAAGGATGAATGAGCGAATCTTGTGGAGGAAAGACATCAAAAACTTCAAAGTCTGACAAGGATTAGCACAGCTTAACCAACCCCACACAAGAGTCAATCATTGGCGAGTTGAAACAATATGACAGATCAGAGTTCGACTACTCAACAATAGTGGCAGAGAGCAGCTAGGAGCCAAGGAGCATGTTGCAGTCAAAGTAGAAGATTGAAGATTCAGTAAAAGGCGAGGAGATGTAGCGTCTACAGCGGCTTCGACGATGACGTCGAAGAAATAAGTGGGGGAGAATGTCAGGACAAAAATATAAACAAGGTGTTCGATGTAATGCTCATGTTTGTCTGTGTCCTTCGATTTTTTTACATACTTTATATAACAAGTAGCTGGCTTGCAGTAAGCTTGGCAGCCCTAGTTTGGTTAGCTTTTGTGACCAGTTTCGGCTTGTAAATCTGAGTTGTATCATGCACGCACTTGTAGGGACTTCGATCTGTAATGGACCTTGATCCTTTGTGTGCAACCTTTCAGAGCTTGTAAAGTCTATGATTGTAATTTGTATTGACTATATAAAGTGTTTTCTAAAGTGATTGCTTGTGGATCCTATGGGAAATGCTTCCTCTAACCCGTTTTCTCTTTTGTAGGTCCTAAGGGACCCTAGGAGGTTTCGGGGAGGCTGACCTTTGCAAACGGACATACAAGGGTGTCACATGACTTAGGCAAAACCAGCTAAGTCCATGACAATGCGCATTAACCCACCTCGTACGACTTCTGCCTCCCCACTATCCAATTGTAGCCTTTTTGCAGGTCTTGGAGGTCAGGAGCGGAGCGAGAAGCACAAAAGAGTCTCACTAGCCAAGGGTACCACGCGGGGGGTTTGACATCTCCAGCGCAATGCCCCTTGATAACAGTTATGCTCACAGAAAGCTGAGGTTTGCACTGGACGGATCAACGTTCATCACACCCTTCCCCTAGAAGATCACCTGAAGAAGGGGAGCATTCCCCGGACTCCACCAACAAAGACATCGCATGTCCCTTGTGCACGTGGGTGGGAACCAAGCCGAGGCAAAACCTCAGCCTCGGCATAATAGAGACAAACAGCTTGTATCTACCAATATTTTTCTTGGCTGAAGTTAAAACTGGAAAAAGTAAACCATCTCTTTTGAGTTGGAAAACAATGATAATGGAATATTCACTAATTTAAAATATTGCCAAGATAGATGGAAAAGTTTTAAATCTGCAAGTCAAAATTCACTGATACAAGTTGTGCCTTGGTTTCAATTTCTCTTAGTTACAGAATCTGCATCCTAATTCGAAACATGAAGATTTGCTCTAAAAAAAAGCACAAATCAGACAATCATCTGAAATTTATGTCATAATCAGTTAAAGTTTGGAGTAACAAAATTGAACTGGACAAGCATAAGTGTGAGCCTCTTAAGTATCAGAGTTATGTTCATCATATTTCAATAATGGCATCATTTCTTACCTTTGACCCTGAAAGAGAAGCAATTCCTCCCATACAGAATTACAATAAGCATTTCCAAGAGCACAAAACAAATCCACAACAGCTGGCCCCCACACCTTAACATCCAATGTCAGTGATCTCACCTACATGCAATATAAATATTATGTGTCTTGTAATAGTTACATGAGCATTCTATCAACCAACACATCAATATTATCGAAACTTCATTCAGTTCTTCAGACACTAAATCAGAACATACTGTTGAAAAATAAGGCAGATTTTACCACAGAAATATTTCTGTTATCGGTCATTACTCCTAAATCCTAAACTTTTAATGTTACCATCTACTGAGGCAAAATCCATTAAAAGCTACAGAACATATGTAAGCACTACAGTTGGAATGACAAAGCCAACCATCCAGAACCTCTTTAGTTATTTTCTAGCTGATGTACAAGAGCAACAGTAAAGACTATTGAATCTAAGGTAATTAAAAGTTCTTTTTGCTTCGATAAGCATACTACTAGTGATTTGTTGTTGGCTGGAAAATAGCAGTAGGAAACTAAAAGATCTTTTTTCAGAAAGAATCTACTGTTGAAAAATAAGGCAGATTTTACCACAGAAATATTTCTGTTATCGGTCATTACTCCTAAATCCTAAACTTTTAATGTTACTATCTACTGAAGCAAAATCCATTAAAAGCTACAGAACATATGTAAGCACTACAGTTGGCATGATAAAGCCAACCATCCAGAACCTCTTTAGTTATTTTCTAGCTGATGTACAAGAGCAACAGTAAAGACTATTGAATCTAAGGTAATTAAAAGTTCTTTTTGCTTCAATAAGCATACTACTAGTGATTTGTTGTTGGCTGGAAAATAGCAGTAGGAAACTAAAAGATATTTTTTCAGAAAGAATCTACTGTTGAAAAATAAGGCAGATTTTACCACAGAAATATTTTTGTCATCGGTCATTACTCCTAAATCCTAAACTTTTAATGTTACCATCTACTGAGGCAAAATCCATTAAAAGCTACAGAACATATGTAAGCACTACAGTTGGTATGATAAAGCCAACCATCCAGAACCTCTTTAGTTATTTTCTAGCTGATGTACAAGAGCAACAGTAAAGACTGTTGAATATAAGGTAACTAAAAGTTCTTTTTGCTTCAATAAGCATACTACTAGTGATTTGTTGTTGGCTGAAAAATAGCAGTAGGAAATTAAAAGATCTATTTTCAGAAAGACTACTAAGAATCTACTACCTCAAGCAAGACTTTCATAACTTAGCATATATGAGTTAAACTGAAACTGAGATGTAAAGTTTAAAGGAAATGAAACAAGTTTAGGGTTCTATACCTTCGAAATGTGAACACCAAGATTTCTGTGAACTCCAGAGCACTCTATGCACACAAGAATTCCCAGATTTAGAGATGCCCAATCAGGATCAGGAGCACCACATTCAGCACAAGCATCATTCCCAGGTATACTCCTGAGAATCTTCGAAATATTATCATATCCTTTTGTACTTGTGCTCTCCTCTAACAAATGAGCATCAGCACCATTTGCATCAGCGAAGCTGTGACCATCCACGTCCAAGCCACCAGATGAAAGCTATCATGTAAAGATCCAAGAATATTAATAAGTTCATTCCATAAGACATGCAATTTGCTTAAATTGGCTCAAGAAGCAAATGTTCATGACCCCTAAATTTATATACATCACTTTTGCATAAGAGGTTTATTCAAGTATCATTTTAATACCAGGAGCCAATAATAAATCATAACAAGGAATTTTCAAAACCAAGGTTCGCAATTTCATATCATACCGGCGTATCGAGCTCTGCTCGTATGGTACGGTAGGAGGGTACCGAGCGATAAGTCAGGGCATACCACTCAATACGTCTTTTTTTTTATTTTTTATGATATATATATAACATAAAAAATAAAAAAATAGGCGACATCACCTCGTTTTCTCCTCCCGACGCGGATGAGGAGAAGCCTCGACGACGTTGTCGAGGCCACCTCCTCTTTTCCTCGTCGCCTCGGATGAGGAGAAGACTGCGATGAAGAAGTCACTGTCTCGTGAGGTTCTCCTCATCTGCGACGTCGTCCCGAGATTCTCTGGCCACATACATCTCCGGCCTTCAGCGAAGAACGCGAAAAAGAAGAAGTCGAGCCACCGCCTCGCTGTTAGAGGGCAGCACCGTTCGAGGTTCTCCCGCTTTCTCTTTCTTCTTCCTTGCTTCCTCTCACTCTTCGTCTCCCTCTTTCTCGCTGCAACCAGGCTAATACTGCCCGGTGGTGGTGATGGTCGAAATCGATCGTTACCAACCTGTTTCGAGCGGTAACGGGGCGGAAACAACTCTGTATCGTCTGATACAGGGCTACGTCAATGGTACCACCTTGTAGCGGGCGGTTCGTGTACCGGTCTATTGGCGGACCAATACGTATCGCCCGTACTGGGCAATACGATGCAAAACGATAGACACTGCTCAAAACAATATATAGAACACACATAACTCATGTTATAGGCTGGTCTGACCTAGTATAACGGCAATTTCATGAAACTTCAAAAGAATCTTAGAATCACCTGATTAGATAAAGTAGAATTTAGAAGTGATGTAATAACTCCTCTAATTTTTTCAACCCAATCCATTCTATCCACTTCATTTTCAGCCTGTCATAAGTAAGAAGCAGTTAATAAGTACAGGAAAAAGAACAAGATAATGTTCTTTCCAGATAAAAAGCATTACAGCTCATTTTCATCAGATGGACATTTGTGGGTACCTGCAATGTGAATGTCTTTGCAGGAGAAATTATTCTGAAGCAGAACCTCAAATCTGTCTGCTCTGCATCTATTTTAATGGTTGAAGTTCGCAGATCAACAGTGTGAAAACCAATGTTATCATCACCCTGAAATGAAGTGCTTTGGTGTGAGAATCAAAATCTGCCAAAAACAATACTTCAGATGTACTAGTGAATATGATAGTTTGCTAGGACTTTGCTTAGAAAATCAACTAGAAAGGAAGTACTTCAAGTGTCACCTGGACTCTATACGTTGGATATGTTTGATGATTTTTCTATTTTTAGAGCCAAGATAAAGAGAAAATGATGGATGAAACTGAAAATGAAAAGATGCATGATGTTTACCAGTTGATACCCTGTTCTCAGAAACAGCCCACGAGAAAATGATAAACATGACAGAGTTATAAAATGTCCACAGGAATTATTAGGAACATACTAGCTGTCTGTCATACATATTAAGCAAACTTAAGGTCTACTGCTTTAGTAGCCTAAGTTTCCAGGCTACTTCTGAATACATTTCTAATGATAACAGCATCTTATTATGCAATCCAATGCAGCTTAATCCTTAATTATATACCATTTGATTTATGGAGTGTCTCATCTAATACGAGACCAATAAATTGATTGCCTGAACTCACTGGCTTCAGCTCAAGTTGCCTTGGTCCTAAAGTTCCTAGCAAAATAATTAAAGGCAGTTGAATGTTACCAATGCTGATCAGAGGATACTTGAACGAAGCTCTTACTCACTTTAGATGGAAACACAAGTACAAAGCAAGAATATATTACACTTGGAGAACATATTACACTTGGAAGTCTGTTGAAATTGTGAGATGAGAATTGTCAAACAACTGGTTTCTGAGCCTTCCTGAGCATCTTCAATGGATCATCCTACTACAGATGAGCACACTTTTCAAAACATCGTTTCTGGAAAGCCCAATCACCAATCTTATTGTTGGTTAGTTTGATTTAGGTTTAAAGCAGAATTATGCATCACGGTCAGATACAGATGTGGTCCCATTGAACAGCAAATGAGCAACTCTGGGAACTGGGATATGTTAAGTGGTCATGGCCAGTAGTCTGCATTATCCACATTCCTCAAGAACCAAGTGAGGATCAGATAGATTGTGCTCTATGATACCCTGATATGGCTTCCTATCTAACAGCAAAAACGTTTAATGGATGACAAACGATGGATATGTAAGTAATGTGCTACCTCTTAAAAGAATGAGCAAGTGATAGAAATATAACTGAAAAAGCATGATGAAGTAGCATCCCAGGGTACTGCTTTCCAAAGATTTAAGAAAGTATGCACTAGGTAACATAAATTAAACAAATCGTCATACCGGCTGTTTACTCCACTTATCTCTGTAGTAGTACAAAGTCCCATGGCTATCAAGGACAAAAAATCTCCGCTTCCAATCTCCTCTCAAATTTGAAGATCGCTTAAGGAGATAACCTTGCTTAATTATTTGAACCTGAGGGGAATGCATAAGGCACCAGTTACAAGTTGATGGGCATAAAGGTCTGTGTCATGAAAAAAATAATTTAAAACAGAATAGGAAATGAGAAGTAAATCTGTTCAAAATCTTAAAGTGTTGTTCAAGACATACTAGAGATTTGAGTGTTGTTCAGGTCCTTCAAGACATACTAGACCCAAGCTTTAGGTTAATGTTCATTCAAATGAGACATTACTTGCCTAACATAGATACAAATCATTTTTTCTTCGGTAAAAATTACAAAGCCAACTCTCATATACCAAAAATGAGTACCTCTCCATTAGCAGTAGATTGCATCAAGGCTTCTATATTTTTGTATGAATTGAGACCAATTATATTAATACCATCACCACTTGTTGTGGCCTGCATATTGCTGGAGGACCTTAAATTTGCAAGTTCGCTTTGGGTTCTGAACTCTTGGATTCTCTTTTCAAGTTTGTCTTGCTCGACATTAACCATTTCTTTTGACTGTTGAGTGTATGTCAAAACCTGGCCTCTCAAACCACAAGCTCAAGTTAAAAAGAATTGAGTCAAGCAACCACACGCAAGGAATGAATAAAACCTGAATGCTACCTGGTGAATAAATGGTTCCATCTGGCTCAGTAACTCATATCCCTGAAAGAGACGAGAGAACTGATAAAAATCATGTTCAACTTGAATCAAACTATGGAGAATACAAAGAAGATGAATGTGAAGAGGGAATATCCACCCACCTGCTTAAAGTATCTCATATGGGCATCCATTACTGCACTTATAGATTCTAGGAATTCAAACTTTTTCTTTGCTTCAATATTTGCAAGAGCATTAACCTGAGCTCCTTAAAAGACCATGTAAGCAAATTGGGAAAAGAAATAACTAACTGATTTACATTAGTATCAGGAGAAAAGAAAAAATTATAATACATACTAGATTAAACCGACATCTTTCAAAAGCTGACTTTGAGTTCTGCAGGTTCTGTCAAGTAGAAGGGAAAAAAGCTGTCAGTAAATTTCATCTTAAGAGTCATATAACCACATTCGTATAGGAAACTTGCCTCTTCTAATTCAGCAACTATGTCTACTCGTGTGGCCTTTTTTAAGGACATAAATTTCTCACGTGCCTAACACAAACCACATGACATCAGCGCTTTAAAGGTTATAGTTAAAAGACCAAATTTGTACTTAAATGAAAATGATGAGAACAGGGACTTGGAATTAACATAGAAGTTACACAAGTTTCAAGAGTAAGCAAGTAAAATATGGTAAAGTGAAAGAATGGGTGAGAATACAAACCTGATCATACCCGGCTGTAGCTTTGTCAAATCGCCTGCGACAGTCCTACATTTCATGATTAGCCATCAGAGAACGTCTAATATTTTCATTAATTTGTTTCCTCTGAAACAATAATAATATGCAAGCTATGTCTCCCCTATGCTCATATGGTATTGGTCAATGTGTGTTAAAATTGTGTTTCTGTCTAATATGATGCAACAGATTTTCTATAAACCATAATGTTCTCTTTCTATGTATGACAAACTTGCAAACCATAAAATGTTGTCTATGAAAAAAATGAATCAAGGCTTATTCCCATATGCTGACCTGTTATGCTTGTGGTGCTTAGGCTTATTCCCATTATGTTTTGGTTCTTGGCACATTTCATGATTAGCCATCAGAGAACGTCTAATATTTTCATTAATTTGTTTCCTCTGAAACAATAATAATATGCAAGCTATGTCTCCCCTATGCTCATATGGTATTGGTCAATGTGTGTTAAAATTGTGTTTCTGTCTAATATGATGCAACAGATTTTCTATAAACCATAATGTTCTCTTTCTATGTATGACAAACTTGCAAACCATAAAATGTTGTCTATGAAAAAAATGAATCAAGGCTTATTCCCATATGCTGACCTGTTATGCTTGTGGTGCTTAGGCTTATTCCCATTATGTTTTGGTTCTTGGCACATTACATTATTACAAATTTGGTGCCAAGAACCCAACTGCATGAAGTACAAGTTCGGGGCAAGCATACATACTTCTTAATCTATTTGAATATGTAATTGTATCACAATCAAAGAAGAATTACCTTTACATTTTGCAGATCCACATTCATGAATTGCATCAGACGGTTACTCAGCATATGTTCTACCTGTTTGCAAGAGAAACAAAATTATTCGGATTGCCTGCATATTCACAAAAACAGATCCCATGATTCAGATATACGGCCAAACATGTCCAATTGGAGACAACTTAGGAAGTTCAATCCACAAAAGTTCCCTTGATTTACTTAGGTCAATCAAACAAACTGCATGCACTCAATAGAAGGCACTGAACATAAAATACTCTCTTTTAGCGATCATCACACTGATATTTAAGCAACCAAAACAAAAAAGAAGAATGATTGATGTAGTATGCCTTTTAACAGTAATCTTCTGACAACATGCACAAGAAAATACAAAGCAATTTCCAGCTCAATGAAACAGTTATTTCAAAAATGAAAATCAAATGTAGTATATAACAGGTGATATAACTCAGTGCTTGAGCTGCCTGCAATAATAAAAGAGATGCTTTTTTCTGAGAAAAAAGTATGGTAAGGGTTCAAAGCATTATTTCAAAATATATAGCATAATTTAGAAGCCAACATTATGGCCATGTGTTCACTGATCAGCTTGGAAAAGAAATGATGCCGTAACTCGTAACTCATGAAAGTATAATTTGGGACGTGGAACAGACTCCACATAAATTGAGGGTACATCGAGTCCTTTTACTGTTAACAAGGGTAATCCAAATTAGTTAATAAAAATAATTAACTGTTATTTGACTAAAGACAAGATATCTAAAAATAATGAATGTTTATTAGTTTTGCTGATTACCAAATGTATTACGACTTTAAAGTTGAACAAAATAGCCATCAAAGCTATTGTAAGATGTAGTTTGAAGCTGGAGCCATATAGATGAATCAGAAACGAGAAAAACTGTACAAAAACAATTACCTGAGAGCGAAGAAGCTCTTTATAACTCCCAAGTTCCCTAAATGCAGTAGTGAATTTTGACATTACAGGTCCTACCAGAAAAGGCATACTAGCTTGAGTGAACATGACATTATAACAGGGACTATTAGCTGCAGTTCAGAATCAAAGCATATAATATCACATCAAGTAAAAGAACCAGTCTTTAGCAGAATTAATCATCAGGAAATGTTGTCAGTTTGTTCTCTACAAGGGCTTTTGTTGTTAATGTTGTTTACATTGTATTATTTTCCCTTTCTTTTCTTTTTCCATTGGGTAAGAACATCATGAGGAGCAGGTTTTCCTTATTACACTTTTGGTATCTTGGCTTATCTTCTAGCAGCCTAAATTTCCAGAACAGTCAATGACTTAATTTCTTCATTATTACATATCTTGATAGTTATCTATATGTATCCCAAGTAACTAAAAAACCAGCTTCTTGTTGTTGTAACTTAATATTAATTTTGCTTTTATGTTTAATTTTGAGCCAGTTCCATAAATTCAATGGCCTAGCTACAACTAAAAAGCCTATGAGTAAGCTTGCCAACTGTTGATTATCACTTTTTTTCTGTTTGTTGATTAGGACAACATTAAATACATAAGATAGCCAAATCGCCAAATCGTAACAAACAGGATAATCATTGTGAAGTTAATAACCAAGGAATCACAATGCATAGGTCATTATAAAGCTAGACATCTTGAATGAAGCATAGCTAAACAACCTCCTATGGCTACACTAACAGGATCATCTTGTCCAGCCCCAAATGCTTCCAATGAGTCTGCAAAGGAAAGGTCACCATAATAGGCTTCACCAAGTGATACCCTGCAGATAAATAATTAATTCATTTGGCAATATCAGTGAATGCAAAGAGAGTTGATATCACATACAAAACACTATATCAAAATTTTAATAAATTCACTATATTGACAGAGCATACTCACATAAATCTCTTACATCCTTTGTGAAACTTGTGACATCGATCTTTTAATTCATCAGTCGTTTGCTCCAATGAATAAATCTTAAGATTAACAAGAGAAATAAATCTTCAGTTTACATAGATAGTATACTCCAAAATCATCCCAAAATTCCAACAAGAAAGACAGAACTACTATCAATAAACTAATGCAATTTCAACTATATTACAAGAAATCCAAAAAGGTGTTTTTCATGCGTGCAAATGTACCAACCCCCTTCTTATATTCTAGTGTCAAAAGTTGAGGCAACAAGGGCAGCACAATAACTTGAAAACCTCATAAAGGTCTCTTCGGAAGCCAAAGGTCTTGAAAGGGACTCAACAAGATCAGCAGAAAACTTCTAAGAAATATATTAATGAAATATAATATGATTAAATAAGCATGGAAATTATAATATGAGTACACAGACCTCCAAAAGTATAATAACATAATAACATTGAAAATGCAAAAAATAAACAGTATTAAAAAAATTTAAAAATACAATATAAACAAACTAGTATTAGATATGAATAATGTAAAAAAAAATAGTTTTAACAATTTATTTACAAAAAATGGCGTAGTGCACCAGGTAGGCTTAGTGTGTGCAATCATGACCCTGCAAGCAAGGAGAGTGTTTTTGTAAGTACTTGGGAAACTGAGGAGCAATCCTACCATAAGCCAAACCTTAGTTCTTTTCATTCCTCAGAGGCAACAGTCTTTTCATTGTGAAGAAAATTTCTACCTAGTTTCTTTTTCGGATATACAAAAACGAAATCTCTGCAAGTTGTACTAGCACCACAAGCAATCCACAGTATATTCTCCATGTTAGAACGTATCCTGCAATGTATTATGAGGAGGCCCCATCGTTGATTATAAGCAAATATCGACATATAAACACATTTCTTTCCATCACAAGGATAACCCCAGGTTCCGGATCCTAAATCAATGCCCTCTTCCAATTAGGTCTCACAGCAGCAGAGCAAATCTTATAGGAATCAACCGTAATGTTATAACCCTCGATGGAAATTGTCTATAAGGGTTCTCCCAAGTACCTACATCAAATTTCGAAAATTACGGATAATTTTATCTGAAAAATGAACCGGATCACACTCTCATGGGCCCAAGCTCAGATCTTTCTATCTCAGATTGGCTACAGACCTCCATGAACCAGATCAAGATCTCCCAAAAACGGATTCAAGAAAAAGCATAGCAGAAAGCGAGGTGTCATTTGGGGGAAGAGAAGGATTCAAGAAAAATCACCTGCTTTCTGAACATTGGGGAGTCTTCCAACGTCACGAAGGCCGTCATCGCTCCCTTTCTCCCTCCGATTGGAATGCCTGGGGGACACCTCTCTCAAATCAGAAGAGACCTCTGAGGGTTGGTAAATGGTGACGGGTGTGTCAGCCACACCGTGGCCCCAGCACTGTTGGATTCATCGGTATTTTATTCGGCACCACATATCTACCCTTAAAAACGTTCTTGAATAGCATATTTATCTTTATTACTGTTCATCACTTCCACGTGTGATTATCGTCATATATTTATAATTTTTTATTAGATCCAGGAATTTGGTGGTTTTATTGGGTTTGGATTTACATGAAACCGGGACGACTAGAGGAGGCGGTGGCCAGAAGGGAGAAGGCAGGGGATGAGTGTTACGATATTAGTAAAAGTCGGGTCTATTTATTCATATGGAGTCATGTTAATCAGAATCGGTTATAGGTCGAATGAATCTTATCGAGTCGATTATGAGTAGATTGAGTGATTTTTATCTTCAGTTAGGATGTTATTATTTTCAATTATGAGTCTATCAAGAGTAAAAGATTAGTGAGACTCTTGGTAAAACCTTATAAATAAGGTTGTAAACCCTTTTCCACAATCAATGAATAAGAAGTATTAGTTTTAGCCAAAAGTCAAAACCCTAGGAGGCAGATCCAAAGAAAAGAGAAGAAGAGGAAGAGGCTCCCTGCACCTTCCCCCTTCTTCCCCACCTACCAAGCACAACCATCGCTGCTACTCTCTCCCTCAGCCACCTCACCCGTCGACCATCTCTTCCTTCCCCTGCATCTCCACCACTGTCGTTGCTCCACCCGTGCACCTTCCCCCCGCACCTTCCTCCCCTGCTCCTACTGTTAGCCAGTGCCGCCCCAGCCGCAACCTCCTCCCACCGGCTGTCGTTGCCCTTCCCCACGCAAGCCGTTGCCACCTCTGCTAGTGGCCAGTGCTGCCTCTGTTGTCGCACCTTCCTCCCCTGCTCCTGTCGCCGACCAACGCTGCCTTAGCAACAGCCTCCTCCCACCAGCTGTCGTTGTCCTTCCCCACACAAGCCGTCGGCTGGCGCTGCCTCAGCCATTACCCTCGTCCTTTCCTCCTTTCCTGCCGCAGTAGTCGTACGCCCTCTGTGCGGTCTTCCTCTTCTCCCTCATCTGCACTGCACTGCTCCTCCCTTCCTGCCGCCTCCTTCGCCACCACCCCTATCTGCCGCCTCGCCCCACTCACGGCCAAGACACTGCTTTAGCTACACAGTCGCTGCCACCCTTGCATCAACCGCAGTCACACCCTCCTCTACAACAGCCGCACCCATCCTGTCTTCTTCCTCCCGCGCCCATCGTCGACGCTATCGTCGTCCTCCTTCTACGCCTCCTCCCCACGGCCTGTCACTGCTGCCTACCGTCAACTGTTGTCTTCTTCTCTCCCACTACCGCAGCCCTCGTCGAACTATCGCTACCCTCTTCCTTCCTCCTCTGCCAGCCGCAGCCTTCACAGCCCCTTTTGCCTTGCTAACCCTACTTGCCTGCAAATCTAGCGCTACTGTTGCTACTCCCTTCAGTGCTGCCTAACCACCCTTATCGTTCTTGTTGCCCCTACTTGTCACCGCTGCCTTCCTCTTCAATCGCAGCCTCACCTGCCATATAGTTGCATCATTGTCCCCTGCCGCAGCCCTCACCGTTGCCAACCGTCTCTGTCCCCCACTTGCCGACGCTGACAATCTTGTTGCAGTCAAGTCCTACTATATCTATGACATATGTCTTTGACTCAGCAATAGAAAAAAAGAACTGAACATCAAGAGCTTGCGAGGCTCGCATGGAAGATAGATTTCAAGAGCTCCTCCGTGAAATTAGAAGAAGTCAATCAGAGAGTCCTGACAAATCTCAGCATACTGAAAGTTTCAATCTCAAGGGGAACAGATCTAGAAAATATAATCAAGGGCTAGACAATAAGTTTCCTATATGGGAAAATGAAGACCCAATCGGTTGGATCTCACGTGCTGAAAATTTTTTCGTTTTCATAGGACTTCGAAAGAATAGAAGGTGGAGATCGCCTCCATTCAACTTGAAGGAGATGCAATCCAATTGGATGATTTATATGAGACCTATCATGGAGTCCCTTCGTAGGGACAGTTCAAGAGAGAGCTCTTGATTCATTTCGGACCATCGGAGTATAAGAATATTAATGGACAACTCGCTAAAATCCATCAAACTTCTATAGTACAGGAGTACCAGAGCAGATTTAAGCACCTGTCGAACCAAACCCGAGATTGGTCCGAGATACAATTGGTGAGAAAATTTATTGAGGGACTTAATCCTGAGATTCAGCGTGAAGTTAAAGCTTGCCATCCCCGCACCATGATAGCAGCCATATCATTTGCTAATGTACATGAAAGAAAAATCATTATGGACACTCGTCGAAATAGAAGCTTTAATAGACAAGACTCCAAGTTGGTCAACACAGACAATCACAAACAAGAGCAGCTTCTAACAGTTGAGACAATTCAGGAGGAAATAAAAACTGATAATATGGAGCTCGAATATGAAGGCCGTGACAAACTTCTGACGATTGAACCAGCTAAGGAGGAATAAAAAATTGACAATATAGAGTCTGATCTCGAAGGCTGTGCTAAATTTGAAGGCAAGATTACTAATAAGAGAATCTTAATTTGTGATAATAGGTGCTCAAAGGTAACACAACTACTTATCAATTTTTTTTTCATGCCCTAGGAAGACTTCGAAGTGGTGATCTCCAAAAGAAGACATGATACTACCACTAGCCATCGAATGAAAAGGGTTCTCCAGAAGACTACAATGACAACTGCACAAGAAGACCAAACCATTGCTTACACCAAGTGGAGATCCTACTTAATTGATCAAAGAGTCATGATGCGTGGTAAATATTGAAGTGCTCCTGAAATCTGATATTCCTTAGCCTTAAGGGCAAGGCTAATTTGAAGTGGGCGAGTCTGTTAGAACCTAGCTAAGTCAGGTCTATTTATTCAGGTTGAGTCATGTTAGCCAGAGTCAGTTATGGGTCGGGTGAATCTTATCGAGTCAATTATGAGTAAATTGAGTGGTTTTTATCTTCATTTAGGATATTATTATTTTTAGTTAGGAGTCTATCAAGAGTCAAAGATTAGTGAATCAATAAATGAGGTTGTAAACTCTTTTTCACAATCAATAAATGAGAAGTATTAGTTTTAGCCAAAAAGTAAAACCCTAGGAGGCAGATCCTCTCGAAGTGATCTACGAGGCTCATTCCCCTTGAAGAGATTGTTTATTCCCTTTTCCATCCTTTTCCTTCACGATAGAACCCTAGGATCCTATCAATGCGATGAGAGCTTTTTGGTCCGATGAACGTGGTGCCCAACAGTGAGGGGAGCAAATGTTAGCGGGGGCGATGGAAGTGGCGACCGAAGATGATATGGCAATCGACGTATAGGAGTCGGGAAGTGATACTATTGAAAGACGACGGAAGGCCACCATAATATAATAGAATGACCTAAGATGACTACTACCGTTATTATTAATAATACTCAACAACTATGACAGATTTTTAGGGGCTAATTACCTATTACTTTAACCTCTTCACCATCTCCATCTTTAGCCTTCAAAAAATTATATTAATTTTTTATAATTATAAAAAGTAAAATTTTTAAGCTTATTCTCTAACGTCAATCTTAGTAACAATAATACAGTACATACAAAAATAATATGAAAATAATAGAAAAAATAATTAAAATATCTTAATTATATTTTTATTACTTCTTAATTATATTTGTCTATTATGGTGGTGGTGAATATTGGTGTAGTCCACTCTCAATGATAGCAAGGGTAGAGCCCTGAGGTCCTCGAAACATTCCTCACGTCGGTGTACTCTTAGGTTAAGGGGTTGAAGGTCGGGAAGGAGGTGCTTAAGTGTACGGTGTGCCTCAACAAGTCTGAGATTGATAAGGAGCTCCACCTCCTCTCTAAGTGTAGCCACGTGATAGGACTCGGTAGGATTGAGTCCTAATCATCTTAGTATTAATCAATAAAACCCTATTAGATTGTAATAAAGTCACTCATATCTTATAAAGGAGTATGACAATGGTCTAGATTAGCCCTTAGGGCTTAGTAGCCGCCACACCCTTTACTGGGTTGGTCGGCTAGGATTTCCCCCTACTTAGTTCGGCTATAGAGTCACTTAGTCACCTTCTGTTCCTATTAAGGTAGGTTAGTTATAGGAGGGGCAAATGGATAATTCTACTTAGGCAAGTACCCCTTTAAGCTAGGGTTTTGATCCCTATTTAAAGATGTAGTCGCTCCCCTCTTGAATCAAGCAATTATTAATTTTATTTCAGCCTTGTGTTGAGTCTAGGAGGGAGGAACCTCTATAGCATTGCAAGGGTTGATCCCCCTCAAGGATCAAAATATATAGAGCTCATTCTGGGGTTTTACCATCTGATATCAGAGCAGCAATCTTGCTGCCCCTGTAGCCATCATCCACGCCTCCACCTTCTCAATCATTTCCCATAATTGCTGTGCCACGCGCCTCCACCTTCCACCCCAGTCGTAAATCAAATCAGTATGCCGCTGCCCCCTGTGTTTGATCTAGAAATCTGGTTTTTTTATCATCCACGCCTCTTCAATACTGCAAGATTCCTTACTTTACACATTAAATTTTTTTTTCAAATTTTGTCCGCTGTAAATTTCATTTGACACAAACGTTATCGTTGTTACAAAGGCAGAACATTGCAGAAATTTTCAACTGTGTTTTTGCCTCTTGAAACTGGCTTATTCCTTCTCTTTTCTGGCCAAAATTTTTACACAATTCTCAAGATTAAGTTAGCTTTCATCTAGATTTGATTTCTTAAAAGAACTCCTTCTGGAACTGTTTTCTTATATAATTTTTATCCATCATATAGTTCTAGAATTTTACGATGAAGGAATCTACCTTCGTCTTTTACCCTATTTCCCTACTATTATGCTGCTAAAATTTTGTCAAACTTTTTACTAGTATTAATAACATATGAAACAAGGGTTTTTGTATAATTTCCTTTAACTTTTCTTTAGAATTTATGTTGAGAAGTCATTGTTTCTCTAACATAAAACTGGTTCAGTAGGACAACACATCGTAACATTTTTTTCACTAAATTCTATCATATTTAAGTGCTATTTTTTGTGAGATTTTGGACTCTTTTTTCCTCATTTCAAAACCTTGCCATCCTCATTAAAAATCTTTCAAAACTCTACCCTAAACTGAAACCAAACAGCCCCCCAAATCTGCCCTAAATTGCAGCCTACTTCCATCCAAACCGATTCACCTTCTAACCGACCACCCCCTTCTCCAAAATTCCCATGCCACTAGCCCAACAACAGAAAAAAGATCTCAATATTACAGATCTAGAGGCGTATACTATAGCATCAAAGGAGGCTATCAATACAAAGCTTGAAGCCTTTGAAAATCGTATGGAAGAGAAGATGTGATCCCTTTTCGTCGAATTCAGTATTGGCCAACCGTCGAGCCCGAGGAAATCACAACATGAAGAAACTTTAAATGGGCAAGATGATCCTCAAGAACATAGCTACATCACCTCTAATCTCAATAATCTATGCATAAAGGTTGACTTCCCTAGATGGGAAGAAGGAGACTCGATCGGGTGGATCTCACGTGCGGAGCGCTATTTTTGTTTCTACCGAACCGCCGACGCCACACGGGTGGAGATTGCTATTATCCACCTCGAGGGAGATGTTATTCAGTGGTTTAATTAGTTTGAGCATACCCATGGAGGACTCTCTTGGCAGTGATTCAAGGAAGGACTACTAAACCACTTCGGACCAATCGATTTTGACAACATCGACGGACAATTGGCAAAGATTCATTAAACCTCTATAATACAAGAATACCAAATAAGGTTTGAGCATTTATCTAACGAAATTGAGAATTGGTCTAAGAAATAACTTTTAGGTACCTTTATCAAGGGCCTAAAGTTGGAGATCCGAGGAGAAGTAAAGGCGCGACAACCGTACACTCTTATGGTGGTGATTTATTTCGTGTATATCCAGAAAGAACAATTGAATCACGAGGTACGAAGGACAAGAGTCGCTCCTTGACCAGCCATGCCGAGGCCTACTACCCCGTCTACTGCCATCCAAGCTCCTACACCAAAAATGTTGATAAGAGACGAGCTTCGCGAACGATCGGCCATGGAGTTGTATTGGCATTGCGACAAACCATGGAGCCACGAATATCGTTACAAAAAGGGTCAGCTCCTCGTGATTGAACCAGTGGAGGATAAGGATAATGAAACATCTGAAGAAGCCCTTGAACCTAAAGAAGAAGCTATGGAGGAAGAGTCCCAATCGACTGACTATGTAGTACATGCATTGGCCGCTACTCCAACCCGTAGATGATGAAAGTTAGAGGACTTCTAAAACAACAACCCATCACCGTTCTCATCGACACGGGCAGCACCAATAACTTCCTTAATAGCAAGGTTGTTGCACATTTGACACTTTAAATTGAAGGTTACAATAAGTTCGATGAAAAGGTCACCAACGGTCAAATCTTTAATTGCGACCAATGGTGCCCACGGGTGAAACTACTCCTCCAAGACCAAGAAGTGGTAGCTAATTTCTTCCTCCTACCCATCGATGATTATAAAGCCATACTCAGGATCGAATGACTCATAACACTAGGTGATATCTCCTGGAATTTTTCTAAATTAATCATGAAATTTTATTACAAGGGGAGACAGGTCACGTTACGAGGCAAGCGCGGGAGCCAAATTTCCACCATTTCATCGCAACGAATGAAGAAAGTTTTGCACAAAGCACATAGTGGATTCTTGATGCATATCCAGTAGCCATCTATGGGGGAGAACGTACAAAACTCATATCCTAAGCTTGCCTTTTTCCTGAATGAATTCACGGATGTTTTCTTGGAGCTGCGCGAGCTGCCCCCTAACTGATCGCATGACCACCGCATTTCTATTTTGCTAGCAAACATCTAGTAAATTTACGACTGTACCACTATCCTTACTTGTAGAAGGACGAGATCGAGAATATTATTAAAGAGATGTTTAACACTAGGGTGATTTGACTGAGTTGCAGTACTTACTCCTCACCGGTGTTGCTAGTACGTAAGGAAGATGATAAACTCTTAGATGAATTAAAAGGAGCCCGAGTCTTTACTAAATTGGATCTCCGATCTGGATACCATCAGATTCGGGTATGCACTAAAGATATTCTGAAAACTACATTCCGCACATATAATGGCCACTACGAGTTTCTAGTAATGCCTTTCGGACTTATGAATGCTCCTTCTACTTTCCAAAGCCTGATGAATGATATCTCCGGAGTTTTCTACGCAAGTTCATATTGGTATTCTTTGATGATATTCTTATTTATAGCCCTACGCTTGATATACATTTTCAGCACTTATGAACGATTCTAACGATTTTTCAGGAGAATATTCTTTATGTTAAATAGTCAAAGTGCAGCTTCTTACAGTGTAAAGTGGAGTATCTTGGGCATATTATATCAGAGGATGGAGTGGTGGTGGACACAACAAAGATCGAGACAATATAAAGATGGCCGAGACCTACAAATGCACAATCATTATACGGTTTCCTTGGACTCACGGACTACTACCAAAATTTTATGAAAGATTATCGCAAGATCAATGCCCCATTCATGTCCTTACTGAAGAAAGACTCCTTCTTGTGGTTGGATAAAGCCTTTGTAGGTTTTGAACAACTCAAGACATCTATGATGATGATGTCGGTCCTAGCGCTGCCCGATTTCGATCGCACTTTGTCATTGAGGCTGATGCATCAGGAGTTGGAATCGGGGCTATTCTTATGCAAGATGGTTGACTCCTAATTTACACTGAGGCTTCCCCCACACTTCATACGAGGTTTTTACAGGAGATACTAATTACTATCAAATTTAAAATATAATTAGATATAGGTCCATGGCACGAAAGAGGAGTAAAATTAGAAGAATTATAATCCATACTTATGCTAGATTAGGTTCTCATCATCCTAAACCATACCAGAGGGCAGTCACCATTCCAGAAGAAAGATTGGCTATCACTAAAGATAAACCATATGGCAGTACATGTAAAAAAGAAACGACCTCCCGATAAACTTCAGAATGGATAAAAAATTATAGATCAAGTTTTTCTACACCTCTAGTATGATCAGCAGGAAACTCAGACCTTAATGAAGTGGTCTCCTTATTTCTTTGGGCCTTGTAAAATTAAAGATCACATTGGGGCCCTAATCTGAAGATCAAATTCGTGTACCAGATCTAGATTACAGTTGATCCACCGGGTATCCCGCCTCAAATGAAAATTTAAAGAAGATGACTCAACCCAAATCTTTCCAACTAACACCCTAGCTGATGAGGAGGCCAAAGTTCAGTTAGTGATAGCATGAGAGTCACATGAGGAGTTGAAGATCCAGTTTCTAGAGTTTATGGACCCTCAACCATGAGGACAAGGCTGATCTAAAGAGGACGAACTTGATAGGACTCCAGCAGGATTGAGTCATAATCATCTTAGTACTAGTCAATAAAAACTCTGTTAGATTATAATAAAGCCACTCTTATCTTATAAATGAGTATGGCTTGGGTCTAGATTAGTCCTTAGGGCTTAGTAGCCGTCATACCCCTTACTGAGTTGGTCGACTAGGGTTTCCCCATGCTTAGGTTGGCTATAGAGCCACTTAGCCGCCTCCTATTCCTATTAAGGCAGGTTAGCTATAGGAGGGGCAAATAGATAATTCTACTTAGGCAAGCACCCCCTTAGGACTAGGGTTTTGATCCCTATTTAAATATGTCGCCCCCTCCTCCCCCTCTCTTAAATCAAGTAATTATCAATTTTATTTCAGTATTGTGCTGAGTCTAGGAGGGAGGAATCCCTATAGTGTTCCAAGGCTTGATTCATTTCAAGAATCAAAATCTATAAAGCTCCTTATGGGGTTCTATCACCACGTCTATTAGAATCAATTGGCACCAAGAGGAGAGGGGGGGGGGGGGATTAGTGCAAGAGTAAATTCTCATTTTAATAAAAAATTTTTCATTTGAAGAAAGATAGAAAAATCTGAACCTTTTCGTTCAAGTAAAGCAAATGAATGATTCAAAGAAAATACTAAGTTTCTTGCTTAAAAATGACTCAAGAAGGAACAAGTAAATTTGCTTGACTTGAACAAGCAAATTTACTTGACTTGAACAAGCAAATTTTAAGTCAAGTAAGTTCTTGAGTTGAAACCTTGCTTTCAAAGAGTAAATAGAATCGAAAGCATCTACTGGTATTTTGTTGAAAGCAATTAAGAACCCAACAATTGTAAGTAGTAAATAAAACAAGTAAGAACACTCACAATTATAGTGGTTCGACACCAACTGACCTACATCCACTCTCGAGTCTTCCTCCTTGAGGCACACCGACGTCTACTACCGAACTTCTTTGGGTGAAGACCAAACCCTTACAACTTGAGTTTACAAGGGAGACTTCAAGAATTTTTTTAACTCTAATCTCACACCCTTCCCTTTTTCTTTTTCTTATAATTCATATATAATTTTTCATAGAATATAATCCCCGAACTTTTGTATGCAATGCAAGAAAACTTGGGATATTTATAGGCCCCAAATGACTTCAAAATTTGGAGCCAAAATTCAAACGTATCTAAAAAAATTGGGTATGGATGGTTCACCTACTGATGCCGATGGTGCAACTGCCCGAAAACCTAGTATAGGTAGTTTACTAGCCGGTCCTTGGCATTTCAGTCATCGTCAGGCACCCGAAAACCTGGGTGGTGATGGTACACCAACTGCTCACTGGCGGTTCAACAGCCATAAATCCCGGAAAAGTGATTCCATTCACTTTTCCAATCCCGACTTGAACCATATATTAACTAATTCTTTGGTCAATCAATTGAGCTCAACCTAAGCTCATTCAAGCCCTTTTAATGGACCCGGTTGCCTCATTGAGTTGATTTGGATTCCTTCCAAATCACACTCATTTCGGACTCAACCTTATCTTATGACTTAAGGATTATAATCATACATGACCACCAAGCTTAATGACCTCACTACCTCAATCCGACAACCTCCAGCATTCCTTATGGTGAGTCTCACGGTCCTCCTCCGGTGATCTCTCAGTATGTTCCTAACGATTTTCCCGATACTTTTGGCAAAATCCTAGTGAATTGCCGGTGAGCTCCCACCGTATCGTCCAAACCTTGGCCCAATGCCTAAACTTGATCTTGTGTCCATGTCCGATCTATAACTCCTTTTCATCATCATGGTTAAACCTACATCACTTTCCTCTAGCAACGTATATTAGATTAAACACTCATCAATTAATCTCATCATCAAAATATGAGATTTAACGTCTTCCATTTGGACTACGTTGACACTTGGCTCGTCTCACATGTGACTTGTCTCATCTATCATGCCAACCTCGCTGAGCAAGCCATCAACGACAACCTCGACCTACTACTTATACCCACCCTTGCTACAGATGCAACAGGTCTTTAACCTGAAACCGTTGCCCCACCATAGAATCATGCCACTATCTTTGTGGACTCATAGTGGAAGAGGACGAGCAGAAGGAGGTAGCCACAAAATTGGCATGGATTGGAAGCCAGAGGCCTGATCAAGATCTGGGTGGTGCTAACATAGATGCCTCACCTCCCATCAATATAGATGCAAAGCAGTGCTAGAGGAGGATGTATTGATCAACCTCCTCCATCAAGTGGACTTTGGAATGTTTGATTGAATGAGACCATAGGAGCTTCGTCAGCTACCACCTGAATTACGATTGGGTGCCTCCTTTAGCTTCTCCTCTTCCATCAATATAGATGCAAAGCAGGCTAAAGGAGGCACCCACCTGAATTACGATTGGGTCGCCTGCTTTTGGTTTCCAATCTATGCTAATTTTGTGGCTGCCTCCTTTAGCTTCTCCTCTTTCATCGCCACTATTATGGAGCCATGACGATGGCAACGTGATCTTGTGGTGAGGCAACGATTTTAGGCTGAAGACTCGACACATCTATGACAGGGGTGGCTTCAAGTAATAGGTTGAGATTGTCATCGATGGCGTACTCGACGAGATTGGCACGACAGATAGGGCAACTTATGTGGGAGGTGAGCCAAGTATCAAAGCAGCCAAAGTAGAAGATGTGGCTACAACAAGGGTGTAGACGAATCTCCTCGTCGTCCTTAAACTTACTGGGGCATAGTGCACACTCGAGCCTCCCCCTCACCTTGAACCTCTTAATCTCAAGGTGTACTAACATGGGGAACGCGTTGAGAACCTCGGGCTCAATCCTTGCTATCGTCGAGAGCAGTGCACATGACATGATGACACCATCATCCGCCACCACGATGATAGTTAAGTAAAAAGCTTTAATTAGGGTATAACAAAAGAAAATATAACTGAGACATTAAAAGTATCTCTTTGCCCATCGTTTTCGTATCATTCCTACACATGTTATCATATGTTGTATCTTCTATTGTTATCATATGATGTCAGAATAAATAAGATTCAATATTTTACTTTCATAGCTATAAATATTTTTAAAGTCTAACTAGAGATTTAAGTGTAAGGGATACTCTATAATTAGACATTCATCATTTAGATTAGCAAGAAAAATGAGAAGTGGGTGCACCATTAGTCTTCCAACATCTACTGTTACATAAATGATGAATGTATGTTCCACAGTATCATCAGAAACATCAAAAATACATTTCTGGCGCTGATGCAGAAGATAAAAGACTTGTTGCCACACCCAAGAAAGAAGGTTGGCTTGGCATAAAGTCAGAAGATCAATAAGAAACTGGGTTGCTGGAAGCCAAAACCTGTCACAAGATTTCGATGTTTGTTTCTTTTTTTCTACACGAGAAAGGACAAGCATTACAATGAGCCACCAATCATAATTAATCAATCAGCAAAATGAGAGGATTGTTGAAAATAATTCTAATTAGTTAAGATTAATTTAAGTAGTTATGATTAAATAAAAATTTAAATTTAAATCTAGTTTAGATGATGATGAGATTAATTTAGATAGGGTGAGATTTATTAAGATGTGATAAATTTTTTAGTATTTTAGAAAAATCTATATTATATATTTTAATCAATATAGATAGAACTCTTGGATCTTACAGCATTATAGACCATAGATGGAAAGTACTCTTGGTATCTTCTATTATTCTCTTTCGATCTAAAAATAGAAAAAAAAAAAGAAAATGATAGGTTTTGGAGTAAGTGTTCATAATCAACTTTTGGACTATTAAGATGAAAATTTTATTTAATTTATATGGATTATGAAATTTGGTAGAAGATAGTTATGTTTAGTATTGTGAATCAAATAAGATCTTATGGTGAAAACCTAAAAGATCAAACTGTAGTAGAAAAAGTTTTATGAAGTTTATCTCTAAAATTTGATATGATCTCTACTGCTATAGAATAAGCTAAAGATATAAGTACATTGTCTATCGATAAATTAATGGGCTCTCTTTTAGTTCATGAACAAAAAGTGAATAGATATTCAGATGAGGTTTTAGAACACGTTCTTCAAATGAAGATAGATCAGAAAAAGGAACAGAAGAAAATTTCAGAAACTAATTCTCAAGGGAGAGATCAAAATGGCAGAGGACCGGTTAAATGAAGGTAACAAAAAAACTCGATAATATTTTTGTTATAAAAAAAGGATATATTAAGAAAGATTGCTAGTTCAAAAATAAAAATTCAAATATTTCTCTCTATTCTTATTGTAAAAAATATGATCATGTTGAAAAAAGACTATTGGAATAAAAATCAAATAAATTATTGTGAGAAAAATAATGATGACAAAAGAGATTAAAAGAATATTTTCTTTATAACATCTAATGAAGAATATTTTAGATTTATATGGTTTTTGGATAATTGATGTAATAATCATATGACAAGGGATAAAAGTTTATTTCAGAAACTTGATGATTCAGTCAGATCGATTGTACAGATGAGAAATGGTAACAAGATTCAGGTGAAAGAAAAAAGAACATTTATTGTGAAGACCAAATATGGTAAAAAAGTTATTGATGATGTGTTGTCTATTAGTATAGGACTAAGTAATGAGAAAATGATATTATGTTATTTTTATGGTGAAAAATATTTGATTTATGATAAGAAAATTAAAAAATTGAGAGTAACCATAAGAATGACAAAAAAATAAGATATTTCTCTTATTATTTTGAGATTTTGTTACTTTTACTAATGAATCAATATTATGATAAAAAAATATATGATCATCTAAATTTGTGTTGATCTATGCAAACTATATCAGATGGTGTAGGTCATGATAATTTAAAAATTACAATTGATAAAACACATCCACAGGAAAAAGATGAGATCTTAAACTCCAAGGATGACAACTCCAAGGATGACAATGAAGGTATATATATAGAGATTATAGAAAATTTTAATGATGTGAAGAAAGCTAAGAGAAAGAAAAGAAATAAAAGCCTCTACATTCAATGGGATTTGATCCTACAAATACTAAGCATCCATCATATCATCATAGATGGATGTCAAAGAAATAAAAAAGAATAAGTTATAGACCTAAATAGAAGCATAAGACAACCGCTACAACACCGAAGATCAGCTCGTCAACATCTTCACAAAATTTTGACGAAGAAATTTTTTTTCTAAAAATAATTTTAAATTATAACTACTTAAATTAAGTAGGTGTGCTTGAAATAATTCAAATAGTTAATATTAACTAAGTAGTTAGGATTAGATAAAAATTTAAATTTAAATTTAATTTAGATGAGAATGAGATTAGTTTAAATGAGGGTGAAATTTATTAAGATACGATAGATTTTGAAGTATTTTAAAAGAAATCTATATTCTATTTTTTAATTAATATAAATAGATGCTATTGAATCTTTTCTATTATTCTCTTCCTCAGATTTAGCTGCATGAGAAAAATAAGTTAGTTAACAGATGAGATGAAAGGAAATTGAAATTACTGGACGCATATAGCGATCAAAGAGTAAAGCACATCAATCAATCAATTAAAAAGGTTTGCAGCAGTGATGGACCTAACAAAGTAGATGGAGTACATGAAATCTCAGTCACTCGGCTGATGGCAAATTGGAATTCGAGAACCTTTTAGGAGATGTGAGTTGGTTGATTTTTATTGGTGTTAGGAATGAGTCAACGAAGGCTAAAAATTGAGTGGCAGGTGTACTTTGACTGCCTTTTCAAGATTCTGTTTTATATTTGAAGTGATTTTTTGGGATGAACATAACCCCCAACCCAAGTGGAGTGGAATGAGTCAACTGTTGGTATGTGTGGAATTTTGCAAGTCACTAAACAGCCCATTAGAACCAATAGGCAACAAAGGAGTCTTTTGGAGTTTTGGTTTTGTTTCTCTCCATACTTTCTAATAAAGTCCTATGACAACCTTTTTTTGTTACTGAAACCCCAACTTAGAACTTTAATCTGAATAAAAAGATTGGCTACAGCGAAAGGGGCCCTAAAATATTAGAATGACAGCCTAAGCATTAAAACATGCAAGTAATAATCCTCTAGATATCACCACTAATGTGATGTTTTAAATTAGTCTTCTCAGCATTTAACCATTTTGGCAGACGGAATTTTTTTTTTAAAAAAAAAAAAAGGGTGAAGGGATAACACCCTACATACAAAAACATGGAAAGACTAACACAGAATCATTGAAATATTGTGTAGCAAATGAAATTACAACTGTTATCAGTCTTCAGCAGCAGACATAAGTGGTTCAACTTCTCATCCAAGGCTGTAAGCATGTCAAGTTCCATTTAGGTAACTGAAAAGAAGGGGGATTTGCTGTTGTTGTTGGTACCCAGGTGCCTCCACCTTAATGTCCTCTCTCTAAATTCAAGCTTGTCCTTTTTTTTTTTTTTTTTTTTGCCTCAGAATACTTGAAAAGTTCATACATATTTAATTCAAGCTTTGTCCAGATGTTCCCAGGAACCTATACATCACCACCGCTGTTAAGCTCCTGTTTTGCAGATGGACATAGTCAATGACTCCAAGAGATTCTCCAGCTCAAATTGATGAGGATTAGTGAGTGAATAACATAAATGTGTTATAGGCAGATGCTCCAGGAAATAAACATCTGTTAAAATAACATAAATCATCAATACATGAACCAAGTAACTACCACATAACAATGCATACTTTTCTATCCACACACACACACACACACCCACACACCCACACACCCACAGACACAATATATATTGGTGAATGTTATTAGCACAAGATGTTTGCTTTCACCAAAATGGAAATGTAGATAGACCTGCGGAGGTAGGGACAAGTTTGCTGGATCACTGGGTCCTGGCATTATATCAACAGGCATAGCTGCTGTGTTTTCGTCTAAACTATTGTAGACCATGACAAGAAAAAAAGATGAGTTACAAACTCCAATAAGATTCTACACTATGCCAAAATTTCTGTTCTGAAAGGTGATCGATCTTAGAATGCTCAAGGAAATGGATTGGTATCTTCGTGTATCCAAACCTGATTTAATAAAATATCGAGCTAAGGTAGACTGATCCCTCGGAGCAATTGTCTGATACCAAAAATATGCTCGCTCGCTCGCTCGCAAGAGGCAAGCTATAAATCATCAGAAGCCTCACAAAAAAAAAAAAGAGAGAGAGAATCTCATGCACCAGGTTATTAGAAAGATCAAAGTCTAAATGAAATACCATGTCCTCAAAGTATGTAAATATGGGCATGAAGATTTTGAAGTGCTACCTGACAGTTAAGATATGTCCCTGTAGAATTTGTACAGCAATTATAAAATGAACTAGTTGAGATGCAATGGTTTGTTCATGTTGCATAATATTTCATGAGTTATTCTTCAGGAAAATATATAATACATAGGTCGAGCATACATTTTCTTCACCTGAATGCCCAGTGATATGGTCAACAAGAAGTTGGAACTCAAAGAGGATTAAAAGAGCTGCTCCCAATACTCAATCCTGACACGAAGACAACAACATATTTGTCTTCTGCTGCATCAAAATTGAGATGTATGACATCAGAAAAGAAGTACACAAGTCAAACAGAACTGTGACCTTTAAGGCTATAAAGCTTTACTTTCTAACTTGCCAGCGAGTATAATTGCATTTTTTTTGTTTTTTGTTTTCCCAACAATCATTTTACAGTGTTGAGAAAAGGTCAAGTGGTACAATACTCGAGCTACTACGTACCCCTTGGCTGCCCCATCTGTGGGGGGGGGGGGGGGGGGGGGTAGCCAGCTTCCAGCATAGCATATCTATCAAGAACAAAAAAAATTTTACTTTCTGTCAGAGAGAGAATGATCGAGTAAACTGTGAAGACAAAAAAAAAAAAAAAAAGTTGATTGATTTTTTACCTGGCTGGACACACGAGGTTCCCTATTTTATACAGGTAAGGAGGAAGGATTAGCCTCAATAGAATAGTTGAAAAAATCTTAGAAAGTCGTCTACCATCAGAGGACGACTATCTCTGATGTAAACAAGGGGAATCATTTCTATACATACATTACAAAGAATTTTTCTTACACCATAAGATGTATATAAAACCTTAAATAAATAATAAGAAGCAAGTTAACGTGGAACCTGTTACAAAAGCTGAAGGATGGAGCAAACTTCCAGCTAGTTTAAGTAACCCTTCCACTTGCATCTTCCAAAATAAGATAAGAGATGATCATCAGGGGGGCACCAAGTTATGAGGCTTCACCAGAGCAACTTTACATCTCTGAGTACACAAAGACAAAAAAAAATAAAAAAGTAGTACACTCCAAGAGGTTTTCAACCAAAATTTCAATCCCTTTATTGAAAAGATGGACGAACAAGCCTTGCTTTTAGAACTTGTCAATCCGAACGTTCTCTGTCAAATTACCTCCTCCTATGTGGGTCTCAGATACGTAGGAGTAGGAAAGCCGTCTCCGTCCTCCGCCTAGATCTAGAAAAGCCGCCCTTGGCGTAAGGTATATGAAATGAGGATTGAGTCTTTCCGATTCTTTCGATCCATAGTGTTGGAGAGAAGCTACCTGACATTTGCTTTCGTCGTGACATGAATGACCACCACATCTGTCGTTGTCCAAACAAAACTCCCGAGTCTTCTGCTATGGAGGCTGAAGAAGCTTCGACCACCAAAAATCTTGAGGCTAATGGTTCCCAAAGCCTAACTTTTGAGGTTAACGAAGAAGACCTTGGGATCCACGGCCAAAGCAGATATCCAAGTCACAAACCCACAGAGTTTCTTTTGCCTAAAATCCGAACTCGAATCCTCATCAAACCGCACCATCTTCCCCCATCCAATACAACCCCTCCTCCTCGAAGTAGTCTAGCCTCGACCTAACTTGGCACCTAAAAAACCAATCATTCCTTTTGTTTTTGTGGTTTTTTTTTGGGGAAACTTTCAACCCTCTCTCTCTCTCTCTCTCCCCCTCCTCCTCTAACCCCTCATTTCACATGACCAACTCTTCTCAACTACTAATGCCAGAGATCATTTTTACGGTGGCAATTCTAGTTGGCAACAGGCTGTTACCGTCGGGCCATGTCATCTCTTCATCAATGATAGAAACTTTCAACCCTCTCTCTCTCTCTCTCTCCCCCTCCTCCTCTAACCCCTCATTTCACATGACCAACTCTTCTCAACTACTAATGCCAGAGATCATTTTTACGGTGGCAATTCTAGTTGGCAACAGGCTGTCACCGTCGGGCCATGTCATCTCTTCATCAATGATAGAAACTTTCAACCCTCTCTCTCTCTCTCTCTCCCCCTCCTCCTCTAACCCCTCATTTCACATGACCAACTCTTCTCAACTACTAATGCCAGAGATCATTTTTACGGTGGCAATTCTAGTTGGCAACAGGCTGTCACCGTCGGGCCATGTCATCTCTTCATCAATGAAGAGATCATTTTTTTCCCCCAAATCCTAGTCATCATCAACCGTGTTGATCCTCCCAATATCTATCTACTCCATAATCTTTTTGTCCCCGACCCTACTCCCCCTCTCCCATTCTTCTTTGGCTTCAGAAATGGAAAAGGCCTCTTTGCCTTTAATCCCCACTCCTTCAGAGTACCATGCATAAGGTGTGGCCCCTTCTCTCCCTCCCAAGTCTTTTTTGATGCCTTAGTAGATCAACGGATACAGAGCTTATGGACGAGGACAAAATGTAAATCTATGACATCTCTCCTAATTAACAAAACTCGGTCATCTCTTGAAATATAAATGCAAAACCAAAAAACTCAATGTTAATCTTTAAAAATCTCTTAAGGATTATTATCGGTCCTTATTATTCATATTCTTATCTTGAAACTTACATATAAGTATCCTTCTTCTTATTATTCATATTCTTATCTTGGAACTACATGCTGATTACAAGTATCATGTAACCCAACCACGTGAGTAATGATATGTGTGTGACATGTTGCGTAATTTTTTTTCTTATGATTATTATTTACATATTCTCATGTTTTATTATTTATTCAATATATATATTATGATTTCCTTGATTCTGTGAAATAAATGAGAATCAGATCATGATGATATCTCGATAATGAGATCGATTCGACCTTAAACACATATACTAAATAATCTCGAGTCTAGAGAGACATCGAGATAGCTAGACAAACTAGTGTACTGCATACTTGTCCATTTGATGGAGGTGACTGATCTCATAGCCACTTATATGGAGACACTAAGGATACATTACATGTGCTCATTAAAGAATGAGTTCACTAATTGATCCGCTTACGAAATAATATATAGTTAATGATACCTAATGTTAGACATCAATTCCATAGTCTAGTCCTTAGACTTGAGACACCAATGATGCTTTGTTAAGTACTCCTTTCTTTGACGCCAAACTTGCAAATCTAAAAAGTTTCATAGTATAACTGATTATCGGGATTGATAGCTAGCCTTGAGTATCAATAGAGGATCATTCACTCTCGGTATCATGAGAGGAGTATCTTCTGTGCTCTTGCTCAAGCATCTCTAATCAAATTATCCAGATTGAGAGAAGAAGTTCTCCGAGAGAATCCGATTAGAGCGAGACTCGGACAGATTTCGTATGTGTCTTGACAAAACCATGCCCAATATATAGTTTATGAGATATTAGGTGGATGAGGGACTATAGATACATGGTTACTAAAGACAGACATGTCCAAGGGTTAAAGATCCTCTGTACCATCTAGGGACTATGGCGTAATGGTATAGTACATCCATATTCGATGGATCGAGTGAATTATTATAGGATAACAATTCACTAATTCAAAAAGAGTTCTGACAGGGAGGACCCACGACCAACTCGATGTTGGGCCTAAAGGGTCACACACATATGGTGAATATTTCAGCGAGTAGAGACTTGAATATGAGTTATCCAATTAGCTCTTATTTTCATTGGATAAGACCCAACATTGATGGACTCCTTTCATAAGGCTCAATTAGAGGGCAATTGAGATTATTAGATAAAGTTCCAATAAATCAAAGATTAGTAGGTAATTGTATAGAGATTCAATACCTACTAAGGTAGGTCCATTAGGGTTTTATGGTGGCTCTCTATAAATAGGAGGCAAGGGCTATTGGGAAACCAAGTGGGAGTATCATATGTGCATCAAAAGATCAAAACAAAATAAGTTTCCCATGCAATCAAATCGTTAGGCAAAAGATTGTGTCACGAGAAAGTCGCAAAATCGAAAAACCACATAGTGTGAGAGATTATTAACCAACGAAGATTATATATCCCTATTTCTCCAGATCCGGATGGAGAGGATGAAGAGGTCAAACATCCTCCTTTCTAGTGGTATCCATATAATATATCGCTGCAACGATACTCTTATAATCGTAATTTAATCGTAATTCCAGGTCTCACTACTCTTGTGTAGAGGGATGAAGGATAATAGGAGGGGGCAGCCCAAGATACAGCCTATCAACTATGAGCCTCCCCTCCTATTTATAAAGAGTCACAAAAAATGTCCTACCTTAGTGGGTACAAGGGGATCAAATCCATCAGACCTATTTGTCCCCTCACCATGCTCGAATACTAGGTCTGATACAAAATGTCATGACCCGAGTTGATGAGCTAACTATAAATTCAGTTTGGTCTAACTATTAGCCAAAATGCTCAAGCCAAAAGTCACTTATAGTACACTCATCAATCCTTATAAGACATTTATATGTTCCTACTTTTCCAATATGGGACTAAGAGGGTGCTACACTCTTCCGAACTCATATACTTGACGTCCTCGTGCATGTAAGGCTTAGCCCAGTAGTGGCTCCACTCTTTGTCCATCCACAAGTAGCCTTTCTTAACTCGAATCCCTTTACTATGCCCAATACTAGGTTGGCTCTAATACCATCTCTGTCATGCCCCCCCGAATTTATCACATTTGAAAGGCGTGAATCCATCATAAATCAAAAATACGTTATAATTTATTAACAATCCGAACCCAGAATCTAAACTAACATTTGAGGACACTGAAAAATATTCAAAGATCATTTATATCATTTTATAAAACCTATGTAGTTTATAAATCTTACACCACATCACTCCTTAATCTATAAAACTTAAAATTAACTTAACAAAAAAATATTTCATAAGGTTGGCTACCAATCCCGATAATCGATTGTACTAGACCTGAAACTTTCTAAACTTGTAAGTTCAGCGTCAAAGAAATGAGTACTCAAATAAAGCATTTTTGGTGCCTCAAGTCTAAGGACCAGATACATAACTAGGACTATGGAATCACTATATGATATTAGGTATCGTTAACTATATAACATTCTATAAGTGGATCAATCAATAAAGTCATTCTCCAATGAGCATCTATACTATATTCTTAGTGTCTCCACACAAGTGGTTATAAAACTAATTGACTCCATCAATGGACGAGTATATAGTACACCGATATGTTCGATTTTCTCGATCTCCCTCTCGAGTAACCTGTGACCGAGATTATTTATGATCTACGTTTAAAAGTGAATTGATCTCATTATCATGATCTCATCACGATCTGATTCCCATTGCATAAAACTAAGGGCATCATAATATATATATATGCAATAGATAATATAATGTGAGAATATACCAATAATAATCATAAGTAAAAAGATTGTGCAATGTATCACATATGCCATCACTCATATGATTGGCTTGCAGGGCACCTATAACCAACAATCTCTCACTTAACCTAAAACTAATCACATATGTGTCTGATTCCCATCAAACCCCCGTGAGGCTCAAATACAATCTGAGTCGATGGCTTCATCAATGGATCTATAATGTTATCTTTGGATAAAACTCTTTTCATTACTATATCTTTTCAGGCTATGATTACTCTAATTAAGTGGTATCTTCTCAGAATAATTCTAATGAGACTTAGGTTCCCTTGCTCGAGCTATCACCCTATCACTATCGCAGTATATAGGAATTGACTCCACGTTGCTTGGTACGACTCCCAAATCCTTGATGAACTTCTTTATCCACACCCTTTCCTTTACTGCTTTTGCTACAACGATGTATTCTGCCTCTATGGTCGAGTCAGCAGTAGTATTTTACTTAGAATTCTTTCAGCTTACTGATTATCCATTTATGGTAAAAATATATCATGAGTTCGACTTGCTATCATTAATATCAAACTGAAAACTTAAGTTCGTGTAGCCCTAAACCTGGAGACTACATTCTCTATATACTAGTAAAAAATTCTTAGTCCTTCTCAAGTATTTAAGGATACATTTCACTGTCTTCCAGTGTTCTAAACTTGGATTTGCTTGATACCTGCTCATGACACTCGAGCATGCGCTATATCAGGCCTAGTACATAACATAACATATATGATATACTTTATCGCTGAGGCATAGGGTAATATATCCACGTCTACCCTTTCTTTAGGAGTCTTTGGGGACATATTCCTAGAAAGTGATATTTTGTTTCTCATCGGTATGAGACATCTCTTAGAATTCTCTATGTCAAAAATGGAGTCTATGTACCTAGACTAGGACAAGCTAAGCATCTTCTTGGATCTTTCTCTATAGATCCGGATCCTTAAAATATAGGATGCCTCTCCTAAGTCTTTCATGAAGAAGTTTCTAGATAGCCAAGCCTCTACAATGGAGAGCATTTCTACATCATTTCTAATGAGTAGGATGTCATTCACATATAATACCAAGAATGTGATAACGCTCTCACTTACCTTCCTGTACACATAAGACTCATCTTCATTCTTAACGGAGTCATAAGATCTGATCGCCTCATTAAATCTTATGTTTCAACTTCAGGAAGCTTACTTTAATTCATAAATGGACCTGAGCAACCTGCATACTTTACCTAAATTCTCTCTGGATACAAATATCTCTGGTTGTATCATGTATATCTCTTCTTCAAGGTTGCCATTGAGAAATATCATTTTCATATCAATCTGTTAGATCTCACAATCATATTGTGCTATAACAGCCAAAATAATTCTAATGGATTTAAGCATGACTCCAGGTAAAAATGTTTCATCATAGTCAACTTCTTACCTTTAACGATATCATTTAGATACCAACCTTGCTTTATAGGTCTCCACCTTTCTATCCACTTCGATCTTTTTCTTAAAGATCCATTTGTAATCGATGGGTACGATACCCTCATGTGTATCCACAAGGTACCGAACCTTGTTGGATTACATTGAATCCATCTCAGAATTCATGACTTTTTATCATTTTCAAGAGTCTATACTCATAATAGCCTCCTTATAGGTCTAAGGATTAACATTCTAAGAGTTCTCTTTACTGATATATCCTATATATCTTTTAAGAGGGTGAGATACTCTATTGGACCTGTGCAAAATTAGAACTTGTGAGCTAGGTACCTGAATAGACTCGGACTCTAGAATGATGCTTGAGCTAGATTCTCCAACCTCACTCAACTTTATCTCACTCCCACAATTTCCATCAAGAATGTTGTATTCCTTCTCAAGGAACACAGCTCTCTTGGTAACAAAGACTTTTTCGGTTCTCGAGCATCGTTCCATTAAATATGCACCATTCTGTCCTTGATTCTAACTTATCGGGATTATGTCTTTTGACGTGGGTAGGATAGCCCCAAATCTTAACCACCTTAAGATCAAGCTTTATTCCTTTTCATATCTCATATGATATAGACACTATTGACTTTGATAGAACTCTGTTCAGAAGGTAAGTTGCAGTTTATAGGGCATATCCCTAGAATGAGATGAGTAGGTCAACGAAACTCATCATGGACCACACCATATCTAACAACATACGATTTCTCCTTTCTAATACACCATTAAGCTGAGGTGTATAAGGAGATGTCCATTGAGATAGAATCTCATTGTCCTTGAGGAAATGTGTGAACTCCGTATTTAAGTACTCTCCTCCTTGATCTGATCGAAGAGTCTTAATACTCTTTCCAATCTTGTTCTCTACCTCATTCTTATATTCCCTGAATTTCTCAAAGACTATGGACTTGTACTTCATCAAGTACATGTGTCAATATCTAGAGAAATCATCAATAAATGTAATAAAGTATGAGTAACCACCTATAGCCTGAGTCGACATGGGACAACATATATCATAACACATGGCTCATGATCATCAATCCACATCATACATCACATATAGGATTAATAGATATATAATAATTAATTAAACTATTAATTAATTATTTTTTAAAAATAATGATATGTTAGGAATTTTTAGAATTATTAAGAATATTTTGGACAAAAGGATAGTCCTCATAATTTTTAAAATTATTAAGAATATTTTTAAAATTCTATATAGGAGGACAAAACTTAGAATTTTTCTAAATTCCTAGCGGTAGTATCATCCTTTTTTCGAAAAGAAACCCTAACCCTTTCTGCTCTCATATAGCGATCGCCACCACCGCTGCCCTTGTGCAGGCGACAGCATTACACACCGCCGTCGATAACCTCGCGTAGCCACATGGTCCATAGGCCCACCCACCGGTGCTATGTTTGCAGGCGACCATCAATATAGGTGGGCGTTGTGCTACATGTGGCGCTCTGCGTGCACTCTGACTATCAGTGCCACGCTATGCGACGCCTGGCGGTTGCCCTATGGCTACCCTTGCGGGGCCCCGCCATGGTCACCCTTGTAGGGGCCCGGGGCTAATCGCCTTGCCTCGCCTTCGCTACGAAAATGTAGTAAGAACATATAAAACAATTCTACGCGATGCAATCTCATTACACGTAGTTTAAAACTAATCTTCACATGAACAATCTAGCTCTAATACCACTGTTGGAAAATCAAGCGGGAGCATCATATATGTAATAGAAAATCAAAATAAAACATGTTTCCCATGTAAGTCAAATCATCATTCAAAAGATTGGGTCATGAGAAAGTTATAAACTAAAAAAAAATTACATCATGTGAGAGATTATTTACCTTGGGAGATCGTATATCCCTATTTTTTAATATCCAAATGGAGAGGCATCTTTCTCTCTAGCAGTATCCACACGAAGGATCTCTATAGCAATATTCCTCCAATCATAATCTCCGATCTCGCTATTCTTGCATAGAGGGAGGAGAATAAGAAGGGACAACCAAGATACAACCTATCAACTATGAACCTCTCCTCCTATTTATAGAAAGCCACCAAAAAACCCTTGGGGTCCCTCCCTAGTAGGTATTGGATCTCTATCCAATTACCTATTAATCATGCATTATTGTATCTCTATCATGATATTGAGATTAGACGATCCTTTATTGACATTCAATTATCTTCGTACGGTTAGCTATAAATCCTGATAACCGATTATACTAGATCTGGAATTTTTCAAACCTTTAAGTCCTATATCAAAGAAAGGAGTACTCAAATAAGACATCATTGTATTTCAAGTCTAAGGACTAGATACACAACTGAGACTATAGAATTGCTATATGACATTATGTATTATTAATTATACAATATTCCATAAGCGGATCAATTAGTAAACTCATTCTCCAATGAGCACCTGTAATATATCCTTAATGTCTCTATACAAGTGGCTATGAGACCAGTCGCCTCCATCATATGGATGGGTATATAATACATCGATCTATCCGGTTATCTCGATGTACCTCTCGAGTAACCTACGACCGAGATTATTTAGGATCTGTATTTAAAAGTGAATCAATCTCATTATCATGATTTCATCATAATCTGATTCTCATTACATAGAACCAATGACATCATAATATATATGTAATAGATAATATAATATAAGAATATGCCAATAATAATCATAAGTAAAAAGATAATGCAGCGTATCACACGTGTCATCACTCATATAATTGGCTTGCAGGACACCTGTAACCAGTAGGGGTGACACATAGATGATAGACTACACCTTTGACCACCTCATCCTATTCTTCTCTCTCCCTTTGTGTAAGAGTTACGAGCTTCTGGGTTACGATTGGAGTAGCATTATTGTAACAATTTATCATGTGGATACTGCTAGAAAGGAGGATGTTTGACCTCATTCATCCTCTCCATTTGGATCTAGATTTTCAAAGATATACAATCTCCCTTGGTAATCAATCTGTCACACATTACAGTTTTCGTTTTTATAGGTTTTTCATGAACCAACTTTTGTATGATGATTTGATGCACAAGGGAAACCTGTTTTATTTTTCTTTCTTCTGCTGCGCATGTGATGTTCTTGCTGGGTTTCCTAACACTATAGGAGACCAGCTAAACCCCAATATTGTGATGCGCTCTCTTTGCATATCAAAACTTGCAACATTGACCTTATCATCTTATTTGAGACTTACCTCTAAGACTAGTAAAATTAAGATTTTCTCAAATATAAATTTAGGAGAGCATGGATTGGTACTTCTAAGATATCAAAGGTCACTCTGATGGAATTTTAGTGGCCAAGAAGACTCAAGTGCCCAAAACCTCTATGGTATTCTTGATAGAAGATAATGATAGAAAATATGATCTCCAACCACCTGAATATTTAGATGATGATTCTATCTAATCTTAATGGAGAAAATCTCTCATCATCTAACCTGTATAAATAGGGTTATTATGACATGTTAATGAAACATTCAATTTTTTCTCTTCTTAGACTTTAATCTATCATAGTATCAGAGCCACTCTCTCTTTAAAGAGAAATTACCTCTTCTTTCTTCACCATCTAACGATAGCAAATTCCTTTTGACGAAGTCCCTTTTTTCTTCCTGCTTTGCTTGGGACGCGTTGCACCCTCCCTGCCACTATCGTAAGGTCCTTTGCTGAGAGTGATTCTTTCTCATCTGCAACCTCTTATGCCGAGAGCTCCCCTTCCTCCTCTGCCTCCTCATTACTGTGCTCATCACTAGCTAGTTGACCCTACTCGTCTCCACCTTGTCTGTGCTCTCGACGCCTCCGGTGGCAGCTACAGCTCCCCTTCCATCTCAAGAACCTGGCGACAGGTGTCAACCGTGGAACTTGCCCACCCCATTAGCATTGACGATGCCTTATACCGCTCCTTCCCTTCGCTATTGCAGCCTCCAGACTACCTGCGAGGTCTCTGACACTTGGAACCCCAGCCCCAAGAGCTCTGTTAGCCTTTCCAATGCTACCTGCAACCCACATAGCCATGACGTCTGTCAGTCCCACAATAAGCATTGTTCCCTCCTTCATCACTAGCGTCCTCCACTCCTATTGTTGCTATCTCCTACGTCTTCGTCGAAGCTGTTGTACCTCCTTTGCCATTGTCATGGCTCTCAACCTATAGGGAAGGCATTTCTTCCTTGATGTTCCCCTTATCCCCTACTTCTGCTCGGCAAGGTCTACACCCCGTCAGCCTCCTCCACATCTTTCTGCTATAACTCCCCACACTGATTGCTCGACTTTTCGGCCGCTAAATATGGTCGTGCAAATCTATAGTAAATAGTCACCCTTTCCTCCACAGTCCCTATGTTGCAGCCTTGATCTTCCAGACACAATTGCTTTACTGCTTAAAATCAGTGCTCTCTCTTATTCGAGCAGTAGCAATAACAAGGCATGGGTTCGTAATGTCCCTCGGCAAGATCCTTCCTGATTTGCCACTCCGTTGTCAGTAAACAACTCAACCTAGGAATCACAACCCTTTTATCGCATACACATATTTAGATCCTTCAAATCAGTAGATATCCTCATAATGTTTACATCATCTACATCTGACACTTCGATTATTGTTCATGTAGGGAACAATAGTTCTTCTTAGCATACATGACTAATCTCCATCAATGCTGCAGCTCTAATACCTTTCAAATTATCCAAGGACGGTAACTGTGCATCTTGGCGAGCACAATTCTCTAATTTCTATTTGGATATGCTCACAAACTATGGTTACAATAAAATCGTCTTCTCCTCCAAGTAATTTAAGCCTAAGTTGCTAGATCTATTGCCCCACTAATATCTTTATGTAGCAATATAGCGGAAGCATGGTCCAAGTTACAAACCACCTTAGTCAATCGCTCTCGTACTCATATGCTCAGTCTCCTCTCCACTCTGATAAAAATCAAATAAGAGGGAAGTACTATTGCTGACTATTTGAAAAATATAAGTCATTATCGATGACTTGGCTTTGATAAGTCATTCTCTCACTAATGAAAAAGTCATAGTTTATACTCTCAATAGCCTCGGAGATGAATACAAAGAATTAATAGCAGTAATTCGGGCACGCGACTCATCGATGTTATTCAAAGAACTCTATGATAAGCTAACTGACTATGAGATATTTGAAACACGATAATAAAATTCCAGGATTAACCATCACAGCTTAAGTCAGTTAAAAATCAAGAGAAGGAGCTACTAAAATACCAAGAACATCAACAAAGGATCAACTAAAATACTTCATGGACATATAGGTAATACAAAAACATATCCCCACTAATTTTTCAATCCAAACTTCAACAACTATTAGGATCGCAACTTCAGTACCCATCAACAGCCCCGACATCTCAATAATCTAAAGAAACAAAGAGTTGTTTGTCAATTATGTAATAAAGTTAGATACTCCACCAAAGTTTGTCGATCTTGATCCAATCTTCCTACTACATCGAATTGGACTCAAGCGAACACCATTACAACTTCGACTGCACGCCCAACTAATTGGATTATGGACTTTGATGCTTCTCATCATATCATATCTGATCTTCATAATTTATCCATACATAATGGCTATGGAGGCAATGACGACATAATTATCGGTAACAATTTTCATTACTCATATTGGTTCCATAACACTTAATTCATGCACTAATATTTTTATACTCGGTGATGTTCTATGTACATCTCACATTAAAAGAGATCTTATTTTTCTTTAATTCTATAAACAAAATAACACTTTAATTGAATTCTTTCCTAACTCTTTTTTGGTAAAGGATTTGAGCATAGGGGCATCCTTGGTCAAAGGCCCGAATAATGACATTTATGAATGACCATTAGCTTCCTAAATCACCCAGCACACTATTCACTCTTCAATTGTAGCTTCAATTGATATATGACATCGTCATCTTAGTCCTCCCTCATTTTTTATCTAATAAAAATTACTTTCTCAGTATTCTCTTCCAATTATGAAAACCAATAGCATTATAACTCATTATGTTGCTTATCTTGCAATAAAAGTCATAGACTACTATTTGGAATATCCTTCATATCTTATTCTATGCTATTTGAAATAATTTATAGATGTTTGGGGCCTAGCCTCGATCAATTCTTTTGATAATTTTAAATTTTATATTATTTTTATAGATTATTTTACTAAATATACATGATTATATAATCTTAAACATAAATATGAAGTTTTCATATTCTTTACTTATTTTAGAAAGTTAGTTGAGAAAATTTTTAAATCTCCAATTAAAATAGTTTATTCTAATGATAAAGGTAAATATCAAGCCTTAACATCTTGTCTCTTAGCTTGAGGTATACAACACCTTAAATCACCACCACATACTCCTCAACTAGTTGACTCTGTTAAACAAAAATATTGACATATAGTTGAAACTTGTCTTGTCCTCTTACATCAAGCCTCCATGCCGCCAACCTTTTGGTCTACAACATTTCAAACTATCATCTATCTTATTAATCATATACTCACTCCAATCCTCTAATTTCAATCACCATTTGGAGAACTATTTCATTAACTTTTTAATATTAAAAACTCAAAGTATTTGACTATCTATGTTATCCATGACAATTACCCTATGCCTCTCATAAGTTAATACCGAAATATAAGCCTTATATCTTCAATGGATACTCTCTTAAACATAATACTTTCTGATGCTATGATCTTCAAATTTAAAAAGTCTTTAGATCACGTTATGTCGTTTTTGTAGAGTCTACCTTTCCCTTCAAAAAATATAGGTTTTAAGCTGTGAGAGCCACTCCAACAAACATACAATAATGGAGGATTCCTTCCACCCTATATAACAACCCTCTCACTATACCATTCAGTCCTTCTCACCAGGATACACACTTTATTGTTCATCTAGTTCAATAGCTCCTCATTCCCTCCACTACTTCTTTACAAATCTATCATATTGATGAAACACTATCCTAAAAAACACTACCATTACCTTCTACAAGTCCTAATGAATCTGAAGTACCTTCGTCTGATCAGGAATTTGTTAGTGCCTCTCCACCAATACAATCTAACAATACCATCACACCTAGCCATCCCATGACCACACGTTCCGAAAGTGGTTTTCTCAAACCACGTTAAATACATGACCTTCATGCTATAACAAATCTTTCTTAGAGTCAATTAAACCTACTACCACACTCAAGCCCAAAAATTTTCACACTAGCGTAAAGCCATGTACGAAGAATATGACGCCTTACTCTATAATTCTACATAGACTCTTGTACTCTTTCATCACATATAAAATATCATCGAGTGTAAATGAGTTTTTCGAATTAAGCGGAACCCAGATGGATCTGTTGCTAGATATAAAACACATCTAGTGGCTATAGGTTTTTATTAACACCTAGTTTTGACTTCATAGAAACATTCAGTCCCATTGTTAAGACAACAACAATCTGACTTATCCTAAGTTTGGTCATCATTAGGGGCTAAGAATTATAATAATTGGATGTTAATAATACTTTCTTACTGGAGACTTTAACTAAAGATGTCTTTGTATAGCAACCTCTATGCTATCCAAAATATGTATGCAAATTATAAAAGCTATTTATGAACTTCATTAACCTCTAAGAGCCTGGTACATCGAACTTAGCTTATTTTTGACATTAATTGGCTTCATCAACTTTAAATCAGATATTTTGTTATTTCTAAGAAAATAAAATGTAGGTACAATATATCTACTAGTGTATGTGGATGACATTATCGTCACAATCAATAATCCTATGGAGATCAAGAAATTTCTCAGCAATTGGTAGATCGATTTTCTATTAAAGATCTTAGAACCTTGAGTTACTTTCTAGGAGTGAAAGCTAATTACACATCTTGAGGACTTTTTCTATCTCAGAAAAAGTATATTTAAGATCTATTATTAAAGACATATATATAAAATGCCAAAGATGTTACCGCTCTACTCTTTGCTACTAAATCACTTAAGCTACATGATGACAATGCTACTATGGATCATACACAATATTGATAAGTAGTTAACTCCTTAAAGTATTTATCTTTTACTCGTCTAGATATTTAGTTTATAGTCAATAAATTATCTCGATTCATGTATCGATCATCTATTATCCATTGTTCTACAGTAAAACAAGTCCTGCAATATCTCAAAGGGACTCTCAATCATGGGCTCCTTCATCAAAAACACTTACCACTTCATTTTCATGCCTTTGTCGATGCTAACTAGGCAATAAACATTAAAGACAAAACCTCTACATCGTGATATATTATTTTTCCTAGTGCCAATCTAATTAGTTGGAATTCAAAGAAGTAGAAGATGATTGCAATGTCTACAATTGAAGTTGAATATCGAGCCATTAACATCGCTATTGTAGAACTTAATTGGGTCATGAACCTACTGAAAGAATTGGACATCAACTCTACTATACACCAATCAAGTGTTCCACTCGTGTATGAAATATATTATCGTAGACTTTCATTTCGTCAAAGATCAAGTTGTCAAACATCAATTATGAGTTTCTCACATACATATTGTCGATCAACTAGCAGATTCTCTCAAAAAGTCACTCGGCTACAAAGTTTTTTTTTTTTAAATGGATCCAAGATCGACATCCTTGACAGGAGCTCAATCTTATGAGGGTATGATAGAAGATAAGGATATAAGATATGATCTCCAACTAAAAGATATGATCTCCAACCACCTGAAGATTTAGACGATAATTCTATCGAACATTGATAGAGAAAATCTCATCCTTTAACCGGTACTTATGTTAATGATAAACAAAACATTGATAAACAAGACTAGTACTTATGTTAATGATAAACAAAACATTGATAAACAAGACTATGACTTATGTTAATGATAAACAAGACTATGACTTATGTGAATGTAACATTCAATCTTTTTTTCTTTTCAGACTTTAACCTATTAATTTTCTAACAAGCAAGCTATTAATTGGACATTCTAGGTAAGCCCCCTTGCCCCCTTGTCTATTGATTGATTGAAGCCAATAGGATTCTCATGTCTACAAATATCTTTGCTTCTTTGTTTTCCAATATCGATACTTTTGAGATTATGTGGCTTTTATACAGTGACATGAAAGTCATTTGTAGTGTTAGTGATAAACTAAGAGGTGGAACTTTCACTCTTTCCTCCTCCATCCTGGATTTCAAAGATTTTATTTTTTTCATAATGGTTTGATTTGGTGCTGGATTTTCCATAATTGCTTCACGTGGTACAGTAATTGATTTGGCTCTCATTTAGATTGAGTTTTTTTTCTTTTTTTATACAACAATCATTGGGATTATTTATAATTTACAGTTTGACTTTTTGTTTTGCATCTCCCTGATATGATATTGCATCTGACCATTCTCCCTTTTATCATCAAACTTGGATACAACCCAAAGAGGGAGGAAAACTAACCCTTAAGCTTTACTGGTTCGATCGTGATGATGTCTTTGTGAGTCTTGTCTCAAAAAAAAATTTTTTTTTTTTTTTACCCTAACCATTCGTCAGATGCTGGTCTCCATCCCTCTCTCCTCAATCTTAACAGGACGGACTATCTATTTTCCATTGGGCCAAAACTTAATATTGTCTTCTTTCACTTTCTCCTACCTTATTAACTATAAACAGTCAACTTGGTTCCAAAAGTGAAAGAAAAAAGTTATTAGACGGGGCAATCCCCTATCCTCATACCTCTTCATCATCGTTCAAACAAATCATTTCTTCCCTTATATTTGATATTGTTCACAGAGGAGAGGGTCGATCACCTCCACTCAACCTCAAGGGTACCAAACTATCTTATCTCATCGTATCTTCGTTGATGACATACTCTCCAAACTTTTTAGGGTGAATCCCAAGTCTTGCTCTCATATCTTGAAGGTCCTTTTAACACCTTCGAGAAGCTAACCAACCTTAGCGTCAACTCAAGTAAATGCAATATCTACTTCCATAAACACTATCATTCTTCATTCATGCACAGTATTTGTCTCCACACATTTTGTTGGCATCGATGAGGGAGTCTGTCCTTCAAATATCTCCAAACATATCCCTCCCTTAGTAGATCGAACGACCAGTATCAATATTTTCTAGTGGACAAAATTATGCATAAAATTCAAGATCGCCATAATGGGCGAAGTCGTCGAGCAACGATCACCTCCAATACTGTAAATGCCTCCTACTCACTACAATCGAATTGAGTTTTGTGGTGTTTGCTTTACTGCAAGAAGTACAAACGACGACAGACCTAAATCTTTCAAATATTTACGTCAAGTCAAAAGATCCTTCGTCGAGATTTGGTTCCTCCAAAAACATTTTTGATCATATATCTATCATCTCTTCTTGGTCTAAATATAATTAATTTTGTTCGCATGTCATGAAATGATATAGGCGTACAAACTAAATAATTTTAGGACAAACTCAAGTTCTTCTTGCTTTAGATTTGTGACAACTCATACTGCAAACTTAGTTTAGTTTAATATATTTCTTCTTTTAAATAATTTTTTTAATATTTTAATTCAATCAGATCTAATGATGACAATTAGACTCATACGTATTTTACTAACCATCATATAATTTCTTCTTCTTCTTCTTTTTTTTTTTTTTTTTGCTCTACCTCAGTTTGTTTCATGTTGTTTTGTCCAGCCATCCCATCAATTTGTTAAAATATCAAATACCTGAAAAGAAAAAAAGTTATAAATCAGATAGGATCAGATCAGCATGAAGCAATAGAAAGGTTAAAAAAACAATAAGAATAGAACTGTGGGTGACAAGAACTATTGCTATCCAAAGGATTGCTATCCTATTTCACTGTATGATTTATTGAATATTCAGGTTTACAATATTATTGAGCATGTGTGCCATGTTATTTTATTGATAGATAATAATGCTCATATGCATATATCATTGCTGATCATGAGTGGAATTCTGATGCTACTTAAACAAGGAAAATTCATGATAAAGCCACACTATAGTCAAACTCTTGGAGCAACACATCCCTCCATTCTTCAATTAAAAGTCAACTTCAACACAAATAATCTGATTCCAATAAGTCATTTTTTCTTATACGTTCTCACTTTTGGTTAAATTATTGTTACCGTCTCAAAAATATTATAATATTACCTTTTCCACTTTTTATAACTCTACTTCTATACGTAAAGAAATTTACAACCTACTTCTTCTAATTAATTATCTTTAGTGTTTTATATTTACAAAAATTATATTAGTATCCTTATATTTATAAAAATATAATATTAAATCCCCATATATAATTAAAAAGAATAATTTTATATATTTTGATAATATAAAATCTAAAATATTATAATTATTTATTTATTAAATATAATATATAATTAGCTTGAATTGATAACGTTTCTATTGATGAAACTGTTAGGATCGAGTTGGCACGAAAAAGAGAGGTGAATTAGTGATTCCGTGAAAAATCTCGATTTCAAAATTTCATTCGATAAAAATGATATTGAAATTGTGCTTTGAATTCAAAAGAGTTAAAAGTAGTTAAATCATAAAGCAATAAAAATGAAGAGCATAAAAGAAAATATACACCAAGTTTAGAGTGGTTCAATCGTCTTGACCTGCATCTACTTCATATTCCTCTTCCGCCAAGTTCATCGCTTCCACTATTGATCTTCTTTCAATGGGTGAAGATCAACTACCTCTTATAGCCCTATTCTCCTTTTCACAGGTTTAAGAGATAACCTTTATAATTTTTTTAGCCCTCCCTTAAATAGAAATCACACTTAGAGAAGAGGAGGGGAACTCTCAATGAATTACAATAGAGTTTTCATAAGTTTTCATTTAAATTTTTTGTTATCCTAAGCAAGAATACATGAGGTATTTATAAACCTCAATTGGCCTTAAAAATTAGAGTAAAAAATTCAAACATCTTGAAATTTTGAGGTACGAGTGGTACCATCATTGGTACCAACGGGCGGTACCACCACCTGGGAAAGGCGATGCTACCACCGCTAGCTGACAGTGCCACCACCTAGGTGTCCTAGAAAAGTATATTTAATACTTTTCATATCCTGAGCTGTATCATCTTTTGACCTGACTGTACCTCCTCCTAGGTCAATGAAATGAACCTCATAATGGGCTCAAATCAACCTTAATTAAGATTTAATTATGGTCCAATGGGCCTTTAATTGAGTTGGCATGGTTACACCCAAAAACCAACTCAATTACAATCACAATTACTTCAATCTAGATATAATCCATTATAAACAAGAATATTAAATTCTTCGGCATGTCATTGGTTCATCGGGAGCTTCTTCCAAACCTTTGACGCATCCTCCTCTCTTGTAGTATATTGCTCAATCGACATGTTGACCTCCACAACATTCAATCTCCTTAACGCAATGTTTGATCCTTTTGGCTTGATACCCGAATTCATGGCACTAAGTCCTTTTGTTAACATATTGACCATTCCTCCAACTCAATATCCAATCTTCTAATATTTTCAATTCTGACCTAACATATGATTCCACTGCTTTAATCGATTTGCTTCTTCTTAATCGATTCTAGTCCTGCGTCACTCAATTACATATTCGATTATAATTTTATCAATTAGTTTTATCATTAAAATCTGAGATTAAATAATCTTCTCATTTTTTATGATGATAACCAATTCATGACATAGTTTAACTAAACTCTCCCTATGAATATGCCATATTGAAATAAGGTAAACTTGAATTCAAAAGGAATCATAAGCTTTGAATTCAAGTGAAACATAGTGATATGCAATGTGTCATATCAAAATTTACATCATCATAATTTCAAATCATTAAAGTATAACATACACAGTTATTTCATGTGTGATACCAAAAACAAATCAATGCCACTTTGGGCATAATATACATGATACTAAAACATTAAAATTTTAACAATTTATCACTTCATGCATGATACTAATATTAACATCATTTTGGGCATAACATACATGATACTAAAATAGTAAAAAATTTAATTATTTTAGGCATAATACCATTCATTATTTCATGATACTAAACATTCATTATTTCTCCCTCTCTGTCATCAACAAAAATCAGAAACGTTCAACAAATATTTGAACTATGTAAGTTAGTATTTTAGCACGTTTTACATAACTTTTAGAATATGCAAACTAGAAAATTTTTGAGATACGAAGTTAAGCAAAATTTTGTGCAAGATAACAACTTTAACTTCTGAAAGTCATAAGTTCTGAAAGGCCATGAATCAAGGCTCTACTTTCATAAATTGAAAGAGGAAATATTCATGAAATGATCATATAAAAGATCATGTTGTGTATACTAAAAGTCCATCAATCAAATTTCTTCTTTTGTAAATAGCAAGAGAAAGAATAATAGGAAATCGATATCGAAAAAAAGGACAACTCAATTTACAAAATCTGATAAATCCAAAAAATGTATAAAAGGAATTTATGCATTAAGAAGATTTAATATGCCTAATTCTCTTCTTATATAATTATAAAGTATTACATGCATTAGAATATCATCAAGAAGTGCATCATAATATTGAAAAGTATATTATGTCAAATGATACCTAATCAAAGGTTACATCTAATCTCTTCTTCCCTTTGTATCTTCTAGGAACTACATATATTACCAATAAGAAGTGAGATCAAGAAATAAATTGAGAGAAAAGTTAAAAGATTATTCTTGTAGTGATCTCGAAAAGGATTGAGATCAAGAAAGGTTTAGAGAGGTGGAGGAAGGGTTGAGGGTGGTTCTACCGCATATAGGCAATGTGCTTTAGCGTTGCTACTGCCAGTCCAACAATGCTACTACTGGTGCACTGCTTTCAGCTTATTTCAAGCTTCAACATAATAGTCCAGCAGTGCTAACATTCAACCAGTATAACATTCAAACCAATAATATTCAAGCTAACATTCAAAATATAAATCCTATTTTAAGTTAGCACTCTTATTGAAAGTGCAACCTTCACTTCTCTTTTGAGATGTGCAAGTCAATAATTTTTTGTCCTTGTACATCAATGATTCAATCAACTCATGAGATATACAAATCATAAATATAAAGAAATTATACATAATAAAATTCAAGTCATAAACATAAAGAAGTCTAGTGATATATCATAGTTTATTTGGATAAATCTTTTCCAAAGTCAATACTAAGAATAATCCTAGGAGAATAAAAAACTTATATTTATATAAAATAAATCATAATTCATAAACATCAAATAAAAAGATCAAGATTTGTTTGGATAAATATTCTCGAGAATCAAGAAAGTTGTTTCATATACAATACATCTCAAGTAGTAGACACCGGTATATCATCTCATTAGTGAAAATAATCATATGAAAACAAATCTAAAATCAAAATCACTTTTGGGAAATCCAATAAACACAATGTAAATAGTTTCCTATTAAAAATAGCTAAGATTTTTTAGTTCTAATTATTTTTTGTACTAGCATGCTCTGATTTTCATACAAAATTCATGCATCATTGTTTAAAAATGAAAATCATTAAAATCAATTGTATAACTATAAATCATCTTTAATCAAAAGATTTATTATAATCGTAACAAATATCAACAAGTTTCAATCATTTTGAATCAAATAATCTTTTCTTACTATTATTGTTTTCGGCTAGTGAGCTTAAAAAGTGTTAGATTTCATATAATAAGCCTTGAGCATTCACAATCAAGATATCTTTTTCGCTCCTAGCTTTTGTTTGGGAACATACCTACATAAGAAAATGTTTCACTTTTGGTACCCATTTAATTTTAAGTCCATCATGGTTGGATCTATCTCTTTTAATCTTTGGCATTAAGTTATTGATCGTTCCTTTATGAACCCAAACTAATTTATGAGATTTATAATTTTATAAGAACATGTATAGATAGAATGACCAAATCTATCATAAAAATTATATTGGCTTTTGTTGAGTGTTACCCATAAAGCCAATTCTTTCCTTTCTATGAACATGATCCTTATCAACAAGGATCATGTTTAAGGATTTGCTATCTATTTTAAAATTTTCAAAGGTTTGTTGTAATACCATATTTTTCTTTTTTATTGTATCTAACTTTTCACATTTAGAATAAAGAGTATATGATATTAAAGCTTCATATGAAGTTTCAAATTTACTAACTAAGTAATGTATGATTATTTTTAAGTAATTTATAATTTGTGCTAATCTTTTTAAACTCATCAAACAATTCATAAAAAATATTAAGTAATTCATCAAAAAGTAAAAGAAGCTTCGGGTGGTTCATATACATTATCATTAACACCCATTAGTGTGTAATTTGCCACTTGGTCTTTGTTGTGTGCTTTATCTTTTGATAAGCTCAAATCATCCTAAATTGTCTTAAATATCTTTTTATTTTGAGTTGATAACTTTTTCTTCAATTAATAGCACTCATTTTTAAAGTGTCATGACTTCTTACATTCGTAACAAATTATAGTGTCCCTTTTTGATTCATTTTTATTCTTATATTTTTATTCCTTTTTATAAATTTATTAAGTCTTCCTGTTAGAAATACAATGTCATTGTCCTCATCACTCGAGTTTTCACTCAAGAAGTCATTTTTTGTTCTCAGTGCAATATCCTTCATATTATTTGGAAGGTTTTCTTTTTGTTCATCATGAGCTTTATAAGTCATTTCGTAGGTCAGAAATGACCCTATAAGTTCTTCGAGGGGAAAATTATTCAAATCCTTTGCCTCTTATAATAGTTATTTTTGGATCCTAACATTTAGGTAAAGATCTTAAAATTTTATTTACAAGTTCAAAGTTAGTTGAAGAGTTACCAAACTATTTATCACATTCATAAATGGGGTGTACATATCACCAATAGTTTTACTTGACTTCATTTTAAATAGTTCATAATTATATACTCAAAGATAAATATTTTACTCTTTTACTCTATTTGTACCTTCGTGTGTAACCTCTAGTGTGTATCATATATCATATGCAAAATCATACTTAGAAACATGGGCTAATTCATTTTCGTTCAAGGCATAAAACAAGGCGTTCATAACTTTCACATTTAAAGAAATCATTTTCCTTTCAAAATTATTCCAATCATTCATTGGATTGGAAGATTTTTTGAAGTCATTTCAACAATGTTCCATAACTCGAAATTTATAAAAATAAAAAAAATTCACATTCTTGTTTTTCAATAAGTGTAGTTCGTCGTATTGAACATAGGAGGACGAGTGATAAAATGACACTCGTTAATGCTAAAAAAAGTTATTAAAATTCACTTGGGTGTTAATTCAATTGAATGAATATGACTCTAATACCGATTGTTAGGATCAAGTTGGCACTAAGAGAGGGGAGAATGAATTAGTGATTTCGTGGAAAACCTCGGTATGAAAATTTCGTTATGTGAAAATGATATTGAAAGTGTGCTTTGACTTGAAAAAAGTTAAAAATAATTAAATCAGAAATCAATAATAATGAAGAGAATAAAATGAAATGCACATCGAGTTTATAGTGGTTCGTCGACTTGACATATGTCCACTTTCGATTCCTCCTCCGTCGAGGTCGCCGACTTCCATTATTAATCGTCTTTCAATAGGTGAAGATTAACTACAATCTTGCAACTCTATTATTCTTTCCATATGTTTAGGAGATAACATTTATAATTTTTTCAGCTCTTCCTTAAATTGAAATCACACTTAGAGAAAAGTAGAGGAACTCTCAAGGAATTACAATATAGTTTTTATAAATTTGTATTCAACTTTCTTAATATCCTAAGCAAGAATACCTAGGGTATTTATAAACCTCAATTAAATCCCAAGCAAGAATGCATAGGATATTTATAGATCCCAATTGACTTTAAAATTTTGAGTAAAAAATTCAAACACCTTAAGATTTCAGGGTACGAGCGGTACCATCTTCGACACTAACGGTACCATTGCAGAACAAAGCTCGAGATTCTAGACTCTAGCAGTACCATCATTTGGGAAATGTAGTAATATTATCAATAATCGATGGTACCACTACCTAGGTATCTTAGTACATTTGAGTACTTTTTGTACCCTAAGTTATATCATTTTTTGACTTGATCGTATGTCCTCCAAGTCAGCAAAATGAGCATCATAACTGGATCAAATCAACCTTAATTAAGGTTTAATTATGATCCAATGAGCTCCTAATTGAGTCGACATAGTTACACTCAAACCTAACTCAATTACAATCACAACAACTTTAATCTAAACATAATCGATTATAACCAATAATACTAACATCGTCCTCTTTTGTGACGTATTATCCAATCGGCATGTTGACCTCCATCGTATCTGATCTCCTTGACTTAATATCTAATTCTTCTGACCTAATGTCCAAACTCATGACACGAAATCCTATTACCGACACGTCGATCATTCATTCAACTCGACATTCAAACTTCTGACATATTCAAATCCATTCTAACATATGATTTTATTGTTTTAATTAATTAATCATATATCACACAAACGCATATTAAATCATAATTTTATTAATTAATTTTATTATCAAAAATAAAATTAAATTGATTTTATTCATATAACTAAACTACAAATTCACAATAGCAATATTTGTTTTTGTCTTTGCATCCTTGAATTCGTGATGTAGTGTCAGTATCTATTTAGGTACACCCTCGCCGACCCCGCCGGAGGCTGTTCAACGCGGCATTCCGGGTTCCCATCGCGGCGTGAAATGCACCGTTAACGCCGTCCGTCAAACCGTCGAAACCCACCGTCAACTCCTCCGTCGCTATCTCAACCGCCTCGACTGCCGTCCCCAATCCCTCCGTTTCCTCGTCGATCACGCCCGCCAACCTCCTCACCGCCGCCTCCAGCTCGCCGGGTAGCGCCGCTCGAAGTCGCCCCGACACCGCCGCCGCCACCTCGTTGAAGGCCTCCGCCCACGGCCACTCGGCGGAGACCCGTATCTTGCTCAACAGCGCCTTGCCCTCTCCGCCGCCGATCATCGCCAACACGGCTGCCATCACCAGGCGCGACACCGATTCCGCCGCGTACGTCGCCCTCCGCACGGCCGACGCGCTGCCGCGCGGCGGCTCATCCGGCGCCATTCTACGGATCAGCTCCGCGCCCGACCAACCGATCTCGCGGCTCGGCGTGCTCTGCCACTCCGCGATCGCCCTGCGCGCTTGCCGCAGGGCGCTCTCGTCACGGTCATCATCATCAGGGTGAAGGAGGCGGAGGGCGACGCGAAGGGGGAGGAGCCGGTGCACCAATCGCGCGATCTCGGCGGAGGCAGCGTTGCAGGCGTCGAGGAAGGGAACTCCGGCGTCGAGGTGGGCAGTCAGAGCATCGGAATCGACGCCACCGGGGAGCGAACGGTCGGAGACGAGGGCAGCAGTGGCGGCGAGAGTGAGGGCGAGGATGCGGACGGCGCGGTGGAGCCAAGGCAGGGGGACTCCCGGGGAGTTTCCGGGTATCGGTAGGAGGGAGCGAAGGCGGAGGGCGAGGGCTTCCTCCAAAGGGCGAGTGGCCGACGAGGGCGAGGGTGAGGGGGGCTTCGACGGGAAGAGTGAATCGTAGCACCTAATTAAAGAAGACATATCGCATACAGCTTAGGCAGGCTATCTTATTATTGGTATCGCTGTGGGGTTTATAGAGGGAGGACAAGGCTCAACGATGGGTGGCCTGCAGATTGCTTTGTTGACGATAAAAAACCCGCTGGGAATTCTCAGTACCACGTCGTTGCCACGTGTACTTTGAACGGGTGGTATCTTTGATGAGGCCCAGACCAGAAGGGCAAAGCATTGGGTACTGTTTTGAAATAAAAAAAAAGGAGGTGGGACGGGGGGGGGGGGTGTGAACGAACACACGTACCCTGGACAACGTTTGGATATCTTTGTATGCTGGGGTCGAGTCTACGCCAAGTCTAGTGGTTAATAAGGTTATTGGCGGTGTCATACAATAATGAAATCGAGAGCCATGGTGTTTTGGATAACAATGCGAAGTCCTGAACTGGGTCAACCCGTTCCCACTCGGACGATCCCGTCGGGTGTAGGTTTGATGCAGCTGCCGCTCAAACTTGGAACGGGTTCGCCAGCGAAAACATTGCAGACATCACGTTTCACCTGGCTCTCTCGATCGAATCATATGATTGGTACAAGAAGGCTTAGAACGCGTCTCTAAGATGTGTTGGACACCTAATCTTTGAGAGAACTTGACCAAGTCTTTCTTTATTCGATGTAATTTCTAATGATGAAACGGTATCAATGGTTCATGCTGTCAGCACACCGCATCTCTGATGACGCATAGCGATGACTTTGTTTTGCATGCCATTGCAGGTCTTCGCAGATTACGTAAGACGTGGCGAAGCGGTCGACCAGATCTCGTGTTGTCAGAGACGTAGGCAACACAGTGGCTGAAGGAACGAAACCTACGTGGTAGTTAATCCGCAAGCTCCCCCATTGACTTGATCCATCGGGGGAGTTAGTAGATGACTGAACACAGGAAGGGAGCGTTTGAGTTGAGAGCGAGTGGGCATCTCGTCCCAGAAATTTTAGTCGTCAAGGTTCTCTACCAACGCAAATCCCAAATCGTAAGGTTACGATGTCAACATCTTTTTGGTTCGACGTTATATGGGTCATTGGGCATTGGGCATTGGGCATTGGGCATTGGGCTGGGCAATATGAAGCTCCTAAAGTATCCAAAAATGCCTTCCATTTAAGTCCGCCTCAGTACCCTAAAAACCCACCCGTCTTCCGCCACCCAGCAGAATCGGCGTTCTCGCCGCCTCGCGTCGCCACCTCTCCCTCCTCGGCTACCTCCCCCGCCGCCTCTCCACCACCGCTCCTGCAACTAGCACCGGCATCTCAGCCGCCGTCGCCAAGTCCCTCCTCCGGAACGAGTTCGACCTCGATCAGGCTGTCGCCATCCTATTTTCCGTTGCCGACTCCACCTCCTCAACCTCCGCCCGCCACGCCCTCGAGCTCACCGTCCGCCGCCTCGCCCGATCCCGTCGATTCTCTGACGTTGAGGCCCTCCTCGAGTACCGCAAGTCCGCTTTCGCCGGCCTCACCGACCCCTACATCGCCACAGTCATCCTCTCGTATGGAACCGCCGGCATGGTCGACCACGCGCTGTGCACCTTAGATGAGGTCCCCGCCCTCATCTCAGCCCCTCATTCCCTTGTTTCCTTCAACGCTTTCCTCTCCGCCTGCATCCGGGCCAAGAAGCCCAACTGCGTTCCAGGCTTGTTCGCTGAGCTCTCTGAGAAGTACCGCCATCACGCCCGATGTTGTCTCCTACGGCGTCCTTGTCAATGCTCTTTGCCTCGCCGGCAAGACCGACAAAGCCATCGAGACCTTGAAAGAAATGGTGACTGTAAAGCATCTCGAACCGACCACCGTGATCTACACCACGCTCCTCGATTCCCTTTACAAGACAGGGAAGTCGGATGAGGCTGAGGCTCTGTGGAAGGAGATGGTCGGGAATGGGTGTGCGCCCGATCTTATTTCGTACAATGTGAGGGCTATGCATCGGGCTGTACATGGAAAGCCGGAGGATGTTCTTGAGCTGATCGGGGAGATCGAAGCTGCAGGAATTAAGCCTGATACGATCACCTACACTTATCTCCTCACATGTCATTGTAATGCAGGCCAGCTTGAAGTGGCCAAAGCGGTATATAGAGGACTCAGGGAGAAGGGTTGCAGTCCGAATGCAATGACGTTTAAGATTTTGCTGTCTCGATTGTGTGAGAATGGGGATGTTGACATGGGGTTGGAGGTGTTCGAGGATAGCTTGACCTTGAATAAGGTTCCAGATTTTCGCACAATGAAGCTTCTAGTGGAGGGATTGGTAAGCTGAAAGAGGCAAAGGAAGTGGTTGATAAGGTGAAGAAGCGGTTCCCTGAGAATTTAGTTGGTGGGTGGAACAAGGTCGAGAAGGAGCTTGGTTTGAGTGCAGATGAGCAAGTATGGGACCAACTGGAGGTCTCCTGAGGTTTTATATATTCTTGCTTTGCAGATGGCACCAAAGAGATTGGGTTGATGGGTTTCAGATAGAATTGGCTACTGAAGTTTGGATTGCTAGAACGAACGAGAAACTGGGGTTACAACGTGGAAGAGGTGTGGAATTTTGTTGATGAACTACCACACAAGGCAACACTGTCTCTATCGAGGGCTGAATTGTTCTGAAGGCACTAATGCGGATCATTGTCTTTGCAGGTCAATGTAGTTCAGTGGAATAATATTTACTTCTCCGTCATCATGTTGGTATGATTGGAATACTGTTGGATACTTGTCGATTCTTCATCTGAAGCATTGTTATTATTTGTGCTTGTTGTTTTTTTTCTTTTTCTGTCACTTGCTAAATAGATACCAAATGTCGCTGCTAACGTGATCTGAAGTAATTGTATGGTTTGTTTTTATATCTAATCGACTGGTTAAGTTGATCATGCATTCATGGGTAAACTAAGGATCATATATACATTTTATTTATATGTTTGCCAAAGGGATTAACACATCTCTGTTGCTTTATTTTATGACCTTGTAATTGGAAGATTACCGAATGCTTTTTTTTTTTTCCAACGCTCATTGCAGGAAATTTGGGATCTGGTAATTGGTTGGTAGCATATCAAAGAACAAGCTCAACTTAGAAGTGTGTATGCAATACCATGAGAACTACATCATTGATCTATGGGCATAATAAAATTAGAAATTAATGTGTCCATAAGCAGAGGAATGACTTTAACGCCATGACCATCTGAATATTGTGAATTCTTTCCTGTTCTCTTTCTTAAAATGCTGCTTGGAATCTGACATGCAAAGGAGCAAAACCAGAGGTTAATGAAGAACTGATTTTGTCTCATCTTGTATCCTATGATACCTGGACATTTATTTGGTAAAATGATTTTGTTTTCGAGGAATTCCTTATGCTATTTGCATATTTCCATAATTCAGTGTTTGTTATTGTTTGCACAACTTTATAATGTTCTCATGTTGAGAGAGGGGGATAGATCAAATACAAGGTATTTTGATATATTAATTGGATCAGTGTTTATTGTAATCATTAGCATGCTTAAAAACTGTTTATTGGTTTGCTTTCATGTTATAGTAGTGCTTTCAGAGGAGATTTCAACTGTAGCCATTTAAAAGTCTCAAAATCTTATACTTTTTATCTTTTGTTACATTTTGATGAGCTGTGTTGTTTATAATTTTCTTCAGCTGCTTCAGAAAATCTACAAACCTGGTGAGACCTACCAATGCTTACCAATTTGAGACATCTACTTTGGGTGTATCCTTATTCATGTGATCAATCTGGTCTTACCCCTACATCTCAAACAAAGCTGCCATTACAAATTGATGTCCTCAATTTGTGCAACAGGTGGACTATTGACATCACTCGAGGCCTGTCAAACATGCATTCAACCAAAGGATCAGGTGCATTATGAAATGCCACCAACAATTACCTGGAGCTCACGGCATTCCAAGTTCCAAGTTTCTTGAGGCTCCATATCTCAACTAATCCTCCAAACCTGTTTGCTAGATTGCCTACTCTCCTTCCAAAAGAAGAAGTTAGACATGTTGCGGTAAGCATGATCCTTCTAATACTGTTCGTCTTTGTGATTAGAACAGTTTTTTTGTTGGACATGAAACATGTCAATTAGGTTGAAACTGCATTACATTTAAATATTCATGATCCTTCCAATACTGTTCGTCTTTGTGATTACAACAGTTTTTTGTTGGACATGAAACATGTCAATAGGTTGAAACTGCATTACATTTAAATATTCGTGTGTAAAAATGTAAGCATGATAAGGAGGAAATGGATGGATGATACTGTGTGTTGTTGCTCTTATACTTCATGTGTCATCCTTTATCTAAACTAATAGTTCGTGTGTTGTTGCAATTGTAACAGATGAGTTTAAACCTTATGCGATATCAAATGTGTCAATCGATAAGATCTCATGTTCCTTGTGCTGGTAAAGAAGATACAGATATGTTGTACCATAACGTGCTTTCTACGTTGTGAAACCAGTGGAAGAAGCTCCTCTTCGCAGATATGGTGTGACCGCCACGTTGACCGGTGGCGTCTCGTCCCCTGTCGTCGCTGTTGCATCGGACACGGCGTTGACCGGTGCAGTCTTCTTCTTCTCTCTAACCTTCCACCATAGTGACTGCAGCGCTCTCTTATCCGGTATCTCCCAGTTGGGAGCGGCCCCGAAACAGGAGAGCACGCAAGAAACCGCTGCACTGTTACATTAGAGAAACAGGAGGAGTCAGTCATCTCTTCTCTTTTGAAAGACTAGTGGATGGAGGAGAAATAGCAGTTGGACTCGAGAGGAATAAGAGAGAAGAAGAAGACTGCACCGGTCAACGCCGGTGCAGTCTATATATCCCAACATGTCACGATCATATTGCATGGGATAACTAATAATAATCTAAAGACTATATATATATATATATATATATATATATATATATATATATATAGATTATGCTTCATCAATAAACAAGCATATTATGTACAAGATCAAAGATTCTGATCTCTCCACTTCAATCAACCTGACTCTTACTGCATTAACAGTATATCATGAGCATTTTTCTTCTTGATTGGTGATGGAAATGAGCACTCGATTATAACAAGTATATGAACTTAACAATACATCACTCAACTCTCCCATGCATAATACAGAACAAAGAAAAATCTAATATAAGGAAACATATATAATTTGCAGAAGAATAGCATACCGTCTTCCACTACTACCGCTTTAGACAAGTACACAACGTTTATTATAGTATGATCCATGAAAACCTTGGGAGTTCCTCGTCACTACTTCTTCTTCTTAGGGCTCACATCTCGTCCCTTCTGCAGAGTGTGACCTTCAATCCGTACTTCATGTACATGGTCAGCGCCATCTTGGGCACCACCGGGTGGCCCTCTGCAACCCTCACATGGTAGCGGCGGAGGATGGAAGCTGCCACAAACTTCATCTGGTAGTACGCGAAGTCCTTCCCCAGGCACAGCCTCGGGCCGCCATTGAAGGCCGTGAACTTGTACGCGGACTCGCTCATGAACCGGCCGTCCTTTAGCCACCTCTCTGGCTTGTAGTCCCTGCAGTCCTTCCCCCATATGCTTTCCATCCTTCCCATGGAGAAGATAGCGTACACCACCTTGGTTCCCTTCTTCAGTGCCGTGCCATCTGGGAACACCTCGTCCTCCACAACCTGAAGGATCGCAATCGAATCATGAGGCAAGAGGAGAAACCGAAGAGCCAAATTGATCTGCATGTCGTACCTCCTTGTGGTCCACTGGCACCGAAGGATACAGTCTGAGAGCTTCTGACAGCGCCGCTTGCAGATACTCCATCTTCTTCACCTCCTCTGGCCTGAACACCAGCTCTTCGCCCTCTGCTCCCTCGCCGCCATTTCTTGATCCTCTTTCCTTCACTATCGTGTTGATTTCCCCAAGAATCTTCTCCTCGACTTCCGGGTGTTTGTCGAGAAGACAGAAGAACCAGGCCAACGCCACCGACGAGGTGTCGCGGCCGGCGAGTATGAAGTTGACGCAGATGTCTCTCAGAAACTTGTCCGAGAAGGCTCTCCCGTCGTCGTCTTTGAGCCGAGTGAACACCGTCAGGAGGTCGGTTCTCGCCGTACTGTTCTTGTCGCCGGACTCCAACGATAGCTCCTTCTTCCTTGTTCTTATGACGTCGTAGGCGAACTCGTCGACCCGCTTCAGCGACCGCCTGAGCCATCTCTCGCTCCCGAGGTCGAGGTAGCGCAGTGCTTTCCAGATGGCGGTGGGCGTGATGAAGCGTATGATGGTGGCCTCCGTCGCGTCCTCGAAGGCTTTGGCGAACGGAATCTCCGGCAGGCCCGGGTGGAGGCAGCCCGGGTCGATTCCGAAGGCGATCATGCACACGTTGTCGAACGTGAGCCTCAGGAGCACGTCCTGGAGGTCCATCTGTGCGCGGCCGTCGTGGGCTGCCTCGAGCACCGGGAGCAACCTCGAGTGGACGAGCTCGACGAGGGACCGGGCGGTCATGACCCGGAACTCGGCAGAGTGGAACTCCAGGCTCGCCGTCTTGCGCTGCTTACGCCAGGTCTCATCGTCGGCGCTGAAGATGCCGTCGCCGAGGAGGTCGCGCACGGTGCCGCGGAAGTACTCGCCCTTGGGGAAGCTGGAGAACTTAGTCTTAAGGAGGTGCTCGAGGTTGCGAGGGTCGGCCGTCACGACGCAGTGGAGGTTGGTGAACCACGGGCCACGGAAAGTGAACGTGCCGCCCTGCCGGTCGAGGACGCCGGTGACCCACTCGTACATGTCGTTGCGGATGCCGAGGAGCAGAGACGGCAGCATGCCGACCACCGGCCACACCGCGAGGCCCTGACGCTTCCCTTGCCTGAGTGAGTGAATGGTAATGAAGATGGACACAGCCAGAAACAGCTCAAAAGTTTGGATCTCCGGCAACAGCGAGAAGAAGCCACTGGTACCAGAGGAAGCACTTTGGCTGGACGACATGGTGGTATAGTTGCCAGAGTTCATTGTGTCCACCTACTTTGGAGAGAGAGAGAGAGAGGACACCAATTGACGTTGGAGTGTTAGAGAGCGGCCATTAATATATAACTTTTGCATGGGGTGGTGGGGGGGGGATGGATGATGAAGATTTCTTACAGAATCTGTCTCGTTTTGATGTATCGAGCTGTTTGATTTGGTGAGCTGAAAGTGCCAAACATGCGGAGCGTCGGCAGTCTATTGTTCTTGGGCAGCATGTTAAGCAGATTTATGCTTGGCTATGGTTTTAGTACATGATGATGCAAGGGAAGCTTTCCCTGGGAAGGAGGTGTCAGGTGTGGAGGATGGAGGTAGGTGAGGGTGGTCGGAGAGATGAGACTGATGTGGAGGGTGGAAATTAGGTGCGAGTTAAGGATGCATGGTGGCCAAACGCACCTGCCTTGGCTGCCTTCTTCTCTTGTTTCTGTCACAGGAGTAACACTGGCTGCTGCTGCTCTACTGAGAAAGAAAGCTTCAGGAATGATGAACAAAGTTGATCATCCTGCGTTACTGGATAATTACTTGGACGATTAAGCAACCATGTATGCCATCTTCTTCTTCTCAACATGTAGATCCGTCACTGTATTGGCCTGAAGCATCCATTAGCCATGATTAGAACATGCAATCCACTGTCACTAGTTGCGAGTTATTATTTATTGTTCATTTTCTTCTGGCTGATGGTTGGAGAATCAACATCAAGGTCAAAAAGTAGGGCTTTCTTGTAAGTTTCAGCAATTGAACTGCCATGTGAAGAGAACCCAGGAAGAGCGTTGAGGAATGGAAGCAACACACTGTGTTTTATGACAGAAAGAGACCATTTTATTTTTTGTTTTAGTATGGGTGATAGAGGAGATGCTTATGAAGTCTTTGGAGTTTGGTGGAGATGATAACGAACATGAGAATTAGCTGCACTTCTTTTGTGCGCCAAATCAATGATAGCATCCGAAATAGTGGAGGTGGGGGTTGGAAGAGATGATGATTTGACAGTATAAAATTATTTTGAGGATTAAAAGTTTTTTTAAAAAATTTTTTACATGGCGTCGACGTCCTATGTTTGGTTGAATTTTTAATTCAGAGCCAGGTTGACGTGTGCCATTGGAATCGATATTTTTTTTTTTTTTTTTTTTTATGGATTCCACAAAGTGGAAGTTTGTAGTCGAGTTTTAGGTTTTGTTGCAGCGACATACTCAACATATTTGACTTTAATAACCCAAACACAAGCAACTTGTCGATGCACAAGGTTTTGGTTTACACTGGTGATTGGGCAGCCCTCGGCTCCAGAGTCAGGAATCTATAGCTCGAACCAATAGTCCATTCCAGAGACGATGAATCTTATGCTTCTTCTATGGTGGCGGACGATGACTTTGGATTTGTTTTGAGGGATAGATACTGTTGCGAATTGCGGTGGCTACTTCTTCTCGTTGCGGTAGCCATGGAATCCAAAACTACACATCCAGTTGTTGTTGTTGTGGCTACTTCTTCTCGTTGCGGTAGCCATGGAATCCAAAACTACACATCCAGTTGTTGTTGTTGTGGCTACTTCTTCTTCTCGTTGCGGTAGCCATGGAATCCAAAACCATACATCCAGTTGTTGTGGCTACTTCTTCTCGTTGCGGTAGGCATGGAACCCTAAACTATACATCCGATTGAGGTAGCCACTTCTTCTTTTCGCTGAGGTAGCCATCCAAAATACTGCTAGATATTGTGTCATCACAACATACAACATGGTTTGGCAAGTCTAGCGTGGTAACTGAGCTTTATGATGTAGTAGCTCCTTAAGTCGTGAGGTCGGTCGTGTCGATCCCAAGGGGAGGCATCTCGAACCTTTAAGAATGCCTATGTCGGGGATGTGTATGCCTAGCCAGACCCTTCCGATGACTAAGTTGACATTTGAAGGTAGATATTTTGATCGGGTCTCAGAAGGTCCGGAGTAGTTTTTAGGAGAAGAAAAAGATCGAGAGTTTAGAAAAGCCCTCCCTTTAGGCTATAGTAGGGGATATTTATAATTATCGGGCGGATGATGATTGTACCATGATATTTAATGGGTTTGACACTTTTGGCCAAACCGGGGTGCCACCCTGCATCGAATGGCACATTCGTCGATTCCCAATGTCTCGATCGACGGGGCTGACCCCTTTAGGTTATAGTAGGGGATATTTATAATTATCAGGCGGAGGATGATTGTACCATGATATTTAATGGGTTTAGCACTTTTGGCCAAACCGGGGTGCCACCCTGCACCGAATGGCACATTCGTCGATTCCCAAGGTCTCGATCGACGGGGCTGACGACCGTGGACGATGCCCAGAGTAACCGGCACGATCTCTAGTCTAGCGTGTCCGAGTTGTTGACGTGGTCCCCGGACTAACATGTCGAGGCTGATCGATTGGAATGATGTGGTCATCCATGTGGTCCTCGAGTTACTGAGATGATCGCTCACGTGGACTTCGGGCTGTCGTGGTCGGGCCAGCTCGATGAGCCTCGACGTGTCAAGGGAGGGCTTTTATTATCGAGATGACCGACCATGTGATCCTCAACGTTCATTCTCTTCCCCGCCCCTAAGGAAATGCTGTATGGAGGTGCTTGAAGAGGGGCTCAGGGGAGGGCTTTTATTGTCGCGAATCGACGGCTCTTCCAAGGTTGATATGGGCTAGTTGAACTGGGTTGGGCCAGGACGAGATTAGTCTGAGTTGGCTAGGACTAAAAACCCACTAGAAATGATCGGAACTGGCAGCCCATTGGAGCTGGTAGGGACTGAAGGTCCATTGGAGCTACTCAGGACTGAAAGCCCATTGGAGTTGGTAGGGACTAAAAACCTATTAGAGCTGGTCGGGACTGGGAGCCCATGTTTGTACTGGTCGGGACTGAAAGCTCGTTGTAGCTAGTCAGGACTAAGAGTCCATTGGAGCTAGTCAAGACTGAAAGCCCATTAGAGCTGGTCGGGACTAAAAACTCACTGGTGCTGGTCAAGACTAAAAGCCCATGTGGCGCTAGTCGGGACTAAAAGCTCACTGTAGCTGGTCAAGACTGAGAGCCTATTGGAGCTGGTCGGGACTAAAAGCCCATGTGGCACTAGTCAGGACTAAAAGCTCATGTGGCGCTAGTCAGAACTGAAAGCTCGCTATAGCTGCTCGGGACTGAGAGCCCACTGGGGTTAGTTGAGACTGAGAGCCCACTAGGGTTGGTTGAGACTGAGAACCCTTGGTCGGGCGGTGCCTTGGGCATTTGTGGGAGCATACGAAGTTTTATCGTGTTGCCCGTTTGTCATACCTACTGCGTCGGCCATTCCATAGATCTGTCTAGGAGGCCAGGTAAGATTTTTCTTCTAGCGTTAGGATCACCTTGGCATGCATTACGATTTGTTGCCCAACTTTGGGATTTTGTGGCCACGTGGCACACGACGGGCACGCGACGTGTCTCCTGATTGGCACATCACCATCTGCTTTATAGATATATTTAACCTAGTAAGGGTGAAGAAATCATCTAGTCATGCCTCAGGCCTACCTGGGCCATCGCCAACCATCGAAGTCCATGCCGAGATGATCAAGGAGCGCCCCACTCTAGGGGGTGAGAAGCACCCTAGCATGGAGGGAGGGGAACCATCGAGGAAGAGGACCAAAGTGATGATTTTGAACCTGTCGACAATTGTTGCTAGAGGAAGCTCCGAGAGGACTCGTCGCGACAAGGGGAAGGAACTAGCTGAAGTTGTGGAACCCTCCGATCGCCCCTTCACCCTATGAGAGTTGTGTGAAGTGGCTGACAGGGCAGGAAAGGATCGATATTTCATCATGCAGATGTCAGAATTGTAGCGGGCCGAATCCAAGGAGCCTCTGAAATCGCTATGGTCATACCTCACTAGTTCAAATCGGGCATGGACCGACAGATCGATCATTGTGGAGTATGTTAGGGGAGCGCTACATCCTTCCCTGATTGTACGAGTACTCTTCCGAGGAGCTAATGAATCAGGCCACCAAGTCGGCCATTTAGGTACATGACTTAAGTGTCCTAGCTGGGTACAACTCTTACATTTTGTGTTTTCAACTTTGTCCTTGGTAGGGTCTTCACTTCACCGATGCCCTCATCGATCGGGTTCATGACACGAGTCGGATGATCCGCTTGAAACATGAAATGAAGACCAACTCTAAGGTGTTCAAGGCTTTGTAGATCATGCATTCATGTTACAATAGTGACTCGACCATGACGGTTCATTGGTTGGTCGAGGTTAGGGAATGTTTCTGTATTTCTATGGAGTATGAACTTCATGTCCCACTGCTCGGGCATCATCCTTATGATGTGTTCCCGAATGGTTTTGGTTTGTCGATGCCCTTGAGGCGGGGCTTCGATTTTCGCTCCACCCAATGATCGAGGCTTGCCTCAATGGGTGGTGGATCATACCCTCACAGATGGTGCCCAACTTGTGGCACTACATGGTGGCATTCATAGGGGAGTGCCATGGGTCGGGCATTGTATCGACTCATGACTTGTTCATAGCCTACTTCCTCTTGTGTCAGGGGCAAGTTGGGTATTATCTGATTGCTCGAAGTGGATTTCGGGTGAGCGGGGTTTCTTCCAGCAACAAAAGCTAGAAGGTCATATTTTTCTTTATCTTGCATAGTCGTGAGTGGGGCTTACGGTCTGAGTGGACTGCTCAGCTGTTAAGTCACACTGCCCCCAATCTTTCGGGTGAAGAGTCTGAACTGGTCAACATTCTCCGCAGGATCCTTTCGTCTTCTCGGGCCATCAAGGACATGGCTGAGGCATGGTTGGTCAAAGTGGGGCTTAGTCCAGCCCCTCGGGGTATGTCTCGCTTTGCTATTTTCCTTACTTCATGTGAGTTAGGCAGACTGATCTCTTTTCTTTGCTTTGCAGATATGTTTAACCTGGCAAGGGTGAAGAAATCATCTGATTATGCCTCGGGCCCACCTACACCATCGCCATCTGCCGATGTCCATGCTGAGATGATCAAGGAGCGCCCCACTCTGGGGGGTGAGAAGCGCTCTAGCATGGAGGGAGGGGAGCCACCAAGGAAGAGGACCAAAGTGATGATTTCAAACCTGCCGACAATTGTTGCTGGAGGAAGCTCCGAAAGGACTCATCGTGACAAGGCGAAGGAATCAGCCGAGGTTGTGGAACCCTCCAGTCACCCCTTCACCCTACGAGAGTTGTGTGAAGTGGATGACAAGGCGAGAAAGGATCGATATTTCATCACGCAGATGTCAGAATTATCGCGGGCCGAAGCTGAGGAGCCTCTAACATCGCTATGGTCAAACCTCACTAGTTTGACTCGGGCATGAACCGATAGACCGATCGTCATGGAGTATGTTAGGGGAGCGCTGCATCCTTCCCTGGCGAAGCAATTATACGAGTGCTCTTCCGAGGAGCTAATGGACTGGGCCGCCAAGTCGGCCATTTAGGTACATGGCTTAAGTGTCTTGGCTGGGTACAACTCTTACATTTTGTGTTTTCGACTTTGTCCTCGGTAGGGTCTTCGTTTCACCGATGCCCTCATCGATCGAGTTCATGACACGAGTCGGATGATCTGCTTGAAGCATGAAATGAAAACTAACTTTAAGGTGTTCAAGGCTTTGGAGGTCATGCAGTCGTGTTACAATAGTGACTCGATCATGATGGTTCATTGGTTGGTCGAGGTTAGGGAACGCATTTGTATTCCTACAGAGTATGAACTCTATGTACAGTTGCCCGGGCAGTGTCCTTACAACGCATTCCCGAATGGTTTTGGTTTGTCGATCGATGCCCTCGAGGCGGGGCTTCGATTTTCGCTCCACCCAATGATCGAGGCTGGCCTCAATGGGTGGCGGATCATGCCCTCACAGATGGCGCCCAACTCGTGGCGCTACATGGTGGCATTCCTAGGGGAGTGCCATGGGTCGGACATTGTATCGACTCAGGACTTGTTCATAGCCTGCTTCCTCTTATGTCAAGGGCAAGCTTGGTATTATCTGATTGCACGAAGCGGATTTTTCAGGTGAGCGGGGTTCCTTCCAGCAACAAAAGCTAGAAGGCCAGATTTTTCTTTATCTTGCACGGTCGTGAGTGGGGCTTCCGGTCTGAGTGGACTACTCAGCCGATAAATCACACTGCCCCTAATCTTTTGGGTGAAGAGTCTGAACTGGTCGACATTCTCCGTAGGATCCTTTCGTCTTCTCGGGCCATCAAGGATATGATCGAGGCATGGTTGGTCGAAGCGGGGCTCAATCCTGCCCCTCGGGGTATGTCTTACTTTGTTATTTTCCTTACTTCATGTGAGTTAGGCTGACTGACCTATTTTCTTTGCTTTGCAGATATGTTTAACCTGGCAAGGGTGAAGAAATCATTCGGTCGTACCTCGGGCCCACCTGCACCATCGCCATCTATCGATGTCCATGTTGAGAAGATCAAGGAGCACCCCACTCCGAGGGGTGAGAAGCGCCCTAGCGTTGAGGGGGGGGGGGGAAGCCATCAAGGAAGAGGACCAAAGTGATGATTTCGAACCTGCCGACAATTGTTGCTGGAAGAAACTCCGAAAGGACTCGTTGCAACAAGGGGAAGGAACCGACCGAAGTTGTGGAACCCTCCAGTCACCCCTTCACCCTTCGAGAGTTATGTGAAGTGGACGATAGGGCGGGAAATGATCAATATTTCATCGGGCAGATGTCGGAATTATCGTGGGCCGAAGCCGAGGAGCCTTTGAAATCACTATGGTCAAGCCTCACTAGTTTGACTCGGGCATGGACCAATGGACCGATTGTCATGGGGTATATTAGGGGAGCATTGCATCCTTCCCTGGCGAAGCAATTGTACGAGTGATCTTTCGAGGAGGATCGGGCCGCCAAGTCGGCCATTTGGGTACGTGACTTAAGTGTCTTGGCTGGGTACAACTCTTACATTTTTGTGTTTTCAACTTTGTCCTCGGTAGGGTCTTCATTTCACTAATGCCCTCATCGATCAGGTTCATGACATGGGTCGAATGATCTGCTTGAAGCACGAAAGGAATTCGACACTTCGTGCCACGAATAAAGAACTGAAGATGGGGTCTAGCCCAGAGCAGTGGCAGCCATTTAGAGGCAAGCTATTGAGTTGCAGTCGGAGGTCGATCTTCTCAAGGCTAAGCTCAGGGCCTCTGAGCAGTACCACAAGGACCTCGAGCTGGTGGTCGACTTCGCCCGTTATGAGCTGCAGGAGATTTGGGATACTCGGCATCAGCTAGAGGATGAAGTCCTATTGTTGACTAAAGGGGCCAAGTTGTTGCAATCCGAATTGAAGGCTGAGGGTAGCAAAGCTGTGGCTAAGTATAAAACCTCCCAAGGATTCCAATCTGGGTTGGAGAAAATGAGGCAAGTTACCTATGAGTTTGGGTACCGAATAGCATTGGAACGCTTTCGGTTGAAGTACCTAGACCTGGCCGTCGAAGAGGACCCCTTTGCTGAGCGGCCCGAGGATGCCAATGTAAGGATGGAGTCGAGCCAACATTTCAATGACAACACTCCTCCTGAAGCTTAGGTGTTTGTTGTAATTTTGTTTATCAGACTACAACCTTTCTTGCCATTGTAATACCGTCGGTTGCCTAACTACCTTTGTAATTCCTTCGGAATTAATATAAATGGCATTTCTTGCGATTAAGCCTTGCATTTAGTTTGTTACTCGTCGTTTTAAGCTTGACACTAGATGTAGAATTTTTTTAAGTTTGATATATGTCATGTCCGAGGAAGCACTTGGTCGTCCGATGCTAACAGAACATAAGTCCCATCATGGGTGGTGCAGATGACCTGATATAGTCCTTCCCAGTTCGGGGCTAGCTTCCCTCGGGTATGACTTGGGTAGCTGACTTCAGCCTTTTTGAGGATGAGGTTGAGGTTCTCCTGGAGGCCCACTTCTGATGCTCCTGGCTTGAAGTATTTAACCGGAAGGGTGGGAAAGACCACTTTGAGTGGTATGCTGACTTCGGTCCCGAAGGCTAGGCTGTAGGGAGATTCTCTTGTCAACATTTTTGGAGTTGTCCGCAGTGCCCACAGTATGCTTGGGAGTTCTTCCGACAGGTGCCTTGTGCCCCAATAACTCTCCTCTTCAGCCCCTCAAGGATGGCTCGATTGGTTACTTCTGCTAACCCATTAGCTTGAAGATTAGCTTGAGGATGAGCAATTGAGCTAAATTTAAACTGTATCCGATAGCTTTGGCAGAAAGACTTAAACTTTAAGTTGTTAGACTTTGTCCTGTTATCGATAATTTTAGTTTTTGGGATGTTGAATCTCGTGATGATGTTTTTCCAGTCGAAACCTTCGACCTACCTTCCTTCTAGAACCAATATGTTGCTGGATATTATGTCGTGGCCGATGAGTCAATATGACACGGTTTGACTAAGTGCACATGATTGACTCAATGGGATTTGGAGGCTCGGGGAAGTCTAGCATGACAACCGAGCTTCGTGATGTAGCAGCTCCTCGAGTCACGGGGTCGGCCGTGTCGATCCTAGGGGGGTGTCTCGGACCTGTAAGAAAGCCTACATCGGAAATGTGTGTGCCCGACTAGGCCCCTCCGATGGCTAAGTTAGCGTTCAAAGGTAGATATTTCGATTGGATCTCGGAAGGTCCGGAGCGATTTTTAGGAGGCGAAAAAGGTTGGGAGTCCAGAAAAGTCCCCCTTTTAGACTACAGTAAGGGATATTTATTTATACCTATTAGGCGGAGGAGGGTTATACTATGATGTTTAATGATTTGGTGCTTTTAGTTGAGCCGAGGTACGATCCTATGTGGAACAACACCTTCGTCGGTTCTCAGGGTCTCGATCAATGGGGCACGCGACTATGGGTATGATGCTCAGTGTAAGCAGCGTGATCTCCAGTCTGATGTGTCTAGACTATTAGGTTATCGAGGTGGTTGTCCACGTGGTCCCTGGGCTGACACAACAAGGCTAATCGATCGGGATGACATGACCATCCACGTGGTCCTCAGGTTACCAAGATGATCGCTTACGTGGATTTCGAACTATCGTGATCAGGCCAAGCCGATAAGCTTAATATTTACCCTATCACAAAACTTTACATCCAATTGGGGTGGCTACTTATTCTTCTCATTGCGGTAGCCATGGAATCCAAAACTACACATCCAATTGCGGTGGCTACTTCTTCTAGTTGCGGTAGCCATGGAGTCCAAAACTATACATCCAATTGAGGTAGCTACTTCTTCTCATCTGCAACTAAACTTCAACTGGCAAATAACAGATCAGATAATTTAATTGGTAGACAGAAGTTAAACTATCTGTCAAATGGAGTGATGATCGAGAGACTTTGTGATTAAGCTTAGGCAACATCATCAACTAAGAAAACATGCTTACTTGCAGAGAAGGAGAGGGTTGATGGCCACAGGACATGGTTGGTTGGTCAAAGCTCATCTACCATGATTGCCTTCACGCGTGAAAGTATTAATATATCTACAAACACATACTTTGGGTCAAAACCAAAGGTTGATGTTGCCTACTAGACCAACTTGGGAGCACCCTTTTCTTACTTCAAACCACAGCCACACCCATCCATGCCTTCCTTCTCAACAAACCATGTCTTCTTCTGTGTGAAGCAAGGAGAATCCGTTCAGTGCAATTCTTGAAGCCTCTATCCATTAGTTACTTCACTAGATTCTTACTGAAAAAAAAAAAAAAAAAAAGACTACATGCTACTATTTTAGCTCGCCTCCACAAAATGGCTTACTATTTATTAATGCTAAATCATTAATCCAGAATACTTATTTTTTTATTATTAATCAAAATCTTCAAAAAGTCTTCTAGCTTGACAAGTTGTTGTTGTAGCTACGTATTCTTCTTACGATGTCGATAACTCAATTATTATTTACTTCTTTGAACTCCAAACCTTTTGCCTAATCACTATTGATGAAACCAAATAATCTATATTTACAATTATAAGAATACCGAATGTCGTAATATGTAATTCCAGTAATATAACATAAAATTATTTTAATAGTTTTGAGATGATGTTTGCTTGGACTATGCATAAATCTGGATACTATACCAATAAAAAAGATATATCTAATCGAGTATTAGTTAGATAAATCAAACTTCTCTAGTATCTTGCATTTGTTAAACATGTACCATCTTCAAGTTTCAATTTCTCATTTACATTATGCGTGTTGTTATAGTTTTACAATTAATCATCTTATATTTTTTGAGTAGATCCATTGCATATTTTCTTTGTGAAATAAAAATTTCATCTAATCCTTGTTTTACCTTAAACCTAAGAAATACAATAGACCTAGATCTGATATTTCAAACTTATTTATTATATATTTATTAAATTCTATCACAAAATAGTTAGATGAACTCATATATATAATATCATCATTATATATATAATATCATCATTATATATATAATATCATTAACATAAAGACAAATCATAAGAATATTATGTCTACCTTCCTTCTTTAGATAAAGAATGAGTTCATTATTGCTCATCTTAAATCTATTTTATGAAAATATTAATTAATTTTATTATATCATGTCCTTGGAGCTTGTTTAAGCCATAAAGAGATTTCTTTAGCTTATACTCATTTCCTTCGTATCCTTTAAATAAAAAACTTTTAAGTTAAAAAACTTTTAAGTTAAAAAACTTTTAAGTTAAAAAACTTTTAAGTTAAGTAACAAACATATCTTCTTATAAATCTCTATTTAAAAACATAAGTTTCACATCAAATTGATTAATAGGATAACTCAAGTAAATAGTTAAAACTAAGAAAGTCCTCATGATTTCAAATATAATAACTAGAGAAAAAGTATCATCAAAATCAATACTTTGTTGCTGCGAATATCATTTTACTACAAGTCAAGCCTTATGCTTTTAGATATTTTCATTTATATTATACTTTATTTTGAACACTCATTTCAACCAAATAGCTTTCTTTTCTTTCAATAGACCATTAGCTTCCAAGTTTTATTCTTCTAAATTGTCTTGATTTCCTCCTTATTGCCTTTTGTCGTTTCTCTTTTTCAACTGCTTCCTCAAAAGTTATAGGATTTGAAATAAACAAATCAAATATTAAATATTAAATTTCTATTAGTGATCTGAATTTTTTTGGAGGCTTTTCATCTTAGAAATCATTTGATGAATTTGAATAACTAGTGGGTGAGGTTGATGATGAAATTGTTATAGCATGATTTGTCACTTAATTATGTGGAATGTCTAGTTATGTTGGAATCTGAATTGATGTTTCACCTCTATTGGTCTCTCAATTTCAACTTACCCTTTCATCAAACATAACATTTCTATTAATAATGATTATACAATCAATATGCTTTAGATTGTAAGGAATAACCAATTAAGATGTATTTTTTAGATTTTTCATCAATGATGGTTTTGTGAATTTATCAAGGCATAAGCAATATAACCAAAAATTCTTATATAACTTCCACTTAGCTTAATACCATATTAAGCCTCAAAAGAAATTTGATTCATCATAATCTTTGTTGGTGAAATATTCAATAAATAAATTATTCTTGCAACTACTTCTATCCAAAACTAATTTTGAAGATGCTTTCCTTTTAAAGTAAACTTATTGCTATTTCAATGACTTAAAGTTTAATTTTTATATTCGGCCACATCATTTTGCTCTAGTGTATGTGGTGTTGTCAATTCCTTGTGAATATTATTTTTCCATAAAAATAAATTTATTAGATAAAAAATCACCACCTCTATATGTCCAAAGTGTCTTTATATATCTACCACTTTGCCTTTGTACAAGTGCCTTAAATTTTTAAAAATTATCAAAATATCATTTTTCAATTCTAAAAAATATATCTAACTAATGCGACTATAATCATCGCCTTTGTACAAGTGCCTTAAATTTTTAAAAATTATCAAAATATCATTTTTCAATTCTAAAAAATATATCTAACTAATGCGACTATAATCATCAGTAAATAATAGAAAATATCAGTTTTAACTAAATAATTTTGAATTCATAGATCCACATAATTAATTCAAGATAATTAGATGCTCTATATAATTTTCTAATATGAATGATTTTTTTCTTTGATAAAGCGATTAGAATAGTTCCTCTTACTTCAATCTTGAATGATCTGTCTTATTTCAATTCGTTGGAGGGTGTCAATTTATATTTTTTTTATAATTCATATGTATCATAGCTCTTTAGCTATTGGGGTGTATAGTTGCTTAGTTGATGATTTCCACTATTTGGTATTAGAGCTTGGCTCAAGTTTTAAGTTTACATATCCATTTATTTGCTATCTTTTAGCTTTTTTTTTTCTCTTGAGCATCATTGTTGTGCTCTTATTCCTCTTCTTTATTTATCCACAATTTATAGTATAAAAGAAAAGAAAAAAATAAAAAGTTAAAAAAAGAGAGAAAAGCAAAGTATAAAAAAGAGAAAAAAATTAAAGGTAAAGAAAAGAGAAGATTTGTTTTTAAGTAAAAGATCATAATTATGGATTCAAAAAATTCTTATAAATTACAAAATTTATTCTTATTCATTTAATTCTTGTTTCGGTTTTGAAATCTCTCTTCAATTTTAGAATTTTTTATGTTCATCTGATATTTCAATTCTAATTCTTGAATGATCGAAGTATAATAAGTACACCTTTAAATTGATCTTTTTTATCTTTTTTACTTTTATACCTACCCATTTTCACTATTCTTGAATTACTATAATCTGAATTATTTGTTTAGTTACCTTAGTTCATCTAAGAACCTAAAGAATAAATCAAGAGAGATAAAAGACAAGAGTGATGATATCAGCATCGAGAAAAGCCAAATCTTGAGTGAGACACTTAAGAGAGTATTGGTGAGGTTGTTCTAATTTTATTTTTCAGGTTTTAACATGTCTAAATAAAAAGAAACAAAGTCTACATCAAATGATCTTTTGGTTCAAGCAATGCACCAATAATTTGAACGTATATTCAAAATAATAGAAAATATAAGAGAACATTTAGAAAGGCATGATGATGCGATTAATAGATTATAAGGAGGACCACGACATGGGAGACAACCAACCTTTGTCAATGATGAATAGGATGGAGTAGAAGACATGGATGATGACTAAGTAACTCTAATTACTCAATAATTTAATCCTATGAGACAAATTAGGAGAGGACGTTTTGATGGTGTGAACAGAAACATTGGCAACATCAAAATGAAAATTCATTCATTTCAAAGGAAGAATAATCCAGATGCCTATTTGGAGTGGGAACGAAAAGTGGAGTTGATCGTTGAATGCCACAACTACTCTAAAAAAAAAAAAGGTAAAATTAGCCACTGTTGAATTTTGTTATTATGCTATTGTTTGGTGTGATCAATTATGTAAAGACAAGCGAAGAAATGGTGAAAGGCCCATGGAGACTTGGCTGAAGATGAAATAAATCTTGAGGAGGAGATTTGTCCCTAGCCATTACTATAGGGATTTGCATCAACAGCTGCAAACTTCGACACATGGTTCCATGAGTGTTGAGGATATCACAAGAAGATGGAGATAACCATGATAAGGGCTAATGTGGAGGAAGACCGTGAGGCCACCATGGCTAGATTCTTAAGTGGATTAAACAAACACATTGCTGATCTTGTGGAGTTGCAACTATCGAATCTCGGATTTTGATAATGAGATCAATTGATGAGTGTTTATATAATATGTGTGTTAGAGGAAAAATTGTAGGTCTAACTATGACAAGAGCAATAGAGTTATAACCAGATGATAGGCCAAGATTAAGCTTGGGCATCGGGTCGGGTTCGGACGATGCAATGGAACCTCGCCGGGAGTTCGCTAGGAGATTCACTTAAGGGATCGGGAAGCTCGCTGGAAACACGTTAGGAGATCGCCGGAAGAAGACCATAGGACTCACCACAAGAATACTGGAGATTATCAGATTAGGTAGGAGTTAGGCCTTGTTTAAGCTTATTGGTCATTAAGTGTTATAATAATTGAGTCGTAGTTAGGGTTTGAGTCCTAATAGAGTTGGATTTGAAAGGAATTCAAATAAACTCAATATGACAATTAGGTCAACTATGGGGTTTGATTGAGTTCAGGTTAAGCCCAATCAGTTGACCAAAGAGTTGGTCAACATCAGGTTCAAGCCAAAATTAGAAAAATGGAGAGAACCACTTTTTCAGATATTTTAGCGGATAAACCATCGGTGAGCGACGGTTGGACCACCTGTACCTTGGAAATAGGGTGGCAACTAGCAGCTGCTGGTGGGTAAACCGCCCAGGGTTGTCGGGTAAACTACCCATACCTTGGAAACTGGGAGGCTAAACTACCCAGGACAGGTGGGTAAACCGCTCATACCTAGTTTTCGGGCAACTAACGATAGGTAAACCGCATACTCAATTTTTTCGGATAAGTTTGATTTTTGGCTCTAAAAATCTGAAGCCACTTGGGGCCTATAAATACCCCAAGTTTTCTTGCACTATATACACAACCATTGGTATCAGAGCAAGATACTTACTCTTTTGATTAACACTCACTTGAGTAAATGACTTGTTTTGGCATGAATGATGGATATTCTATCTCATGTCCTCTCATGTTCAATGGGATAGATTACACATACTAAAAGACAAGGATGCATATTTTTCTTATCACTTTGGACATCTATGGAGTATTTGTTAAGAATGGATTTGAAAAATCTTCCAAGCCAATGAATGAGCTAAATGATTTGAAAAAGAAGAATTTTTCTTTAAATGAAAAGGCTATGAATGCCTTATTTTGTGCTCTTGATAAGAATTAGTTTAATCGTGTTTCCGTTTGTGAATCAGCCTTTGATATTTAGCACACTCTAGAAATCACACACGAGGGAACTAGTAGAGTAAAAGAATCCAAGATAAATATTTTAGTTTATAACTATGAGTTGTTTCGAATGAAACTAAGTGAGTCCGTTGGAGACATATACACTTGTTTTACGGATGTCGTCAATGGCCTAAAAGCATTTAAAAAATATTTTTCAAGTTTTGAATTAGTTAGTAAAATTTTGAGATCTATCTAAAAATTGAGATCCTTAAGTAACCACTATTCAAGAGGCCAAAAACTTAAATAACTTGCCTCTTAAAGAACTGATTGACTCACTTATGACATATGAACTGGATTGTAAAGCTCATGATAAGCTTGATGAACCCCTTCTAAAGAACAAGAAGGATATAGTACTTCAGACAACAAATGACTCCTCGAGTGAAATCTCGAGTCATGAGGACCATGATATTGCTTTGTTATCAAGAAAATTTAAAAATTTATAAAAAGAAACAAAAACTATAAAAATAAAAAAGAACCAAAGAAGGATAATATCATATGCTATGAATGTAAAAAATCGGAATATTTCAAAAATGAATGTCCTCATTTGAAGAAGAAACTAACACACAAAAATAAAGCACTTTCGGCTACTTGGGATGATTCGAGCTATTCAAATGAGGAAGATAACTCCAAAGAAGAAGTGGCTTACTATGCTTTAATGACGATTAAAGATGAGGTTAGTGAGCCTTTTAAATATTTTATTTTTAAAATTATTAAATATGTTTCATAATTTATTCAATGAGTTTAGAAAACTTAAAAGTCTTTTAAATTGCTAAAAGTTGATCATGATTTGTTAGTTAAAAGACTTGACGAAATGCATGATTCATCAATATCACATACACTATATTATAAATGTAATGTGCTAGATAATGTTGAAGAAGAAAATTTTATACTTAAAATAACACTAGAAAAATTTGAAATAGGAAATAAATCTCTAAATATGATTCTTGCCAATAAGGGTCATATTAATAATAGAAATGGCATAGGTTTTATTGGCAATGTTCAACAAAAGCCAACCATCTTTATAAAAGGATCTACATTAAATGTGCTACTAAAAAATAAGTATAATTTTTGTAGTAAATTAGGACATAAGGCAAACAAATACCTATTTAGAAGATGTAGTCCACATCAATTTGTATGGGTTCCCAAGAGAACTTTATACAACAACAAACAATTAGAAAAAGAAGATAAAGCTCTTTATCAAGGGTTTAATGTAAAATTGGTATGTAAACAAAAAATATCTTTCTTGTAGGTTTGTCTCCAAACTAAAGCTAGGAGCACTAAATGATATCTTGATAGTGGATGCTTAAGGTATATGACCAGAGATCTATCTTATTTTTCTAAGCTCGCTAGCTTAAGTAAATGAGTTATTACCTTCGGAGACAACAACAAGGGTAAAATCATTGGAAAAGGAATAATATGTAACACATCAAACCTCTTGATTAAAGATGTGTTGTTAGTTGATGGCTTGAAACATAACTTGCTTAGCATTAGCCAATTATGTGATAAAGGATATATGGTTAAATTTCAATATAATGATTGCATAATTGAATTGCCACACAAAAATAAATCCTTAATTATTTTAAGAAACAACAATGTATACGCCATAGATATTAAAAAATTTTATGATGAAACTTGTTTTTCGGCTTTGAATAATGATGCTTGGATTTGGCATAAAAGACTAGGTCATGCTGGCATAAAACTTTTAAATCATATTTTTACTAAGGAACTAGTAAGAGGCTTACCAAATCTTAAGTTTATCAAAGACAAAGTATGTGATACTTGTCATTTAGGGAAATAAATAAAGAGTAGTTTTAAATTAAAAAAATCAAATAAGTATCTCTAGACCACTTCACCATATGGATCTATTTAGACCAATTGACATTACAAGTTTAGGTGGTAGCAAATATACATTTGTTTTAGTGGATGACTTTAGTAGATATACTTGGACCTATTTATTAGCATATAAAAGTGATGCATTTAAATATTTTACAAAGTTTTATAAAATTATTCAAAATAAAAAAGGATGTATGATTTCTTCAATACGAAGTGATTATGGTGGAGAATTTTAAAATAATAATTTTTAAAATTTTTGTGATTCGAATAGATATATCCATAATTTCTCTACTCCATGAAATCCACAACAAAATATAGTAGTAGAAAGAAAAAATAGGAGCTTACAAGAAATGACTAGACAATGTTAAATGAACATAAACTACCCAAATATTTTTTAGCCAAAGCTATTAATACGATATGCTAATTTTTAAATAGGATTCTTATAAGACCATTAATCACTAAAACTCCTTATTACTTGTGGAATAATAAAAAATCTAATATTTCTTATTTTAAAATATTTGATTGTAAATGTTTTATTTTAAATGAGAAAGATGCTTTTTTAGGATAATTTGGTGTAAAATGCGATGAAGGCATTTTTTTATGTTACTCTTTTATTTCAAAAGCTTATCGTGTTTTCAATAAAAGAACATTAGTTATAAAAGAATCAATTCATGTCATTTTTAATGAGTTTTTTTAATATAAAAAATTACTTTTGATGATAAAATTAATCTTGATATTATGAATTTAAATGATAATACTCCTAGAAGTAACTTGGATGTATCTACTTCCAATACCTTACCTAAGGAATGGAATTATGTGAATAGTCATCTTAAGAAACTTATAATATGAGAAACATCAAAAGTAATTCAAACTCGATCTTCCTTAAGAGATTTTTGTTTGAATGCCGTATTTTTTTCTCAAATCGAGCCAAAATGTATTGATGAGGCCATAAGAGATGATTCTTGGGTCAATGCAATTCATGAAGAGTTTAATCATGTTGAGATAACTGAGGTACGTAGCTTGTTCCTAGACCTAATGACCATTTAGTGATTGGTACTAAATGGATATTTAGAAATAAGTAAAATAAAAGTGGTATCGTGGTTAGAAACAAAGCTAGATTAGTGGCCAAAGGCTTCAACTAAAAAGAAGGAATCGATTATGATGAAACTATCACTCCCATAGCTAGACTTGAAGCCATAAGAATGCTTCTTGCCTTTGCATCTTTTAAAAATTTTATGTTATTTCAAACGGATGTTAAAAGTACTTTTTTAAATGATTTTATATATAAAGAAGTGTATGTTGAACAACCCTCAGTTTTGAAAATAATCTTCTTCCTAATCATGTTTTCAAACTTACAAAAGCTATTTATAGATTAAAACAAATCCCTCGGGCTTGGTATGAAAAATTTAGTTCTTTTCTTATTTCAAATAATTTTTCTAACACTAATGTTGATACCACATTGTTTCTTAAGTATTTTAGAAATAATTTTTTTATTATTTAAATTTATGTTAATGATATTATTTTTGAATCAATAAATGAATCTTTATGTGAGTCATTTGCTAAAGAAATAAGCCAAGAGTTTGAAATAAGTCTAATGGGTAAGTTAACATTCTTCATAGAATTATAAATAAAATAACTAGATGATGATATTTTTATTTGTCAAACTAAATACACCCTAAACTTGATAAAACGGTTTGGGATGGAAAATGCTAAAGCATTAAACACTCCCATAGAACTTCAATAAAGTTAGACTTAGATAATGAAAGTGAAAATTTTGATAAAAAAACTTATACAGGCATGATAGAAAGTTTATTATACTTAATTGCTACTAGACTGAATATCATGTTTAGTGTTAGATTGTGTGCAATGTATCAATCTAACTTAAAACTCTTTCATTCAAAAGCAATTAAACGAATCTTTAGATACTTGAAAGAAACATCTAAACTAGGATTATAGTATCTAAAATCAAAGAACCTTGACTTGATTGCCTATTCTGATGCTGATTTTGGTGGATGTAGAATATATAGAAAAAGTACTATTGGAGCATGTCAATTCTTAGGACATGCACTTGTTTCTTGAACTTCCAAGAAACAAAATTCAGTAGTTTTATCTACTATAGAAGTAGAATATATTGCAGCTAGTGCATATTGTGCTTAAGTCATTTGGATGAAAAACATACTAGAAGATTATGGAATAAAGTTCAAAAATATTCTCATAAAGTGTGATAATACAAGTGTTATATGTTTTACTAAAAATCATATTCAACATTTAAGAACCAAATATATTTATATTAGACATCATTTTATAAGTGATCATGAAAATTGTCAATATATCTCTTTTAAATTTATTGACTCTAACCATCAATTAGCGGATATTTTTACAAAACCCTTAAATGAAGAATAATTTAATTTTCTTAGAAGAGAACTTGAAATATTAAATCATGAAAATATATAAATTGCTTGATTTTATGAGAATGAGCTATTTTTTTTATGATAATGCTTTATTGTTCCCATGAGATATTTATCTTATTATTCATAAAAATAAAAAAAATCTGCACGATGATAATTTTGTTATTTTACGGATTTATTTGCTATGTTTGTTTGAAATTACATGAGATAATTTTAAATGCATGAGTAGCTCTTAAATCTTTGAATCTCCTTAAATATCTTAGATTTTTTAACTTATTTTTGAAAATTTACCTCTACAAAATTGAGATTATATTTAATGATGACTTACTACTCATCTCTCTTGTTTTTTTCCTTCTTTTTCATAGGAGGAAGAAAATTTTTTATGACTTATATCGTATTTTAAAAGGGGGAGCAAAAACTCATATGTCTTAAAATCTTTAGCCCCATATTTAATCTTTTGGATGACTTATGTAATTGGATGTTGATAACTTATGTAACAATTTAAGGAAAAATTTTCAAATGTTTGAAATTTATGAAAATCCTTGATATATTGATACTTTAAAAGTAAATTATTATTGATATATATATATATATATATATATATATATATATATATATATATATATATATATCTAATTGCAATCCTTGAAATATGATTTGCTTGAAATATTGGTTACCTTGATTCATTTGAATTCAAGAGTGAGTGATTCTCTTGAATTTAAGTTTTATTTATTATGGTATGAATTTAGGAGGAGTTAGGATTAACTCCCGTCATTAATTGATTGTCATCATAAAAAAGGGAGAGATTGTTGAATCTCGAATTTTGATGATGAGATCAATTGATGAGTGTTTATCTAATATGTGTGTTAGAGAAAAATTACAAGTCTAACTATGACAGGAACAACAGAGTTATAACTAGATGATAGGCCAAGATCAAGCTTGGGCATCAGACCAGGTTCGGACGATGCGGTGTAACCTCGTCGGGAGATCACTAGGAGATTCACCGAAGAGATCGGGAAACTCGCTAGGAACATGCTGGGAGATCACCAGAAGAAGACTATGGGACTCACCGCAAGAATGTCGGAGGCTACCGGATTAGGCGGAAGTTAGGTCTTGTTTAAGCTTATTGGTCATTAAGTGTTGTAACCATTGAGTCATAGTTAGGGTTTGAGTCCTAATTGAGTTGGATTTAGAAAGAATTTAAATCAACTTAATAAGATAATCGGGTCCACTATGGGGTTTAATTGAGCTCAAGTTGAGCCCAATCACTTGACCAAAGAGTTGGTCAACATAAAGTTCAAGCCAGAATTAGAAAATTGGAGGGAACCACTTTTCTGCATATTTTGGTGGGTAAATCGCTGGTGAGCGATGGTTGGACTGCCTATACCCTGGAAATAGGGTGACATCCAACAGCTGTCGATGGGTAAACCACTCATACCCTGGAAACTAGGCAGCTGAACCACCTAAGACAGGAGATAAACCACTTGTACCTAGTTTCTGGGTGACTGATGGTGGATAAACCGCCTAGGTCAGCGGGTAAACCGCCATACTTGATTTTTTCGGGTAAGTTTGATTTTTGGCTCAAAAAATCTGAGGCCACTTAGGACCTATAAATACCCCCGAGTTTTCTTACACTCCATACACAATAATTTTTGGGATTACATTTTGTGATAAAATTGTGTGTGATTTGTAAGAGAAAGAAAAGGGGAAGAGAGAGCTTAGAGTTAGAAAATTCTCAAGTCTCCCTTGTAAGCTCAAGTATAAGGGTTTGATCTTCACCTAAAGAAGATTGATAGTAGATGCTGGTGTGCCTCAAGAAGGAGGACTCAGGAGTAGACGTAGGCTGTCGGTGCCGAACCACTATATAACTTGCGAGTTTATTCCTTGCTTTCATTGCTTACGAATTTTGTATTGATGCATCCGGTTGAATTCACTCTTTAAAATTAAAGTTTTCATATCAAGTACTTCTATTCAACGTTGCTAATCTTTTGGGTTTACTTATTAACTTAGCAACTTTCTCACTTATTTTACTTAAATGAAAAGCTTCGGATTTTCTATCTTGCTTTAAGCGAAAAGCTTTTATTTAAAATGAAAAACTTACACTTGCACTAATTCCCCCTCCCTCCTTCCTCCCATCCGCTCCCCCCCTCTCATCCTCTTTGTGCTAATTGATCCTAACAGCAACACTATGTGGAGATTGAGGACATGGTAAATGTGGCTATGAAGATTGAGAGGCAACTCAAAAGAAAAGACACAAGGTATGATTCAAAACCTTATTCGGTTTCTTCTCTTCTTGGAAATCAAATTAGAGTAAAAAGAATGATAAACTTATTGTTAAGCCTAAATTTGGTGAAACTAAAGTCAAAATGAATTAGGCAATAAGGAAAAAGGTGAAAATCAACTAAATCAAACTAGAGGCATTAAGTGTTGTGTTTTAAGTGCCTTGGGCATAGACATATGGCACGTGAATGTCCTAATAAGAGAGTTATGATCATAAAGGATGAGATTGTAGAATCTGAAAATGAGAAAGAGGATGATGATGACACTCCATCATTAGAGGATGCTAGTGATGTAGAGTATGATAAAGGTGAAACTTTAGTTGTTCAACATATACTTAGTTTGCAAAACAAAAATGATGAACATAATGAACAACGTGAGAATCTGTTTCACAATCATTGTTTGATTACTAACAAGTTGTGTAATATGATTATTGATAGTGGAAGTTGTACAAATGTGGCAAGTACTTTGCTTGTGTAGAAACTTAAATTACCTACTATCAAACATCCAAAACCTTACAAGTTACAATAGTTGAATGATAATGGTGTGGTGAAGGTAAATCGACGAGTGTTAGTTTCTTTCTCAATTAGTAGATATAAGGATGAAGTTTGTTGTGATGTGGTACCTATGTATATTGGTCACTTGTTGTTGGGGAGACCATGGCAATATGATCGAAGGGTAACACATGATGGGTTTAAAAATCATTATTCTTTGATCATGGATGGACAAAAATATCAACTTGGACCCTTGCCTCCAAAGACAATTTTTAAAGACCAAATGCGCATAAAACAATAATATGAGGAGTTTGAATCTTCGTTAACCAAAACTTTGGGAGAGAGCAAGAAAGAGAGAAAAAAGAAAAATGTGAGTTGAGTGATAAAAACAAGAGTGATGGGAAATACAAGAGGAGAGAAAAGAAGGAAAACATGAGTGAAAGAAAAATGAGTACTTATGCCAAGATGAGTGATGTAAAGAAAGACTTAACTATAAGGAAGCCGATATTTGTACTTATATACAAGGACATTTTGATTGCGGTTAACGAAATTAACAAAAAATTATCTAGTGTTATTGTTGATCTTTTGCAAGAAAATGAGGATCTCTTTCCCGAAGAAGTTCCAGATGGTTTACCACTAATTAGAGGAATTTAGCATCAAATAGATTTCATTCTGGGAGCAAGCATACCAAATAAGCCAGCATATAGATGTAACCCCGAAGAGACCAAGGAAGTCCAAAAGCAAGTAAGTGAGCTTATGAAGAAGGGTTATGCTTGAGAAAGCATAAGTCCATGTGCAATTCTAATTTTGATGGTGCTAGAAAAAGATGGATCTTGGAGAATGTGTGTTGATTGCAGAGCCATCAACAAAATCATAGTAAAGTATCGACATCCTATTCTTAGGCTAGATGACATGTTGGATGAATTACATGGATTTTGTGTGTTTTCAAAAATTGATTTAAAATATAGATATCATCAAATAAGAATACATGAGGGTGATGAACGAAAAACTGCTTTCAAAACTAAACATGGTTTATATGAATGGTTGGTGATGTCTTCTTGCCTAACTAACACACCTAGTACTTTCATGAGATTGATGAACCATGTTTTATGTACTTACATTGGAAAGTTGATCGTTGTTTATTTTGATGATATATTTGTATATAGCAAAAGTTTAAATGAGCATGTATTATATTTAAAAACTATTTTTGATGTGCTTAAGAAATAAAAGTTATATGCTAATCTAAATAAATGCACTTTCTGCACTAATAAAATTACTTTTCTTGGTTATGTTGTTAATGATAAAGGAATACATGTTGATCATGGTAAAGTGAAAATAATTAGGGAATGGTCAAAACCTACTAGTGTTAGTAATGTTAGAAGTTTTCATGGTCTTGCTAGCTTTTATAGAAGATTCATTAAGAATTTTTCTATAATTACTTCACCATTAACTGAATGCATCAAAAAGAATATGAGATTTAGGTGGGGTAAAGAACAAGATAATGCTTTTAATTTGCTCAAAGACAAACTTAGTTCAACACCTTTTGCTTGCTTTACCTAACTTTGCTAAAACTTTTGAGATCGAGTGTGATACGAATGGGAAAGGTATTAGAGGAGTCTTAATGTAAGAAGGCAGACCCATTGCATTCTTTAGTGAGAAGCTAAGTGGAGCAAGTCTTAACTACTCGACATATGACAAGGAGTTTTATGCTTTGGTAAGAGTATTAGAAACATGACAACACTATCTTTGGTACAAGGAATTCATTATACATAACGATCATGAGTCCTTGAAATATCTCAAAGGACAAAGAAAGCTAAGTTATAGGCATACAAAATGGGTCGAGTTTATTGAATCATTTTCGTACATCATTAAGTACAAACAAGGTAAGAAAAATATAGTTATCGATACTCTTTCTAGAAGGTATGCTTTAATTCCTAAACTTATACAAAATTATTGGGTTTTAAGTATATTAAAGATTTATATAATTTTGACTATGATTTTGCTAATGTTTATAGAGGTATGTGAGAAAGGGGTTTTTGATAATTTTTTCAAGCATGATGATTTTTTTTTCAAATAAAATAAGTTGTGTTCCTCAATGTTTAATGAGAGAATTACTTGTGAGAGAGGCACATAGTGGAGGTTTAATGAGATATTTTGGGATCATAAAAACTTTAGATATATTAAATGATCTTTTTTTTGCCACATATGAAAAGAGATGTTGAGAGATTGTATGAGAAATGTATTACTTGTAAACAAGCTAAATCTAAAGTAATGCCTTGGGTTATATACTCCTCTTCCTATACCTAGTGAGCCTCGGGTTGATATATCCATGGACTTTGTTTTGGTTTTACCTAGGTCAAAAGGAGGGAGAGGTTCTATTTTTGTTGTTGTTGATAGGTTTAACAAGATGACACATTTCATTCCTTGCTACAAAACATATGATGCAACACATGTTGCAGGATTGTTCTTCAAAGAAATTATGATATTACGAGGAATTCCAAGGACAATTGTGAGTGATAGAGATGTGAAATTCCTTAGCCAATTTTGAAAAATAATTTGGAGCAAGTTGGGTACAAGGCTGTTGCATTCAACTACTTTATCAATACTTTTGAGGGCCATAATTCAAAAGGAATTTAAAGAATTGAGAGGAATGTTTGCCACATATCGAGTTTACTTATAACAGAAGTATACATGCTACAACAAATCATTCCCCATTTGAAGTTATGTACGGGTTCAATCCATTAACTCCTATGGATTTGCTACCATTACATTTGGAAAAGGCTAATTTGGATAGTAAGCAAAAAGTTGATTTTGTCAAAGCATTGCATGAAAGAGTCCAAACACAAATTGAAAAGAAAATTATACAATATGAGAAACAACATAATAAAGGTTGAAAGCAAGTTGTATTTGAACCTGGTGATTAGGTTTGGCTACACTTGAGGAAAGAAAAATTTTCTAGCCAAAGAAAAATTTTCTAGCTAAAGAAAATCTAAACTAATTCCAAGAGGAGATGGTCCATTTTGAGTCCTTTAAAGAATCAATGACAATGCATACAAGCTAGAACTACCAGGTGAGTATGGTAATATTAGTACAACCTTCAATGTTTCTGATTTATCTTTGTTTGATATAGGCAATAAAGGCACTAATTCGAGGACAAATCCTTTCGAGGAAAGGGAGAATGATATGACCCTATTAATTGATCATAAATTTGCCAAGGACCCTCTTGTTATTCATGAAGGACCGATAATAATAGCGAAAGCTAAAAAGATAAAAAAAAGTCATAACTTATTCATTAGAAGATATTTGGAAGAAACAAGCTTGTCAAGATTTGGTCAAAGATCTATGGATGTAAGAAGAGCCAAAAAAGGTCAACGTGATTAAGATAAGTCTATACCATGAATAGAAAGTCTAGTATTAAAGGAATTATAAAATTTAATTCGTATTTTGAAGAATAAAGGTGATTTAGCCATGGTGGACCATATTTGGAATTGTAGATAATTTTATTTTAGATTTTTCAAGGTAGAATTCATGAATGATCTATATTCATGAATTGAAAATATGAATGTTATTTAATATATTTAATTAGTTCATTCTCTTTGTACTTTATCTTGCTCTATATAAACAAGGCTGACCCTATTTATAAAGAACAGCTTAGAGAAATATAATTATCTTCCAACACCGACGAGTGTTTGTTTTTAAGTTCTTGCATGAACTTTGAAACTTATAAAGCTTTTCTGCTTGTGGCGTTCAAAAATCCTAAATCTTTGATTTCCTTTTTAACTTATCAAACTTTTTTAGTTTATGACGTTAATGGGAATTAAAGTGTTATTCTAATCTTTTATAATTTTTCTCTTTGATAAAGTGATTAGAATAGTTCCTCTTACTTTAATCTTGAATAATCGGTCTTGTTTCAATTCGTTGGAGGGTGTCAATTTGCATTCCATATATATCGTAACTCTTTAGCTATTGGGGTGTATAGTTACTGAGTTAATGATTTCTGCTAAGAAGACTCCCTCTTAACCTGAAATTTCTTTTTATTTTTCTCAAGTGATCTATTCAACCTTACTTTTATTCATCATGCAAATCAAAGTGTCCTTAATCTCTACTTTACTTTTATTCATCATGCAAATCAAAGTGTCCTTAATCTCTTTCTCTTTCATTTCCTCTATCACTAAATCCTTCTTTGCCATTTCCACTTTCTATTAATTTTTTTGTCTTTCTTTTGAAGCAGAAGATTTCTCCTTAACTTGAAATATTTTTTTCTTATTTTTCTTAAGTGACCTATTTAACATTGCTTCATGTGCTTGCAAGTAACCTATTAGTTCATCAAATACAAAAAAAATAGATAAATCTTTTGACTTCTCAATTATGGTAATAACATTAACAAATTTCGGAGTTATGCTTCTAAAACTTTTTCAATAATTATATGATCATGAGGATGTTCACCATAAGATTTTATTTGATTAACTATTTCAGTCACTCGAAAAAGAAAATCTTTCACCGATCCATTTTTTTAATGAATAAAATTTTAAACTCACAATGAAAGATTTTAAGTTTTACCGTAATCATCCTCGATGAGCTTTGAAATTAATTTTAAAGTATAGATCAAAGCTTGCCTTGAGGTTGTTGCTGCTACAATTCTTGAGAAGATTATCCCATGTATAACTTGTTGAATGAAAAACAATACCTTTGAGTTATTCTTTCTATTATGCCTCAACCTAATTCATCTTAATGGTCCAAAATTCATAGCATTTGTCCAAAAAGATGGGAATAAGGGGTTGAGATCTAACATTGTCACTGAAAGCCAATAATATTCAGTTGAGATTGAAACTTAGCTCTGATACCATAAATAGCTTTGATACCATAAATACTAAGGATGGAAAATTAAGAAAACGATAAAAATAGAATAAATACCACGATGCAAGTTCAATTAAGAAATTAAAATAATATTAAACAAGAGGTAAGACTTAGAAAACATACAAGACATTTCCAAATGCACACTACTTTTGGTTCATAAATTTTGATCTTATTTATAAGATCTAGTCATGACTAACTCACCCTATCATGTAACCCATGATTGATTGGATTAACTATAGTCCTATCCCATAATTCTTACATCATGGGTCACATTGAAATACTTTTCTTAAAAAAAACATAATATATATATATATTTTCTCTCTCTCTTTTTGCCATCGACTGGCTTGTAACTAACTGGAGGATTTAACGGAGACCCCAAAAGCGTTGGACTATCTGGCGGCCCAAAAGTATTCAATTGGTGGCCTCAATTAGCAACAAAGCGAATGAAACGTTTGGGAGATTGAACGGACGATCGTAGCCATTAATCCGGACAAGATTGATATAACTGACGGCTGCTATCGCCTGAGAGCTTCGGTGGGCCCACGCCGTCCCTTATTTCCATACGATTCTGAAGTTAAAAATATTATTATTTTATTTATATGCTGCTCTGATCGTTTGGTTCTTTGGTTCGGGGAGAGAGAGAGAGAGAGAGAGAGAGATGTCGTACCTTCTGCCGCACCTGCACTCAGGGTGGGCGGTGGATCAGGCGATCCTAGCGGAGGAGGAGCGCCTGGTCGTCATCCGCTTCGGCCATGACTGGGACGAGACCTGCATGCAGGTAACCCCGTCTTTCTTCTCTTCTTTCTTGATTCTGTTGATCTGGGTCCCTTTTACTTCTCGCTTCTGTTATTGGTCGGAATCGGCCATCAATTAGGGTTTACGATCGAAATGGTATGACTCGTCCTTCATATTTCTGAAATCCACATTAAAGTTATAATCTTTTCTTTTTCTGTTTTGGACTACCCTGAGTAGCAGCATTCGTTTGCCGTTGTAGTTGTCAATGCCTGATTTCTATACTTGGTTGACTAAATGTCAGTCAAGAATGGTTCCCTCCTCATCTCTGCCATGCTTGGCAGTGTGGTTGAACATGCAACCGATTTGGGTCAGGGATTAGAGTTTGGACACATTCAATTGTACGGTCTTCGATCAAACAAAGTTTCAGATTTGTATGTAGGGGAGTTTGTGCTGATTTCAATTGGAATAGATTGGCATTCACATATAATGAATGAGAATAAATAAGCATCTTTCTTTTCATGTTGCTTGCGTTATTCTCTTGTATCACAAGATGACTGTAAAATTATCCCTCTGCTTCATCAATATTATTCATTGTATTACAACAATTTATTCTTAATCCACGTGAAATCCCATGGCTTTTTAATCAGACTTCCAAAAAAAAAAGGTTCTTATTCCGAGAAGGAGAATAAATAATCATCTTTCTTATCATCTTGATTGCATTATTCTCTTGCATCACAAGATGACTGTAAAAACTATCCCTCTGCTTCATCAATATATTCATTTTATTACAAGAATCTATTCTTAATCCAGATGAAACCCCGTGTATTTTTAATCAGTCTTCCGAAAAAAGGTTCTTGTTCCGAGATGAGTTTTTTTTTATTCCTACAATTTGGAAGAGATTATCTTTAAGTTGGTGCCGTTTTCCCCTCTAAGAGATTAATAGTGTGGGTTATTATTTATTCTTTAGTAGCTCAGTGACGGATCGTTGGTATCTTGCTGTAAGTGAATAGTGAGGGTTCAGGTCAACTCAGTTGGGTTTATTGGATTGAAAACAGAGTATTGTTTCTGGGAATATATGTTAAAAGCGTAAATCAGCAGCCAGTGGATTTATGAGAGAACAGGCAAGAGAATACGAAAGTAAACAGGACAATGAGATGCCATTACTTCCTGCAATGTCAAATTTATGTAGAGAGTTCTATTTTCTTTAGGCATATAGCTCAAACTTGAAGTCCAAATAGACAAGACAAGATTTTTATAAGCAGTTAACCACTATCTTTCTCTTGTTTTGGGTTAGCTGGATTTTAGCTTGGTTTAATAAGGATGAATGACTTCTTTAAAAAAGAGAGAGAGGCAAATTGCTGAACTTTGTTGTTTAATTTGACTTCTTCTTGGACTTGCATACTATGAAAACAAATCAGAAAATAGTAGTCATTGAAGAAATCACCTGATCTATTTTGTTTTTGAGTTCATAATTATTTGTTATTTGAAATAGTAGCTGACTGAAATCCTACAATCGCATACCTACTCATAATCTAGCACGACTCAATTTTTAATCTAGTTGATTTTTTTAAAGCCATACCTGAAATCCATTACAATGGAATCATTAAGGATAGAAAGCAAAATTTAAATGCCTGAACCTAGTATATCCAATCAAAGGCTAAGTCACAAACCTAACACATCTGAGCTAACTGAATATTAATTTAAACTGAAATGTGCATTATATCAGTAGCCAACACATAATATTTTAATTTTCTTGATCGGTAAGTTGAAGAGGTTTTTCATAGATCTTCTAATATGAGTTACTTGAAAATTTGTTGATGATTTCCGTTATATTCGAAAACCCCTAGAACAACATAAAACAGAGTGTTCATGCATATGTTTCAGAGATATATGGGAGTCTCTCGTTACTTTATATATTAAAACATAAATATATGCTCAATTTATACTGAATATATTCAAAGTTAACTTATGAATATTATGGTTAGATAGAGTGAGTTGATTAGGATTAGTGGTGTGAGGAAATGCAAACAGAAATAGTAAGTCTTTACTACAAATAATAAAAATATAGTTGAATACTCCATCTAATTACAGATATTGTCATACACAGAGTGTGCATGTAGCTAACTCCAAATAATTAGAACCTAATTGGATTCAGGGCATAAAAACACAACCCTCTGACGTAAAGGGATTAATACAAAATTTTGAAAACTTGGCATGCATGTATCTGTGTCATATGTATCTGATATTTTTTGCCCTGCAGATGGATGAAGTGCTAGCTTCGGTTGCAGAAACCATAAAGAACTTTGCGGTGATCTACCTGGTTGATATCACCGAGGTGCCGGACTTCAATACCATGTACGAGCTGTATGATCCCTCGACCGTGATGTTCTTCTTCAGGAACAAGCATATCATGATTGATCTTGGGACGGGGAACAACAACAAGATTAATTGGGCCCTCAAGGATAAGCAGGAATTCATCGACATCGTGGAGACTGTGTACAGGGGTGCAAGGAAAGGTCGTGGTCTGGTGATTGCTCCAAAAGACTACTCCACCAAGTATCGCTACTGATGGATGTATATATATATATATATATATAATTTACTTTCTTATAACCAAACCTTGCCATTAAGGCAATGTTGCAATGACTGTAATGCTGCAATGCTCATGTCTGGTCCTCAAAGTATTATGAATATTTATTCTGGTTCCAAAACTTGAGATGTTGGAGGATAAATATTTTTTGTAATGGATGATGTATTGAAACTCATGATCAATTGTTCATTTTGAAAATATTCATATGTGTGAAATAAAAAAAAAATAAACTCACAAAAAGTTTTTGGATTGAATTATTGTGTAATATGATATTCATTAACTCTGATCAATTTGATTTAGGCTCATCAATATTTAACTTATATTCATATATTGAGGGAAATAAACCGAGAGCATAATCTCATATCTCTAAAGATTGAAAAAATTGAGTTACAACCATAAGTTTAAATTTAGAGGTTAAAATTTATGTTCAATTAATAATTGATCAATTTGATTCAGGTTCACCGATATTCAATATTCGATCTCTGATAGTTGGAATATATTTCTGAGACCCTTCTCTACTTTCATTTACAAGTTCATACTATTCTAAAGGAAAGAATGATATATTATTCTATTGATTTCCCTTTCTGAAGCAAATGTTTTTGAAGCAAAGAAGGCATATAAATATTCTATTGATTTCGTCCATCACTAGGAGAGTAAGAAAGTAGAACACAACGGTGTTGGATGGTCGTCACACCGCAGCACCCGAAGCTTGCGCTCCAATTCCGCAATTCCCTGAGGGTGGGGTTTCCTCCTCCTCTACTTTGCTATAAATAAAAAGTATAAGCAAAGGAAAGCAAAGAGAAAAGATGGTCACTGTGATGAACTCTTTGGGTGTTACCCTCGTGATGGCGAACGAGTCTGTGGTCGGTGGAGAGGGCGGATGAGGAGCTGGAGTTGCTGGAATCGCAGCGATCCCACCACCCGCTTCCACCATCTCAAGCTCGAGCTCAAATCGCTCCGGCGCTCCTCTCTTCTCCCGTGCTGTCGATGATGACGCCTTGGTCCTCCATTGGCTTCTGCTGCTGTTCCCACCCAAGGCATCTTATTCCCATTCCGATCTGTTTGTTCATGCATCGTCTACCATATCATCGATTGTTCTTTGTCTGCTCTCTTTCCTCGCGGTGTCATCTACTCGAAAGAGGAAAGACTTGAGACCGAGTGGCGGAGCCTGCATCAGAAGAACCAAGGCACAGAAGCCGTCATCAGCATCAATACAAACGAGTGGTGGTGATGATGGGGGGGGGGGCCGCAAGAAGGGCGATAGCAGCCATAAGGCGTGCTGAAGCTTGCCTCAGGAGGATTCAACAGGTTAAGCAAAAAAAATGCTTGCTTTGTTAGCTAGCCAAGGGTGGTAGTAAAGGTGACATGAAAGGCCACCGGGGGTTGTTCTTTTACCATGTTTTGGAGTGTCACACTTTTATCCATGGTTGATGATAGGATATATATATATATATATATATACAGAATATAAGAAAAGGGTTAAAGAACAATTATTTCTGCCTTACAATCCGCATTCCTCGAAAGAAGACAATCAACCTGAATTGTTAACAGCTTGGCTGTGGAACAGTCTAAATGAGATTACATCTTTCTACAAGAGACTGAAGAGGGGAAACATACCTTCATCTGGAAGCACGTATCCAAGTGAAAAAGCTGTCGATTCCCTTCATTTGAAATGAAGCTTTCTGCAAGTAAGTAAGCTGTGGTAGCTTGACACCAATAGATGATGTGCACTTTCTCAGTCAGCTAAGCTCGGGAGGAATATTTTTCAGATTCAGACAGCACGAGCCACTCTACCACTGAAGAAAAAACATCACTAAGGCACAAAAATATAGAATTTTGTGTACGGTAGATGTAACGGAGGACTTCCAAACGGAGTAACAAGTGGCTTAAAAGTCTCATCCTACTCAGAAAGTCAATATATGATGAGATGAGATACTGCTAATGCTCGCTCGATGGAAAATGAGCTATATATATATAAAAAAAAAAAGTAGATTTCTCACTTCTCACATACAGAAATGGGATTGCATTTTCTAGTAATTCCAAGTGCAAAAAAGAAGAACGATGTGGCTAAATTTCAGGGCTCATACCAAGCAGAAGGATTCAGATGATAACTATATCACTTTTTCTTAATGAATCTCTTGCTCCTGAGCATGATCAACGGTTAGCTTGTGAATCCATTCAACATTTTCTGGCCAAGTTATATCATCAAGCTTCTCAAGAAGAACCTCCTTGTCGTAAACAGCATTCTTTGAAGGTTCACACAGTGCCACTTCCTCAGGTTCAGATTCTGATCCGGACTCAGATTCCTCGCCAACATTGTCAACCTCCAGCATTTCCTCATCTGGCAGAAGTTCTGCACCCCTGGGTGCGACCATGATGGACTCTACAAGAGAAACACAGTCAAAGAATATAATTTTTAGTTTTCTATACGAAACAATTTAGCTGCATTAGTTTCCATGTTCACGGCTTTTGAAATACAGGATTAAAATTAAGTTACTAACTGGTGGCAGAAAAGAAGACAACAAAACCAATCATTCAGTAATCATCCACATAACAATAACAAGATAAGCGATGGAAACATAGCAAAAAAATAAAGAAAAAAAAAAACAGATGGATTTGTATCCAAGTGACACAGATTGCCAAACCATTCTTTTAAGAAGCACAAACTGAAGGTACAAATACGGAGAATTAAAAGGAAGCGAAAAATCATAGGAGGAAAAACAAAGAGGGAAAATGGAGAAAACAATTTTGGGCAGTAGAATTTCATGATGTGATAGCACTGGATAAACACCTACCAGAAGTTAGAAAATGTACAAGGCACCAAAAGGTACATACATTATAAACAGCAGCATGCAAAAATATAGAAAATAAAAATTAAAACACCAATATGATGATGCTACATTCATAATTCCCCTAGACACAGAAATTTATTGAAGCTTGTTTCGAAAGACGAACCTATAAACCTAAAAAAAGGTCATAAAGTTAAAAATTAAGCTGTTGTGCAGAATGATATGAAACTGGAGCTATAGTGTTAGATTGCACATCTTCCACTGAGAATTCACTTCTCAAGCTTGTTGGACCGCAGAACATATTTTTTTCTGGACTTGCATTAAACAAGCAAAGTTTAAAATTCTCCTATGCACTTTCGCATCTCCGACTCAAGTATCTTTACAATATTTACTATCAAGTTTATGACCGAAACAAAATTGTCATTGGACAGCATAAAAGATGTAATTAGAAAAGTGGGGGGGAAAGTGTCAATAACCTTGATTTCCATATATCCCCTAGCTAGTAGACAAGTCACAAGAATGTCTGACAACAATGACACTAAGTGAACAATCTAGGGTTCATCTAATAGAGCATAAAGGCGCCATCCAAACGGGTGAGAAACTCGTAGCTGCTTTCTAGAAATTTCCACTTTCGAAGGCACATGTAGCACAGATTGTTATGTGGAAGCGAAGATTGTTGAGAGGAAATGCCTAAAAAGTGTGAGAAAAGGCATATGCCGAGGGAGATTCAGAAGCAGGTATAGCGCTATATTATCAACAAGGTCAATATTCATCACATAGACTATTAGGAAAATATGTGAGATGAAGATCAAAAAAGATGAAAACGTCTAAAACCTGAAGAGCAGCATACCCAATCCAAACTCAAAGAACAATGATACACCATCAACAACTAACTATGTGGGACGGTAAACAACCTAGTGAAGATGCTGCTGAAATAGAAGAAAAGGGCGGAAGATTACCAGCAAGGCGTAGACCTGGGCGTGATGGATCGGCGGTTTCCGCTGGGAGGGTCGCTGAAGAAGAACGAAAGGGCCGTCGGGGGAGGGGAGGGGAGGGCAGGGTAGGGTTTTACGGCTACGTAAATGCCCGTCGCAACGACCTTAACACTGAAATAATAAGACCAATCTGGGATTAAGTTATGTAAGTATCGTTTTGATATATTATTAGCAGTTATGCCGATATGCAATTATTTGTCATGACCCGTTACAAGCACTCGTAACGGGCCTGAATAGACGACAATCGGCCCATTTAGACTCCATGGGCCGACTATTACCAGCGGCTCACCCTTTTACAAACCGTCCATACGTAACGTTATGCACGACACAATGGGTGACCTTCTTTATTTACTTTTTTTTTTTAATTATAAAAGAAAGGAAACAAAAGTTTGAGGTATTATTATTATTATTATTATTTTAACAAGTGAATTATCTGTGTTTTTCTTTGGTTTTATCGATTAAATTTGATATTTATTTGACCTTTTTATTCTTAATTTTATCTGAATATTAAGAACGTAAGTGTTTATTAGGTGAGTCGCCTCATAAGCATACACATTTACATCCAAGTGTTGTTAAAATTACAGAAGATCCAATTTGCAGATAACAAATTCACGGAAACCCACCGCTTCAAAGTGTTGTTCAGTAGAGGACGAATCATGCATGCTTCAGAATCTTAGCAAACCCACCACATATTCCCAACATTTAAAAAGCATAGTCCATGGTAGCAAAAAATCATGACACCACACCATACTTGAGAATTCATATATTCTTTTTTGTCAACACCGATCATTTACCACCTCACGTTGTGGCTTCTGCGGATACATCCTGAAATCAATTCAAAGAACCAGCAGATAATTGAGGAACTCACCCACTTTGGCTGGCTGCAGTGGCAAAAGCCTGGATTTGTATCTGGATTCAAACTTTTTTTTTTTATAACCAAATCTCAATTGTTTTGGTCAGTTCAATCTTAACCTCTTTAATCGACTCTTACTGTTGCCCTGTTATTTACATGGTTTCTGCCTTCCAAGTAGAGAAACAAGGAATCTCGTCCAGAGCCAATCACTTTGTTTTGCAACTAAAATGACAGTTGAGCCTCAACTGTTGGCTTAGATAGAAACCCAAGTGTGTAAATAAATAAGGAGAACATTTAGATAAGAATTTTGTCAAAAAAAAAAAAAAAAAAGTAAACACCACACAACACCAGAGAGTAGAAAAGTCAGGTTTGCTGATCAAATAACTACCGGAAAGAACAACCCAAATATTTTGCCTATCCTGAGCAAAATACATCGCAAAATGAAGGTGCAGTTCATAAAAAAGTCCTGGTGACAAAAAAAAGTGTCAAAACAATCTGAACTTATGTTCTTGTGGATGCTTGCCTGAGTTTTGCTTGTAACAATAGACCAACTTCATCTGCCATGTGTTTCTTCTTGGTAGTCATCTGCATATCAGGAAATGAGGGTTACATGGTGGCGGGCATAGAAACATGCAACCGTATAATGCAAAACTTCCAAATTCTAAAAGGTTAAATACTAGTAATGGAGAAAAGATGCTAGAGGGCTGAGGCTAATGACCTACAAGTTACATGTGATGTAGGCCTACCACCAATAAAAATTTTGAACAACAGAATGATACTTGTCGATAATGACATCATAAAAGATTCAACAAGAAAGTAGATCCACAAACAAAATATCATATCAATTGCATGAGGATCTTTTGGATATGTAAGGTAACATCAAATTGCAAAATTATGTTGAACATAAAGAGGGGAAAAAAGTGTTAAACCCTAATATTGGCTTAACGAGGCTAATTTTGTATCTACAAGCCACTTATTTCACGCAAACACAACTTGTGGACAGCTTTATTTCAAACCTAAACCAATGAACACTACACACAAACATGTTTGGTTCGATTTGATCTCAGTCTAAATAGATTTGCTTTTGCCAAATTTGAATGATGACCTTGATGATTCTAGTCAATTTTCAAGAAGCATATAGACGATAAAATTCATTTTTTAGGTAAGAACATACCTCCGTGAGTTCATCATGGTTTGACTTTAGTAAGGAAAGTTTTCGTTCACAATAGTCTTTGCCCTCAGCCATGGTCTTCTGCTATGAATAAAGTGACACCAATTAGAAAGGGATCACAAGGAAGATCATGTAAAATTCCACAATATACAAAACAGACAATGTATGTAACAGTTCTTAGTTAAAATAGAAATATGGATGATAAGCAAGGCAGACTAGCAAACTATGTTTCGTCAAGTGATCTAGATCAGTATAATGTACACAAAAGATGGAATCATATGGAAGCTGGATGAGTTTTCTACTCTTCAAAACCCTTTAGTGGTGATTCCTTCCCTAAACTCAAAAGCCATCTACTATGAATGTTGACAGCTATATACACATTCCTTTTGTCATTGGAAACAAAGATCCCTTCCCTAATATCACGCAACTTCCATCATTGTGATATCATCAGAACATGAACATTCACAAAGCAATTAAATTATAATTACCTTATCAACTCCAGGAAGTAAAGCTAAGCAGTGTTAACAATAATAAGAGCTTCCATGCAACATATGACGTTCCCTCTTCCCATCACTCATAATTTCTGATGTGGTGTTCACTGAATAGAAGATTCAGCTTTAAAAAAGGTTTCCCAAAATCCTTGGTGTCAATCAGAGTTCTCGCCACATGTCCAATACTTTTCTAAACTATCCTTCTCACAGAGTATATATAAGTTAGGCTGCGTACATTGACCCTTCCCAGACCTCACATTGGCAGAAGCTTCGTGTCTATGTCATTTTTGTACAGATCTTCAAAATGATGAATACTTCATGGACACTTCTTCGGTAGATTGTTCACACTTGATGTTAAATCTTTTGATAAAGGATACAATAGGCTTATGTTATGGATATATTGTTTGATGTTGTTTATATTCCGTATCAGAATATGAATAATCAAATCTAAATGTTAATATCATCTTACATTGTCATTATGAGGGTTTGCTTCCTTATATTTTTTTGTTAAATTATTAGACCCAGCTTCATTCATAATAATAGTCTATAATGAATGGTATTTACTTGTAATCATTTTTCAATAAATATCCAATAACTACATACTTCAGTGTTATACGTAAGTAACAATTTTGTCATAGAAAACCAATGTATTTGAAATATTTCTAGTTGTCGTATTTATGCTATGCCATATGTTAGATCCTTAAGATCTCATGAATTGGCACACCAATCTATGTAATCAAACCATTCCACAGCTCAAAATCTCTTCAATTCCACTTCTCAGTCTCTTTATTTTGCAATTTCCATATCCATCAACAAGTTGAAGCTAATGATCCATCTAAATCCTTTCATGTCATGCTCTCACTGTCAACCCTAGTTTCATCAATTCCATCACAGAAACTGTCCAATGGTCGGTGTAAATCCTAACTGAATGAAGTGTACTAAAATGACATTGCATTTCAAATCATGGTAATGAAGAGAAACAAGATCTTAAAACTTGGTAATCCAACAGATTCCTTATAAACTATAGGACGCTACCATTATTTCATCCATTCAGATGTTGGGACTTGAACAAGAAAGAAAATGCTACTTCGCAAGCAGTAAAAAAAATGTTGGTTTCTATGCATGGCAAATTGACAGGCAGAAGATGAGTTTCTTCGGCACAATTCCATGGAATGCTGGTGTTTTCTTGATTGAGATCAAATTATTGTTTAGGTCTCCAACTCAAATAGGACGCAGAATGGAACCAGCGTGAAGACTAACTATTTGATTCTGCTTGTGTTTTAACTTGTTTCAGGAACCTAGGCAACAACAAAGAGACGAACAAATTTTTGGCAGAGGCATAGCAGTAGGATAAAAGGGCTTCCCAACAACCCAGTGGTGGCGCCAGACAAACTCCAATCTTTACATAATAAAGAGCAAGAAAGCAGTTGAAAGATTTTATCTTTATCCATTAGCAGGAGAACAGGAAGAACCTCGATGAAGTATCCAGTCCCCACGTCGACAAGAACCTTCTCGGCATCATCGAGCTTACCAGGAACATAAAGAGACGCCGTGAGCGGGACCAGCAACTTCTTCCCTACGTTGCGATAAGACGGGTCTCGCTTCAGAACGATATGGGAAGGGAAACAAAGAGGGGGAGAGAGAGAGAGAGAGAGAGAGAGAGAGAGAGAGAGAGAGAGAGAGAGAGAGAGGTGGCGGTACCTGGAGGTCGGAGGGAGAGGTCGTCGAGGGCCGCGGCGGCATTCTCGAGGCGCGCGGCGGCGGTGCGGATCTTGGTGAGGCTGTCTTGGAGGAGATTGACCTCGAGATCGGACTGCTCCTTAAGGGATCTGAGCTGCTCCAGGCTCAGCTTTTCCATGTCGGAAGCCCTAATCGTGGTACCCGCCGCCGCGGCTCCCCTCTGTCCTCGGCTCGCCATGGAAGAACGCTCTCGAGTATCGAGAGAGGAGGAACGATCGAACGGGCCCAAATTAGGGATGTGATCGGGTCAGATCCGGCTTTGGCTCCATTACATTGTATAATGATAAATTTAAAACCATATAGTTAAAAAGAATTTAATTTTATTTGATATGTAAATTAAATACAGAGAAGTTAAATGATATATAAATATATTTTGACTTTAAAAATAAAAATCACACTAATGCTATAAAAAGGTAAAAGATCACAAAACTTATTCTAATTGAGAAGCTTATGTATAATTTAAATGTTGATTAAACTTAAAAAAAATAAATTGCGATGAGCGTGAATCAAACACGCGACTTTCACATCTGACGCTCTCCCAACATAATTTTATTTAGCAAACATTTTATTCGATGATAAAATTTATGTGATCCAACGGAAGGCTTGCGTTACATTTCAAGTCATTTACCCTTCTGGGCCTGCACACTGCGAACGCTGCAACTCCAGTGTAGGGGGAGAGGACTTTAGCAAGGCCAGTGTTGAAAGCAGCAGAAGCAGTATCTGAGAAGGGCGGCCAGAGCTGCAATCCCAGTGAAACATCCGCAGAACACACCCTCCCTCACAACGCCCGGCGGCACTCCGAACACGGGGGAAGGTGCCAGGTACTGCTGGTACGAAGCGGGGGCGCCAGAAGGAGCCGCCGACGTCAAGATGGACGTGAGGTCCAGCGGCGGAGGCGTGGCCTGCCTGGCCGAGCAAGAGCAGCGGTGGCCAGAGTGCGGACCTTGCTGGATCGGGGTGGCCGGCCGTCGTCTCTTCTTCAGCCTGGACCAGATCTTAAGCTTCTTCAGAGATCTTATCATCGGAGTAAGCTCCGGTGGGAGACTTGGAAAGAAATGGCTCGAGGACAGAAAGATACAACAACAAAAAAAAGAAAAAAAAAACAGATTAGGAAGAAGATATAATAAAAGACGATTCAAAAGCTAAAAATGGTTCCCACATGGGGGGGCGGTTTCAAAGCAAAAGGGAACGTTGCAGACCGTTGGCTTTTTGTCTCCCTCACATGACTCCGACGCTGTGTGGCTTCTGACTTGGCCATCAAAAGGGGAAAAATAAAAAAACTATGGCTCAGTGACCAAAAAGCCACCGTTTGCAGCGTCATTATTAAATTTTAAGCAAGCAGCAGCAGCAAGAAGCAGAAACTTTATTTTCCTAGATGCATTCACGTTGGGAATTTTAACTGGAAAAAAAAAAAAGTTTTTTCTTATATTTTACGCAAATGGCACTCACTGTCATAATTAATTTTTATTTTCTTTTTTACTTAGGCATTTATTTTTTAAAAAAATTAATAAAAAACCTTTTTTTTTAACCCACAGAATCATGGTCTCGTTTTATTTTAATCCGGTCTCGGAGCATCTCGAGCTACAAAGCTCGAACGGGTCACGTCACGATGGGTTCAAGTCGAATCTACTACAAAGCTTAAATGGCCAAAAAGGTTACATCGATCGAGTCTAATCTCCTCTCTCCGATGATTCATACTCGATAACAACAATAGCATTCCCATCCTCCACGATTTGTACTCGACAACTGTCTTCTCTTTCAGATTGCAACAACGTTCTCTTCCTCGGCGACGGCAACCGCCATCGATGGTGATAGGCCGTTTCCCTTCCTTCTTAAAATATAATATATGCAAAAATAAAAAATATAATTTTCTATATCAAAATAATTTAAAATATTTAAATGTACATATAACAAACAAACTATATTATATATATATATATATATATATATATATATATATATATATATATATATATATATTACAATGAATTCCTACACTACACATCATAATACATATACACATGTATATAAAATATTTTTATTATAACATATATTTATTTATTTATTTATTTATTTATGCTTACAAAATATTTAGTTTATTCTTAACTCATGACAATCATATGATTTAAAACATATTTTCTAAAATATATTATGATTTATACTATCACTATTTTATAATGAATTAAACTCATTCTTACCTGGTTTAACTCAAAAATAAAGATAATAGTAAAAGGTCATGTTTTTTTTTTTAATAATCAAGTATACTAGAGAGCGATACACGTATCAAATTGAAACCATAGGTTTTGAGATATCTTAATTAAGAACTATACCTCTTCAATGGCTAATTATAATAATTCATAAAAAAATAAAAATTTCTAATAAAATAAATTATTCTCTGTCTACAAATTTGTTTAAATTTTATCATTATTTTTTTTAATAATTTACTCTATAATCATTGAACTAGTTAGTATCACTCAAAACCATTAGAGAATTATGTTTCACTATTTTAGTTAATCAAACGATTTTGAATTATCATAAAATTTTATAAGAAAAACTAGGAGACATATAAAATTAAATACAACTAATTTTTAGAGGCTTAACTATCCTCCTAATTCACTATCAATATCTATTTTGTTCTATTGAAACTAGGTTGAGACTATTTCAACTTATAACTTCTTATGTAATATTCACTCAAATCCAAATATTATAAAACCCTAAGAAAAACTTTTAAAATATATCAAAAGAACGTAACATAATCATGTCCCCAAGTGGGCCTATAGCTCGCTTCTAAAAAAATAAGGGATTCTAAGTTGCTTAGATTAAGATACTCCTAACTCTGTGTACCAATATCAAATTAAGGTCTTATCAAAGTCCTTGGAACCATAAGAGAGGTTTATACAAAATATATCCAAAAATTAAAGATTGATTCAAGGTATAGGTTACCCTAAAGTGGCTAAAAAAATTAGTCTATAATTTGTAAAACTAAAATCCTATGTATAGTAAGGGAAAAATTAGATTTTTTTTCTTATCTCAATCTTTCTTAAAGTTGAGATTTCATATCCTCTATAAAAAAAGATTGAGAGAATAATTAAAAAAATGAGGGAAAGGGTCATAGATTATCAGACTGATAAAGATGATGATACCAAAATAAGGTAGGAATGTTCAAGAATTTACCTTGTGGTCTATGGTTCAATCTAATTAGGTCTTGTTTCGAGATTTCTTTTACTAATATAATTTTAATGTTACAGCAACTTCAATTGAATCTAATTTGGTTTGACAAAAATAATTTTTTTTTAAAACTCATTCTTCAATCTCACTTATATATCTCAATAGTTTTAGTATAACACTCCTCTTTGATTTACATCTCTATTCAATTTTTTATTACTTAAATCATACCCCATTAGCTTATTACCCTCCACATACATGATACTTAAAACTCAACTTCCTTACTTTGATCATAGTTAAACTCATTCAAGACTTAAAATTCATTTAAGGTCGATTACAATTTAATTACCACCTCTAGTCAGTCACTATATGCATGTTTATTGTTATAACTTAACCTTATACTCAAATTCGTTAACATGCTTAAGCTTGTTGCACCGGACCATGCCTTTTTCGCTATAAAATATGTTTAAAGTAAATATTGATTCGTATGTTATTTATCTCACTAAATTTGGCCCTAGATATTTTGTTTTACCCATCTTATCCCAATAAATAAGTGATATGCACTTTGTCTTATAGTGCTTCTAATGATGTCATCCTAATTGTTGCTTGGTAACAATTATAAATAATAAGCAAACTCTATCAAATATAAATATTCGCTTCATGATTCTTTAAAATCCATTACACAAGCTCTTAGCATATCCTCTAATATCTAAATATTTATTTCTTGAGGATGAAGAGCAGTGCTAAAAGTTAACTTGTACCTAATGCCTTATGAAGAATCCTCCAAACACATGATGTGAATTTGGGGTCTCTATATGAAACAATAGACATTGGCATAATATGGAGTCTAATTATCTATTAGATATATAATTGAATATGTTGATCCATGAATAGTTAGCACGAATAGGTAGGAAGTGAGTTGTCTTAGTTAATTTATCCACAATGATCCAAATTTCATTGTATTCTTTGTTGGTATTAGGCAAACTCATGACAAAATCCATGTTGAACTCTTCTCATTTTCATTGGGATATTTACTATGGATTCAAGATACCTACTGGCCTATGATATTCTATTTTAATTTGTTGACATGTATAATACTTTTCAACAAATTGGATAACCTATCTCTTCATTCTTGATTATTATTAGTGTACTTTTACTTATACATCTTGGTTGTTGCAGGATGCATTGAGTATAAAGATGAGTGTGCCTCTGTTAAAATCTTTTATTTTATGTGAAGCTCCTAATTTAATATTATTTCTTAATAATTGGGTGAGAGGTGATGGTATCTTGGACAATCCTTTTCACAAAATATATGTAATAGTCTATCATCCTAAAAAACTCCTTACCTCAGTTACAATAGTTAGACTTGTGTCAGTTTAATTGCTTCTACCTTAACTGAATTCATTGAGATCTATATATTATGCTCAAGGAATAATATCTCCTCTAGCCAACATTTATACTTTTAAACTTTTGCAGACAATTTCTTCATCTTCAAGATAATCAATGTTGTTTTAAATGTTCTACATATTTCTTCTTAGGTGTGAGTATATCAAAATATCATCAATAAAAATTATCACAAATTTGTCTAAATAATACTCTTTGAATATCATGTTTATCAAGTCCATAAAGATGATTAGTACATTTCTTAGACCAAATAATATCAGAAATATTTTGTTTGGTCTTTTTTGTTCTGATGAGATTATAGTACAGTTTCTTGTAAATGTCTTAGCTTTCTAGGCTGAAAATATTATTTTTTTTTAAAACATTCTTTCATATGATACTTCTTACATTAGTGGCACCTTGCACCTGAGCTAGTTAAAAAAACTGGAATGTCTGATCCATTTTTTTCTTGCTTAGGATATTTGGGTTGCTTTTATTATTGTTCTTAACCTAGGTGTCATTTTTTTTTACTATTTAGAATTTATTGTGGGGGCATGTTGTCAAAAATGATACCGTTCTTTAGCATATCATGACTACAATATATTTGTTAGGCTTGGAATATTCTTTGCTTGGCCTCCTCTTCTTCAAAGCCTTTTTCACTATCAGGAAATAGGGAATGTCTGAGACATTCATTGTCATCTTCACATCTTGATAAATTTCTACTCAAAATTTTTTATAAAAATTAATCCAGCATCAAGGCATTAAACTAACTATGTGGGGTGCAAATCGGAATACCTCCTTAGACTTTTTAATGAAATCCATCATTGATTGACCTTCTTGTTTAAGGCTAACAAATTATACCATTTTGGTGGATATATAAGCTACACTAAATTTTTTTTGATAAAAAGATCTCCTTGAATCTATCTATTTCAGGTTATATAAGTTACACAAATAACTTTATGTTCACTGAAATCCTTACATACTCAAATATTCTCTCAATATTTTTTATCCACTCCTTGGCCATTAGTAGATATGTATTACCTTCAAAGATTAGTAAATCATTCTTTCTAAATCTCTCACTTATTGATTCTAAAATATCATATCCTCGAGTTACTACCGGTACTAACTCTTGCCATCGAGCGTAGTTGTCTCTCTACCATTGGGAGTCTACTCCCGAACATTACCAAACCTACTAGTTTGTCCTCTTGTTCTCATGATATCTTATTGATTAATCTCAAGTTATTAATACCCTAATTGTTAAAGATAATAATAGCATATATTAATAATAAAATCAATTCAACTCAATTATTAACATTTGTAAGATAATTGAATAGTATGTTTCATGTTTTTGCAAATACAAATATTCTATGGAATTGATGACCTAAGCTCTAATACCATAAATTGTAATATTCTACTTTTGGTCCCACTCATACTCTACATGCATAATTAAAATAGTATACAATTTTTTAATTTTTTACTAATATTAAGAGGACTATAGCAAAAAAAAACAGTAAAACATACTAATTTACTAAATAAAATGATAGAATTCCTCATATACATAGTAAGTTTAACACTTTTACATAATTATAGCCTCTAACAGAAAAAAAAAATCACACAATATGTCTAAAAATTATATACATACAAATGCCCATAGTCACATACTCATTTCTCTACCCAATCACTTGGGTAAGGTATTAATATTTTTACCTATAAAATAATATGTATAATAAATAATCACTCAATAAGTGTAAACATTTATATCTTTATTTAGGTGAGCATGTATCATGTCATGTACATGATACTTCAAAACATCAACATAACATATTTAATAGTAAGCATTTCATCTTATAACTTTTTTTAATATTCATAGCCCTATAATATAGCATATGAAAAAATAAAGAAATAAAATTCTATGTTAAAATATTTTAAAATATTTATATGAACATATCAAACTTCATTAAATGATTCGACGTTGCAGTGACAACGCCTCCTCAATAGCTTGGCATTAGCAACGACACCCACAAATGTTTTAACAATGCAACAACAAGGTATTCTACAAACACTTTACGAATATAATGGTAAATAATGTAACCTTACATGTTATGAATGTAGCAATGATACATGAGTGTCTAATTTGCTACAATCAATACTTATATATCTTGTTAATCCTATGGTATTCCCTATAGTCCATTATATTATCTTAGAGCCTTTAACCCAACCCATTTAAATATGATAGCTCATGAGCATATTCCTTAGACAAAGTTAAAGTTATTTTTCATCATGACCAATAAATATATTAAAGGGATTAGTTACTAGTTGTAAGGCACTTAATATCATAGTTCCCTATAAATAAAGGGTTATTTCATGCACTAGTACTTGTTTTGATATTTAAGGGCTAAAAATGAGTTTAGGGCTAGAAAGGAGTTTAATACCTAATTTGTATTGGCAGAAACTCTTTTGAATCTCTCTAAAACTCTGTATATCTTAGATGCTTCATTGGGTAGTGAGTCTTTTGATTCAGTTATGTATCCTTATTTAATTTTCTTGAGGTGGTGAATTTTCTATATCCTCTCGTGATAATAAACTTGGTGGTGAGCTATTTTTATCTATTTTATATAAATTCTATCTTGCGTTTATTCTTTTTCAATCCAAAAAATTTTTAGCAAATATAACTCTTCATCTTTTTGTTTATTTTCTCAATGATACGCCTTGGTGGATGCCCCTTTCTCAGTATTTGAGCTAAAGGCTAGAGATCATGACAAGGGAAAATGGAAAAAATATAGTTAGTGAAGGTAGTGGCTGTGAAGATGACGTTGAATCCTTGATATTACAGCTACAAAGATTGCTACATAGTCTATAAGAAAAAAATAAAATTAGAACTTCAGAGTAGAAATAATCAGCATAAAAATGATGCCCAAATGTATGGTTCCAATGATACGTCTTCTTACCCAAGGGAGTTTTAAAGATTTCAAGCAAAGCGTAGACACCAAGATGAATGACAGAACATATATAACCCAAGGTTGGATATTCTGGAGTTTAAAAGTAAAATCAATATCGATGATTTTATTGATTAGCTTAATACAGTAGAAAGAATATTCGATTTTCATGAACCACCATAATAAAAGAAGGTTAAGCTTGTGACACTGAAACTCAGAAGGAATGTATCTTTTTGATAGAAAAATTTGAAGAACCAAAGAGAACGTGAGAGGAAGAGCAAGATCGTAACATGAGATATAATGAAAGGGAGTTAAAAAGAAAATACTTACCTGACAACTATAGATAAGAAATCTTTCTCAAAATCTATGATTTTAAGTAAAAAAATCTTAGTGTAGAGGAGTACACAGCAGAGTTAAACAATCTTATATTAAAAGGAGAGCTTATGGAACCAGAAGAGCACACGATTACAAGATACTTATGAGGTTTGAAATATAAGATTGCGAAAGTGGTTCAACTCCAACCGTATCAATCTTTGAATGATGTGAGTAAGTTGGCTTTAAAAGTGAGAAACAACAAAAGTTTAAAAAGAATTCTCGATACGGGATGAAAAATGATTATATGAGAGGAGAAAATTATAAGCCTACTCTCTAAAGTAAAGTAGTGTCAAAGGTGCAAGACAAGGGTGAAGAATCAGTCGACAGTAAACAACCACCTAATTTTTCTGTACCAGGTGATCGAAAATACTTTAAGTGTTATGGTTTTGGGCATATTGCTTTAGATTATCTAAATAGGAGGATTGTTATATTTGTTGAAGAACATTATGATGGAGAAGGAAATGAAGCCAATGATAAACCAAAATATGATAATGATGAGGAAAAGGTTACTTATGCTTATCATGATTTATCTATTGTGTTACAACGTAGCTTGCAAGTATCTTATGTGGCTGAGGATAAAAATTGGGTAAGAAAGAATATGTTTCATACCAAATGTACTCTCATGGCAAGCTGTGCTTAGTGATCATGACAGTGGTAGCTTTGAGAATGTAGTATCTTTAGAGATGGTGCAAAAGCTAAAGTTGGACATAATCCCTCGTCTGCATCCTTACCAATTATGTTGGCTACAAAAAAAAATGACATCAAGGTAGCTAAAAGATGTTTAGTTCCATTTTCTATTGACAAATATTATAAAGATGAAGTATGGTGTGTTGTTATTCCTATAGATACTTGTCATTTGCTGTTGGATAGACATTGACATTATGATAAGAGGGTATTATATGATGACTAAGAACATACTTATTCTTTTAAGATGAATGAAAAGAAGATTATTTTTAGCTTCATTAAATCAATGCACCATAGAAGAAATTTAGTGCTTTTATGTCCTATGGTCATTGCAAGGGTGACTTGGAAAGCGATAGTCATATTTCGACTTTAGTAGTCGTAGAAGAGAATGAATATCATAAGGAGCCATCGGCAAACATGAAACTAATCCTGGAAGAATTTAAGACACTATACTGAAAGAGATTTCACATGGCCTTCCACCATTAAGAGACATCCAACATAATATTGATCTTATTTTAGGAGCTATCCTACCGAACAAGGCAACCTACATAATGAGTCATAATAAACATGAAGAACTTTAAAGGCAAATAAATGAGTTGGTGAAAAGGGGGTTGATTCGAGAGAACATGAGTCCTTATGTTATTCAAGCCTTGTTGATACCTAAGAAAGATATTTTTTACAGAATGTGTATGGACAGTCGTGTCATCAGCAAAATCACTATTGACTATCATTTTCTCATTCCAAGGTTAGATGATTTACTTGATTAATTGTATGGTGCTTCTATTTCTCTAAAATTGATTTGAGGAGTGGTTATCACCGAATAAGAATAAGGCCTGAAGATAAGTGGAAAACAACATTTAAAACTAGAGAAGGCTTATATGAATGGTTGGTTATGTTATTTGGCCTATCTAATGCTCCTAGTAATTTTATGAGATTTATGAATCAAATACTTAAGCTGTGCATTGAAACTTTTGTTGCGATTTATTTTGATGACATACTGGTGTACAACAAGAGTGAAGAAGAGCATATGAATCATCTTAAAATGATTTTTCTTATCTTAAGGCAGCAAAATATTTGTGCTAATCTGAAGAAGTGCGATTTTACTCCTAGTATGATATTTTTTGGATATGTTGTTTCAAAAAATGGAATTGTGATAGATCAAAGTAAGGTAGAAGCTATTCTTAATTGGCCAACACCTAATTCAATGCATGATGTGAGGAGTTTCTATAGTTTGACTTCCTTTATAAAAGATTCATGAAATGTTTCAGCTCGATTGTTGCTCCAATCACTAAATGCTTGAAAGGTGATAACTTCAAATAGATTAATGAGGCTGATACAGCTTTTGAGCTATTAAAAGAAAAGGTAATCAAAGCTCCTATTTTGGTACTACCCAATTTTGATAAAGCGTTTGAGGTTGAATGTGATGCCTCTAATGTGAGAATTGGTACCGTTTTGAATCAAGAAAAAAAGCTCAATGCCTTTTTTAATGAGAAGTTGAATGGTACAAGAAAGAAATATTCTACCTATGACAATGAATTTTATGCCATTTTATTGAGCTTTATCTCATTGGAGTCAGTATCTTCTTGCCGAGCCACTTGTCCTATATTCTGATCATTAGACATTGAAGTTTATTAATCACTAACAAAAGCTAAACAAGAGACATGCAGCTTGGGTAGAGTTTCTGTAATTTTTTAACTTGATAATCAAGCACAAATCTGGTGTTCAAAATGTAGTTGCTGATGTATTAAGCAGAAAATATTTTTTTTTATCAGCCATGGAAGTCAAAGTAGTTGGATTTGAGACATTCAAAGATCTCTATCAGAATGATATGGATTTTAGCTCAATATGGCATAATTGTAAATCAAGTTATTTTCAGTAATTTTCTATCTTTGATGGATTTCTTTTTTGAGCTAATGCTTTGTGTGCTCTATCTTGTTCTTTAAGACATGTAATTTTAGATGAAGCTCATGATGATGCTTTGGGAGGACATTTTGGTAGGGACAAGACCCTGGCTCTTGTTCAATCAAATTTCTGTTGGCCTAAGATACTCAGAGATGTGAAGAGACTTGTAAAGCAATGTCGAGTGTGTAATTTGGCAAAAACAAGAAGTCAAAATTTTAGTTTGTACACTCCATTGCCAGTACCTAATACTCTATGAGAGGATATGAGTCTTGATTTTGTCTTAGAACTGTCAAACACTCAAAGGAACAAATATTTTATCATAGTTGTTATTAATAGATTCTCAAAGATATCTCTCACTTGTTCCCTGCAATAAATCAAATGATGCATCTCATATTACTGATTTGTACTTTAATGAGATAGTTAGATTGCATGACATTCTAAGAACTATGGTGTATGATCGAGACTCAAAATTTCTTAACCATTTTTGGAGAACTCTATGAAGGAAACTAGGTACATCTTTGAATTTCAGCAGCTCTCATCATCTACGAACCGATAGGCAAACAGAGGTAACGAAGAGAGCTTGGGAAACTTGCTTAGAAGCTATGTTGGCAAGAACATTAAGCAATGTGATCTCATTCTTCCACAAATTGAGTTTGCTTACAATATTTCCATGCATCATAGCATTAGTAAGAGTCATTTTGAGGTTGTTTATGGTGCTAATCCTACTAGTCCTTTGGACTTACTCCCTCATTCTACAACTAAGCAATTTAGTGGAGATGCTGACGAGAGGGCTAAGTATATAAAGAAGTTACATGACGATGTTAAAGCAACCATTAAGAAGCAAAAAGAGAGGAACATACGAGCAGTTAACAAACACAAAAAGTGTATGAAGTTTAATATAGGTGATTTGGTCTGGATACATCTAAGGAAGGAGAGGTTTTCGCCAAACAAATTTGGGAAATTGAAACCAAAGGCTGATCATCCATTCAAGGTGCTTAAAAGAATTGGAGAGAATGCTTAGGAGATCGAGCTACCTGAAGATTATGGGGTATCATCAACATTCAATTCAATGTGGTTAATTTAAATCCTTATCATAGTGATGTAACAAATGAAGACTTGAGGACAAATCTTTTACAACCAGGGGAGATTGACATAGAAGTGTCTGGTTTGCTACAATCAATACTTATGAATCTTGCTAATCCTATAGTATTACATACAATATACTATATTATCTCAGAGTCTTTAACCTAGCTCATTCAAATATAACAACTCATGAGTATATTCTTTGGATAAAGTTAAAGTTATTTTTATTCATAACCAAGAAATGCATTAAAGGGGTTAGTTACCAGCTGTAAGGCACTTAATGTCATAGTTCCCTATGCATGAAAAGTTGTTTCATGCATTAGTACTTATGTTGATATTCTATGGCTATAAAGAAGTTTAACACCTGATTTGTGTTGGCAGAAACTCTTTGGAGTCTCTCTAAAACTCTATATCTCTTGAATGTTTCTTTGAGTGATGAATCTTTAGATTCAATTCTATATCATTGTTTAATTTTATTAAGGTGGTAAATTTATAGAATTGTTTAATTTTATTAAGGTGGTAAATTTTATGTATACATTAAACTTGATGATGAGCTATATTTATCTATTTTATGTAAGTTTTATCATACATTTATTTTTTTAATTAAAAAAATATTTCAGTAAATACAACTCTGCATCTTGTTGTTTGAACTTCATTTTGTATTTTTCACTTTCCCAGTATTAAGCGAAGGATTAGCTAATACACTTTGTCTTTTTCATCAACGTTGTTAAGGCTTTAATGATACAATGACAATATCTTCCTTCAACAATTTGGTGACATAATGATAATTGCCACAAATGCCGTAATGATGTGATAGTTATTGTTAACTGAATGAGGAAAATTGAGTTAACAATAACCCAAATGAGTTCAAGCCAACTGAACCCAAAAAAAAAAAAAAGCTATAAATTAATTTTCTAAACAAAACACCCCAAAATAAAAATGAAATAGGGGATCATCATCCAATAAAAAAATCAATAATAGAGATTTTTTTCGATAAATTGTCCATCACTTTTCGTCAGTGGACGCTGGTGATTTTACATCTTTGGATTTTGACATGAAACAATAAAATTAACACAGACATAACTGCAGCAAAGAATTTAGCTGGTTTATGGAAGAACTTTTTATGATTTACAATGTAGATAATTTTGACCGGAGGCTTTGCTAGCAAAGAACATATAATACGAAACCAGGCAGACATATCTTGAAAACCTTGGATAAGCAAAGTAGGTTCTTTAGGAGTAATGTTGGCGAAATTACGATATAAGAAAATATCTTTATTGTCAAAATAGACCATGAAATCTCTTTATGTGACCTTTTTCTGAATTTACCAGGAATCAGTGTTATATACAAGCTGTAGCATTAAATTTCATGTTGTAAATTGACATCCTGGGGAAACATCTCTCAGGCAACACATGAGATAACAACCCTAGAATTACATGAAATGCTAAATGTCCTGAAAGGCAAATAAGTTTGAGAGCATAACTAATTATACAGAAGACCACACAAAGTCACCTTCTTGAACAAAAAGGACAGTTATAATTAGATCATAACATTTTATGCTGCTGCTGTGATAAATAGACCAAAGACAGAATCCAAGAGACGTGTCCAGTATGAGCAATCAGGAACTTCACAACCATCTAGAGGAAATATACATATGCCGCTTCTAAGTGATTCATAGTCAAAAACTAAGTAAAGATGATTAGAACATAGTTTTCTTGTTTGAAGAATGCAGAATCCAGCAATGAATCAAAGAAAATTGGTTTTTAAGTTCTAGGATCCGATACAGATTCAAAGAGCAGACATACACCCCTTAACTGGGATAAAAGATAGACAAAATGTCCATATCAATATGGATTGATCAAATTATGTCAGTAAAGTTGTCATGAGTTCAGAGTTAAATTTTGAAGTTACCTAAATATGACCTAATAAAAAAATGTTACTACTCAGATCAGTGTTCTAAGCTACATGGCAGTACTGGAAGAGTAAGTAACATATATAAAACTCAGGAAGACTAGTTCAATTTCTCTGCCTATAATTGATATAAAGGTATGCTTGTTTCATATCTACTCATGTGTTATAATGTACTTAGCCAATGTAAGTAATCCATACAAATCTGTCCAGTGAAATAAGTGTTTGCTAGTGTAACCATCGATATACTGTTGGTTTTATGATGCACTGTTATTTGCGGGGAAAAAACTGATGCTACCTATACAGAATGAATATCCACAACTGATAACAGGCTACAACATGTCATCTGTCTATAAGCATGGAGTACCAAGTATAGAAATGCCCATGCAACCTGTACAAAATAAATAAATAAATAAAAAGAACACTATGAATGCATCCAATATCCATACAGGTTTTATATTGACGGCAATATCGACGGCAAGTGTCTATATTGGCATTTGAGATTCTGACAATACAGTTCCAATTTTCATTAACTGAGTTCTTTCATGGAGATAATTGATGCAACAAATAAAGATGCTTAATTTTACCACTCTTCGTCCGAGCCTCTTTGCCCATCAAAGACCTTTAGATTGCCACACTTCTATTAAACATCGGCTCTTTCAGGGAGATGACTGATGCAACCAGTGATTTAAATAGGCGCTCGGGCACTCGCCTAAGCGCTTGGGCAAGGCGAGGCGAGGCGAGGCCTGAGTGCCTTGCTCGATCTCCAGGCGGTGCACTTCAAAGAGGCGTTGCTTGGGCACTCACCCGAGCCCAGGCGTCGAGCGCTTCGAATGAGCACCCGGGTTCAACCAAGCGACAGAAGGTTCGATCGTTCGTATTAGTTGGTTCAATTTCATCACGATTGGGATTACGCCGCCCACAGCGCTGTCGCTGCCTCATTCACTATCGTTGCCACTGTCTTTGCCACCGTCGCTGCTCTTTGCCACCTCGTTGTTGTCGCTTCTCTTCGCCGCCATCACTACAGTCGCTTGTCTTCACTGTCGTCACTATCGCTGCCGCTCCTCTCGCTCTCGATCAGGTCAGCTCGTCGTCTCGTTGTTTCACCGCCACTTTCACTCTCGGTCAACGCCTCGCCTCATCTCTACTCATCTCTACTGTTAACTTATTGTTAACAGTGTACTGTTAATTTAGTGTATTATTAACAATGTGATTTTGAACTTGCACGTAAGTTATGTTAGTTATGCACCAGCATGTTAAGGCATTTGCTAGTCCATCTAGGCCTCACACGAAGTGCCAGTGATGATGAGCTTGATTCTAGGCTAGTACATGTGATAAAGAATGTGTTAGCCAGCTAGTATAGCACTTTTGGCTTTCTCATATTGAATTACCACAATAATTTAAAGCATTAAATTTTTATATATTTTATATATTTTTTATATATTTACTAATTATATTATATATATATTTTTTTTTTCTTTTAGTGCCTCGCTTCGCTCGGGCGAGCGCCTAGCGCCTTAAATGTTTTGGGACCCTGGCGCCTAGCGCTTTTTAAATCACTGGATGCAACTTATTTAAGGCTTCCTAAAGCTTCAAACTTTTCTTGGACAATGCATCTTCACCAGTGCATTACTTGTCTATTGTAGGCATACTGTATCAATTTACTGTAAGAAAAGCCAACATTTAATCATCATAAAGATATATTGTGTCAAGCTTTTTATTTCACAACTTTCTAATCTTGACTTCAAGTTATCTAGAAAGTTCCTAATGCAGTATTTTTTTCCAGACATCTGTTAACTTCTTCATTTTGCCCTCTCTTACTTCAAATTACTCTCTATTTTTAAGTTTATCATCCATACACAACTAAATGTTGTGAAGAGGGTGGTGTAGAGAAAGAGAATAATGCAACATATCCAGTGGATGTTTCATACTAATATTAAACACACTTAAAGCCTAACATCATGATATAATCCTATTCCATATTGTCTATGAAGCACAGGTAATTGTCTTTACCAACAAGTCATAACTATTAGAAAGAATTTGTAGAGGAACTAAAATAAACAACAAAAGCCATTTAGTTACTTTGGGCAGAAATTTATTATAGATATTAAAACAACATGTAGACCACTGAACAATAAGAGCAGAGAACTTGTTATATAGTTATGTTACAAAAGATTTTGTCTTTCTAATTTCTAGCACTTTTCCCAAAAGCTGACTGCTCTTTCATTTGCAATCATTTGCCAAATCCATATCAACCTGCGAATATTGATGAAAACTTTACCATAAGTTCAACTTAGAAGTTGGGATGTCCTCACAGAAGTCATGCATTGCCAAATCCAAATTCACTGTAATGAAGTGCATCTTCCCCAAAGTGGGGTTGTGCAGAACAAAAAATAGGAGATTCTCAATGCCAAGTCATGCATTCCCAATGCCAGCAACCATTAAGTCTGCTGCATCAAAATGACAAGAACTGCAAGAACTGCAGTTAGTACCTGGGTGACCCGAAGAAGAAAAGGCGTTAGACCACAGGTATGCACAATCAGAATTTTAGGAGTTCATGGACTGTTGCTTCTGTGTGAGGTAGTTAACAGTCTCATAGGGTCAGGATGGTGCAAAGTACCAAACGTCTAATATAGCATGAATAGCAAGATGAGAAACATAATGGTTGCAGACAATGTTGAATTCAGTAATCTTTAACATAATATAGTAATTAATTAAGTCGAATTGAATATATTACCTCACTGCTCAGTAAATTTTCCTATCCTTCCTCCTGGCAAACAACAAGTTTACCTTCTGTAAATTCGCAAGGTAGGATTCCTACACCTAGATGCCTCCTCAATTTTTTCACAACAAAAACCTCAACTTCTTCACAAATAGTGACCACATTTCCCTTGCGACCAAGGCGTCCAGTTCGACCTGCCCTATGAGCATAATGAATAGAGTCTGTTGGCAAATCCAGATTGACCACGAGGTCACATTCGGGCACATCTAGTCCCCTAGCAGACAACTCATTCGTCACTAGAACTCTTAGTTCACCTTCCTTGAATTTCTTCAGAGTTGTTGCTCTAGCAAGCTTGCTAAGATCCCCGTGCAGTTCTGCCGCTTTGATGCCACGAGCCTCCAGCTTAAAAACAACATCCTTTAATGGCTTGGTATTGTTCATGAACGCAATCACAACTTGTGCGTCCAGTGCATGGACACATCTCCTTAAGGTGTCAACTTTGTGTTGTATTTTAGAAAGACAATAGTAATGTTTCAAGGATGGGGGCAAGCTTTCAGTTGCCCCTTGAGCTACTGAGGTAGTGGTAGAAGTCGTCTCGGAATCGGATGCTAAGACACCAGGACCTGGAGCAGGCAGTGAATCAAGAGGTACCACACTCTTGGCCCTGACAAGTAGAGGATCTCGTCCCCAGTTCCTAGCTGCCCGCACAACCGAAAATGGTACAGTTGCAGAAACCAAGATTGTCTGACGCTCAGTTCGCCTCGCAAGCGGCCCCATTATTCCACTGGGTTTGGTTCCTGACCTTCTTCCCACATGCTCCAGAATTCTATGCATATCCTCACGGTAATTGAAAGACAACAACTGGTCCACTTCATCCAATACCAAAAACTGGCATCCATGAGTGTGTAGCTTCCCAGCTGCTGAAATCTCAGCGATGCGGCCAGGCGTACCGACTACGATAATCGGCTTGTTCTTCTTCAGTGCCTCCTCCTGTCTTGACCGATTTGCGCCCCCAACAAGCTGCTGAACGAGCTTCTTATACGCAAGACCAAGCAACCTCTCCACTTCCCTCACTATTTGCATGCCCAACTCCCTTGAGGGGGCTACGATAACAGCTTCAATTCCCGGTTTCTGTTCAGGCGTCATTCCATCATCGGACACCTTCTTCAACGGGCCTACTTCTGAGAGTATGGGGAGAAGGTAAGCCAATGTCTTGCCAGAGCCTGTGTACGACTGAACAACAACATCGTGCTTCTGAGCGATGGTAGGGATGGCAGCGGACTGGACGTCGGTCGGAACGGTCAGGCCGGCCTCATTTAGCCGATCGATCAACCGCGGCGACAGGCCGAGCTCGGCGAACGACTTGGCCGAGAACAAAGATTCATCAATCTGAAGCTTCGCCTTTCTGTGTTTGATCGGCTTGACCCTCGCCGGAGACAGCTTCGTAGCAGCGGGTTTCAGCGTTCCCATGTCAACAAAGCTTCGATCTTTCTTCCTTCCCGGCTCGATTTGAGGTTTAAATCCGAGGCTTGAGAGGGAGAGGGAAGAGTCCGGGCCTTCGGTGCGGTTCTTGGGGTGGGCCGCTTTATGGAACCCCGCGGTGCGGATCGCAGACAGACACCTCAACGCAAAGCGGCCGCCGAGGAGGGAGCGAGAAGACGCCAATGCAAGAACGCCGCTGTGAGCTTGGCCGATGACGAGCTCCATTTGAGCCCTCCAACAGAGGAGCAGATACAGAGCGAGGAAATGGTGGCAGCAGCTTCTCGCGTGTGGAGAGATTGGGGAGTTAGGGTTTTAGGATAAGAGAAACCTGAAGCTGTTTCCAAGGAGCGACGGCGAGATGAGATGACGTCAGCTCAAATGAGCCAAACAAACTGTTTGAGAGAAACAGACTACTGTGCTTTGCACTAAAGCCCAAATTTTGACCCATTTTATCAAACATGTTGTGGGACTCTTAGGAAATGATAAATAAATCTTCTCCCTTCCCTATTCTTATTTTTTTTTTATTTTTAGTTATTTGTTAGACACAAGTCATCAGACCCATTAGTGGACAGATTAGAGTATGGCATTTAATCTTCTTATAAACCCACATGAATCTCCTCCATAACAGGTAGATAAATGTGTATGATGCTGGAATCAGTGCATCCATGAGGAATGGAGCATTTGAGACATTTATTAGGTGGACACTTGGAGTGACACTTGGACAAAATCATCATAGATTTCTTCAATTTTTTAAATAAAATATTTGATTTAAAAATTAATGGTCATATCTAAAAAATGCCTCATCTGAAATCAATTTGATAATATATTTGACAGCTAATCAGAATTATTCTATTCATCACCAACGGAGCATTTGAGACATAAATGAGATACGAGTAGGGTAATATTTGAATAAAATCATCAAAATCTTCATAAATATTTTTTATTATTTTCTACAAAATATTAAATTTTAAAAAATTAATAGTCATAATTGAAAATAATCAAGTTTTAGCAAGTATCACCCGAGTTTATCTTGAGGGTCAATTATAGCATGGCTAATTATAGTTTCTTATTTGTAGTTCGATCCCTTTAGTATCTCAATCTTTATATTTAAAAAATTTATCTATAGTTATAAAAATAAAATATTTAATTTTATTTATTATAACATCGTCGATTTTACCGGTAAAAGATACAACATGTGCATGAATAACATTAAAACGATGAATAAAAATATAATTTATGTTAAAAGATATTATGGAGCATCACATGTATAGCGAAAAATAGAAAACAAAATTAGATTTCCCAAACGAACGATATTGGATCTTTGTGCGATGATTTAGAACGAAAAACTTTAAAAACGATAAAAACCGTGTGAAGTGAGACGATTTCACCTAGGAGAACTTGTATACCCCTAAGAACATGGATCCAAATCTTTAGATGAAGGAGCTCTCATGAATTCCTCTTCTAATATTGATCCACATGATACATGAAGCAACAATGTACTTTCTCTTACATCACGTTTTTTTCTCGCTTTTGCACACCATAGGATAGCAATAATTCAAGAAGTGGCCAACCCTTTTTGATGTCCTCACATCCCAAATAGGCATGACGGTAAGGGAGAAAAGAGAGAGAGGAGAATAGGAGGTGGACGACCAAATGAGTCTAGCCTATGACCCTTTCGTCCCTCTCCTATTTATAGAGAGTCATATCAACTTAACTCTCATGGATTTTGTCATATTGGGTATTAGATCTCTATCAAATTACCCTGGCATATTAGACATTGGATCTTCATCTAATTATCTCTAGTATAATAAAAATTATATCTTTATCTAAATATTCACTCGAAGCTCTTATTGGGTTTCACCTAATGGATCCAATAATACATGGGCTTTTTAGATATCGCATATTAAATCTTCTATTCATCGTGTCATCCATCATATGTGTGTAAACCTTAAGGCCCAATATTGAGTTGGTCGTGAGTTACATCTATCAGAACTCATTCTGACTTAGTAAATTATTATCTCATAATAATTTACTTAACTTATCGACTGTGGACGTACTAGACTGCTACACCATAGTCCCTAGATGGTATAAAGAGATATAATATGTTGGACCTATCTATCTTTAATTATTGTATATCTATAGTCCTCCATTCATCTAATATCCCAGAGATCGTATACTAGGTATAGTACTATTAGGCCCATATGAAATTCATATAAGTCTCACTCTAATCAGATTTTTCTGAATAATTTTTGCTCTCTCAATCCAAATGATCCTAGTCAGGGATTTGCCTGAGCAAGAACACATGGGATATTCTTATCATGATACCAAGAGTAGATAATTCTCTATTGACACTCAATTATATTCGTAAGATTGATTATCATTTGTAATAATTGATTGTACTATATTTGAAACTTTTAGGCCATAAGTTTAGCATCAAAGAATGAAGTACTCAAAAAATGAGATCCTTGGTGTCTAAAGTCAAGGACCATATGCACAACTGAGACTACGAAATCATTATATGATAATAAGGTATCATTAATAATTTAGCATTATATAAGTGGATCATTCAATGAGTCTATTCTATAATGGGCACATGCACTATATCCCTAGTACCCCCACACACACAACTATGAGACCAACTGCTTCTACCATATGGACGGGTATATAGTACACTCGTTTATTTAGTTTTCTCGATGTCCCTCTCGAGTAACCTATGATTGAAAATTTTAGGGTATATATTTAAAGACTAATTGATTTCATTGTCATTATTTTATCATAATCTAATTGTTATTTCACAAATCCAAGGACATCATAATATATTAACTATCCAATATAAAGTAAAAAATATATTATAATAATTAATAATAATAATAATAATGCATATTGTATCATACATATCATTACTCATGTGATTGGCTTGAGAGCACTTATAACCAGTAATCTCCCACTTGACCTAAAGTCAATCACCTATGTGCTTGATCCCAATTAGACCCTTTTGAAGCTCAAAGACAATCTGAGACAAATGGCTTTGTTAGTGAATCTATAGTGTTATCTTCGAATGAAACTCTTATCACTATCACATCACTATGGGCTACAATCTCTATGATCAAGTGGAACCTCCTTAGAATGTCCTTGGAATTCTAATGAGACATGGGTTCTGTTGCTTGAGCAATCACTCCGTTGTTGTCGTAATATACCGAAATTAACTCTTAGCTACCTGCATGACTCTCAGATATGCGATAAACTTCTTCATCTAAACTCCCTCCTTTTATGCTTCTACCATAACAATGTACTCTGCCTCTATGGCCGAGTCAATAGTAGTATCTTGCTTAGAACTCTTTCATCTTATTGCTTCTCCATTCACGGTAAACACATAACCTGACTTCAACTTACTATTATCGATATTAGATTAGAAATTTGAGTCTGTGTAGCCCTCAATTTTGAGGCTACTTCCTCCATATAATATTAAAAGATTCATAGTTATTCTCAAGTACTTAATGATATATTTTATTGTTTCCAGTATTCCAAATCTAGATTTGTCTGATACTTACTCGTAACACTTAGAGCATATGTTATATCAGGCTGACTTGATATATGGTATATGATACATGATAGACCATATCGTAGAGGTATAGGATATCATATTCATATTTACCTTTTCTTCAAGAGTCTTTGGGGACATACTCCTAGAAAGTGATATTTCATGTTTCATCGGTATAAGATATCGTTTAGAATTTTTTATGTCAAACCTTTTAACAATAGTGTTTATGTACCTAAATTGGGACAAACCAAGTATCCTCTTGGATCTATCTCTATAGATCTAAATCCCTAAAATGTAGAATACTTCCCCTAAGTCTTTCATTGAGAAATATATAGATAGTTAAGCGTTAACTGTGGAGAGCGATCCTACATCATTCTCAATTATTAAGATGTCATCTACATATAGGACTAAGAAGGTAATAGCACTCTCACTTACCTTCCTGTATATACAAGGCTTATCTTCATTCTTAACGAAATCATAAGATCTGATCGTCTCATTAAATCTTATGTTCTAACTTCGAAAAGTTTGCTTTAATTCATAGATGAACATAAGCAATATGACACATTATTTAGACTTTCTTTAAATATGAATCCCTAAGGTTGTATCATATATATCTCCTTCTCGAGGTTATCATTGAGGAACGTGATCTTCATATCTATCTGTCAGATCTCATAATCATAATGTGCTGTAATGGCCAACATAATTCGGATAAATTTCAGCATGGTTATAGGTAAGAAGGTTTTATCATAGTCAACTCCTTACCTTTAACAATACCTCTTAGCCACTAGCCTTTCTTTATAGGTCTCCACCTGTTCATCCACTCTGAATTTTTTTCTTGAAGATCCACTTACAACCAATGGATACGATACCTCAGGTGCATCAATTAAGTTCTAAACCGTATTGGAATATATAAAATCTATCTCAGAATTCATAGTTTCTTCCCACTTCCCAAAGTCTATACTCGTAATAGCCTCCTTATAGGTTTGAGGATCAATATCTTTAAGGTCCTCTCCCCTGATATGTCCTACATATCTCTCAGGAGGATGAGATCTCTACCTAACATATGCAAAGTTGGAACTTGTGTGTTACTTACCTAAATAGGCTTATCTTGCGGAATGGTGCTTGAGCAAGGTTCTCCAATCTCACTCAACTATATCACGCTCTCACTGTTTCCATCAAAAATATATTTTTTCTCAAGAAACATTATCTTGTTATCACGAACTTAGCTAGTTTTGCCTAAATCGTGGGGCACCCTTACGAGTCCATCCGCAAAGGTCAACCTCTCTGAAACCTCGTAAGGTCCCTTATGACCTACAAAAGAGAAAATAAATTAGAAAAAATATTTCTTACGGGATCCACAAGCAACCACTTTATATAGCCAATACAAATTACAACCATAGACTTTACAAGCTCTGAACGGTTGCACATAAATGATCAAGGTCCATTATAGACTAAAGTCTCCATAAGTGTCCACATGATATGACTCTCATTTACAAGCTGAAACCGACCATAAAAGCTAACCAAACTAAGACTGTCAAGCCTATTGCAAGTCTACTACTTATTGTATAAAAATCGATAGACACGAACAAGCATGAGAATTACATTGAACACTTTATTTATATTTTTGTCTGTGACATTCTCCCCTACTTATTCCTTCAATGTCCTCGTCAAAGCCACTGTAGACGCTACATCTCCTTACATTTTGCTGAATCTTTAATCTTCTGCTCTGCTGCAACATGCCTCTTGACTTCTAGCTGCTCTACACTACTATTGTTAAGTAATCAAACTTTGATCCACCATGCTGCTTCAACTCACCAATAACTGACTCTGATGTGGGGTCGATTAAGTTGTGTTGTCCTTATTGATTCTTACGGATCCTTTTGATAAAGAAAAAGGACCTTCCTTATTTTATGCTAATATCTCAAATATCTCATGTCGCTTGAATGGATGGATGATTTTTGGAGCTTTAACGAGCATCATTTTATAGATTTTGAAGTTTTTGATGTCATTCCATTATAAAAATGGCACATCAATTTTTTTCAACTTAGTTGTCACTTCTAAGTAGGTTCGCATCACTTCCGCTTTCGATTAATGTTCTGGTAAAAAATAAAGTGGACAATCTACTCTCAGTATCACTGATCATCAATGGTGAGGATTTAACAACTATTATCTTCCATTAAGTTTCTTCGAAAGGTCTTTAAACTTGTGCAGAGCTCCTTTGCAAGATAAATAAGAGAATCAAGGTACTCTTTTTTACCCATTCTCTTAGGAGTTGAGAAGACAAAGTTACTTGATTTCACTCACCTCCTTGAGGTTGTACTTCATGCATCGAGTTGGATATCAGTCTTCGCCCACTCTTTATTCACACTTCGGAAACACCCGAAGTGTTTGCACTTCTTACGTTGAGTTAGCTACTATGATTCACCTTCTCTCTACCATCGAACTTCTGGAATATAAGAAGTTTTGCCTAAAAAGAGCAAACTTTCACCCCAACTTGGAGCAAGTCTTTGATAGTTTTGGTCGCCTTTGGGATTGTATTGTATTCTCAATCATCTTTATCACCTGCTCCTCTAAGTAGAAAATGTACATCACCATGTATTGTCTATTTCATTTATTGGTCGAGCACTCCTACATCAACCCAAAGTCCCCCACTTTCGGCTATCTTGATGAGAACTTGTTGACACTGGTCTTATGAAATTCCTTGGCCTCTTTTCTTTTGTCTTGTCCTGATACTTAGAGTTTACCTCTACATTGTCCACCTCCTTGGCCCCTTTCACGACCAACACTCTCCCTCTATGAGAGCAAGGGATTGATGACTTCACGGAAGTCCTACCTCTGCAGTACCATGGTGTTGCTATGCCCATAACCCTACTATATGTTGTCTTGTATATGTGTCCCTTTCTTTGTGATTGATAGATCTGCCTCTATGGCACTATGGCACTCCTCCGAGTCCATTTTCTTTCTGACCAACATTTGATTTTGGATAGTTGAGCCTCTCTGGACTTATTGTCACTTCCTCGCCTCTTTCAACTACCTGCTTCAACACCTCAACACCTCTGCATTCTCTAAGTAGTTCCCCTTGGTCAATGGAAAGACAAACTGTAACTCTTATACATGGCCTTTGTCATCCTATTTTAGGGCTTGCACCGATTTTGTTCTCCTTAGCTTCCTTGGTAGCAATGTTCGCTTACTCGGCCTTGTCCTTTGACTTGTCGGGCTCCCTTAAGTGAATGTGATCACTGAAACAGTCTAACTCTCCAACTGCCTTAATAATATCTTTGTATGATCTAAGTCCCCCCCATGGGAATTGTTGGTACTTGCACTCAGAATTCTCCCTTGGTGGCACACATCCCTCATATGTTGATGACTAAGGCTTTCACCCAATGCAAGATTTGATGTGTACCCACGGAGACCCGCCTCTGCGGTACCATAACATTCACTCCTTGAATCTATAGTCCTTCTTATCGTTATGTTGTTCACCGAAGTGGAGCCCATAGTAGCTCATGATCATACCTCTATATGATCACATCCTTCACGGGACACCTCTGTAGGTGTTATATTACCTCGAACTATTTCACCACGATCTGCTATACTATGTCGCCTCCTGGTGACATCTTCATTGTATTCAGATTCTTGTGTGATGAATTCAGACTATGATTTCTCCATGTGTGGCCTCTGCCAGCATATCATAGGGCCTCCGTCACCTCTAATTGTGTTCGCACCTTTGGTAATTCACCTTCGCTCACCTATTCTCGGGTCACACTCGGATGAAGCATCACTCTAGGATAATCCATCGCCTAGTAGCTCTTAAAGTCCTCAAACTCCACTAAAATTGGTGCACTATTGTCTGGATCATGGGCCTTTATCCCCTACTAGCATAATCTCTACTATACATCGTTTTCTTCATGACAACTCGAATAACAGCACTCTGACATATTCTTCAAGAGTACCCATCTCTGTGTCCTCTTGACCCATGCTAAGGCTTTCTGATCTCAACTTCGCATCTGCAAGTTGACTCGCCTTAGTCCCCCTATCAAACACTTCTTTGAGATAATGTGCATATGCCTCGAAGCTCCTTTCATCTTTAACACCATACAAAATAAGTCTGCCCATCAGAATGATGAACCTATGAAACAACATAATCTCACTCTTGCCTCTACAAGAGTTAATGTCCTTGACCTATGTCCAAGGAAAGCTCAGTGCTTCCGCTCCATGTTTCCATCTTCTACATTGACTCCCTTCATGTGGCTTGGATACTTCACCAAGTTCCACCCAAGTTGCTTCACCTCTCGATTTTTATTGAGTTAATGGTAGCCCTCGCACCACCATTCAATGGGTCAGCCCTCAATTGAGTCTGATTTCCACATCGACACTAAGTGTGCCTTTGTATGATGTTGTCATTGTCGTTCCCCCACTTGATCTCGCAATGCATTACTTCATTCGAGATTATTTAATGACTCTTCACTGCTCGCTCGATCCATTGAGCTTTGTAGAAATATTGTCTTGATATACTCTTCCTCAATATGTGTGGTCTACTACATATTATTCTCCCTCTAGAGAACCAGAACCTATCCTGCCTAGATACCTATCTTGTTGGAGCAACTTTCCTCTTTGCATCCTTCCTTTGAAAGTTTTGGAGACCACTATCCCCTTGGATTACTCTGCCTTACTAAATAATCTGTGTATTATTTTGCCTCTACAAATGTGCTTACTAGATTGTGACTCTTCACCAATACAACTCTCACTACACCCTTCAAGGCCTAGCGACATGTTGAACTGGTTGCATAGTTCAGTCTCCTACGGATGTATCATTTCTATGCCGAAGAAAAAGTTTCAATGCTCTATGGCACTGAGTTTCGGTCACTTGGGATGGCCACGAACACTCCATCGTCCGCATACAAGCTCTTGTATGAGTATTAAATTCTTCGAGTTAGCAATTCCCCTCATATCATGACTCTTTTGGTCATTGAGCAACATATCCCACTTTACACGGTCTCATCTTTTATAAAGTGTCTCGCTTGCTTTGAGCACCATCAAGTTTGGTTGCCAACGTCGAGCTGTAGCTCGAACTCAGCCATCCTAATCCTTATGCGCTACGTATTCTTTCTAGCTTGCTTGTCCTCTTGGTGCCTCTCACGTGAAGGGTTAGTCATTCCTCTAAATGCCAATCATGGATGTCCACTCCTCTAAGTGACTTATTTCGCTACATCTCAATGTCTGTTTCCCCTAAATAATCATGTGTGTTGGCTGCCCTCCACACAACCTAGCTATGTCCCCCATATTAGAATGACAAGTATTTCTGTATGTATTTATCCCACTCATATACCATCTATCATAAACTTAGCTAGATTTGTGTAAGTTGTACGACACCCTTACGTGTCCATCTATAAAGGTTAGCCTCCCCAAAACCTCCTAGGGTAACTTAGGACCTACAAAAGATAAAACAGGTTAGAGAAAATATTTTTTATGAGATCCACAAGCAACTAATTTAGCAAATACTTTATAGAGCCAATCAAATTATAATTATAGACTTTACAAGCTCTGAACGGTTGCACACAAAGAATCAAGGTCCATTACAAACCAAAGTCTCCACAAGTGTCCACATGACATGACTCTCATTTACATGCTGAAACTGGCCATAAAAGCTAACCAAACTAGGGCTGTCAAGCCTACTGTAAACCCGCTACATGCTGTACAAAGCATGTACAAAAATTGATATACATGGACAAGCATGAATAGTACATCAAACACATTGTTTATATTTTTGTCCAGGACATGTAGGCAAAGACCTTTTGGCCCTCGGGGTGATAGAAATAATACACACAAGTCTGCATGGAGTATCTCATGGATTTACATCATTTTATCCTTGATTCCAACTAGTTGGGATTATGTCTTCTAACATGAGTAGGTTAGCTCAAAATCTTAATAACCTTAAGATCGAGCTTCTTTTCTTTTTATATCTCGTATGGTATATACACTACCGATTTAATTGGAACTCTATTCAGAATGCAAGCTGTAAACTCTAGGGTGTATCCCCAAAAAGAGATGGTTAGGTTGATAAAACTGATCATAGACCACATCATGTCTAACAACATGTAATTCCTCATTTTCGATCCACCATTGAGATAAGATATATATGGATGAGTCTATTAGGATAGAAATCCATAGTCTTTGAGGAAATATGTGAATTCTGTACTAAGTACTCTCATCATCGATATGATTGAAGAGTCTTGATATTCTTTTTAGTCTGACTAATACTCTACCTCATTATTATATTTCCTAAATTTTTTAAAGGCTTTGGACTTATACTTTATCAAGTACATATATATGTACTTAGAGAAATCATCATTGAATATGATAAAGTACATATAACTACCTATGACCTTAGTTGATATAAGGCCATATATATTTGTATATACAAGTTCTAATAACTCACTTGCTCTCTCTAGTTCCACTAAATGGAGAGTTGGTTAATTTCCTGTAAAGGCAAGACTCGAATAAAGTTAGGTATTCATCATTCAACTCACTTGCTCTCTCTAGTCGCAGGTTGCATATGACTCATAATCGAATAAAGTTAGGTATTCATCATTCAACAACCTTTGAATTATTTCCTCATGGATATAACCTAGCCTACAATGTCATCTATATTCATTGTTCACCTCATCTTGCTTCCTTTTGAGTGTATTTACATTCATGACATGTGGAGTAATATCTAGCACAAATAGACCATTATGCAACGTTCCTAGTGATGATCTTATCATCCAAAATTACAAAAACTAATTTATATATGCTAACTATCAAACATAAAATAAAAATATTTTTTAAATAATAGAATGAACAAAAATAATATGCATATAATGTAATGGTAGCTCTATTAGGTAGATGTAGAATGACCTCGCTAACAACCACTATAACAACTTTTGCTCCATTGCCCATCTTTATGTCCATCTCACCTCGTACTCATCTCCTAGACCTTGTCAAGACCTACAACAAATTATAAATGTGATAAGCACTATCAGTATCTAATACTCATGTATTATCGTAAGAATCTAACAAATGAATACTGATTATTAATGTACCTAAACCTTCTTCAAACTTCTATTTCGTCTTCTCTGCAAGGTACTCTTTATAGTTCCTTTTCTAATACATGTCTTTTTCATAGTGGAAGCATTGGTGTTTATCCTTTATTGGGTACTTCTTAGTAACCTTTACCTTTCCTAGTTTGCCCTTATCTTTCTTAAGGGACTTTTTAGCTTTCTTTTTCTTTTTGGTCTCACCCATATAAAAAACTAAATTTATCTTTTTTAATGGTGCTCTCAACCTCTCTCAACATATTAAGTGAGAGAGAAATTAAATATATACTTCACATATTGGGCAAACTCTTGCTGAGGTGTTACTACCTCTGGTTATGGTATGATCATATCTTGGATGTACATGATCTTCTCCACCGTGAGAACGATTCCTAGATTTCAGAGTCAAATATATGTAGTTCGTATTGGGAAACCTCAGCGGAAGCATCACATGCATAGTGAAAATCAAAACAAAACTGGTTTCCCACGTAAATCAAATCGTCGTGCAAGAGATTGAGTCTCGAGAAAGTCACAAAAACTGATAAAACTGTGTCATATGATAGATTGACTACCTAGGAAGATCGTATACCCTTGTATTTTCAGATCCAGATAGAGAGGATGAAGGAGGTCAAGCATCCTTCTCTCTAGCGGTATCCACAAGATGAATCTGATCTTATAACTTTTCCGCAAAGGGAGGGAGGAGAATAGGAGGGGGAGGCCAAGGCTGCAATCTATCAACCATGAGTCTCCCCCCTATTTATAGAGAGCCACCAAAAACCCTAGGGCTCCTACCTTAGTTGGTATTGGATCTTCATCCAATTACCCACTTGCATTATTGTATCTCTATCCAATAATCTCCTTAGGCCTCTAATTGGGTCTTAAGTAAGGAACTCATCAGTATAGGGTCTTATCTAATGAGAATAGGGGCTAATTGGATCTCCATCTAATCCTCTATTCGCTGAAGCATCCACTATATATGTGTGACCCTCTAGGCCCAATACCGAGTTGGCCGTGAATCGCTCCCATCAGAGCTCCTTCTGATATAGTGAATTATTATCTCCATAATAATTCACTTGACTCATCGACCATGGACATACTAGGTCATTACGCCATAGTCCCCGAACGGTACAGGGGGATCAAATCCATTGGACCTGTCTGTCCACAATTACCGTGTATTTATAATCTCTCATCCAACTAATATCTCAGAGATTATATATTGGACATTGTACTATTAGGTCACATACGAAATCAGTTTATCTTGCTCTAATCGGATTCTACCATAGAACTCTTTCTCTCTCAATCTGAATAACTCAAGCCAGGGATTTGTCTGAGCAAGTACATATAAGATATTCCTCTCGTGATACTGAGAGTGAATGATCCTCTATTGACACTCAATTGTCTTCATAACATTGGCTATCAATCATGATAACCAATTGTACCAGATCTAAAACTTTTCAAACCTATAGGTCTAGCATTAAAGAAAGGAGAACTCATACAAGGCATCCTTGGTATCTCAAGTCAAAGGACTAGATATAAAACTAAGACTATAGAATCGTTGTCTAATATTAGGTATCATCAACTATACAACATTCCATAAGCGGATCAATTAGTAAACTCATTCTCCAATGAGTACCTGTACTATATCCTTAGTATATCTATATAAGTGACTGTGAGACCAGACGCCTCTATCATATGGACGGGTATATAGTACACCGGTCTGTCCGATTATCTTGATGTCCCTCTCGAGTAACCTACGATCGGGATATTTAGGATCTATATTTAAAGCTGAATCAATCTCATTATCATGACTTCATCATGATCTGATTTTCGTTGCACAGAACCATGAACATCACAATATATATATATATATATATATATATATATATATATATATATATATATATATATATATATATATATATATATATATATATATATATATAATAAATAATATAATGTGAGAATATGCTAGTAATAATCTTAAGTAAAAATATCGCATAACATGTCACACGTGTCATCACTCACATGATTGGCTTGCAGGGCACTTATAACCAGCAATCTCCCACTTAACCTAAAGCCAATCACCTATATGTCTGATCCATATCAGACCCCTATGATGCTCAAATACAAACTGAGCCACCGGCTTCATCAGTGAATATGTAATGTTATCTTTGGAAAGAACTCTTTTCATTGTTATATCTTTATGGGTTATAATCGCTCTAATCCACTGGAACCTCCTTAGAACAATTCTGATGAGACCTGGGTTCCTTTGCTAGAGCTATCATTATATCACTATCGCAATATATGGGAATCAGCTCCATACTACTTGGTACGACTCCCATATCATGAAGAACTTCTTCATTCATACCCCTTCTTTTGCTGCTTATGCTGCAACAATGTATTCTACCTCTGTGGTAAGTCAGCAGTAGTATCTTGCTTAGAAATCTTTCAACTTACTACTCCTTCATTTAGGGTGAAAACATATCCTAAGTTTGACTTACTATCATCAATGTCGGACTGAAAACTTAAATCAATGTAGCCCTCAACCTGGAGGCTACCTCCTTTATATACCAGTAAAAGATCCTTAGTCCTTCTCAAGTACTTAAGGATACACTTTACTGCCTTCTAGTGTTCTAAACCTGGATCTGTCTGATACCTGCTCGTGACACTCAGCGCATGTGCTATATCAGGCTTGATACATAGCATAGCATATATGATAGACTTTATCGCTAAGGCATAGGGTATCAAATTCATGTCTACCCTTTCTTCATGAGTCTTTGGGGATATACTCCTAGAAATTGATATTCTATGTCTCATCATTATGAGTCATCTCTTGGAATTTCCCGTGCCAAACCTTTTGACAATGGAGTCTATGTATCTAGACTGAGATAAATCAAGTATCCTCTTGGATCTATCTCTATAGATCCGGATCCCGAAAATATAAGATGCTTCCCTTAAGTCTTTCATGGAGAAGTTTCTGGATAGCCAAGACTTTACTGTGGAAAGCATTCCTACATCATTCCTAATGATTAGGATGTCATATATATATATTTCCAACAAGGTGATAGCACTCCCACTTACCTTCTTGTATACACAAGACTCATCTTCATTCTTAACGAAGTCATAAGATCATATCGCCTCATCAAATCTTATGTTTCAACTTGGGGAAGCTTGCTTTAATCCATAAATGGATCTAAGTAACATACACACCTTATCTAGAATCTCTCTAAATGCGAATTCTTTTGGTTGTATCATATACACCTCCTCCTCAAGGTTGCTATTGAGGAATGTCATTTTCACATCTATCTATCATATGTCATAATCATAGTGTGCTGCAATAGCCAAAAGAATTCTAATGGACTTAAGCATGACTACAGGTGAAAAAATTTCATTATAGTTAACTCATTGTCTTTAACGATATCCTTCAGCTATTAGCCTTGCCTTATAAGTCTTTACTTTTCCATCTACTCCAATCTTCTTTTTGAAGATCCACTTACACTCGATGGATTTTATACCCTCATATGCATTCACAAGGTTCCAAACCTTGTTAGAGGACATGGAATCCATCTAAGAATTTATGATTTCTTACCACTTTCCGAAGTCTATACTCATAATAGCCTCCTTGTAGGTTTGAGGATTAATATTCTAAGAGTCCTCTCCACTGATATGTCCCACATATCTTTCAGGAAGGTGAGATGCTCTGCTAGAGCTATACAAAGTTGAAACTTGTGTGTTAGGTACCTGAATAGACTCGAACTCTAGAATGGTGCTTGAGCTAGGTTTTCCAACCTCGCTCAACTCTATCTCACTCCCACTATTTCCACCAAGAATATATTCCATCTCAAGGAACACAACTCTCTTGGCAACAAATACCTTTCTATCCTCGAGATAATATAAATAATACTCCCTTAGGGTGACCCATAAATATACACCATTCTATCCTTGATTCCAACTTATCGGGATTGTGTCTTCTAACATGAACAGGATAGCCCCAAATCTTAACCATCTTAAGATTGAGCTTCTTTCCTTTTCATATCTCATATGGTGTAGACACTACCAACTTTAATTAAACTTTATTCAGAAGGTAAGTTGCGATCTCTAGGACGTATCCCCAGAATGAGACAGGTAGGTCAGCAAAATTCATCATGGATCGCACAATGTCTAATAATGTGTGGTTTCTCCTTTCTGATACATCATTGAGCTGAGGTGTATGAGGAGGTGTCCAATGTGATAGAATCTTATTGTCCTTAAGGAAATGGGTGAACTCCGTACTCAAGTACTCTACTCCTTGATCTGATCAAAGAGTCTTAATACTCTTTCCAATCTGGTTCTCAACTTCATTCTTATATTCCCTGAATTTCTCAAATATTTCGAACTTGTACTTCATTAAGTACACATGTCCATATCTAGATAAATTATCAGTAAATATAATAAAGTACGAGTAACCATCTATAGCCTGAGTCGACATGGGACCATATACATCACTATATACGAGTTCCAATAACTCAATGACTCTCTCTCTAGTTCCACTAAAAGGAGAGTTGGTCATCTTCCCACGAAGGCAAAGTTCACAAGTTGCATATGACTCATAGTCAAATGAATTTAAGTATCCATTTTTCAGTAACTTTTGAATCATTCCCTCATGTATATGACCTAGCCTACAATGCTATAGGTATGCATTATTCACCTTATCTCTTTTCCTCTTAGACATATTTATATTCATGATATGTGGAGAAGTGTCTAATATATATAAGTCATTTATCAATGTCCCTCTAGTGATGATCTCATTATCCATAATTATTAAATAAATATTATTCTAAAAAATTAATTTATATCCACTAATTATCAAATAAGAGATGAAAAGAATGTCTTTGATAATAAAGGGAATAAAATAGCATGTATCCAATGTAATAATAGCTCCACTAGGTAGATATAGGATGACCTCCCCAATAGTAACTCCAGCAACTCCTACTCCATTGCTCATCTTGAGCTTCATCTCGCCTCTGGCCAATCTCCTAGGTCTTACTAGAACATGCAATGAATTGCATATACTATAAGCACTCTTGGTATCCAACCTTTTCCTTATCCTGTCTTTCTTTGCCCTTGTCTTTCTTAAGGGTATTCCTAGCTTTCCCTTTCCTATTGGTCTCACCAATATAGAGAACTGACTTCTCTTTCTTGATGGTACTCTCAACTTCCCTCAACATATTGAGGGCTCAGATAGAGTCATCTCAAACTTGTTCATATTAAAATTAATAATGAACTGTGAAAAAGAATCTGGTATGGACTGAAGTATAAGATCAACATATAGGTTATCCTTTTTTACTATCTTTATACTTCACAAAGTGAGTGATCTCATCCTCGCTTAAGGACATATACAATTTTCTCTTTTATGAGAATAATTCTCAAATTACGGAGCCTGTGGACCAATAAGGTGATTGGCATCAAGTATGTCACAAAAGGGTTTTGCAAGCGACAAATAAGATATACCATAACTAAATAATATGCAAACTTTACAAAAAAATATTAATTAAGATATAGACTTTTATTATAATATAATCCCACTATTTTCCTAGCAAATCACGTGATACCCTCGACACGTGAGATGGAAGTCTCTGGTAGACTCCTAGTGGGGATTTGGATCCAATTGGCATCTTAGTGCAACCTTGAGGGACTCGACCAATTACACTAAGCCCAAAAGGTAGGCAACTATTGCCAATCACAATTCCTTGTGATTTCCATCATGTTTGGCCTCAGAATCATCATGGTCTCAAGGGACTCGACCAACCATGATATTTAGTTAAGTCATCACTATCGTTACAAGATGAGTATGATTTAATGATATGCCCTCGAGGGACTCGACCAAGCATACCATGTCCTCAGATCACTGGTGATATCTCTATGTCATAGGCAAGAACTCGATTATGTAGATAGGTGATCCTCGAGGGATTCGACTAACTCAACCTATGTCACGATCCAATTTCTTCCTATAACGATGGAAGGCCATGTGGGTGAATCTTATTGCCTCACGCTTACCGACTTAATATTATCGTAGGAGGGGTTTTTATTTCGTATCGATCTCCTAATATGTCATGTCACACACATACATATTTAATATATATCTACATCGCATGCAAATTATATATATATATATATATATGTATATATATATAGTAGGTGTATAACACATCATATATACAAGCCACACGGATGATCATGAGCCATCACCTAATATGATTAAGCTCGAGCCAATGGGCCTAATCACTCACAATAGGATCTATGTGTGCATCGGCTCATCTCCATGTCCTGTGATTGTTGATCTAGTCCTCGTTGGTTCCGTCGGCTCATTGTATCATCATGCATCATAATCTCTCGCCATAGCATTGTGGGTCCCACTATCACCTCTATGCTCCTACTGTGCCTCTCCATGTAATTACAAAATAATTACAGGCACACATGTCCAACAATAAATGAGAAAAACGAAGGCTCACAGGACCTAATAATAATAATAATAATAATACTCACAATTACATACATCACAACACATGGCTAATGATCATCCCACCACATCATATATCACATGTACATCACATCATATGTAGGATTACTAGATATATATATCATAATTAATTAAATTATTTAATTAATTATTTTTAAAAAATTAGGATATGCTCAAAATTTTAAGAATTATCAGGGGTATTTTTAAAATTCTGGATAAGAGGACAGTCCTCGAGATTTCTAGAATTATTGAGGACATTTCATAATTATATGTAAAGGATAGACCTCGAAATTTCTCAAATTCTAAGGGGCAGGATCATCCTTTTCTTAAAATGATGCCCTAGCCCTCTACCCTCACCCTCACTACGCTGTCGTCGCCGCCCCTACGCAGGCGACGATTGCCCTTGCCCGTCGATAATTGTTTTGCCAAGGGGCGGCCGCCCCTGCGGCCGGTGCCACTCTCGTGAGTGGCACTTCCACGGGCTAGCTCTGGCAGCATCTGGCCACCCTCTTGTAGGGGTCCTTGGCCACAACCGACTACAGGGCCATGGGTGGCCCCCCTATAAGGGGCATGGCCATGCCCGGCTGCCCCCTCTATGCTTCATATGATGCAAAAATATAGCACGAATGCATAAAATGATTATATATAATTTAATCTCATCACATATAGTTTAAAACTAATCTTTCACACGAAAACCTTGGCTTTGATACCACTATTGGGAAACCTCAGCGGGAGCATCACATGTGTAGTGGAAATCAAAACAAAACCAGTTTTCCATGCAGATCAAATCGTCGTGCAAAAGATTGGGTCCCGAGAAAGCCACAGAAACTAATAAAATCACGTCACATGATAGATTAATTACCTAGGGAGATTGTATACCCATGTATTTCTAGATCCGAATGGAGAGGATGAAGGAGGTCAAGCATCCTCCTCTCTAGCGGTATCCACATGATGGATCTATACAACAAAACTTCTCTAATTTGATCTCGTAACTCTTGTACAGAGGGAGGGAGGAAAATAGTAGGGGGAGGCCAAGGTTGTAGCCTATTAACCATGAGTCTCCCCTTCTATTTATAGAGAGCCACCAAAAACCTTAGGGCTCCTGCCTTAGTGGGTATTAGATCTTCATCCAATTACCCACTTATATTATTGGATCTTTATCCAATAATCTCATTAGGCCTCTAACTGGGCCTTAAGCAAGGAGCCAATCAGCATAGGGTCTCATATAATGAGAATATGAGCTAATTAGATCTTCATTCAATCATTTATTCGCTGAAGCATCCAATATACATGTGTGACCCTCTTGGCGCGATGCCGAGCTGGTCGTGAGTCGCTCCCATTAGAACTCCTTCTGATATAGTGAATTATTATGGATTTACTTAACTCATCGATTATAGATATACTAGGACACTATGTCATAGTCCTCAAATAGTACATGGGGATCAAATCCATCGAACTTGTCTATCTATAGTTACCATATATCTATAATCTCTCATCCAACTAATATCTCATAGACCATATATTGGACAAGGTACTATTAGGTCATATACGGAATTAGTTTATCTTGCTCTAATCAGATTCTACTAGAGAACTCTTTCTCTCTCAATCTGAATGACCCTGGCTAGGGATTTGTCTGATCAAGCACATATTGGATATTCTTATCGTGATACTAAGAGTGAATAATCCTCTATTGATACTCAATTACCTTTGTAAGATTGACTACAAAGATCTTAAACTTTCCAAACATGTAAATCCGACATCAAAGAAAAGAGTACTTATACAAGGCATTCTTGGTGTCTCATGTCAAAGGACCAGATATACAACTGGGACTATGGAATCACTGTTTGCATTAGGTATCATTAACTATACAACATTCCATAAGCGGATCAATCAGTGAACTCATTCTCCAATGAGCATATGTACTATATCCTTAGTGTCTCCACACAAGTGGCTATGAGACCAGTCGCCTTCATTATATGGACGGGTATATAGTACATCAGTCTGTTCGGTTATCTCGATGTCCCTCTTGAGTAACCTATAACCAAAATTATTTAGGATCTATGTTTAAAGGTGAATCGATCTCATCATCATGATCTCATCACAATCCAATTCCCATTGCATAGAACCAAAGACATTACAATATATATATGCAACAGATAATATAATATAAGAATATACCAGTAATAATCCTAAGCAAAAAGATCACACAGCATGTCACACGTGTCATCACTTATGTGATTAGCTTGTAGGGCACTTGTAATCAGTAATTTGAACCAGTGAGGTAGTTGACATCAAATATGTCACATAAGGGATTTGTAAATGATATGTTTCTGATAAACAAAGATATAGTATGAATAAATAACATACAGATTTTATAAAAAAGTAAACAATCAAAACAATGACTTATATCTTAATCGACTCACTATTTTTCTGGCGAATCACATGACACCCTCTGTTGCGTGAAATAAAAATCTTCGACAAAATTTTAATAGGGATCAGGATATAATCGACATCTTAGTACAACCTTAAGGTACTTGACCAACCACACTAAGCCTAAAAAGACAAACAACTCTTGTCGATCACAACTACTTGTGATTCACGTCTTATTTGACCTCCAAACCATTATGGCCTCGAGGGACTCAACCAACCTTAATGTTTAGTTAAGTCATCACCATCATTTTAAGATGAGTTTGGTTCGATGATATGCCCTCGAGGGACTTGACCAAGCATACCATATCCTCATATCACCGGTGACATCTCTATGTTATAGGCAAGATCTTGAATCATAATATAGGTGAGTCTCGAGAGACTCGACCAATTCAACTTATATTAGGATTTAACTGTTTCCTATAATGATGGAAGGTCATGTGGATCAATCTAATTACCTCACACTTATCGATTTAATATTATCATAGGAGAGGGTTTAATTCGATTTCCAAATATAACATATCATATATATATAATATCTCTATATCACATGTAAATATATATAAATATCTAATAGGTGTATAAGTAATCACATATCGCATATGAGTAATCACATGATTGTAGATCATAACCTAATATGATCAGACTCGAGCTAGTAGACACAATCACTCATATAACTATCTATATATACATTAGTGCATCTCTATATCTTGCGATTATCCATCTCATCCTCATCGGTTCCGTCGGCACCTCGATTCATCTCCATGCACCACAATCATCTGTCTCGATCTCATGGGTCCCACTGACACCTCTATACTCTTGTCGTGACTTCTTATATAATTATAATTTAATGACAAGCATGCAAGCCTGATAATAAATGAGAAAAGTTAAAGGCTTGTAGACCCAATTATAATAATTACATACATACACATCACATCACATGGTACATGATTATATATCTATATCATATATTATATATATATTATCATATAGGACTACCAGATAATAGTAATAATTAAGTAAATTATTTAATCAATTATATGTAATATTTTTGGGAACCCTACCATAAGGTGCCCCTCATGGCAAGAAGTCCCCTATGCGGCCAAGAAACCCTAGCCGCCAGGGATAACCTTGCGGCCATGAGTCCCTGGCCATAGGATAGCCTTGGGTGGCTAGGAAACCCTGGTCTCCAAGGTGTCCCTTATGGCCAAGAGTCCTAGCCACAAGTTGCCCCTTGTGGTCAAGAATCCTTGGACGTAGGGTTACCACCTGCGGCTAGAAAACCCTAGTCGCTAGGGGTTTCCCATGCACCTTGGCCACATGGGGGTTTGCTGCTCTTGATTTACAACAAATGGCTAAGTTGAGAGCCACATCTAGGGCTCTCGGCCAAGGCTGCTAGCAACCTTTAGCTGATCCATAGGACAGTAACAGTTGTTGCCACTTTATCCTACTTTTGTGTTAACAGTTTTAACGTCAAAATACCTCGTTATAGTACCTCTCGATGGTGAGAAAGGGTGCTGTCTATATCTGAAAACTACGATAAAAAAATCATAACAATAATAGATAAAACTATTTTACATGATACATCATACACTCAGTTCAAAACCAATCATCACATAAAAACCAATCAACACATGCTAGGACATCTTAATATATAATCACATGTATAGTGGAAAACAAAACTAAAAACTAGATTTCCCAAAGAAAGATATTTGCTCGTTATGTTGGTGCATGAGAAACTATAAATTTGAAAATAATATGTTAGATATAATACCTGGGGAGATTATAGATCCTAAAAATTAGCTGTCATCCTCTCTAGTGGTGATTCACATAGCAGATAGGGTAATAATGCTCCTCAAATTATAGCACGATCTTCCTCTCCATGTGCACCACAAGGCTGCATTATATTTAAGAATGGGTCAGCCTTTATTGTTGTCCACACGTCCCAAATAGGGGAACTCGGCTGAGGAGGAAAGGAGAGGGAGGAGAATAGGAGGGGGTGACTAAGAGGATTCTAACTGATGATCCCTATGGTCCCCTCCTCTTTATAGAGGTTTATGGTAGCTTAACCCTAATGGTACTTGTCTTAGGTATTGAATTTTTATCCAATTACCCAAGCCTTTTAGATTAATGGATCTCTATCCAATAATCTCTTATTAGCCCTTATTAGATCTCATTCATAGGATCCAATAAAATAGGGGCTCCATAGATATCTCATATCTGAACCTCTACTCATCATAAAATCTATTATATGTGTGTAACCCTCTAGGCCTAATACCGAGCTAGCCGTGAGTTGCATCTATTAGAACTCCTTTTGATTCATAGCTCTTTCAAACTCAGTAAATTGTTATCTCATAAGTATTCACTCAACTCATCGACTATAGACTATTATACCACTATGACATATAGTCCCCAAACTGTATATCTAATCCATTGGATCTGTTTGTCCTCAGTTACTATATATCTATAATCCCTCATCCATCTAATATCCCAGAGATCATATATAGGACATGGTATCACCAGACCCACACAGAATTCATCTGAGTCTTGCTCTGATCATATTCTCCTAAGGAAATCCTTCTCTTTTAATCTGAACAACTTTGCTCGGGGATTTGCCTAAGCGAGAACATACAAGATATTTATCTTGGTCTCCCAAAAGTAGACGATCCTCTATTAACACTTAATTGTCTTCGTAAGGTTGACAATCATTCCCGATAACTAGCTATACCATGTCCAGAACTTTTAAACCTGTAAGTCTAAAGTCAAATAATAGAGTATTCAAACAATACATCTTTGATGTCTTAAATCTAAGGACCAAATATATAACTAGGACTACATAATCATTATTTGACATTGGGTATCATTAATTATCTAGCATTCCATAAGTGGATCAATCAGTGAACTCATCTTCTAATGAGCACATGCACTATATCTCAATATCCCCACACAAACAACTATAAGACGAGCTGCATCCATCATATGGACAGACATATAGAACATCGGCCTATCTAGTTATCTCAATGTCCCTCTCTAGCAACCTATGGCCGGAATTATTTATAGTATATATTTTAAAGACAAATTAGTTTCATTATCATGATCTCATCATAATCTAATTTCATTACACAAATTCAGGGACATCACAATATATGCAACAAATAATATAAAGTGATAAAATATCAATAATAATAAGCAAAAAAACTTTACAATATGTGATACGTGTCATCATTTATGTGATTGGCTTATAATGTACTTGTAACTAATAGTTCGATTAAGTCTACACTATCACTAAAATATGAGTATGATCTGATGATATACTCTCGAAGAACTCGATCAAGCATATCATGTCTTCTGGTCACCGGTGACATCTTTATATCATAGGCAAGATCTTAAATACTAATATAATGAGCCTCGAAGGACTCGACAAACTCAGCCTATATCGAAAAATGATCTTTGCATATAATGATGGAAGGCCATGTGGGTCAATCTAATTGTCTTATGTTTACTAACTTAATATTAATATTAGAGGGGTTTTTAATTTAGTATTATTGTTAAATATAATATATCACACATATATATTTATTATATATTTACATCACATGCATATATATATATATATATATATATATATATATATATATATATATATATATATATATATATATTAGTTCTGATATGAGGGACTCACGGCCAACTCGATATCAGGCTTAGAGTGTCACACATATATGGTGGATGCTTCAGCGAATAGAGGATTAGATAGAGATCTAATTAGCCCATAATCTTATTAGATTAGACCCTACATTAATGGACTCCTTGCATGAGGCCCAATTGGAAGCCAAAGGAGATTATTGGATAGAGATCCAATAATATAAGTTTAGTGGGTAATTGGATGAAGATCTAATGCCCACTAAAGCAGGACCCCTAGCTTTTTTGGTGGCTCTCTATAAATAGGAGGGGAGGCTCATAGTTGATATGCTATATATTTAGCCTCCCCCTCCTATTCTCCTCCCTCCCTCCTTCAACGCAAGAGTTGTAAGACCTGGGATTGTGATTGGAGGAGTATCGCTACAATGATCTATCATGTGAATATCGTTAGAGAGGAGGACACTTGACCTCCTTCATCCTCTTTATCCGGATATAGAAAAATAAGGTTATACGATCTCCTTAGGTAAACAATCTCTCACACGATGTAGTTTTTTTATTTTACGACTTTGTCACGACCCAATCTTTTATATGACGATTTGATCTGCATGGAAAACATGTTTTGTTTTAATCTTCTGTTGCGCATGTGATAATTCTGTTTGGTTTCCCAACATGGACATACTATGCCACTACGCTATAGTCCTCAAATGATATATGGGGATCTAATCCATTATATGTGTTTGCCCTCAGTTATCGTGTATCTATAGTCCCTCATCCATCTAATAATTCAAAAATTATATACCGAGCATGGTACTTTTAGTCTCATATGAAATATATTTGAGTCTCAATCTAATCGAATTCTCCAAATGAACTCTTTCTTTTTCAGTTCAAATGATCCTGACTAGAGATTTACTTGAACGAGGATATATGAGATATTTCTCTTATTATATTAAGAGTGATTGATCTTTTATTGGTACTCAATTATCTTTGTAAGGCTGACTGTTATTCTTAATAATTGGTTGTACTATATCTGAAACTTATAGACTCAAAAGTCCAGTATTAAAAAAATTGGAGTACTCAAATAAATGATTCTTAGTATCTCAAGTTTAAGGACCAGATAAACAACTAAGACTACAGAATTATTATCTGATGATTAGGTTTCTTTAACTATCTAGCATTCTATAGTGGATCTGATACTGGGAAGGGAGAAAGAGGAATGAAATTCGAGAAGAAAGAAAGACTGATGGTCTGATTGTAGAAAAGGAATAAACTCATATTCGAACTTGCGTAAAATGGATAAAAAGTTCACCCCCAAGTTTAAAGTCATAAGAGGATATAAAAATTCACCACATCAAGAAAATTAAATAAGGATATAGAACTAAATCAAAGACTTACCACTCAAGGATACATCTAAGAGATACAGAGTTTAGAGAGACCCAAGGAGTTTCTACTAATACAAATCAGGTATCAAAAAGTTCTTTCTAGCCCTAGAATATCAAAATAAGTAATGATGTATGAAACATCCCTTCATGCATAGGAAACTATAACATTAAGTGATTCATATATGCTAAATAACCCCTTTATGCATTCCTTAGTTATGAAGAAATACATATTGAAATAGCTTTAACTTTATCCGAGGAATATGCTTATGAATTTTATTTTTGAGTGGGTTGGGTTAAAAACTCTGAAATATTGTAGTGGACTGTGGGGAATACTATAGAATCAATAAGATGTATAAGTGTTGATTATAGCAAATTAGACACTCCCGTGTCAATCTCCCCTGGTTGAAAAAGACTTGTCCTCAAGTCTTCATTTGTTTCATCACCATGATAAGGACTTAAATTAGTCACATTGAATGTTGATGATACCCCATAATCTTCAGGTAGATCAATCTCATAAGTATTTTCTCCAATTCTTTTAAGCACTTTGAATGAACCATCAGCCTTTGATTTCAACTTCCCAAATTTACTTGGTGAAAACCTCTCATTCCTAGATGAATCCAAACTAAATCACCCTTATTAAATCTCATATATTTTCTATGCTTGTTAGTTACTTGTATGTACCTTTCATTTTGATTCTAAATGATTGCTTTAACATCATTATGTAACTTTTTTATCTGTTTAGCCCTTTTGTCAGCATCTCCACTAAATTGCTTAGTTGTAGAGTGAGACACTAAGTCCAAAGGACCAGTAGGATTAGCATCATAAACAACCTCAAAAGGACTCTTACCAATGCTACAATGCATAGAATGATTATAAGCAAACTCAATTTGTGAAAAAAATGAGATCTTATTACTTAATGTTCTTGCCAACATAGATTCTAAGCAAGTTTCCCAAGCTTCTGTTCGTTACCTTTATTTGCCCATCAGTTTGCGGATGGTGAGAGCTATTGAAATTCAAACACATGTCCAGTTTTCTCCATAGAGTCCTTCGAAAATGGCTAAGAAATTTTGAATCTCGAACAGACACCATAGTTCTTGAAATGCTATGCAATCTAACGATCTCCTTGAAGTACAAATCTGTAATATGAGATGCATCATTTGATTTATTATAGGGAACCTAAATTTTGGCTTCTTATTTTGGCCAAGTGACACACTCTGCATTGCTTTACAAATCTCTCCACATTTCTGAACATCTTAGGCCAATAGAAATTTGATTGAATAAATGTTAAAATTTTATCCCTATCAAAATGTCCTCTCAAAGTACCACCATGAGCTTCAGTTAGAATTACATATCTCAAAGAACAAGATGGAATACATAAGGCATTAGCTCAAAAAAGAAATTCATCAAAGATAGTAAATTGTTTAAAAGAACCTAATTTGCAATTCTGTCATATTGAGCTGAAATCCACATCATCCTGATAGAGACCTTTGAATGTCTTAAATCCAATCACTTTAATTTCCATGACAGATAATAAATAATATTTTTTGTTAAATGCATCAGCAATTACATTTTGAATACCAGATTTATACTTGATTGTGAAGTTATAAGATTGTAGAAATTCCACCCAAGCTGCATGCCTCTTGTTTAGCTTATGTTGGTGATTAATAAACTTTAATGCATCATGATCGAAATATAAGACAAACAGTTGGGCAAGAAGATATTGACTTCCATGAGATAAAGCTCGATAAATGGCATAGAACTCTTTGTCATAGGTAGAATATTTCTTCCTTGGTATCATTCAGCTTCCCACTAAAAAAAGTAATAGGCTTTGATTCTTGACTCAAAACAGTACCAATTCCCATATTAGAGGCATTACATTCAACGTCAAACACTTTGTCAAAATTGGGTAGTACCAAAATATGAGATTCAGTTACCTTTCTTTTTAATAATTGAAAAGTTTTATCAGCCTCACTAGTCCACTTGAATTTATCACCTTTTAGACATTCGGTGATTGGAGCAACAATTGAGATGAAACCCTTGATGAATCTTCTGTAAAAGAAAATTAAACCATGGAAACTCCTTACATCATGCAATGAAGTTGGTGTTGGCAAATTAGGAATATCTTCTACCTTACTTTAATCCATCATGATTCTATCTTTTGAAATAATATATCCAAGAAATACCACACTATGAGTAAAAAAGTGGCGCTTTGTTAGATTAGTATAAAGCTTTTGCTACCTCAAGATAAGAAAAATCTTCTTAAGATGATTTATATGTTCTTCATTACTTTTGTTGTACACCAATATGTTATCAAAATAAACCACAATAAAAGTTTCAATGCATGCCTTAAGTATATGATTCATAAATCTCATGAAAGTACTAGGAGCATAAGATAACCCAAATGACATAACCAACCATTCATACAAGCCTTCTATAGTTTTAAATATTATTTTTTACTCATCTCCAGGCCTCATTCTTATTTGGTGATAGCCACTCCTCAAGTCAATTTTAGAGAAAATATAAGCACCATATAATTGATCAAGTAAATCATGAAACATTGGAATGGAAAAAATGATAGTCAATAGTAATTTTATTGATGGCACGACCGTCTACACACATTTTCTAAGAACTATCTTTTTTAGGCACCAACAAGACTGAAACAGCATAAAGACTCGTACTCTCCTAAATCAACCCCCTTTTCACCAACTCATCTACTTGCTTTTGAATTTCTTCATACTCTTTGAGACTCATTTTATAAGCTACCTTGTTAGGTAGAATAGCTCTCGGAATAAGATTAATATGATGTTGTCTCTAAATGGTGGAAGACCATAGGGAGTCTCTTATAGTATAATGTCTTGAAACCTCTCTAGGATTAGTTTCATGTTTGTCGGTGGCTCCTTGTGATATTCATTCTCTTCTACAGCTACTAGAGCCAAAATATGACTACCCCTCACCCTTGTATTCATTATAGGACATAAAATACTAACTTCCTTCTTTGGTGCATTAATTTCATAAGGCTGTAATAGAGCTAAAATAATCTTCTTCTTATTCACCTTAAAAGAATAAGTATGTTTATAGTCATTATACAATACCCTCATATCATAGTGCCAAGGTATGCCCAACAATAAATCACAAGCATCCATAGGAGCAACATTACACCATACTTCATCTTTATAACCAATAGCAAATGGAACTAAACATCTTTTAGTTACCTTGATGTCATTTTCTTTTGTAGCCAGCATAATTGGTAAGGTTACAGATGAGGGATTAGCTTTAGCTTCTGCACCACATTCTCAAGGCCGCCACTATCAATGATCACCAAGCACACCTTGCCATTAGAGATACATTTAGTATAAAACATATTTGTTTATCACTCAACTTTCATCCCCAGCCACATAAGATACTTGTAAGCTACGTTGTAACATAATAAATAAATCACGATCAGCATAAGTAACCTCTTCCTCCTCATCATTAGATTTTTGTTCGTTATTGGCTTCATTTTCTTCTTCATCACTGTGTCCTTTAACTAATGTAACAATCCTACTATTTGGACAATCTAAAGCAATATACCCAAAACCATGATACTTGAAGCATTTTCGGCCATTAGGTGTAGAAGAATTAGGTGGTAGTTTGCTATTGGTTGATCATTCACCCTTGTCTTGCCCCTTCAGTACCACTTTGTTTTAGGGAGTAGGCTTAAAATTTTCTCCTCTCGTATAACTATCTTTCACCCCATATCGAGAACCCTTTTCAAACTTTTGCTGTTTCTTCACTTTTAAAACTAACTTACTCACATCATTTCAAAGACCAATATAGTTGGAGTTTAATCATTTTGGCAATCTCATATTTCAGACCACCTAAGTATCTTATAATAGTCTGTTCTTTTGGTTCTAGAAGCTCTTCTTTTAACATAAGATTGTCAAACTCTACTATGTACTCCTCCACACTAAGATTTTTTTTGCTTAAAATCATATATTTTCATAAAGATTTCTTGCTTATAGTTGTCATATAAGTATTTTCTTTTCAGCTCCCTTTTCATTTTCTCTCATATTAATATTTTATTATTCCCCTCATGTTCTCTTTGCTTCTTCATATTTTTTCACCAAAAATATGTATTTCTTTTGAGTTTTAATGCTACAAGCTTTACCTTCTTTTATTCTGGTGGTTCATAAAAATCAGATATTTTTTCCACTGTATTAAGCTAATCAATAAAGTTGTCAACATTGATTTTCTCTTTTAACTCTGGATTTTTCAATCTTGGGTTGTATTTGTTCTGTTATTCATCTTGATCACTATGCCTTGGCTGAAATCTTTGAAACCCGCTTAGGTAAGATAGCGTATCATCATCAGAACCATACATTTAGTTGGCATTTTCATGCTAATTATATTTGTTCTAAAGTTCTTCAATAATTTTATTTTTTTCTTATAGACTATGTAATAAACTTTATAACTACAACTTCAAGGATTCAACGTCATCTTCATGGCTACTACCTTCTTCAACTATATCTTTTCCACTCCGCCTTACCATAATCTTTAGCCTTCAGCTTTGATACCAAACTGATACCGGAAAGGTGGAAAGAGGAATAAAATTTAAGAAGAAAAAAAGACCGATAATCGAATTATAGAGAAGGAACAAACTCATATTCGAACTTGAGTAGAATTGATAAAAAATTCACCACAAAGTTTAAAGTCACAAGATGATACAAAAAATTCACCACCTCAAGGAAATTGAATAAGGATACAGAACTAAATCAAAGACTCATCATTCAAGGATGCATCAAAGAGATATAGAGTTTAGAGAGACTCCAAGGAGCTTATGCAAATAAAAATCAGGTACCAAAAAGTTCTTTCTAGCTCTAGAATATCAAAATAAGTACTAGTGCATGAAACATCCCTTTATATATAGGGAGCTATAACATTAAGTGCTTCATATCTGCCAACTAATCTCTTTATGCATTCCTTAGTTACGAAGAAAGATATCTTGAAATAGCTTTAATTTTGTCCAAGGAATATACTCATGAGTTGTTATTTTTTAGTGGGCTGGGTTAAAAACTCTAAAATGTTGTAGTGGACTATGAGGAATACCATAGGATCGGCAAAATGCATAAGTATTGATTGTAGCAAATTAGACGCTCCCGTGTCAGGATCCACTAGTGAACTCATTCTCTAATATCACCACACAAGCAGATATGAGACTAACTACCATAATTATATAGACGGATATATAACAACTGATCTGTCTAATTATCTCAATGTCCCTCTCGAGTAACATATGATCGAGATTAATTAAGGTCTGTGTTTAAAGATAAATTGATCTCATTATTATGATCTTATCATGATTTAATTACTATTGCACAGATCCAAGAATATCATAATATATTAATCATACAATATAAAGTGAGAAAATACCATAATATTAACAACAAAAGGGAGTTCATAGTGTATCATATGTGTCATCACTCACGTGATTGGCTTGTATGACACCTATAACTAGCATATCAAAAATCTCTGATGGATTTCTAGTGGAGATCGGGATCCAACTGCCTCTTAGCATGATCCCAAGGGACTCGACCAATCATACTAAACCCAAAAGGAATGCAACTCTTGCAAATCACAACTCCTTATGGTTTTCGTCCTCTTTGGCCTCCGAACCATCATGGCTTCGAGGGAATTGACCAACCATAATGTTCAGTTAAGTCAGCGCCATCATTACAAGATGAGTTTGATTCAATGATATACCCTCGAGGTCACTGGTGACATCTTTATATCATAAGCAAGATCTCAGATTCCAATATAGGTGAGCCTCAAGGAACTCAACCAACTCAGCCTACGTCGAAAATGATCTCCATCTATAATGATAAAAGGCCACATGGGTCAATCTAATCACCTTATGTTTACCGACTTAATATTATTATTGGAGGGGTTTTTATTTTAGCCTCGTGGTTAAATATAGTACATAGTAAGTGTACACACACACACACAGATATATATATATACCTAGTAAGTGTAGAAATATATCATATATATACACATATCTATATAATCATAGACCAAAACCTAATGTGATTAGGCCTCAGCCAAAAGGCTCAATCACTCACAAAAGAGTCTTTTTGTGTCTCGGTGCATCATATACCCGGTGATCATCCGTCTCGTTCTTGTAGGTCACGTTGGCACCTCTACGCTTTCGCGATGCTTTCTCATGTAATTACAACTTAATTATAGGCAGACAAGCTCAATAATATACATATCACATACATAAGAAAGAGAGAGAGGGTCGTAGGCCTCAATAATAATCATAAATACATATACACATCACATTGCTCATGATCATCTGTCTGCATCATATATCACATGTACACAAACACATAATACTACTATGTAATAATTAATTAAAATATTTAATTAATTATATATGGTTTAACTTTTAAACCTAGTTAGGACCCCTGCCAAATCTTTATAGCATGACATCTCCTATGACCATGAAACCCTAGCCTTCAAGATTGCCCCTATGACTAGGATTCCCTAGCCATAAGGTTGTCTTGGGTGACTAAGAAACCCTAGCCGCCAAGGTTGCACTTGCGGCTAAGACTCTCTAGCCACAAGGCTACCATGAGCGACTAAGAAACCCTAGCCACTTAGTTGCACTTGCTGCTTTGAGCCCCTAGTTGTAGGGTTACCACAAGTAGCTAGGAAACCCTAATCGCTTGGGTTTCCAATAGCTAGGACTCTTGGTCACATGGGAGTTCTCGGCTAGGCCAAGAGTAGCAAGGTGTGATCTCGGCCAAGGTTGTAACCAACATTCGGCCAAACTATAGGGCAACAATAATTACTGCACTTTTTCTCTTGTTTTATGTTAATATATTTGAGGATATCATGATGATTGACTAAACCTTTCAGCTACAAGAAAGGGTACTATCCAAAACTGAGATCAGGACAAAACATAACAAGTTATAGAGAAAATAATTCTACATTATAAAACATAATACACAATTAATAACCAATCATCACATGATAAACCTAGCTCTAATACCACTATTGAAAAACCTTGGGGAGCATCGTATGTGTAGTGGAAGAATAAAAATAAAACTGATTTCTCAAAACAAGAATATCATATTGTCGTACGATGATTGAAAGCGAAAAACTCAAGAAACGATAAAAAACAACATGGAGAAGTGAGACGATCTCACCCAGGAGAACTCATATATCCCTAAGAACATAGATCCAAGTCCATGGATAAAGGGACTCTTGCGAACTTCTCTCTAGCAGTGATCTACACGATAGATCGGGTAGCATATTCTTTCCTTACTTTTGCGCACTAAAGGGCACAATAATTCAAGAAGGGGCCAAACCTTCTTGTTGTCCTCACGCCCCAAATTGGGCTGATGGCAAGGGAGAAAAAATAGGGAGGAGAATAGGAAGTGGGCGGCCAAAGAAGTCTAGTCTGTGACCATTTGGTCCCTCTCTTATTTACAGAGTCCTTTTAACTTAACCCTAATAGATCCTACCCTATTGGAATTACCCTAGCATATTAGACAATGGATCTCCATCCAATTATTTCTAGCTTAATAGAAATTAGATCTCTATCCAAATATTTATTGTAAACTTAGTGGGTTTCACCCAATAGATCCAATATTACAAAGACTGATTAGATTTCACATATCCAATCCTTTATTCGTCGTATCACTCATCATATGTGTGTTAGCCTCTAGGCCTAGTATCGAGCTAGCTATGAGTTACGCATGTCAGAACTCTTTCTGACTTAGTAAATTATCATCTCATAATAATTCACTCGACTCATCGACTATGGACGTACCTGACCATTACGCCAAAGTCCTTGGACGGTATAGGAGGATATAATATATTGGACTATTTCCCCTTATTTATTATGTATATATAGTCCCCCATCTATTTAACATCCTAGAGACTATATACCAGATATAGTATTGTCAGGCCTATTTAGAATCTATCTGAGTCTTACACTAATTAGATTCTCCTAGAGAATTCTTTATCTCTCAATCCGAATGACCCTAGTCAGATATCTGCCTAAGCGAGAATACACAAGATATTCCTCTTGTGATACCGAGAGTGGATGATCCTATATTGACATTCAATTATCTTTATAAGGTTGGTTTTTATTTTTAATAACCGACTATATAAAATCTAAAACTTTCAGACTCATAAATCTGATATCAAAGAATTGAGTACTCAAATACATAATTGAGACTATGAAATCGTTGTCTAATGATATTGTATTATTAATTATTTAGCATTTTGTAAGTGAATCATTCAGTGAACTCATTCTCCAATAAGCACCTGCAATATATCCCTAGTGTCTCCACATAAGCAGTTATAAGACCAATTGCCTTCATTATATGGATGAGGTATATTAATCATCTAGCATTTCATAAGTGGATCATTTAGTGAACTCATCTTCAATGAGCACATGCATTATATCCCTCATGTCCATACACAAGCAGCTATGAGACTAGTTACCTCCATCATATGAATAGGGATATAGCACATTGATTTATCTAGTTATCTCAATGTCCCTCTCTAGTAACATATGACTGAAAATATTTAGGTTCTGTGTTTAAAGGTGAATTAATTTTATTATCATAATCTCATCATGATCCAATTCTTATTGCACAGATCCAAAGATATCAAAATAATTATCTAATATAAAGTGAGAAAATATCAAATAATAATAATAAAAAAGAATACATATTGTATTACATATGCCATCACTCATATGATTGACTTGCATGACACCTATGACTAGCAATTTTGATAGTATTGAGTATCATCCCATGTAGTTAGATATTTTTAACATCTTGGTCCTTAGATTTAAAAAGTTTTTATTAAAATCAAGATAGTTATAAAAGTAAAATATTTAACTCCATTTCCCTAGTATGCTTTACCGACAAAAGATATAACACGTGACAACACATGCATGAATAACACAAAAACGATGAGCAAAAGGATAATTCAATGATAATGGTGGACGATGGCATCGTGGGTGACTATTGTGGTGGTGATTGGCGATAACAACGTGATGGTCGACCATGTCGATGTCGATCCGAACATCGATTGCTAAGAGGAAGATGAGGTAGAGTGGTGAGACATCTATTTTGACGTCAGAGGAGAAAGAGGAGAGAGGTGAGATATTTGCGCCGACGTCACTCACACCACTCTAGATCCTCTTTCTTCTTCCATGTCACTAGATGTTTGCTCGACACCGAAGGAGGAAGAGGAGGCATGTGAGGTAGAGTGGTATAATATCATTCATGCATGTGTTATATTTTTCATCGGTAAAATCAAATATATTAGGTTTAGGGACCGAGATGTTAAAGAGATCTAACTATAGGAGGTAATATGTAATTAGCTCACTACCATCATTAAAATTATATTTTTGCCTATTATTTTCGTGCCATTAAATGAACTTGTTATCTTTTGTTGGTAAAATCGATGGTATTAGGGTAAATGAGGTTAAATATTTTAATTTTATAAATATAAAAATTTTAAATATAAATTTTTTAAATCTAAAAATTAAAAATAAAAAAGATTTAAGTATAAGGGATAATATTAAATTAGCTACAGTGTGTAGCTTTACCTAGTCAACATGCCAATAATGGGATATAATCCATTCATATCCAATCATTAATCAGATATTCATTAACGATATCCCAGCTTGGCTTATCTGACTATTAAAAGGAAAACCAGTCATGGTATATGCATTCACGTTTAAACTCTCAGAATTACATTCATCATGGAACTCATTATTAACTTAAATATAAAAAGGGACATTATCGAACTTGGCATAATTTTGATGTAGCTCATGGTGAGTGTATCTATCATCATAGGACGAGAAGGAATAATCAACTCAACCAACCATCTCGAGAGGCATTCGGTTTTGGGACAAAATAACATTCGAAAAAGGGATCAACTTTATGATGTTGCTACTTTGTATTCGATGAAATGCATGCTACTTGCAGTTCCATAACCTCGATGCTTCAAAGTAACTTGAGTTTTGTCGAGGCGCAGCATGACTTCCTCGCCCCGCGGTATCATATCCATCTCTTCTGCTCATTGGAGCGGATGTCGTCTTTATTACGAGCACATGTATCCGACGAGAAGGGGAATGGTGAAAGCCAAGTGAGACGCTCTTTTCCGACAACTAGTTAACAGAGAACCAACCAACCTTCCATGGGCCAAACAAGGATCAGCTTGCCTGATCGCCATGATTTCGTTTGGGGTGCTAAGTTGGCCACTCCACCTCGCTCTCCCCATCAGATGGGTTGTGCAGGTCGATAACCACCCCGGCCCCCCCTCCTCCCCCGGGGTGTAGTAGTGAGTGGCTTGAGGGCTTCCCTTTTGGTGCTGTGGTGTCTGCTTCACGTACATGGGAAGGCAGTGATGCAGCAACACCCTTGCATTATTGCCTCGTGGCATGGGGTCACTCATGCCGAGACTCGGTGTCAGCTTAGCCCACTTTTCCTCCTCCCCTCCCTTTTTCTTCTTCTTCTTCTTCTTCTTCTTCTTCTTCTTCTTCCTCCCACCTCCTTCCCTTTTTCAATTATGCAACTCATATGCTCACACATGGATGGGGCAGCTTCTTGTGCTCCCTCCTCCACTTGTTCCCTGCCTCGTCACTGTTTGCTTTTTTATTCCTTCGAGTTCGATAACCCTTTCCATGTCTTGTAGACAAGGCATGGCGACAAGCTGAGGTACTTTTGACTATATTGTTTGATGCAGTCTTCTTCATCAGGCCTGGACCTGGTCCAAAGTCTACTACGACCACAATACTTTTTCTTGGTAGAACACAGCTAATGAACGTTATCACCACTTCAATCTGCCCCCAACACCATGGTGGTGCTTGCAGCGAGGAGAGTCGAACTAAGTTGCATGTCAGCTTTGCCTTCTTAGCCTTTTGACAGGGCCAGAGGTGTGAGATAGCAGACTTCTGTGCTACACATGGCTTTCAAAGTCTTTTTCCCATCCATGCATGCATGTGTGGCTCATGGCAAACCACACAAGCGTTAACTGTGTGTACAGCTGAATGCACGCCATCTGCTCTTGATGCCACAGATTCAAGTGGTGAAGGCGCTGTTCTGAGGATAGACTGTCTCATTCAAGGCTGTGGGTAATTGCCGGGGGGTTGTTGTGGAGAAGAGGGTTTCGTTGTCTCTAATTTATGTCACCTTCGGCCCTCCCCTCCCACAAAAGGAGGAAGGAATAGAAAAAAAGCCATGGGCATGACAAGAGCCTCCCTGTTCTGGAGAGACCTCGATTAAATACAGCGCCCAGACAACTCATTTGGAGATGGACACAACGGAGTGAAGCAACTTGCCCTACGGTGTTTAACCAGAAGAATAAAACTCTTGATTTGATAGTTCAAAGTAAATTGAATGTTCTACCTTCAACCATGTGAGCTTGCGGAGAAATGGATGCATGGATCAAAGAAGCTGTCACTCACATCCGTCACAAGGCAACCACTCATTGCTGTGTGTGCTCTTGTGCAGGCAAAACGGTGTCTGTGTCTCACCGGGGACCAAGGATTACAGAGGAGACTCAATATTAAAACCTGGAGGTTTGGACGACCATACCCATTACAAAAAGATGCACTTCTTTCGAAAGATGCCATGGTTTTTTTTTTTTTATGCTTCTTGTTTGATTGGGTATGTGTTCTACGTCATCATATAGACAACCATATCATGTTTTCTACATTCTTTCACATGAGAATGAATTAGTATGGTACAAGCTCTCAAAATAATGTGTGCGATTAGGCGAAGTCTCAATATTAAGAATCCTTGCCGTGGAAGCGTAGGAAGGTGAATACTTGATGTATTATATATAATCTACAGGTACGCACGCATTTTTAAAGCCTTACCATCTAATCGGTGCTTAGTCTGGTCAAAATTACAAACGATTGGGATGGGGATTTGGCAAGCATTAAAAGTCATTTACTCGCCCAAAAGAACATGAAGCGGTGACCGTACCGGAGGTGACGGAATCCTTTCCAAACGCGACGGCAACAGCGGACAATTCAAACGGTGGTCAGAGCCGTCTGCAAGGCCGCTTTTGCCGGCTTTCCATCAGAAAAGGCGGCCGCAGAGCCGTCCGATTCGAATCCAACGTCTGTCATTCAAAACGGGCCCATGACGTTAGCCCGTCAGCTTCCGCCCTTCCCCTCGCTTGCCTCTTTAGTCAAAAGATGCGCTTTTTGCCATATCCCTCGGATTTACCCTTTTAAGCCCTTGTTATTAAAGGAATAACATGATCGTTCCTTCTCTATGCTTTGGGATATTAGACATAGGTAGGGGTAGATCAGTCAATGTGGAGTAGCCGTTTAACTCCGTCACATGCTCTCCCAAGGGTTTTGTGGTCGGAGACCGCGTTCGCCCGTTTCCATTGAGAGATCTCCATAAAAGTGAACTTTTTTTTTTTTTGTAACAATCTAAACAATTATTATACCCACCGAACCAAATTTTCCCATATTTTATGTGGAAAAAGAAAAGAGCGAGGGCGACAGCCATATGAATTTTATATGGTGGCTAAAAAATAATAGAAGAAGCAAAGGATTCTGGTCTCACGGCGGAGGAAGAAAAGACCGCTTCTCTCCCCACCTCGACTTCCCCCACTCTCTTGCCATCCGTTTAATCTCATCCAGTTCTTTTGTCATTGTTGTCTTGAAGACCACCAAGATCTTGCAAATTTCTCTTTTCCCCCTTTTTTTTTTTTTGCTTGGATTCTTGTCAAAAAGTTCATTTTTTGGTTGTTTCTTGGATTGTTTGTTCCTGGACGACGTTTTAGACTGAGGGATCGTCCGAGCTTGTTTGATTTGGTTTTTTTCTCTGGATTCCTTTTTCCCTTTTAGGTTTTCTTGATTTTTCTAGGGGTTAAGATATGATGGACTGTGGTGAAGATTAAGTATTTCTGCTGGGTGGAAGCTTTCAAGATTTGTTCTTGGGATCCCTAGATCAGGCTAAAGATGGCGTCTGTGAGAATGTCGTCGCCCAGAACGCGGGAGCCGAAGAAGACGCCCCGGCCGGAGCGGCCGAAGGTGAAGCCCCGCACGCCGATTTCGCTGCAGTCCGTGAAATCGCTACCGCAAGATTTCAGGTTCACTAGCGGCTCCCCTTCAGCTGCCGAGGGCAAGAAGGTCGACTCTGGTTCGAAACTTGCTGTCTTGAAAGAAAATGATAAGAAAGAGAAGGGTGCGGAGGATGCCAAAGGGGAGGAGGATTCACCGTATAGCTCGAAGGCCAGTTCTCGTGAGGAGAGACCTCCGGAGGAAGCAACGGATGTTGGGGGGAACGATGATTCGCCGTACAGCTCTAAGACCAATTCTCGTGAGGAGAGACCTGCGGAAGAGGAGAAAGGAGAAGTTATAATGTCCAAGTTATCGACTTCTAGAATGCCCCAGATCTCGCCGTCGAGGTTTGAGTCTAACTGGGGAGATACCAGCTCTTATGTTGCAAAGAAGGTTGGTGTTATGCTTCTTTCTTTAGTTAATCATCTGTGATCATTGCATTCAATTCAGGATTATATATACACATTATGATTGTTCACCCTAGAATTGTTCTGCTTAAGAATAAAATGTGTGACTTTAGTCATTCTGGGTTATCATTTTTTTTCCAACAATGTAACAAAGCACTGTGTAACTAATAATAGGTAGCTGGTGTGTTTTTTTTATGGCTTAATTATCAGAATGTTAAGCCATAAAAAATGTGAATGGATTGAAAGGACAACTGCAGTGATTTATGATTCTTTGTGTCTTACTTAGAACTCTATGCTAGGATTCTCTAGTTCAAAAGTTTGAGATATAGTTAGTTTGTAGTTGTGAGGTTCCATATTTACATTGTTATCTTAAAACAGTGAATGTATACTGCATCATGGTTTTGAATATAGGTCCATACCGGCATATCGAGCTCTGCTCGGTGTGGTACGTACAGTTACGTACCATCGGTTTGTCATGTCAGGGCATACCGACCACGTTAGGGCATACCGACCTCCACTTATCACGTCAGGGCATACCGACCGGTACGCCTCGATAACAATCAAAATCCAGGGCGATACTGGTCAGTATGCCTCGGTACTGATTGGTATGCCTTGGTATCAACCAGTACGCCTCGATACTGATCAAAACACTGATATCGCCTAATAGAGGACGGTCCACATACCAGTATCCTCTCGGACCTATATGTACTGCTCGTAATGGGCGGTACACATCAAAATTGAGAACCCTGTACTGCATAATACTCTGTATTTGATAGTTCTCTCTCTCCTCTTTTAGGATTTCCTTTCTTTAGATACAGGGATTTTTATGCCTTGGCTTTTTATGATATGAAAAATCTCACATGACAGGTTTCTTAGGAATAATATTACTACTTATGATTTTAAAGTTCCCTTGGCCTTTAGGGAACTTAATTACATCTCTTATTTTCTCAACTATGCTATGACATAGAAGTTGCTGGGATAATTCGCATCAAAATTATGTTACTTGATAAAAAAAGAAGCTACCATTTTGCATTTCAAATACAACCATGCATAAGCACGTCCCCTGCCTTTGGTATCATAGACTAGAACATCTAATGAAAGTGGCAAGTGGCAAGTGGTTGCATTTCCCTACCACCATATTCATAATTTTTTTTAGTTAATGGATCAAAGGTGAGATCTTGACATTATGCTAATAATGTTGTTTGTATGGTTTGGTTTCATAAACAACATCCAACATGATTGTTGGTGTTGCAATTTTTGACTGTTAACATGGTTAACGTTGATGTTTGATTGAGTGGTGTTTTAATTCTATTCTACCACTACTTCCTTGAACCAATTAAAATTTTCACTGTCATGGAGTTTTCAGTTAGTTGTTTCAGCTGCTTAAATAAACATATGCTACCCTTTACATGATTTAACAACTGGTCTGATTATATTGGATATGTAGAATATCTCATTATACCACAATTTATTCATAATTTCAGTTGAAGTTAATTAAAATTGTTTTACTTGCATGTTTGGACTTTTTGATAGAACAATGCTATATGCAATATTGCTGTCTTACTTTCTTAGATGGTCTCCACCACTAAGTAAATGAAGCTGGCAGATGATATCTCTGTTTTGGAATACCTGGAATGCATCATAATAGATATATCTGCTAAATACATTGATGATGCCTCTCTAACTTCTATAATGTTTGTTAGTATGACATGATCCACATGTCATCTATTGATTCAAATACCCACAAGTTCAAGTTTATTCTTTCAGAAACATCAAGCTTGGTGTCGACTTTCGAATGGTGACTGGGCACTAGGGACCATATTATCATCTTATGGATCAGAGTCTGTCATATCACTTCCTGATGGTGGGGTAAGCCTTTCAAATTCTATAGCAGGAAAAAGAAATTGTTCAAGCTTCTATGTGTGAGCTCTAGTATTTGTTCTGGATACTTGAATCAGGCAACTTCTTTATTTTCAGGTTATAAGTCTCAACACTGAAACATTGTTACCTTCAAACCCTGAAATACTTGATGGGGTTGATGATCTTATGCAACTTAGTTATTTAAACGAACCATCGGTCTTGTACAACCTGCAATTTAGATACTCCCGAGATATGATATACGTGAGTATTTACACTCAATTCTGTCTCCATTTTTATACTCAATTCTATCTGTCTCCATTAAGAAGCAAAGCTTTATTGGGTTTCAAATTACCTCAATTTATTTTATTATACACTTTCTTGTTAGACTAGAGCAGGACCAGTTTTGGTTGCCATCAACCCATTTAAAGAAGTTAATCTTTATGGAAATGAGTACATTGAAGCATATAAGCATAAATCTATGAACATCCCACATGTTTATGCGATAGCTGATACTGCCATCCGTGAAATGATACGAGGTACTCCTATCATGGTTACGATTTTCTTTGATGTATAATTCAGTTTTGTACATTATTATCTGATTCATGCTTTGATTACTTGAATTGCAGATGAAGTCAATCAGTCAATTATAATCAGGTTGGTATTTATTTAGTTAGTTAGAGCCTGGTAGTCCTAATTTATTATCTTTTAGGGATTGTTATTCTTTCAATTTTGTTCTTCTCATGTTACATTGCATTAATGTAGCATGGAAACACATGTCTATCTCAGAGAACGAAATATTAAACTTTGCATTCATTATGTTTTAAGCTGAACTCAACTACAAATTAGGTCCGTAATGCTGTTCTGCCTTTTGTAGCAATAAGTAACAACCACTGGTTAAGAAATAAAAAAATTAAGATTAAGCAGTTAGTCATTTTACCTTTTGATTTTTCCTTCCCTGTTAAGTAGCAACCAGTTAAGAAATAAAAATTGCAACACTAAACAGTTAGTCCTTTCTCATTTTAATTTGTACATCTGCCTTCTGATTGAATCTTCTGTTTAACTGTTTTGGGGAATTTTGCATCATCCAGGACTTGGACATTTGTTTATCTAATAAAAGGAATGCTTAGCTGTTGAAGGAATTTTTCTCTAGCTTTTCCTACCAAAGGTGTTTCCTTCTTTTCATTGAAAGCCATGTTACATAAGAAGTTGCTAGAAGTATGCTGGTGTCTCATGCAACAAATATGAAGAATCTTCATCTTCAGTGCATCTAGCTAATTATTAGCTTATATATAAAGATTAAAAATCTTGACTTGCATTTTGTATTTTGTTATTTAATCTAGAACCTTCTTTTTGTGAGTATTTGTTTCCCCATAGTAACAAGGGTTTTGTATACTGATGTTGGGTGTTAAAGGGAAATAGTGAAATTGAAGTATGAATAATGTTATGTTGTAACAAATTTGTTTTGTATGTATTGCTTTCCCTGAGAGTTTTTTAAAACCTTGTCTTCTATTCGGGTCAAAATTACATCAAACTTGATTAATCCTGAGAGTAATATAGAATCTTGTTACCTTCTTTCTTCATCAAAATTACTTCAACCTTGATATATTTTTTATAATTTGTAAATAAATTATGAGGCAGCACATATTCTTGGGAAATGAAATTGACTAATTCTGATGGGCTTGGTAGTGGTGAAAGCGGGGCAGGGAAAACTGAAACGGCAAAGATAGCTATGCAATATTTGGCTGCCCTTGGCGGAGGTAGCGGCATTGAATATGAAATTCTACAGACAAATCCAATTCTTGAAGCATTTGGGAATGCAAGAACATTACGCAATGATAATTCCAGTCGCTTTGTAAGTTAATTAGTTCTTTATAGACTGCTGTTTTCCATTTAAAAGATTCTTTTTTAAAGATTTTGTTGGGAAACTTCTGTTGTAACATAATTGAAAAATATAATGATTTATGGAATGCACAAATCAGGTTTTCATATTGCTTATTTTGGTTATGAAATTTCTATGGAACACTTTCTTGTCCAATATGTTTCACAAAATCCTGGTTTGTTATTATAGGGCAAGCTGATTGAAATTCATTTCAGTGTGACTGGAAAAATATCTGGTGCTTCAATTCAAACGTGTAAGTGCAGTAGTTTTCTGTGATCTGTTAAGTTCCATTAAGAGAATTTGTTCTTTGCTCCTCCACACCGGTCTTATTAGTTTCATTCTTTCTGTTTCTTCTTCTATGTACGTCTCGGCAGTTTTACTTGAGAAGGTACTTGATCTGCGTGCTTGCCCCTTTTCTTGATTTTGTTTACCGTTCATTTCTGAATTGCCTTACTATTATGCAGTCAAGAGTTGTACAATGTGCAGTGGGTGAGCGATCTTATCATATATTTTATCATCTATGTGCTGGTGCTCCCCAATCTCTAAGAAGTATGCTACTTTGTCCCAAACTTTGCTTCTCATATCATGAATCTTTTATACTAGTAACCTTGTATTCTCACTTATGTTAGCTACAGGCAAGATGGTACATCTTTTAAAGTGCATAATTCTAGTTAGTCATATAATAGTTAATTATAATGTTGCCAGTTGTTTGGAAAAAAAAAGAGAATATTGTTATATATGATTGGAACATTTATGGCATAGAATTTTACAAAAGCAGTCATTTTGAGATCCTTGAATGCTGAGGTTTGTTTGTATTATACACTGCAAGCAATATAATCAAGACAATTAGAGGTTTGGATTAGTGTGTCTCATGTTTAACTATTTGGCAGTCTGTGAAATGTCAAGGATCCTTCACCACCAAAAAATGAGAAGTAGACTTGTATATACAACTTCATACTAAGAATCCTGAGCTTAAACATTCTGGGCCACGTCGTTGAGACTTATTTCATATAGTTATTAGCATTGTAGTTGATTTTGCTTGTGACAACTGATCTTATAGCAATTGTTTGATTCTTCTATTAGAGCTGACAATGGCAAGATTGTTGAGGTTTCCCATACCTCATTGGAACCACAATTGGGTTTCCTTGTCCTAATTCATGATACTTCTACATCGTAGATTGCGATGGCATGTAATCCATGGTATCATACAATGACCCATAACATATAATGTTATCCTAGATTGATTTGGTATATCTTGTACCTACACCCAGACAGTGACCTTCGAAGTAACTGTGCTTCAGTTCTACATATTGTTGTGGTGGTTGAGCACTGGTATATAAGATTTCTCCTCTAGCACTTTGGTGTTAGTGGCTTGATTGTTCCAAATGAAATATTGGCAAGTAGCGTGGGGGTTTCATACATTTGACTGTTTTGTAGCCCTTGCACTAGGGTAAACCTTGTGCACTTTGCTGATCTATTTATATTAGAGTTTTGTACACATATCATCTATGTATGCAGACATCACAGCATGAGCTGTTTTCCAAATATTTGTGTTTATTAATGTTATAATATATAATTCTGCATTTGGTACTTCTCCACAGAACTTCTCTCAATTGTCTGTTGAAACACATTTCAGCATGTCTGAAAATAGAGGCCCTTGTATAAGCATTGTCCATGAAAGTTCTTATGTTCACTAGTCATATAGATGCCAATTCGTGCTCAACTTCCAGTAAATCAGCTTAACACAAAATTATTCCTAATATTTGTTGCTATTTGTCGAGCCTCATTGTTGACCTTCATTAAGTTATGTAATTAGATGAAAGGAAGAGATCATCTAACCCTATATAATGATATCATACGCCTTATAAATTTCTTAAATTATCTGTATAATCATTCACTGTTAAGTAATGTCTTCTGATGTCTCTGTAATTAGTTATGGAATCTTCAATTTGCGTATTATACTGTGAGATTGGTTGCTTCTCGTATAGCTTGGATTTTACATTTGACTATAATCTTTATAATCAGCTTTCCTGCTTATAGAATTGTGTTTTTAGTATTTAGTAATTGGTATCTTGAAACCATTGATTAATTTTTCACATTTGGTCTTGTTTTTTCGATTGCATTGTTTATGTATGCAGGACATTTTGCTCAAATTTTATCTGCAGATACATTCTCATCCTATCATGTCTTGCTAACCTGTTGCCTTTCTGGATTCAGCAAAATTGAATTTGAGGAAATCAGATGAATATAAATATTTGAAACAGAGCAATTGCTATACTATTTCCGGCGTTGATGATGCTGAAAGGTTCCATGTTGTTAAGGTAAATTTTCCAATTGCTATAAAACTGACCTATGTGTAATCTTACAAGGAACAGAGCTTCTTTGGCTAACCTGCTCACATATTGTTACAGAAAGCTATGGATGTTGTTCATATCAGCAAAGAAGATCAAGAAAGTGTATTTGCTATGCTTGCTGCAGTTTTATGGTTGGGTAACATCACTTTTATGGTGATTGACAATGAAAATCATGTTGAAGTCATTGCAGATGAAGGTACGCCTTTTAGATTTAATAAATTTAAATTAATTATATATTCTTTTTCTTGTTAGTACTAGTTTTTCTCGTTTTAAAAAATTTAAGCAGGAACATTCCTTTTATTCCTTTTGCTTTATTTTCTTTCGTTTTTTATAATTTGGCCATGCAGTTGCCATTTACTAATTGAGTCTCGCTAACTTATAGTTTGGACATATTCCCCATGCTTTCATGTGTAAAGTTGCATTGTAGTGATGAATTCTAGAACAGAGACTCCACGACACATAATAGATTGTTACCCATTGTACGTGAGGCCATTTTAATGGATGATGCTTAATGAACTAATTGGGAGTTTAATATATCTTGCTGACTTTTTTCCTTATATTGTCTAAGATTTCATATATTTGGTCATGACACTACTAATGCTATTCTATTGCTATTTCTCTTCTTAGAATTAAGGAAAACTATGACATTATTTGCTTTTTTTTCTTCCAATCTTATTACCATGCTAATTAATTTGACATATCATTTATGAGGAGTTATCGTCTTATTATGAAACTTTTTATATAAATTTACATTTTCTGAGATACAGGCATAATGTGAATTTATTGCTATTTTATGCTTTCTTCTTCCTAAATTTGTTCTCTTTCCTGCAGCTTTTTCAACTCTTAATATCTAGTTATTTATCTACATAAGTATCAATCTAAGTAATATTAGCAATAAATGGGTTCAGTAGTCTTCTGCAGAAACTTCAATTTTTCTTCACGAACCATCTCTTGAAGCCTCTGATAAGTGTAACACTCATCAATGTTAAAATTTGTTACTTATGGTGTGACATTTTTCTTTCTTTTTTGATAACACTGAACGTTGATTTAGGTGCCCAAACGGTTGCTAAGCTCATCGGATGCACACTTTCTGAACTCAAGTTAGCCTTGTCAACACGGAAGATGAAGGTTGGCAATGATAACATTGTCCAGAAGCTTACGCTTTCACAGGTTTGTTGTACTCCTCTCTTTGAAGTGACATTTTCAACTACGGGTGACTCATTTGCTTCTCTTTCTGTTCTGTAGGCAATTGATACAAGAGATGCACTGGCAAAATCATTATATGCTAGTCTGTTTGAATGGCTTGTAGAACAGATCAATAAATCACTTGGAATAGGAAAGCGTCGCACTGGCAGATCAATCAGTATTCTTGATATCTATGGTTTTGAATCCTTCGATGTAATGAACTTCTAACAAGTTGTACAGCTTCTGCTTACTGATTCAGCTGAACTCATAATACATTATGTTCTTGCAGAAGAATAGTTTTGAACAGTTCTGCATCAATTATGCTAATGAAAGATTGCAGCAGCATTTCAATCGCCATCTCTTCAAGCTGGAGCAAGAGGTACGTTTAATCACATTGATAGATGATATATTGTAGTGGAGTGTACACACAGAGGTAGGGTGTTATGTTTGATAACAGCTTGGCAGGTTAAGGCTGATACATTGACCTCAATTTTCCTGTTACAGTTGAAAAACTCCGTGTGATTTTCATAATTGTTCATCTTTTGCCCAAAACCACCAATACTTATATATGAACCGATGAAGATGCGGTAGCAATCCTGGTTATTCTGATTTTTTTTCCTGTTAATCTAAGGAAAAAGCTCTGGCATCATGTTTTTAGTTCTTGCTTGCAAAAATCATTGATTTTAATTTGGATGAATTGAAATGATATAAGCTGAAGTATTTTAAATAACTGAAAAATGAGAAAATTACAAAATAAATGAAATTGCTGAAACCAAAATACTTCTGATGGACCAAGAACCATGCAATTAAAACCATTTTATTAAACACTACATCACAGTGGATGCTCTGCTCATCTGCAATCTTAATTGCTTTGAGTTTCTTATATTTTCTAGTATAATAATCCATTATCTGGTTCGGACTTGGTATGTTAGTAGTATCGTTGTCGAAGACATTAGATCAAGTATTCCACGAAGGCTAATTCCTTTTATGCTACTAAAATCTTTTATCTTAAACCATGCAGTATGGTTTTTAGTTTTTGCTAGCATTTTATTTGTCGCTTCATGCCATGTTAAAGACCATAGTAACAATTACAAGTTGTTGAACAAAACTCTTGAAGACAATTGAGACGAGTAATATGCGATTATGAGCATTTTGGAAACCTGATCATGTTGAGTAGAGAAACCTCTTTTTGCACATGTTCTGGTTCTACATTCCTTTTGCCAGCATTCCACTTGTAATGTTAGTTATCTTTCCTGTATGATTAGAGCTAGATCTAAACATCATCAAAACTAGTTTCTGAATGTTAGTATGCATTGTTAACATGCTCATATGTTGTGTTGGCAACCTGATCAAAGTTCCTTGTACCTAAACTGAAGTGATTCACCTGGCTTAATTATGAGGATTTGTTGTTGACTTTTAGAATTATGAAATCTTTTTCCTTGTTATGCCTATCACTTAACCTGTATTATGTTGGAGTTCGAGTCAACTGCTATACCTTGAGAAGCAAATTTAGTGTATTCTCTACATATTTAACATGTAGGTGTCAATTTAATTATAGTTAAACGCTATCACTGCCACAGTCATCATATGGCATTTCAGATGAACCACAAAGGATATCTTATTGTACTACCTTGCACCTTCTACATGAAGAGTTTGTCTAAATGCTTCAAACTTGGTAGTTGTCCTCTGCCACATACTCTGAGAAAAAAAAAGTGGACAACCTGAATTAAAGTATAGGTGACCTGCTGTCTTGGCATCCAGACTGGATCATGTCTAGTATGATTTTTCTAAATGCATGATTTAAACAAAACTGATCTCCAATTAAACGATGATATATTATGAAAAACCTATGTTTTGTTTTTGCTTGTGATATATATATGCTAATATCATGTTTTGTAATAAGTTCATGTTAGGTGTTACCCCAGTAATATTTTAAACTTTTAGCTTGCTGATACTGACGAAGCAGATAGAATGAAGCTGCAAGTGGCATGAAATGTTCCTTATGTTATTCACATTCTGATTTGAGACTCATGTTATAGTTGGTCATCAATTTGAACCTAGTGCCAATGCCTTTTTGCCACCTTACTGGTTCTGTACATTGATTGCATTGGCAAATTCTGATCATACTACATGTCTGGTATAACAAGTTTTGCATTTTGAAATTGAACTTAAAATTTCTTGTGTTCTATATTTCTTGAGTGCTTGCATTGTTATTTTGTGAACTTTTATTAATTTCATTGACAAATTTAATATTATTACCTTTTCTTGCATTGAGTTTAAGGTTCTTGATCCTTCTTGCATATGTCCATATTTTTATGATTTCTTTACCAGGAATATATTCAAGATGGCATAGACTGGGCAAAAGTAGACTTCGAGGATAATCAAGACTGCTTAAATCTTTTTGAGAAAGTATGTGTTATTCTTATCTTCCTTAAGTCTCTATATATATTTACTATTCTGTCACTACTAATTTATATTAAAGTAAGTTCTATTTCTATTTGAACCATCACTGTCTTTTTGTGAATTATGACAGTCAAATATGGTCAAGGGCTCAAGGCAACCATGGAAGTAGAATTACCGTGGTAGCCTTCCTATTAAGAAGATTTTCTTTCATATTCTTTTTATTATTTTAAAGATGAAATGGAGATAAATTAATTATTATAAAATGGAGGGTTCAAACTTTTCACCCACTTGCAGTAATCATAGATGTATGATAGGTAATTCATAAATATTCAAAGGCTAAAGGGGTTTATAGAACTGTTCTTCTATGCTGGTTTTTATGCTTTCTGGCAGAGCAGGATATTTTAGTAGAAACAAGATACAAATGTGTCAATTACAAACCAATCCTAGATTTTATATTTGACATGCAAATATAAAGAATGATGGAATCAAAATGGATATATCATGTATTTGATGGGCTATTAGTATGTAATTTAATGATGTCAAATATAAGAAACCCTCTTTTTGAATCTGGTTTTCACTTTATCATTATGTTTGTAATTGTATATATTCATGCTCTCTAGTTTTTTTATTATAATTTAGGTCATACTTGAGAATGCAATAGGCAAACATATGAGGGGCTTTTATAATTTTATATAAAGAGAATAAATATCAAAGAGAACCTCTTTGTTGGATTTGGTCGTAATTTGATCATTATTGTCTTCGTAGTTTCTTATCGTAAGCAGATAGATTGATTTTAACTACGAATGTTCTTATCCTTGGGAATGCAGTACAGATCTTCAACATGACTTGAGATAAAAAAACAATTCTCTGAGCTTCTATCTTATTAGTAAGGATAAACAGTATTATGGTAGGACAGTGTCATAATTTGATATGCTTTAGAAGTATCCATGTCATTTGAATTTTATCTCTTGTACGATTATTGAAACATGACATTATTAGTATTGCATTCTAAGTTTAGAAGGCCTATAATATATTGTCACATGTTCCATTTGTCGTCCTAGGGGTCATGTTAGAAATATTAAGTTAGATTATACAATCATGACAATATGTGACTGTGCTTGTTGCATCGGGAGTTCAATTATCTTCTCTTGCCATCTTTATTTCAAACACTTAAATATTTTCATTTTAAGATAATTCTACTTGATGCAGAAACCACTCGGGTTGTTATCTCTTTTGGATGAGGAGTCCACTTTCCCAAATGGAACTGATCTTACATTTGCGAATAAACTTAAGCAACATCTTAATTCTAGTCCTTGCTTTAGAGGAGAGAGAGGCAAAGCTTTTACAGTACATCACTATGCAGGGGAGGTTGCTATTAAACTTTATTTATCTTTTTATTTGACATTCTTTGGTACTTTGTTCAGAACTTTTCTGATGGTGCATAATTTATTTAGGTGGTCTATGACACAACTGGGTTTTTGGAGAAGAACAGGGATCTACTACACATGGATTCTATCCAGCTTCTTGCTTCTTGTACATGCCATCTTCCTCAAGCCTTTGCTTCCAAAATGCTTTTTCAATCTGAAAATGCAGCATCGAATCCATATAGATCTGGTGGTGCAGATTCCCAAAAGTTAAGTGTTGCTTCGAAGTTTAAGGTAAAGATCTTATTCTTGAATACACAATTTTCATGTTGTGCTGTGGTAGGAGATTGTTAACTATTTGGTTTTCTTTTGAAACAAAAGAACCAGCATAGCTAATAAAAGGTTATATGACAAACTCATTGGAGCTGGCACTGACTATAGTAATATGTGATGGCTAAATCAGTTTCTTAGTCTTTTTATCTTAATCCATCAGTTATTTATAAAATCTAGATTAAAGCAAAAAGTGCACAAACGGGAATAAGGTGTCCAGAGCTTGATTCTCTTCAAGGTGTCGTCCATATGGACAGTAGCGAATTGAGTAGGTGTTTTCCATATGGATAGTTGCTTCCACATTGACAATAAGAGAACATTACATCTGACAAAGATAACTAAGTAAAGGAAACATCTTTTGAAAACCTACCTAAGGCGCCTATTCAGCCGCTCTCTATGTTGTCTATGAAGGTAATCTCTTTGGCCAACTTTTTCTTTTAAATGAGATGAAATTATTGTTATTGCTTAGGTCGTTTGAAATTACTCTACAAATAATATACTTGCTTATAATGTTTTTCTAGTTCCAAATTTTCTTACAATAGCAGATCTCAGACTGCAACTTTTTTGTGTAGAAATATTAGTGAAGTTAGATCAATTTTTTGTAATTTGGACTTGCATATTAATCTGTTTGATGATTTGATCCCTCTCCAGAAATGATAGGTTTTTGGGGCCATTTTGATCCATTTTATTGCATTTTATGTTACATTAAAAATGATGTTCTACCTTCTTTTGCAATTAAATGCACTGTGAGGAGCCTAATTTTTGCTGAAATTCATTTTGTTAATTATTTTGGTTTTCTAAACCAATTTTTTATCATTAAATTATTATCAGATTCTTATGTGCTATGTGAGATGTGCTTTTAATTCTAACATAACGATGACTGATATTTAAGACTATTTAGTTCTGGTACTGACCTTAAGAAACACTGACCTTGCCACTAAGATTTCAGGAGCCAAGTTCGAATCCAAATCTTGCACAGTAGATCAAAGTAACTTGCCACCTTGACTTGTAAACATATTGTTAAATATGTATCTTAAATTTTAAATTCTTCAACACATTAAGGATTCATAATCTGTCGAACAGTATGTAAGACATGATCATTGCATCTTATTTAAAGCAGCACCAGATGCCTAACTTGGGAATATTTTAGAAACTTCTTGTCATCCAGTTCCAAAGCCAAAATTTTATGTCAAGGGTGCCAAAAAGTTATCTTTCAAAAGGTTTAAACTGGTAATACAAACTTATAATCTAAACGTCCAAATATTTTATTTGTTTTTGAAAAAATATCAATGGTAGACATCTTTCCTGTTGATAGTCAGGGATTTCAATGACCCTGTTGAATGATAATAAGTGATTGAATCTAAATTGGACTTAATATATAAATAACAACTAGTTTATAGTATTATGATTTACCATAAAAGCCTAAAGTTGTTAATATGAAATGTGCTGCTGAAACTAATTGTAAGGTATAAAAAGTAATATGTATAAATAATTATGAAAATATGTTTGTGAAAAAAGACTCATTCTAGGAAGATGAGTTGATACTAGGGTTATAATCTTGAGTTGATTAGTGAGGTTGATAGTTGAGTTGTAGACAAAGTCAGGAGGGACATTGGATGCGTCATTCAGAAGTGCAGCAGCAAGAGACAAATTAAGGATTAAGTCTCTGGGCAAGGATATTTCATGTGGAAATGAAAGAGTTTTTTTCTCCCTAGTGAATACAAAAGCCTGATTTTTTTATTGAAAAATTCTCTCGTGATTTTTTTTATATTTTCTGACATGTTTTGGGTGTATTTTGACTGAAATAAGAAATTTCTTTCTTTTTTTCTGTTCCAACTCTTCATGAAAGGAAGAGATCAAGATTCTATGATCTTATACCTGAGACAGCTCATCAGCTTGAGGAGTGAAGTTTATTTCTTGTTTATCAACACTGATGGGGTCCACAGGTGGTGCAATGGTGACTGAAGCTGCAAAAGGTTTATCGATATGCAAGTAGATGATGGTGCCTAAATAAGCATTGCACATGAGGTTGGGTCCATGGCATGCAGGCCTCGGGTAGTGCAGGTTCATTGACATTGTCGGTGGCTATGTGTTCCACCTTTCCCAATGAAGCTTCACCCTTGCTGTCATTTTTCTTCTTGTTGGCTGATGCCTAAATAAATGGATCTGATAAAGGCCATAACATAGGTTTCCTACTTAAAAAAGAAACAACCAAGTCTCACACAATGTTACATCACAAACCTTTTGATTGAGGTGCTCTTTCTTTGGCTTGCCAACTAAGAGTAGCCTGTTTGACATCTTTTGATAATGGCATAGTTTCATGTTGATTTTGAGGGTGCTATTTCTAGGAAGACATTCAAGGATTTTTTTTCTTTTCATTAATTTGGCATACTATCTCAGGTGTTGGTTGAGTAGTGGTTCTAAGTTATGATTATCTTTTTGAGTCTTGTGCCTATAATTGTAAGTGGTCTTTCTCTAATGGCATGCCAATTGCTTCATTTTGTGGCCCACTGACCCGATTTGGCACGTAGTGGTCAGCCATCATGGTTTGTGCATGTGATACATGCTTTAGGCACAGCTCCAGACAAGACATTTTTTGCAAATTTCTTTTAATTTCCTCCATGTGTTGACATCTTTTCTAAAGTCCCTCTGAAGGCTTTATTATTTTAGGATAAGCAGTATAATTGCTTTTGTTATAATTTATGCAATATCTTTAAAATTCCGTTTTCTGAAATATCACATGTCCTCTTGATGCATCATTGTCCTAAGTTTTGTGGTAAAGTTCGAATGTTTTTTTGCACCCGTTTACCATAAACATTTTATGTATGTCTTTTAATTGACTTTTTTTTGCCTTCTGTTTTCATGGATGTATTTTATTTTTTTCTTTTCAGACGGTTTTGTTTTACTTTACATTATTCCTCTTTTCTGTTTTTTGTTCAGGGGCAATTATTTCAACTGATGCAAAGACTTGGGAATACAACACCTCATTTCATACGTTGCATTAAACCAAACAACTCACAACTTCCTGAAACATATGAACAAGGACTTGTATTGCAGCAGCTTAGGTGCTGTGGGGTTCTAGAAGTGGTTCGTATATCAAGATCTGGTTATCCTACGAGAATGTCTCACCAAAAATTTGCTAGGAGGTAAAGCGATATTTCATTTTTTATGTGCTGCATGATCCTTTAATTTATTTATTATTTTAACTTCTTAACACTATCAGGTATGGTTTTCTTCTTCTTGAGAATGTTGCATCTCAAGAGCCACTAAGTGTCTCAGTTGCGATACTTCAACAGTTTAATATTCTTCCAGAGATGTATCAAGTGGGTTACACAAAATTGTTCTTCCGAACTGGACAGGTTAGAGGAAAGCCTAATTTTTATATCATGATTCGCCTTACCGGTCCGTACCAGTGTATTGATCGGCTGTCAGTATAGTATGTACTAAACCATACCAACGTACTAACACATGGATTGATGGGCGTATTGACAAACTGGCTTGTATCGCCCATACCGGTCCCTTGTCGGACCGATATGTACTGCACGTATCGAGTGGCATGTCGCGGTGTGGTGAATGTATGGAGTTGAATGATGCAAATTGCTTGTTTCATTTTATCCTACTCAATGTTCCTTTGTTCTGAATTGTTTTAAACATTTACTTTTGCTTTTCTACTGTGTTTGGCAAGTACCAAATTTTGTTCCTTCCCTTCTCTATTGTCTATTTTCCATTCTAAACTTACTATGAACAAGTCAGTTTCATGCAATTTAACAACCTTCATATCAAATCATGTGGGGAAGGAATAGAGGACATATATAGTTTATGTTAATTAAAAGTGAAAAAATGAAGCTTAATTTTTTTTTGTCTACAGATTCTCTTCATTTCTTTTTGACTTTCTTGTCGTGGTATTGTACATAGATTGGTGCACTTGAAGATACAAGAAATCGTACTCTCCGTGGCATTTTAAGGGTTCAAAGCTGTTTTAGAGGCCATCAAGCTCGCCGTAATGTGAAAGAGCATAAAAAAGGAATTGTTGCATTGCAATCATGTAATTTCTTCTCCCTTTTATTATAAGGAGCAATTCTTCTTGCAAGAAACTAGACTGTTATATTTAACTTGGTGAAGAAATTTTTGATAGGGTTAACAAGCAATAAAATCTGATAATTATGTCTTTGTATCATCTTATAGATATTCGGGGTGAGAAGACGAGACAGACATACTTAGTTTTGCTTCAGAGGCACAGAGCTGCAATTATTTTGCAGAGAAATATAAGATGTAGATCTGCTCGGAGAGACTTTGTCAGTGTCCGTAATGCTTCAATAGTAATCCAATCTGGTATATTTGTTCACATCTTGGGTTTGATTGGGAAAACTTGTTTCTGGAATATTCTATTGTGTACTGATTATACATTTATTTAACAGTTATTCGTGGGTGGCTTGTTAGGAGGTGTTCTGGAAACATTGCTTTGCTCAATGCGACCGAGTATCTTGGGGTAACAAAGGTAATCCAGTGTGACAATCTATACTGCATTTGTCTAATATTAAGCCCTTTCTTATACTCCAGTTAATTACTGGAATCAAATTTATCTAAAAGAATCCCTATCGACATTGTCAATTTAGATGGAGGTTTATTTAGAATATTAATAGTATCACCAGTAGATTTATCAACTGTAGGCCTCTGGTTTCCAAAGGGTTGGACTATAATACATGACTAGTTTTTCTTCCAGAGTTTAAAGAAATGACCCATCTTGTCAACCATAAGAATAATTAGTTTCCATCAGCAGTTGTGCATTTTGTATCTAAGCTCTGGTTGTTATGCCATATGTGGAGGGCCACAGAGATATTTTGATGCATGTAGTTATGACCTGTTTGTCCAATTGCTGAAGTCATGTTGTTACACAACACATATAAATTATTGGACACATTTTTTGTTTTCTCATATATGATGCATTTGATGTAGTTAAGGTATGACTAGGAGAATGTGGATCTCATTAGTTCTCCACACAATCACCATGTGACCATAGAGGAGGTCTGAAGAGCGGAACCTGCATGACTTGCAATTATCTGTTGTAATTCCATGTTGTGCTGCAGTACATTTTTTCATGTTTATCTAATTTTCATTTATGTCCTTTGAGGTTAAATATATAAGGAAATGTTTGTTTCGTGTTCATCCTCGACGTTGTATTTCTCAAGTACCTGTCAAGATGATACTTCAAAAATTTCATAAGCAACTTGATTTTTCTGTTGTTATTTTTTGTTCTGCTCTCTGAAGGTACATCTGTATATATTTTCAGGGTGGAGAATCAGAACAGGTTTCAGTGAAGGCCACTGTCCTTGCAGAATTACAAAGAAGGATCCTAAAAGCTGAGGCTGCTCTGAGAGATAAGGAAGAAGAAAATGACATACTCCACCAGAGACTCCAACAGTATGAGAGCCGATGGTCAGAGTACGAGCAGAAGATGAGATCCATGGAGGAAGTGTGGCAGAAGCAAATGATGTCCTTGCAGTCTAGCCTCTCAGTCGCAAAGAAAAGTCTTGCTATCGATGATGTTGAACGGAGTTCTGATGCCTCGGTTGACCATAGCTGGGGCAGCGCAGACCACGTCAGGGCCAAAGGGCGGGAGGAGAATGGAACGCCACGATTGGTTTCGCGAGCGCTCGACAGAGAAATGAGTGCTGGGCTGAGCGTTATCAGCCGCCTGGCGGAAGAATTTGACCAGCGGACACAGGTGTTTGCTGATGATGCAAAGTTTCTGGTGGAGGTGAAGTCCGGTCAGTCGGAGGCTAGCTTGAATCCTGACAGAGAGCTGAGAAGACTGAAGCAAAACTTTGAACTGTGGAAAAAGGACTTCAGCTCTCGGTTGCGTGAGACCAAGGTGATCATAAACAAGCTCGGCACCGACGATGCAGGTTCGGACAAGGGGAAGAGGAAATGGTGGGTGAGATTGAACAGTGCCAGGATAATTTGAACAGCGATAAAATTTATTATATTTGCTGTTCCATTGGCCTTTGTGATTTTTTGTATTTATGTTGGAAGAAGAGAATTCTGTGGTGCATCCCTGCACAGTAACAAAGAGTCGGATGGGTAAAGAAGGTAATAGGGTTGAGGTACTGTGGTGTATCAGTTGTATATGGCCACAAAGCATCATGTTCATGTAGAGAGTCATATACATTATGATGTGTTGTCAACTGGTATTGAGCATGCGCTTTGTAGATTTTTCCACTTGAAAGATGTACTATCTCTCAGGAATGCTACTACTATCAATTCTTATGATGTAGTAGTAGTTTTCTTCCTTCCATTTGGTGATGAGATGTTAGAGAGGTGTCTACCCAGACACAGACAGATCAGTCAGTGCTCATGAGCTAGCAGCAGAACGTAGAGTTTATTGTCTTATGACTAAAAAAAAAAAAAAACACAGAAGGTAGAGTGAGTGCAAGAAAATTGCAGCACATTGTAGCATTTGAAACATATACTTTTGTGACAATAAATCATTGGGACCAAAAAAACCAAAGCAGGTTGGACAACATTTCCAAAACTCACTAAAAAAAATAATAATAGAATGAAAAATCGTGCAAAGCAGCTGTGTCACAATTCCTATATCAAGCAAGTGCTTGCAAGAGCATCTTAAATGCAGTAAATTAATCTGTCTTTTACAAAGTAGGAGGGCGTAGACAAATGATTGATGATTTTGTTATATCTTCCTTGTCTTTGCTATTTAAAATATATTTGAAGGTACGTACTTTTCTTTTAGACAATCTACAATCATCATACTATGTAACTTCATGGCAATCATTTGCAAAATACTTCATAAAAAATTTCATGACAGTCGTAGCAACAACATCCATAACCCACCCATACATTATCTAATAATGTGTTTAAGAGGACTCTTGCAAATGATTGTGACTTTCCATCACTTCAAATCCGGGAAAAAGGAAAACCAAAGTTTATTGTGAGAAATTAAATGGTCAGAACTGACCAATCCAGAAACCAAACACACTGACTGTACATGGATAAATAAATAAATAAATGAAAAAGGATATTAGTCAAATCTTTGCAAAGGAAAGGATGTGGCCATACATAATACATATAAAATTCCAAACCACTCCAACATGCAGCTGTAATCAATCAGTAACGTAACGCCTCCGTAGGCATTGCATGTAAACCCTCATGTTTGAGCATAAGCTCGAATAAACCGACAAATTGGGTGTTCCGCAGCAGACCAAATGAAGAGATCTGTGAACAGAGACAAACCGGCATGGGATAGAAGCTGGTCCATCATAAGTTGCATAACAAGATACCAAATAGGTGATCGAATTCAACTTAGTTGACCAACTAAAGCTTCAAAAGTCATGAATGAGCCATAAATAAATCACACAGTTACGTGCCTCCGGAAGCAAACAGATGACCCGTTCTCCTCTTCATCTACTTTTAATTTTCTTGTGATGAAGTTTCTTACAGCCCTCTCTCTCTCTCTCTCTCTCTCTCTCTCTCTCTGCTCTTCAACCATGTCTTACATACGCATTTGGTGGTGACTGGGTAACTCGGGGAAAGAGACGCTGAGCAACTGGTTCAAGAGAGAGAGCTACCAAAGGAGTCTGTCTATAAGCTGGTGTTTTGCCCGACGGTGTGTGACTATTGCAGACCTGTGTGTGGATCTCTGGGTGTCTACGAAGAAGGTGGAAGACGGTGGCTCGGTATCAGGGATGACACGCCATTCCCGTTGGAGTTCAAGAGGGCATGAGCAACGAGAGTACATGAATACTATGAATACTACTTACTACTATCAATACATCTATATATCAATAAAGGAGGCTTTGTCTTGGGTTAGAGCAACAGGTTGTGCTCGTACGTTGATGGTGGTGGAGGCTTGCATGCGTTGTGTGTGTGTGTGTGTGTGTGTGTGTGTGTGTGTGTGGATCGGCATTCTCAAAACTCTTTATCAATTCGAATGAATTGAGTAAGTGCTGACCAAAAGGATACTAAATTAATAAATTATGTCTCATTTGGATAATATATATATTTTTTATTATTATTATTTTATTTTTATATTGATGAAATTATTAAATAAAAAATTTAGTTATACCATCCTACTTTTTCTTACATGTCTTCCTGACAAAATAAATTTTTGTCCATTTTATTTTTAGATGTTCGACAGGAAAAAAAAAAAAAAAGGGTGTGGAATGAAATGGAAAATAAACGTGGGTTGAGTTGTGTCAAGGAGAGAGATAGATGTAACTGAGGGCTAATTATATATATATTACCCCCTAGTTATCTTTAGTATTTTAATTTTTATACTTTTAAAATATATATTGAGATTCTTATACTTAGAATCTTTATATTCATAGGGTTAAAAAAATAAATTTTATTGGAATACTGAGATTAAATACTTTATTTTTATAAATACAAGGATCTTAATATAATTAAGGATCGAGATCTTAAAGATAATTAATTATAAAGGATTATATATATTTAGCTCTCTGGTTGATGACGTGTGGTGCGATGGATAGATAAACACGAAACGTGTGGCTAGCGATCAAATTGGGAGCAAAACGATTGAAATGGGGCTCAACAAATAAAAAAATATTTCATGTGTCCCACCACCACATAAATACTGGTCACATCAAATTAAAGGGATGATTCAACCAATGTAAGCAACCATGTTGTTCGTTTTGTGCTATAAAAGAAAAAAAAGAAGAAGAAAAAAACAAATCAGTTCTTTGTTAATAAAATTAAGGTAACAAAAATATGAAATCAAAATAAAATTTTATAATCGCATCTGATTAATGGAAAATTTGTATGTTATGGTGGTATGAGATTCGCATATCATGTAGCTTTTTTTAATTCAAAATGATATTATTATTTATTCTTTTTCAAGCTTTCCTTGTTAATTTTATTATTATTTTCCATATCAAGGATGATAAAATTTTGGATATATATATATATATATATATATATATATATATATATATATATATATATATATATAGACGGGGAAAATGTCTCATATTTAAAACGAAGAGAACCTGCGACGTAGAAGAGAGGTAATGTGAAAAAAAAGAAAAAAAAAAAGGGTTTCTCATTTCAGTATTCCATTGGGAGACCCATTTCACGACGATATAGTTGGAGTTATTTCTTATTAAAATTGATTGAATTTGAAGAAGATTTAAAGTCGTTCAATCAGAGACTTGTGAAAAGGGCAATTGAGATTAGTGATGGAGGAGGCACGACGAGCAGCATTATAAATATCCGAGAGTTTGGGAGAAACAACATCAAAGATAAGGAAAACTTACTGTCTCATTTAGCAAAAATAAACAAATGATTGATTATTTTCTGTCTTCCTTCTCTTGCTATATAAAATTTATGTGAAAGATGCTTCTTTTCAAGATTTATATATATATATATATATATATATATTTATACTATATAACTTCTTGACAATCATTGGCATTCCTATCATTACACCGATCATATCTCGAGTTATTTCTAATAACACGTACAAAGAATGTGATATACTTCCACATAATTATCATTTAGAGTAGATATACAATTAAATAATAACTTTAGTTAATTTTTTTAAAAATATTTATAAATATCTACGTCTTATAAAAAAATAAATCAAACCATAACGACTAAGTTGAAAATGCATAAAACTTAATTTCCTCCCTGCTCCAATGTTTAATATTAACAATAAAAAAATTAACAAAAGCTGAGTAAGAATCTCATATACGTTATTATCTTATAACATATAAGAAAATAGCATAACAAATGTAGACTAAATAAATTATAATAAATCATAGATTATACAATCATAATTCTCGAAAACTAGTATTGGTAACACAAACTAGAACAAGGATATATCAAATCATAAACATAACACAATTGATATGACATAGCTCAGACACTCGATGAAGTAGTACATCTATGCGATGTATTAATTTTTTATTTTTTCGCAAAAAAAAAAAAAAGATAACACAATAGATGACATAGTGCAACCATGTGATGCATTATTTTTTATTTTTTCACAAAAATAATGCGTCACCTATTAGAAAATTTTTTTTCTACCTCAAATTCTTTTTCATATATTGTTGACGTATTTAGAAGCTCAAATATGAAAAAATATACATATATATATATATTACATGGATGTATTATAATTTGTTTGAAATATAAAAGATAAAAAAAGAGAAATTAGAAAACAGGCAATTGTTGGTACCTCAACATCATCTAGCACTTCAACTGCTGATATCTCGTACCTCAACTGTTAGTCCCTTTAGCTGTTGGTATCCATAAAATTTGTGCCTCATAAAGAATGTAACCATGCCTCACATGGTAAATACTTTTTAACTTTTTAATGATTTATAATTAATTAAAATTGATTATTTGAATGTTAATTTATCATCAATTTTTAAAATCCCTACGGGTTGGTCCTTTTAGAGAGAGAGTGAGAAAAAAAAAAAAACTTCTGTGTAGGATAGATACCCTGCGGATTTTGATGAGATACATCAAAAAGATAGTTCTACTCTATTTATTAAAAACTTATTATTCTCATATCATATTTCTTAAATTGTCAATCGTAAACCACGACATATGAGAATATCTAAGTGAGAGTGTCTTTAGACCCATTTTGCTCAACTATATTTAGTAGGTGTTATAAAGAAGTGACGAAAATGATCCAAAAAAATTGCATCCTCAAACTATTCAACCACAATAGCTTCACTATTCAGATGCTATAAAATTTATAATAATATAAAAAATATCAAAACAAAAAATCAGTGACATATGTCCATAAATATATTACTTAAACTTCATCTAAATATTTTGGGTCCATTATTTTTTTTTATATTTCTCAAAAACAGTATACAATATAATAGGAATTTTTTTGGAGACTAATATATATATATATATATATATATATATATATATATATATATATATATATATATATATATATATATATATATATATATATATATATATTATTAACCTATTTATACACTCAAATATAAAAAAACATTGTTTGGATGCATTATAATATGTTAGAAATAAAAAAAACAAAAAAAATAGAAAATTAACACATTGTTCATATCATCCAAAATTCATTAAAATATCAAAAAGTTTAAAGTAAACTATCCAAATCTTTCCTAAATATTTAAGATCATTTTGAAATAGTGCATATATGTGATGCATTATTTTTAATTTTTCTCAAAAATGGTGCATCACCTATTAGAAATTTTTGTTTCTAATTCAATTTTTATATATATATTATTGACCTATTTCAAAGCTCAAATGTGAAAAAATATTGAATGGATATATTATAATTTATTTCGAATATAAAAGTTAAAGAGAAATTAGAAAAATGACAGTTGTTTGTACGTGAACTGTTGGTACCTACCTTAAAATATATTTATAAAAAAAATGAAAAGTGATCATTAGCATAATTTTGTAAAAGAAGCTATAATAATAAATCTAAATTTGATTCCAAAATAAGTTACTTACTTTAACAAATGATAATGCTGATATCATTCTATTAATTATTTTTTTAATGATATGTGGAAATAAATCATTTTCTACAATCTTGATCAAATCATATTATACAAAAAAGGTACAGTAGTTTCAAATTACTGATAATTGAAATCTTATTTCTTTTTGAATCTTTATATTCTCTCTCGAATCCTTTTAGAAATATATTAATGAGCTACTATTTGCCAATTATATTTATTCAAATTTCTCAAATTTGATATTAAGGACCACTATAATCTTTAGTGACATGTATAAGTGTACAATTAAATGCTTTTCTAAAAAAATAAGATCATTTTGAAATAGTACATCTATGCGATGTATTTTTTTTCTCAAAAATGAGGCATCACCTTATAGAAATTTTTTATCGAGCTCAAATTTTTTACATATATTGTTGACTCATTTAGAAGCTCAAATGTGAAAAGATATTGCACGGATTCGTTATAATTTATTCGAAATATAAAAGATAATGATAAATTAAAAATTGATAAATTATTCATATACTAAAAAATTTTAAAAAAAATAAGAATTTCTCTAAAATGGAAAACCAATGACATATATCTATAGGTATCCTATTCAAAGCTTACCTAAAATTTTAGATCATTTTGAATAGTGCATCTATGTGATGCACTATTTTTATTTTTCATCAGAAAATAGTGCGTCAACTATTAGAATATTTTTTCTTTTCCAAATTTTCTATATATTGTTGACTTATTTAGAAGATTAAATATGATTAAATATTACATAGACATATAATAATTTATTAGAAATAAAAAATAAAAATGACATATTGTTCCTATGCTTAAAAATTCATGCAAATACCAACAAATTCTCTAAATGGAAAACCGGTGATATATGTCATAGGTATTTGATTCAAAGTTTATTTGAAAATTTCATATCAACGAATTTATGTGTTCATCACCTATTAGAATTTTTTAATTATATATATATATATATATATATGGTATATTTTATATACCGAGGCTAAGGTGTCGCCTCGGCTTGGTATTGTCTGCATACACTTGGACACTTGGGGATTTTTTGTTGGCGCCCGAGGGATCTGCTAACTTCTTAGGACGTCGACTGGTAGATCGGGAAACCGGACGGTCACCTAATGCTAGAGTTAACTTCTGGTCCTTGGTTGAGCTATAACCGTTCAGAGTCTGTTGTGATGTTTCGAGGAGAGTTGCTTACCTTTGTTCGGGGAACCTTATTTGGTTAGCCTCTGTGGACAAAGTTTCTCTCTTTACGAGTGCATCCTTTCGCTCCTCAGTTGGTTCTCCGATCGTCGATGCCTGCGCCAAGGCCATGGTCGAGGGGTGAGGTGCCTCCCCGACTATGTCCCTTTGGTAATCAAGTCAACTAGGTGAATTTTTATATGTACTATGTCTAATGTTGAAGAATGTCCCTTTACTTATTTGCTTGGATACCTTTTATATTATCTGGAGAGACATAAGTCGTACAAAGTGGGTTAATGCATGGGTGGTAGGTCGGGACTATACATTGGTTAGTGGCAGAACCTCCGACCTGTTTGTCAATTTTGACTATTGTACTAGTTACTTTTATTGCGTATATGCGGTAGGCACAATCATTTCATGAGTCATTGTCTGAGTTGAAACAAGTCCTCTTACTGTGTAGGGGATATACGGAAGGAAACCTTGCAGTAAAGACAGAAGATGTGGCCTGGGCCTAGCCCCTCGAGCTATGTTCCAGGGCAGCGCTTCTTCCCGAGACCTTGATCTAAGCTAAGTCGGTCATGTCTACTTGGCTTTTGGAAAGTGACATGAAAGTATATGTTGGATGGGCCAAAATATACCCTATCATCCTTTCACCCTCGAAAGGGAGTCACGCCTCGGAGAACCGAGGTGTGCGACTCGTGATTGGGGTTTTACTTCTTCGTAGGCTTTATTTTCAGGAGTGTTGGCTTTTGGATTAAAATCAAAATTGGTGGGACCGATCGAGATCGAAAGCAGGCGAAGTCGATCGAGACTTGTTGTTGGTATGAATGACCAGGTGGGGGTCATATTCGGAAATGAGGACTTTTGTTAGTCTGGTGTAGATAGCCCCTCGAAGACTGTTCAGGATCAGAATTCCTTTGGGAGTGATATGAAGCTAGAGATCGATTAGGAGCTAGAAGCTTGAGAGACTCTCGTTCTTGTATTGTGGCTGAGAGCCCTTTGAGGGCTATTTTGGACTGAGAGTCTTTTGTTTAGGACTGAAACCCTTATGAGAGCTTAGAAGTCCTTGAGAATCTATTTGAGATTGAGAGCCCTATGGGAGTTAAGAAGCTCTTGAAAGTTTGTTCAAGACTGAGAGCCTTATAGGAGCTCAAATGCTCTCAAAAGTTTATTCAAGACTAAGAGCCATGTGGGAGCTTAAAAGCTCTTGAAAGTTTGCTCGAGACTAAGAGCCCTGTAGGAGCTCGGAAGCTCTTAAAAGTTTATCTGAGGCTAAGAGCCCTGTGAAAGCTCAGAAGCTCTTGATAGTTTGTTCGGATTTGAGATCCTTTTGAGAGCTTGGAAACTCTTAAGAATCAGTTCGGGGTTGAGAGTCATTTGGGAAATCAAAAGTTCTTTAAAGTTTGTTCGGGACTGAGCCCTGTGTTCAAAACTAAAAACCCTTTGAGAGCTCAGAAGCTCTTGAGAATATGTTCAAGACTGAAAGTCATGTGAGAGCTTAAAAGCTATTAAAATTTTATTCGGGATTGAGAGCCTTGTGTTCGGACTGAAAACACTTTGAGAGCTCGGAAGCCTTTAAGAATCTATCTGAGATTGAGAGCCTAGTAGGAGCTCGGAAGCTTTTGAAATTTGTTCGGGACTAAGAGTCCTGTATTCGAGACTGAAAGCCCTTTGAGAGCTTGGAAGCTCTTAAGAAATTATTTGGGACTGAGTGCCCTATGGGAGCTTGGAAGCTCTGAAAAGTTTGTTCGGGACTAAGAGCCCTGTGAGAGCTCAGAAACTCTTAAAAGTTTATTCAGGACTAAGAGCCCTTCGAGAGCTTAGAATCTCTTGAGAATCTATTTAGAGCTGAGAGCCCTTTAGGAGCTCAGAAGCTCTTAAATGTTTTTTTCAGACTAAGAGCCTTGTATTTGGGACTAGAAGCCTTTTGAGAGCTCAGAAGCCCTTGAGAATCTATTCAGGATTGAGAGCCCTATGGGAGCTTGAAAGCTCTTGAAAGTTTGTTCGAGACTAAGAGTCCTATGTTTAGGATTAAAAGCCCTTTGAGAGCTCGGAAGCCCTTGAGAATCTGTTTGGGACTAAGAGTCCTGTGGACGCTCGGAAGCTCTTGAAAATTCATTCGGGATTGAGAGTCCTGTGGAAGATCAGAAGCTCTTAAAAGTTTATTTGGGACTGAGAGACATTCGAGAGCTCAGAAGCTCTTAAGAATCTATTCAGGGCTGAGAGCTCTTTGGGAGCTTGAAAGCTATTAAAAGTTTGTTTAAGATTGAGAGCCTTGTGTTTAAAACTGAAAACCCTTGAGAATATGTTTGAGACAGAGAGTGTAATAGGAGCTCAGAAGCTTTTGAAAATTTGTTTGGGACTAAGAGCCCTGTGAGAGCTCTGAAGCTCTTGAAAGTTTGTTCAGTACTAAGAGTCATTCGAGAGCTCAGAAGCTATTAAGAATCTATTTGGGTTTAAGAGCCCTTTAGGAGCTTGAAAGTTATTGAAAGTTTGTTTGGGGCTGAGAGCCCTGTGTTCGGGATTGAAAACCCTTTGAGAGCTCGGAAGCCTTTGAGAATTTGTTTAGGACTAAGAGCCCTATGAGAGCTCGAATGCTCTTGAAAGTTTGTTTGAAAATGAGAGCCATTCAAGAGCTTGGAAACTCTTGAGAATCTGTTCGAGGCTGAGAGCCCTTCTAGAGCTCGAAAGTCTTGAAAGTTTGTTCGAGACTTTGAGTCATGTGTTCGAGACCGAAAACCCTTAGAGAGCTTAGAAGCCCTTGAGAATATGTTTAGAACTTAGAGCCCTATGGGAGCTTGGAAGCTCTTAAAAATTTATTACTAAGGTGTCCTCTCGGCTTAGTACTGCCCGAGGTTGAGGTGTCGCCTCGGCTTGGTATTGCCCCCATATACATGGATGCCCGGTGATTCTTCGTTGGCACCTAATGGATGTGCTAGCTTCTCGGGATATCTGTTGGTAGATTGGGAACTAGGACGGTCGCCTCGTGCTAGAGTCGACTTCTCATCCTTGGTTGAGCTATAACCACTCGGAGTTTGTTGCGACATTCCGAGGGGAGTTACTTATTTTTGGTCGGAGAACCTTGTTTGATTGGCCTCCATGGGCAAAGCTTCTCTTTTTATGATTGCATCATTCTGCTCCTTAGTTGACTCTCCGATTATCGATGCATGTGCCAAGGCCGTGGTCGGTGAAGCTCAAATATGAAATAATATTGGATGGATACATTATAATTTGTTAGAAATAAAAAAAATAAATAAATAACATAATGTTTTGATGCTAAAAATAATAAAACTATAAAAAAGTAAAATAAAAAATTAGTGGCATATCACCATAAGTCTTAATAAAAAAATTAATATTTAAGATCATTTTGTATTGTGCATTTATGTGATGCGATATTTTTATTTTTTCTAAAAAAATGCATCACCTATTAGGAATTTTTTATAGACCAAATTTTCTACCTATGATATTGGCATATTTAAAAGCTTAAATTTTAAAAAACAATAGATGGATGCATTATATTTTATTAGAAATATTAAAATCAATGAGAGAAAAACACTAAATAGATGCTAAATAATTTATAAAAATATTAAAAGAATTCTAAAATAGAAAATGTAGTGTGTAAGCTTTATGGATGAAAAATTTTCTAAAGTAATTGAGTTTGAAATATAAAGGATATAATATTTATTATGATAGTGAAAGTGTCGTTCACATCTTCAAGAATTCAACATACTATTTTAGATCCAAGTATATTCATGTAAGATATCACTAGATTCATGATGTGTTTAAGATGAAAGAATTATACTTAGAAAAGATACATACGGATGAGAATGGATCAGATATGTTGATAAAGTATTTACTTAAAAAGAAGCTTTAAGCATGTAGACGAAGACGGACTTAATATATCCCACCATATGAGATAGAGGGGTATAATTATTGGGTCCAACCTATAGGTGGGCTTGGATTAAATATTTAAACATTTGGCTCAAATTTAATTTATCATTCAAAAAAGAAAAAAAAGGGAAAAAAACATAAGTGGATGGGAGGCAGCACATTTGAGGCAACTGAAATGACGATGTGAACAGTAACAATACAGTAAAAAACAAAGAGAAAATAAAGAGAGAGAAAATAAGCTTTTACGAGAGAATCAAACGATAAAACTTAATTTCTTTCTCTTTTTTTTCTCATTGTTCTTTACTGTACTATTACTGTTCACGTCTTTGTTTCGTTTCTGTTGTCTCAAATATGCCGCCTCCGATCCACTTAGGTTTTTTTTTTCTTTTTTTAATAATAAATCGGATTTAATCTAAATGCCCAAATATCCAATCTAAGGTCACTCATGGGCTGGACCTAACAATTATGTTTCTCATTGTCTTTTTTATAATCTCCGTCAAATAACATCCGCTTTGGTTTTATCAGAAATATGCTCATATAAATTTATCTCCATCTATCTTCTAATATAGACAATAGTTTTTCTACGTTTTACCTCTCATTCTTTATCATCCATAGTTGAAGGTTTTAATTTAACTTTGATGGGCTTATGCAATCTTTGCAATAAAGCAAATTTTCCTTCATATACCTCCAAGTAGAATAGTTTGATGAGTTTAATTTTTATCACATCATCTAACTCTTATATTTCAAGATAACTGGTGAAGTAGTAACCGATCACTTGTGAAGCATTTGAGATATATCTCTAAGCACTTATTCACCACTTCGGTTTAGTCGTCAGTTTGTGGACAATACGTCGTACTCATCTTCAACTTGGTGCCTTGTAATTTGAATAACTCTATCCAAAATTTGTTGGTAAAGGCCCTATCACAATCACTTATAATAAATCTTGGCATCCCATATAATTTTATAATATTTTCCATAAATATTTGAGCAATGTTGGACCATTGATCACAATAAGAATTGTACCTTTTTCTTAGTATGAGGGTAGCCCTTTGATGGACTATCGATATATCATTCCACATTGAGTCAAGTAAGGGTAGAGGTTGCATCCTTCCAAGGCTTGCCATTGTTTTGCTTTTATGCTGTTTGCATATGTCGTACTGCGCTACAAATTCAACAATAATATTTTTCATCTATTTCTAATAAAATTTTTGCTTTATTCTCTTGTAAGTTCTAAGGAATCCGGAGTGCCCAGTCGTTACTGTGGAATGCATCTCTTGTAGGATGGTCTTTATGCAAGAGTAATCCGGCACAAGCATGATCCGTCCCTTATAGCGCAAGTTATTTGAACCCCAACTATAATGAGCTATAGAGCTTGGTTCCTCCTCTAATTTTTTGATGATCTCCCTGGTCTCTGGATCATCTCTCCATTTCTTCATAATGTCCTCGAGAAAGCCACTGGTTAGAAGGGAGAGGGTCAAAAATTCAGCTTACACAAGTAGCTGCAAAAGTGCATCTACAATAATATTTTCTTTTTTATTTTTATAAGTTATTTTATAATCATACACAAGAAGCTTTGTTATCCTTTTTTACTGTTCGGGGGAGGATATCTCCGGCTTTCTTATAAGAAGCACCAACAACGAGTAGGGGGTTCAACTTAGCCGAATGACCCATGTTTCAAGTATATCACCTATAGTCCTCTTTATTTCACTTTTCTGGAGGTGAGAATAATGATATGACTGAGTGTTTGCTGGTGGTTTATAAAAAAAAAATCAAAAATTCAATGATCATACCGTTAGGTAGGAGGTAGGTTGCGCGGTTCGGCGAAGATATCTGAAAATTCAGCAAGCAATCAGAGAAGGTTTGAGACTTCAATCTTTGTTGGCTCCCTCATAGGTTACTGGAGTTGCATCAGGAAGCCGATGTTCACTTTGTGTAATACTTTCTCAATTTGTTGCATTGAAATCATCATCACGTTGCTCTTGTGTTTCTCACGTAGGATCACCTGTTTCCTTTCATTGAAAAATTTTATAATTAATTTTAAATTTTTTTAGAAAATATCACCTAATGTAGTCGGTCATTCAATGATAAGCACGGCCTTGTAATCATCAAATGGGAGGAGAAAAAAATCAACAATTATTTCTTGGTCCTATAGTAATAATTTCACGTGCGGGCATCTTCGATCGCACTTCAAAGTTCAACCGTCAGCGACCTTAACATCAAACTTGCTGCAATCCTTAATATAAAGTGCTATCAGAGCAACAACATTGCTATTTATGAAGTCATTGGTACTCCCGGTATCGGTGAGGATGGTGATTGGTTGTTGTTTACGTAGTCCTCCCACTTTTATCATCTGTGGGTTCGCGTAGCCGATAAGAGCATGCATCATACAATTGGTTGGCTGTGATTCTTCCTCTGTGACCTCATGGACCTCCTCCTCTAAATCATCAATTGGTATTAGAATAGCGATCCTCGGCATTCTTGATTCCGTAGCTGCTCCCCTTGCCATCTACATCGTTGTCGCCCTCCCCTGCCACTACCGCTGCATCCTCTACTTCCCCTCTATTTCTCCTATACTTCCTGCAGCTTTTCCACCCCATCTGTTGCCTGCCGTTCCTAGCCATGCCCTCCTCTACCACCGAGGTCCCCTCATCAAACCCTCTATTCCCTTGCCGCTGCTGCCTGCTAGCCACACCCTCCTCTATGCAGTCCTCGCCCAGTGTCGCCGTCTCCAGTCTTCTGCTGCCTGCAACAATGCCATCAGTTGCTCCCTCCTCCAATGTTGTCGCTTCCTCCTCGATCGTTGCTTCCCCTACTTCACGTTGCCTATCAAATGGTCTATTAGGACCCTAGCTAGGATGAGTCCTATGTGTTAGGAAACCTCAGCAGGTGCATCACATGCACAGCGAAAATCAAAACAAAAACCGATTTTTCACGCAGATCAAATCGTCATGCAAAAGATTGGGATCGCAAGAAAAACGTAAAAACTAATAAAACCACGATGTGTGAGAGATTAATTTTACTTAGGAAGATCATATATCCCTATATTCCAGATCTAGATGGAGAAGATAAAAGAGGTCAAGCGTCCTCCTCTCTAACTATATCCACACGATGAATCTCTGCAACGAAACTCCTCTAATCTGATCTTGCAACTCTTGCTCAAAGGGAGGGATAAGAATAAGATATGATGGCTAAAGTTGTAGCCTATCAACCATGAGTCTCCCCTCCTATTTATAAAGAGCTACCAAAACCCTAGGGCTCTTTCCTTGGTGGGTACTGGATCTCCATCCAATAACCCACTAACCTTATATTATTGGATCTCTATTCAATTTTTTTAAAATATTTTGACATAATATTGAATTATACATTTTTGTGATGGAATATTTTTTATTTTTCCTAAACAACAATGCATCACTTAGAAAATTTTTTCTAGACCAAAATTTCTACATATGTTATGACCTATTTAAAAGCTTAAATTTTAAAAAACATTACATGGATGCATTATAATTTATTAGAAATATAAAAAGCAATGAAAAAATAAAAAAACATTATTTATATGCTAAATAATTTATAAAATATACTAAAAAATTCTAAAATAGAAAACACACTGTTTAGATGCTAAAAAAAAATACTAAAAAATTCTATAAAAATGAAAACTAGTGATATATGTCCATAAATTTTCTATTCAATATTTCTGATCATTTTGAATAGTGCATCTATTTGATGTACTATTTTTTATTTTCCTAAAAAATAGTGTATCACCTATTAGGATTTTTTTTGGACCAAAATTTTAACATATATTGTTGATATATTGAGAAGCTCAAATGTGAAAAAAAACATTATATGGATTCATTATAATTTATTAAGAAATAGAAAACAAAGAGAAAAAAATAAAGAAATGACACACTATTCAGATATTGAAAAATCCACAAAAATATCAAAAAAATTTAAAATAGAAATCAAGTGTCATAAATATCCTATTCAATATTTTTCTAAAATAATTAGATCATTTTAAATAGTATATTTAAGTGATGCACTATTTTTTTATTTTTCCTCAAAAATAATGTATCACATATTAGGATTTTTTTACTTCAAATTTTCTACATATATTGTTGACCTATTTAGAAGCTTAAATGTAAAAAAAAATTTGCAAGGATGCATTATAATTTATTCATAATACAAAAAAGGAGAAAATAAAAAAGGACATATTGTTTAGATGCTAAAAAATCTATAAAAATATTTAAAATTTTAAAAATAGAAAACCGATAATATATGTCCATAAGTGTCACATTAAAAGGTTTCTTAAAAATTTGACTTCATTTTAAATAGTGCATCTATACGATGTACTATTTTTAAATTTTCCTCAATAATAATGTATCACCTATTAGGAATATATATATATATATATATATATATATATATATATATATATATATATATATATATATTGTTGACCTATGATAAGTTCAAATATGAAAGAAAATATTACATTGATGTATTATAATTTATTCAAAATATGAAAGATAAGTAGAAAATAAAAAATGGCATAATATTGGAATGCTAAAAAATATAGAAAATAAAAAATCAGTAACATATGTTCATAAGTGTTATATTGAAGGTGTTCTTGAAAATTTAATATCAATTTTAATAGTACATCTATGAGATACATTATTTTTTAATTTTCTCAATAATAATGAATCATATATTAGCAAAATTTTTGACTAATTTGTTTATATATTATGACCTCTTTAAAAGCTCAAATGTGAAAAATTATTTAATGGATGAATTATAATTTAATAAGAATAAAAGAAATAAGGGAAAAATTAATTATTGTTTTAGACAAAAAAAAATACGTTTTCAAAAAATTTCAAAATATTGATAGTAAAATAACAAATTTGTTGTATTCAAAATAGTAAACAACGGTGCAACCACAGTGCCTAACTACACGTTAAACTAAAAGTTTTGATTTCTTAGCAAATATTTTATTTGTAGGAAGATAAAGATATATTTTAAAGAAAATATTGAAGCTCTGTCACACACAATATTTGCTAACAATGCAATTTTAGAACCGTAGAAGTAGGAGATGCTTAAACCGTAAAACTTTCCTTAAGGGAGCGACGAAATAGAAGCTCAAAAGGACATGTTGATGGAACTCAATGCTCATAGGTGCGACGGAACTCGACCTTAAAACATAAATGACGTATCAAGTTGACGATGCCTAGATGTTGTTGTGGAGTATACGACGACAAGGACAATATAACAGGGAGTGATCGAAGATAGATAGCATATCGATTGTACAATATATGATATATATAAAAAAAAAAGTTCATTTAAGTAAAACTAGTTTTTTTTTTTAATTTGATTTAATCGTATCTGAATCCAAACACTTTTTTTTATATAAAAAAAAATAAATATTATATTTAAAAAAAATAAAGATACTGCTTGACCACTTTGAAAGGCGCGTACAACCCAAGAAACTTCCAAATCAATATTACTTAGTTTGACTTTTTTGGTTTTCGAGACAAATTTTTGTGACGCCTACGTCATATCAAATTATTTAGTCGTTGCTTTTTGTGCTGCTGCAACAGCTGATTGGAGGGAGAGGGAGTGTGGAACGTTCGTCGTGGATTTCCCCCGTTCGACCGGCAAGTGCTCAATTTCGCATCAGAGAGAGAGAGAGAGAGAGAGAGAGAGAGAGAGCTGGTCATCTCTGACTTCCTACGCACCCGTCACCCTCTAACATATATTTAACATTATTTTAGTGCATTATTGTTCTCATCTCTTATTTTACACATCAAGTAGGAGGACAATTTCACCTTGTGACTGAGACGTCGACGCGGTTGGATCCGATTAGAATGTATAAGATCGGTTATGTGACTTCTCGGGGGGAAAGAAGTTGGATCTAAACGCTATCCGTCGAACCGATTCGAGGTTAGAGCATAGAGTCGATCTTTTATCCTTCCGGGCTGGTTTCTGTACACAGGCGAAGTCGAGGTAGAGCATAGAGTCTCGCCGCCACGGGAGCAACACCATAAATATGCCCTATCATAATGTCATATTGAACAGTAGTCCTACGTGCCATGCCGGCAAGTTGGGTGGAAACTTGGAGTCTCCTCGTTCCAAGTGATTCGGTATCTGCTTGGAAAAGCTTCTAGGTGATGCAATACTTTTCAAGGTTCTGTATAATAAATAGTCTCCATGGTGGGAAGGAATACTTTTTATTATTACTATAAGGTCATACAGACACAGAGAGACTTGGGCGATCGAGTTGGGGAAAGCCAGCAGCGTCCATGGCGGATCAGAGCAAGGGCGTCAAGCTGTACGGGACCTCGTTCAATGGCCACACCACCATGGTGGATTGCGCCCTCAGGCTGAAGGGCGTGGCGTACGAGTACGTGGAGGAGGACCGCAAGAACAAGAGCGAGGCGCTTCTCAAGCTCAACCCCGTGCACAAGCAGGTGCCGGTTCTTGTGGTGGATGGTAAGCCCATAGCTGAGACGCTCATCATCCTGCAGCACATCGATGATGTGTGGAAGGACCCTCCCCTTCTCCCGGAGGACCCTTACAAGCGAGCCAAGGTCCGGTTTTGGGCAGATTTCGTCGGCAAAAAGGTTACTGCCATGTCTGTCTTCTTCTTAACCTAACGCCAGAACCCTCTGCCTGCCTGTTCAAGCTCATGGAGTCTTTTAAGTGCAGGTTGTGCCAATTATGCATACCGTCGTAGCCTCCAAAGGCGATGAGCAGCAGACGGCAGCGGAGGAGTTCGCAGGGTATCTGATGACCATGGAGGACGGCATCCGAGAGGAGCTGTGGACTGGAGGTCCGTTCGTCAACGGAGACAGCCCCGGACTCCTCGACGTGGTGATGGGTTCGAGCTACATGTGGATCAAGTTCATCGAAGCTGTAGTAGGCGTGAAAGTAGCGAAGACGGAGAAGACGCCGCTCTTGTGCTCTTCCATGGAGGCTTTCGTGGAGCTTGATGCCGTGAAGGAGTTGATGACCCCACCCGAGGTGATCCTACAGCGCATGGGGAATCCTAGCGCGTAGACTACTGCAACAACATCTGGCTCCCACCCTCGTTTCATGTTTTGTGTTTATGGTGAAGCTTAAACTTGGTTTTGCTTTTAACTAAAAGTTGTGCAGATAATAAAGTTTTTCCACCTGCTTCTGCGCAATACCAATAAATGGATTTTTGTCATTTAGTGTTTTTCTTCCACCATTTTAACCATCTGCAAATTTTCAACAACCTGACTTCATATTAAATTGAGATATTTGAGCTGGTATTAAAAGAAAGGTTCACTGCTTATGGGTATCTTGTGGAGCCAGTTTTGCCATCAAGCTTTGGTTCCTGTCATCCTGTGATTCCTTCCTTACCTATCCTTAATACAAATCCAAGAGGGTCAGTGAATGTTGTGGCACACGTAAGTCGATCCAATACGATCTACATACAAGAGCATGCAGAGGTGACAAAGGCATTCAATCAAAAGCCGCACAACGATTCAATCAAAGGAGCTATAATGGCCTTCTGCCATCCGCCTGTTGCTCCTCCTGCAACAAACACATCGTCCGTCAGCAGCAGAGACAGCAACAGTAAAGCCAAATTTAGTTGCTAGCTGCAATTTAGTAGCTGCTGCTGCAGCATAGCAGCCATGATATCTCAAGAAGAGTTCCAAGTCAGTCAAAGAGCAAAACAAGAGGAAGGCAAGAAGAGGTCCAAGTCAAAGAGCAAACAATTAGGAGGAGGGCATGTCTGCTATCTAGTATGCTTGCGAAGAAGATACGATACGATGCGATGCGAGCAGCTGGAACCGATTACAGGAAGCATTCATAAAAGAGAAGCAGCTACATAGAACATAGCACCCATGGATCACTCTTCTGCTGCACCAAGCTCTGTTTTCCTTCCCTCCCAAAACCCCAGCTACATAGAACGAGAAACAGTCCCTCAAAATGAAAGCAACCACCCCACTATCATCACAGGAAGGCATTCCCCTGTGCTCTCCCCCGAAAAAAGGACGGAGGAAGTGGAAGGCTACAGAGAGAGGAAGGCGGAGCAGCCATCGTCGAAGTTGAGCGCATAGCTGAAAGGGTCGTAGTGGAAGCTGAAACGCTGCTTGCTCTCCCTTCCTTTGCCCAGCTGCCTCCTTATCTCCGCCCTGAGCTTCCAGTAGAAGCTCTTAAACCTCCTCTTTCGCCCACCCAGTACCGCTTCGGCCTCTCCCGGAACTGCCATCCCTCCGACGGCCACGGCCATCTTCACCGCCACCTCACAGAATGCCAACGGCACAAGACCTTTTAACCCTGGGGAGGTGCAAGACAAGCCCGAGCCTGAGAGGAGTTGTCTTACTCTAAGCTGCTGCCCTACTCTTAAGAAGACAGAGGAGAGGGGGCAGGTGAGACAGCGAGGCTTGTGGCGCAAGTGTTGAAGGTATAGAGGAAAGGTGAAGCTATAGAGGACAGAAGAGGAGGACGAGGGTGGAGATGCTGCTTTCTATCTATCGCTCCTTTGCTCTCTGTTTCAGCCCTTGCTTTGGCAATGTGACCTTTTTATGCAACAAAGATTTGGAGCATCAAATCAAATGGGACAGAGCCAGACTCCATCCAACAAAGTTCGGAAGGTGGTGGGGGGATGGCAATATTGTGTTTGGTGCTATGTTTAATTGATATCAACGATAACATTTTTCCAAATGGAAACCTTAAAAGACCCTACAGAAGAATTCGATTTTAAGTAATGGTTGACAACGCTGGTGGAAGGTTGATCCATAGGTTGCTGTGAGAGACAGGCTGAGGCCATGATGGGTCGGTCATGGGGAGTAGCAGCAGTAGCAGAGGTGCAAGTGGAATGTCGAGGAACCCCCGCCCCCCGGCCACAGAGGCGGAGCAAGCTAATCTTTGTCACAGCCCTCGGAGCAATTGATCGAACAACTGGCGGAGGTTGCTGGGATCACCTTTTCGGGTTTTGACCTGCCTCGGGGACCCAATATTCCCCAGTTTTAATGCGGGCGTCGACAGAGAGATGCTTGTCCCGCCTCGTCCTCCGAGCATGTATGTGCTCACCGATTCAATTCCCAACTGTTCCTTCTCTCTGTTTACATTGCCATCGTTTGTGCACTTGGAAAGCCATGTTACTGTCAAACTTACTTCGCTCGTCCTTGTTGCTCAGCCTTTTTTTTTTTTTTTTTACTTTGGCGTACTCCTCAGTTCAATTTCGTCTCTCTCTCTCTCTCTCTCTCTCTCTCTCTCACTGTCTCCTTCCTTTTTACTATTATGAACAATTTATTAAGGGTCGGCTGATGGTGATTGCAAACCGGTATCTCGTGGCCTGTTAAGTAAGTAAAAAAAAAAAAAAAGGCTGATCACGTCGCTGTGTCAGAGAACGGCAGACTGAGATAAGCCTATATGTCGCGCGTCCCGCTCTCACATCCCTCACCCAGTGTTTCCATGGGCAGGCAGGCACCTCTGTGGTCCGCCAAGCATCACCCTTCTGGGAATCTTTTAGGCGTAGGAACTGTGTGCGGGGCTCTATAAAGAGATGGTTCACTTCCGAGACTTTTTCTTTTTATTGATTGTTTCCTTCAAATACAGAGTAAAAAAAGCAGATTAGCTTCTGAGCCCAAACCATTCTATTTCTTTCGCATATTTCCTCAACACCCTCTTCTTCTTCTGGTTCATTCCACTGTTTTTATATATGATATGATGTCTGGGATCCTTTTTGAGTGGAGAGGTCTGGGAAAAAGATCATGGTGATGATTAATTAGGTTACAAAGAGTTTGGAGACCCGTCACAAGCATTCTGATGGCCTGTGTGGACTGTGATAGGGATGTCCTAAAAAAAAAAACAAAAAAAGGCTGCAGAATTGTTTGTGTAGAATAATGACATGCAGTGCACCAGTTTGACCAGTAGTCAAATTTCCGCCACAGTGTCACTGTTTGGGGCCAAAGAAAAATAATAGAGAGAGAGAGAGAGAGGAGAAAAGGCAGCGCGCCGGATTCGGAGCACATGAAAAGAATCCGATCCGGGAATTGGATTTGAAGTTGGTTGTATGGGCCTGGGACTCGGCCCAAAGGGCGGCTTATTCCCCTGTCATGGCACGGCGGTTTATGTAACTGTGATCTCGATTGATAATGTTTTTTTTTTTATTTTAAAAAAAGTTTTTGATACAACAAATATTTCCCACCAATCGAGGATTTTAAGTTAGACCGATCTTATTAATATAATTAAATGTAAACATGAGATCATCCCCTCACATCGGCTGGTTATACTGATTTTTAAGTATCGAAGGGATCTTCCGCACCGATAGACTTTATTATCGAGTAGATGAAGTTATGAGTTTTCATCTTTAAACAGTTTTATTTTAAGTCAGAGGTCGTCAATTTGTAAATTAATTTGAACACATTAGATTTATAATTAAAAAAAATAACACAGATCATGTCACACATGTATCTTTAATTTAATTTCATTTAATTTTTTTTTTTTTTGTATACATCATCATAATAAATTATTGCACTTCATCATTTGACTGTAGAAGTCAAATGGATTGATGGTTTTGACATCAGAAATGACTGGTGATCAGATTGAGCATAAAGTTCCGTGGCATTGCAATCTCTTTTTTGTTGGCTGTTTGATATCATCATCATATCCATATGCTCCTTCATTATTATCCTTTCAGAATGATAGAGAATACTCACATGCAACTCAATGCTTGGTTGACTTTTAAATGCCTTCATGGATTTAAAGTCCTTCAAATCCAATGATGAACAAACACACTTCTTCTTGACTTCAGAATTATCTTTAATCTGCTGACATATCTTTATTAACTTCTTTCATCATAAACAATGGCCCCCCCATTCCTTCCTTATCAGACCACACACATGTTTTGCTTGTCCAGTAAAAATATCATGGTGGGCTGCCAATATATGTCTCATCTTTGGGTTACATAATATAAAATGTCTTATACCTATATTCTGGATATGAATGTTGATATTGATAGGAAGAGGGAATAGAGATATGAAACAGAGGAAGAGTAGGACAAGGTTCAATCTTCTATATTTCTCTCAAGAAAAAACTCTTTACAAATTTCAGAAAACTCACTTACTCTCATGACCCAACATATGTGGTTTATATAGTCCCAAAGATACATTATATTAATTGTATTCAAGATGAATCATTCTCTTTCAAGAAACCCTTTGAAGAACCAATAACCAATTTGGCTTATCCTTCTATAGTCTTTTAATCCATTTTTTCTTCTTGATGTAATAAATCTCTCTCTTGATGCAATGAACCTCTTTTGATGAAATGAACCTTGAACAAGTTTAATTCCAACAATGAACAGATCCGTTGGGAGTTCAAGCAAAGAAGGTAAGGAGTTCAAGCAAAGAAGGTAAAGAAAAAAATGATGAAAACCTCTTTGTTAACACCCCCCATCCGCCCCCACCAAAAAAAAAAAAAAAAAATCGAGTCCTATCTCAATTCATTGGCAATATATATACACTCGGCATTCATTCTCATGGAAAACTGTTCTAAGGGCAAGTTCTACATTTTTATCTCACTTTTTCTTTTCTGGTCATGTCTCACCTTATTAAACAAATGATCCATTGGTGACTGACTGCCCAACTTGTTTGTACTCACTGTTGTCTAATTAAAAATCTTACATATTGTTAATGGAGCAGATGAGTAAGAGCATAACCTGTTCTCTCTACAGCATGAGAGAGAAAGCTGACAGCAACAGTTGGCCCTATTCTTGCAAGATGCTTCTATTAAAAAAACCCGGTGTCATGATCTCCATCTCAAACAAGTATGTCATGGGTCAAATTACTTATCTTGCTGGAAGTTGATGAAGGCTACGTTTGTCATAGAATTGGACAGAAGCAAATGCACTGGTCAACAGAAGATAGCTATGTTCTTATTCTTTTCTGCTTTACCCACTGTTAGGAATGGAAGAGGACAGTGGAGATATAGATTAATATATGCATGATGAGTCAAGCAAACCGTGTGATTTGGACTCATCTTCATGGACTATGAGCTTTTATTCGAAGGTGTTCGTCTAACAACCTATGGCATAATCTGACAATTATGATAGGAAGAGATGCGATACGCATCTGCAGCAAGCCATGCATTAAGTTAGCTCGACACGTAGCTGCAGAGGTCTTCTTTTCCTCAAGTCCTTTTCACCCACCACTGCAATGAATGCAGCCATATAAATCCATATAGATAAGATCGATGATCTTTACAAAGAAATAACCTATCCAGCAGACGAACCTTATCTCTTGAGAGGGAAATCCATCCATCTGCACAAGAAATCGATTGGTAACCATGCGGCACACACCATATCCATCAACAGTCTTCCTACAACTGATTGCAGCTTTTCCTTAGTCTGCTTGAACTTAAAAAAACACCTTTGTTACTGGTCGTCCATTATGCAATGAAAGAAGAGATCGGCTATATTAGATTGCCGTAGTTATCGCTTCAGCTATTTCCACTTTGTCTATATCAGAGCTGATGAAAAAATGGCACAGCAAACCATTGGCATCCGAGGATCTACATGATGCTTTCCAGAAGTAAATAGAAGTTCAATCAATTCCTGGTTGGTTGATGCAGGTGAAGTGGTGGTTAATCCAATTTATTATGAGAACACTACATATATTTTAATTTTGGTTTTTGGCCTGAGTTGTTCATTTCAACAGAAGACTTAATTAAGAACACCAAATCAAAAGGTTTCGGCAATCTATAATACACTTCCATGAACTTGATCTAAAGCATTGTGGTACTCCTAAGCAACAAGGTTAATTCTAGATGCAATTAAATGCAACAATCCCTTGTTATACATCTCATCAACCCAACCGACGAAATAAATTGCACTAATGGTAATGCACATCAAGGTCAAACGCCTATTTAATCCTTCAATGGGGCGTCATGCCGTTCACGTCCACGCCACTGTAACATGCACAGGCATAAACCCTAACACACGTTGCAATGGAATTTAGGGCAGCTAATGAACGATGACGTGAAGACGGACGGCAATGGAGCCCCAAGGCAATCTTTTTTGTCACCCGCCATGAATGCCCACGTCGTCGTTAGGCGTCGTCGAGGCCGGCACCGGCCCGTCGTGGCCCGAGGAGTCATACCCTGAGTGGGCGTCGCCTGCAAGCGTGGACGTCTTGGGACAGGAAGTGGGTTCCTGGGCGAACCGCGTCCTCCCACGTGTTCTCCGTGACGGTGCTGTCCTTACGATTAGTGGGCGAAGGTGTTTGGTGTTCGGTCCGAGGAGGAGTGGCGCTACGCCGGCGGCAGCAGCGTGCAAGCAACGGCGTGGGGCTGCACGTAAAAGGGACGGGGGTCTTTTATCTATAGAACGGGAGTGCATGCGTGGAGGATTGGCACGAAGGTAGGTGGGTCCCACATCGTTCGCCCATGGCCGTCTCTCTCTGTCTCTTGCAGTCATACATGCGGCTTTGGGATCAACACTCTATATAACAGTGCGTGTGTGGGCGTAGTTTCAAGTGAGTGGGTGGCTTCGGGTGGGAGAGAGATGGCTCGAATTGGAGGTGAGGCAACGTTGACATCCCGCCTACTCTTCTTCTTCTTGCTATCGACGGCGGTGATGTGTGGCAGCGCGACGGTGGAGACAAGGAGAAGTGTGCTGGGGAATGGCCTCGGCAGAACTCCTCCCATGGGGTAGGCATTCTCTTTGGAACTCCTTCAATTGTTTCTCCCTACCATGCAGTTTCGTTTCTTCTTCTTCTTCTTCTTCTTCACAGGCTGCATGCAAGCCTCGTTAATCTATTCAGTGTACTGTAACTTTATATCCTCTTTCCGTGTTCAGAATCTTTTCATGGATTTTCTTTGATCTATTCATGAGGCTTAATTATTATATAATGTGTTTTGCTGCATTTGTGATCGAAGGGAACGTTTTTATTCTATAGTTTGATGTCTCAATCTTGTTCGAGCGACAACTTTGTTGCTCTATATCAAAGGTATTCAATTATCTTGATATATATAATTGATGAAGATGATATTTATCTGAAAAATTTGAATCAGGTGGAACAGCTGGAACCATTTCCACTGCAACATCAACGAGCAGCTCATCAGAGAGACGGGTATAAACTCTTCTCTTTTGTTTAATGAAGTTTTAGGTTGTGGTCGTGGTGATATGCCCACTCGACCTAATCCATGATGTGAAGTAAAGTTATGCAATAAAGATCAACTTGCGTCCCGTTAGACATGTATGCACGAAAGCGAATCCCCCATTTCTTTTGAGTCGACATATGATCTTAAAGTCGTCCATTACTGGTGTTTGGACCCAACTCGTGTCAAAAAAACATTCCACGTTACCACGCACTACAAAGAATTAATATTAGACAAAAGTCTTCACCTTTGTCTTCCTTGTGACCGACTGACTACCTAAGATGAAGAAAAGCGATGCAGTCCGTCGTGACAACGATAATTTAGAGACACCTAGCCAAAAGAATGAAAAGCACTAAACACGGAAGTTTTCTTGACGAAGTATTATGACATAATCTTTTGCTGGTTTATGCAGCTGATGCATTGGTGCATACTGGACTTGCAGGGCTGGGTTATCGCTACGTTAACATAGGTCTCTCTCTCTCTCCTTCTTCGGTAGTTCTAAGTTAATCTTCTTCTTCTGGTTTACTGATAAGTTTTTCTGGTTTTGCCGTGGATATTGGACCACCATCAGATGATTGCTGGGGAGAAGCCAACAGAGACTACCAGGTGAGGATGAAGTCCGATGTTGTCTCCTTTGCCATGGGTTGTATTGGCTATCATCATCTGTTGCTGGGGGTGTCTTCTCCCACTAAATCACAAAAGTTGGGGCTGTACATATGAGACACCCATCTCGGTACCACTGTTTTGTCATCCCTATTCTGCTCGACACCTGCAAGTGCATCGAAACATTGTCATCTTGCGCTTCTTCTTCCCTCGGTTGTGTCCCAAGTGCTAAGCCAATCTACTGCTTTCCAAAGTTCATATTTAAGAATTATTCTAAAATCTTTATATATATATATATATATATGTATATATTATTTATTTGATAAAGAGAAGCTTAAGATGTTAGGAGAGGGTGAAATAAAAAAAATAAATTCTGGTATTCCCTCTCATGTGTAAGTCATATTAAGGTTTCGAATCCCCAATCCTAAAAAGTTTGAAGTTGTTTGGAAAAAGATCAATATATACGAAAGTACACAATGGAAATATTATAATACTCCTTTTGTATTCCACACTAATCGCTATTGCATTTGTGGTTAATCAGGGCAATTTAGTTGCTAAGCGATCAACATTTCCTTCGGGCATAAAGTCTCTTTCGGATTACGTGCATGCAAAAGGGCTGAAGCTTGGAATCTATAGTGATGCAGGGTATTGATTTCCAGATTACAGTGATGATGCTTCTTGTAAATTTGCAGCACCATAACACACATCAACAAAAGATTTTTTTTTTTTTTTTGGGGCTAGAATCATGTAGTTTACTCGGCCACTCGTGTTATGATCCACGGCGTTGGTATCAATTCCACAGTTTTCATCCATTGTAAGTCTGGAGGTAGCTTAAGAACTGTCACCATTGTCGTAAATTTTCAGGTCACAGACATGCAGCAGAACGATGCCTGGGTCACTCGGATATGAACAACACGATGCAGGGACCTTTGCCTCCTGGGTAATGCATGCTTCTTTTTACTTGGATGTTTTAGCTGCTACTCTCTTCTTGTGACGTAGTGCATTCGCCTTCTTGTTGGTTTTGGTTTCAGGGGGTTGATTACCTGAAGTATGACAACTGCAACAACCCTGGCACTAGGCCAAGAGAAAGGTAGGTAGCTCCACAGTCGGATGTCAAAGATTCCATGTCAATGTAACAGCTATTCTTTTACTAGCAGTTGGATATATTAGGAGTGATGCAAACTCTTGAACTGCTCCCTGAATTGTCTTCTGCTGCTCTGCCGACACAGGTATGCCAAGATGAGCTATGCTCTTCGGAACTCCGGAAGGAACATTTTCTACTCCCTTTGCGAGTGGTAAGTCTGTGTTCTGATGATCCAGCAATCATCTTTTGCATCAGTAGGAAAAAAAAAAAAAACGAGTGTGTTTGCTGAGAAGAAAATAGCAACACTTGTGTTTTAACTGGAAAAACTACATCACAGGGGTGTAGACAACCCAGCGACCTGGGGGAGCGGTGTAGGCAACAGTTGGAGGACAACAGGCGACATCTACGACAGCTGGGGCAGGTTGGAAAAATCTACGTTAGATGTCTCTCCGATGTCAACTCAGAAACTGATGGCTTTGGGGGTTTTTTTATTTTTTTATTTTTATTTTTTTTAGCATGACATCGCGCGCCGATGAGAACAACAGATGGGCATCCTATGCCGGGCCTGGTGGTTGGAATGGTAACTAACGAACGAACTAACTAACTAACTAACTACTCTCTGCCTCACAAGACATTTGCTGCTTATGGGTCACTGCTTGAGCCTCTGCTTTGAACCATGCAGATCCAGACATGCTGGAAGTAGGAAATGGTGGCATGTCAACGGAGGAGTATCGATCGCATTTTAGTATATGGGCATTGGTCAAGGTAAGATCCAAAAGCATTAATCTGCATTGACGGGGAGACACATTTGACTCAAATCAATCTCCTATGCTGCCAACTCTTGTAGGCTCCTTTGTTGATTGGATGTGATCTGAGGACGATTAGCGGAGATGCATTGCAGATACTGAGCAACAAAGAAGTCATTGCAGTCAATCAAGGTAAAACAAAAAAAAACAAAAAAAGAGCTCAATGACCACCTCTACTACTCCGGTCGTGTGTGATTCTTCTGACTGGTTTCTGTCGTCATCAGACTACCTCGGTGTTCAAGGGAAGAAGGTATTCGGTGGAGGCAGCGAAGAGGTCTGGCTGGTTCTTTCACTGCCTTTAAGACACAAGACTGACATCCATGACCCCGCTCTCTTAGCTTAGCTCACACATTTGTTTGTGTGGTTGTGTAGGTTTGGGCAGGTCGGTTAAGCGGAGGGAGGGTGGCTGTGGTCCTCTGGAACCGAGGAAGCTCGAGGGCGACGATCACGAAATCTTCATGAACTGCTCGACCTACCTAATTCCCTTCCCTTCCCTTCCCTTCTTGCAGCATGCGACCATCGGGTCTGTTCGAGGGCAGCTCGCTGCTCCGGTGGCTCCTCATGCGTGCAAGATGTACGTTCTGACGCCGCGGTAGAGCCCAACAAGGCTTGGGAGTAGTGCAGACGTGCGCAAGCCCAGTCTGCACCAGTATGCACTGCACTGCACTGCACTGCAACTATTTAGGATGTCATTCCACTAGTAATCGCATGAACAAGATTCTAAATACGAGATATCTCTGAATAGAGACAATCCTCCTCCTCCTCCTCCTCTTGAACTCTGTCCCTGAAGGCTAAAATAAGATAAGATCATCAACTTTCCTTGTTTACTACACGCAAAACCGTTCTTTGTTGCCTGCCTCACTGAAAGCGATCAAAAAAAAAAAAAAAACAAAGACCACACAACCCCGAGCAAGGGGCAACAGTGCCCGTCCATCTAATGGTTGGAATCACTAGCAATTGGAGGTAGTGGGTCGAGGACCACCTTGGAGCCTCTCCATCACCTTGTGTTCCATCTTTTTCCTCGACAATAACGTATGACCAACTCGTAGTAGGTGTCTGCAAAGCCAAAGGGCGAGGAAAGCGTCGTTGGAGCCACGCCTGTCTTCCAACTAAAGATCATGGCTTGCAGTGGCGAGCGAGGGCTCCAAGTCCTCGGTTTTGCTTTAACCAAAATGAAGCAGTTCCCCACCGAAAACTCATATAGCTTTAACCAAAATGATATGGAATGCTGAAGTCTAATATTTTCTTATAATAATAATAATAATACTTTTTAATTAATTAATTAATTAATTAATTAATTAGGTGGGTACAGAAAGAAAGAGCTTGCTCATTTGAAGTGAAATAGGATGGATGTCAAAGTCAGTCAGTTGGTCAATCCCATTGTCACACTACACCTATGGACATGCCAATATGTAGGTTTGTTTTATTCCTCTACCAATATATATATATATATATATATATATATATATATATATATATATATATATATATATATATACATACATGAGTACTCTTGATTCCCACCCCCCCACCAAAAAAAAAAAAAGGGGGGGGGGGGACGTGGAACAGTTTGATGTCTCTGTAAAGACTTGGGAAGCTCGGTTATCTTGTTGATGTCAACCAAAAGTTTTGCATCTATTTATTTCAACGTGGATTTTAGATATTCCTGTTGAATGATGATGAACATTGGTCCACCCACAACTGCCACGACCTCCTCGCAATAGAGCACAAGACGAGAGCTGTCAGGTGTGTTAAATTTAGTTCATCCAACTAATTATTATAAGGTGTGACTCAGTCAAGCCACCAGATTGTTAAGAATATTTTACCTGAATAGAAAGGGGGTTGGTTTGTCATATAACCAAACAATTTGTTAAAAAAACAATTGGACCAGAAAAACCTCATACCATACATACATACACATACCTCGCTGCAATAGATTTTGTCAAGTGAACCACAACAATTAGAGATTTTGGAGGAACTTTTCGGTTTGCAAGTTCCCTAAGCATTTGTATCTCTAAGCCTGCATCCCAGTTTTTTTTTCTTTTCTTTTTTTTTTAACCAAAAGCATACAGAAACTACAGTGGTAACTACAAGAAGAATTCTCTGTTTACAAAAGCTGGTTTGCTGTTTACTGGGAAAACTCAGGAGCTTAGCTGAATTGACTGTAGCAAATGCATACATTACAGGACTCAATTCATGATTAGCTTCTAAAGACAGCAATATGTTCCCACTTCGTATGATGGACAGCGTTCTACTAGACACTTTGGGTGCTCCCCAAACACAGCAGAAACCAAACTGTTGAGCCAAGCTCTCATCGGTTTACAATGACAAAAGCAGATGTTTCATCAAAATGTTTATACAATTTCAACAAGACCAGAAAAGTTACATATATTAACAATACAGTACAACATAGATGCCCAAAGTCATCATTGGCATGTCATCCATCACCTGTAAAAGAAATACAATAAAGTGCAAAACCAACCAAATTGTCCATCACAGAACAAAAACAAAAAAAAAACAAAGTGCCTGATTCTTTATAAACCCTGAGCTGCATAGTTTCCAATCTTATCCCATTATAACCCAGTTTTTAACATCCAGCAAATAACAATTCATTCACATCTGGAATCTTCATCAAAATCTTCAATATCCACTAAGAAAAACATATGGACAAAAACTTGTAACCTTTGATTGCCATCATTTCTTCTATTTTACTTGCCTAGACTTTGGGTTCAAACTGCATCGTCAAACGTCAATGCAGTTCCAATTTACAAATCCCATAATTTCCTACCACCATTTGAAGTATCAGCTGCTAATTTCTTCATGCTTTGTCGGATATGCTACGGTAGTTCACCATATAAATAGCTAGTATAGTAACTAAAGCACCAACCAACTGCAATGGTGAGAACGTTTCACCAAGGTATAGGTACCTGACAACAAATTTTGACATTGTTAGTTGAGAACATTATATGATTCTTAACGATCAAGCAATTATTTGCAGAGACTACTTTGGTAGTCCGCCCATCAAGTCAGCTATGGTTTGAACACCAAGGCAAAATAAGACCATTGATTCAAGTGATATGCAAAGAGACATCATTTTCAAAAATGGAACTCTTACCCAAAAATTGAAGCAAACATTGGAGTTAAAAATGTTAGGGAGCTGAGCCTCGTCAAGCTACCTGCATATATATCAGCAGCAGATGCCCCACACATTTAGCCAACGCTAGAATTATCTCCAATTACAGCTAGAATATAGTTATCAGAGACTTTAATCTTGAAGCCTCAAGGTGTCTCATTTTTTTTGCTACTAAATAGAATTTTTATAGAGGTAGCACCCAGAAAAAGTAGCCTATACAATTGACCGACAACATATCATAAATGAAGATAGAACAATCTAACCTCTGGTTGCATTGTAGAAAAATACACCATAGCTGATTGCACATCCAAATAAAGATGTGTAGCAAAGCGCTAGAATATCACTAGATGTAAGATCTACTAATCTCCCATTCATAGCAGGATCATGATTGAGCACAGAAATAAACAAAAGCGGAAGTCCACCAATAACCATGTGCTGCAAAAAAATTTGGATTAGCTTGGTTTTGAATATCATTCAAAGCAACAAAAGACAAAATTTACATGCTAGAAAGAATGATGCCAAAGTGACAAGACACAAAATCCAGTCAGCATTGAGGTTCAAACATAAGCCTTCTAAGGAAAAGAGTAGAAAAGGTTCCCTAATGTGTTTTAAGTTAACATATGCTGACATCATGAAATCTATATTGCGTTAAAAAATCATCAACTATGTCATCCTACAATCAATGGTCACAATGTCCATTCACTACTTTCAAGTCTTCTTTATATGTTTCTCCCTCTCTGAAAACCTCAAATTTAATATGAGTAGACCACTGCTGTTGCATTTAACTTTGTAGTAGTGTAGATTGAGAAACAGGACATATTTCCAACATCATTCAGTAACACTAGAAGAGTGACAAATTGCTTTAAAACGAATGATATTCAACAACACCTCTTTGGGTAAGTGTCCTATCACTTGCCTTCTAGAATTTCCAGAAGTTTACAACCTAGTAATAGCTATGTGAACCATTCCAGACAAATCTATGCTTTGGTACAAACTTAAAGGGGATCTTTAACGTCCTGAGACTGGATCTGAACTACTATGCCCATAATGATGGATAAGATTCCTTCCACATATTTTGGTAGCCAGAACAGGAAAAGAATAAATATTTTAACAAAGGATTGCAGTACCACACGAAATGGTACAAAATGATCCATCTGAGGTTCAGGTTTGACGATCATCGACTCGATACCACCTTTCGGATGGAAGTTTTGCGAAGGAGAGAATTATGACAGATAAACCAAGAGTAAAACCGAAAGAAAGGAACCTTCATTGTTCATAAAGTTAACGTCTTAACTACGAGACTTGAAACAATGAAAATAAAAGCGTGACAGAAAGCTTCTGGGTATGTGAAAACGCAGGTTGTTTTTGGACAACACGTCGGTGCTCTCGGTAGGTTGCAATCACTATCGGTCTTTGATCTCCTCCTCTCTTTGCTACTGTTTTTTCCCAAGGTGCAGCCATATAACATCTCCTATATAGAATCGTTCTTCGACACAGTGTCAATCGTGTCGTTCTTTGTAATTCTGTTGGCTTCGCTGAAGTTGCTTCTCAACCTATTCATGCACCTTGCAGATGTTCTTCAAAAATTTCTGGGTCTGTTGTGTTGCATTTCTTTTTTTGAGGTAAATAAAAAGGACTGTGAGGTAAATAACCCAAGCATACCTCAAATGGTGATTTGCTGATAAAATTGTGCACTGCTCGGTTGAAAGCAGACCGAAGGTACAGTAGGCTTTTGTCTCATGTCTCTGGGTGTCGGGAGTTGTATCCTCCTTGGGCGGCTCACTACCTCGGTTTGGCCATTAGTTTGCGGATGGAAGGCTGCATTCTTCAGTTTGGTGTCAATCATGGTCTAGAGTGAACTCCAAAAGTTACTCGAGAAACGTCCGTCACGATTAGACACGATGGAACTCGGAAGGCCGAAGCGTGTCTACATGTGATGGAAGAAAAACTGGGTTGCTCCTATGGTGATCTTCTTGCAAGGCATGAGCATCACCATCTTTAAGAACCTATAGACCACCACAAATAGATAGTTGTGCCCCGTCCCATCGTAGGTAGACCTCTGAAGAAGTTTATAGATATGCTCTCCCATAGTCACGACGGAACAGGCAACGGAGTGTACAACTCCAATTTCTGGTTAGTTGGTTTTGAAGTGTTGCAAAGGATGCATCCTTGAACGAACCGAGACACATCTTATTGCATAAACATGTCGTTGCAGGTTCATCAAAGTCTTGTTCATGCCGAAGTGTCCTATGACTTTCAATGAGTGTGCTTCTTGCATCCAACTCACACGTTATGCTTTCTTTGGTACACAAAGCTGAGCACCTTTGTAGAGCAATCCTCCTTAGAACGTGAATTCCATGTCGGTTCTTGCTTTGACTTTCTCCATGATGTCTTTGAATTATAAGTCTTCCATGTACATGTCTGCATAATCCTAATGAAAACTAGGTATGGCCTACATATGCACGATAACGTGTCAGCTAGCTTGTTTTGTACTCCCTTTTTACACTCACTAGGTTGAATTGCTACAGATATGACATCCACTTCATGTGCCGTGCTTACAGCAATTTGGATTATTGAAGTGGCTGATGGTCGATGTAGACAATCGTCTCCTACTCTAGGAGATACACATGCCAATGTTTGCTTTTTTGATATAGTGCGAGTAATTTATCATAAGTAGAATAATTCTTTTGAGATCCTTGGAACATCTCAGAGGTGTACGCCACGGGTCAGTCATCTTGCATCAAAATAGCCACCATCACGTACCACAATGCATCCGCCTCCAACTTGAATAGTTGTTGAAGATTCGACAAGGCTAGCATTGGCACCTCACTGATTTTCCTCTTTAGCAAGTGGAACATATCATCATGTTTTTCCATCTACTCAAATCTTTAACGTAGGTATCGGCCTGCACCTAAAAAGCTTCGAACTACTGTGACCGTCCTTGATTTTAGTCACTCGAATCGCTTTAACCTTGTCCGAATCAATTTGGATTCTTCCTCCACCAATGATGAAGCCAAGGTAGATGAAGTTTCTTTTGCCTAATTGGCACCTCTATGGGTTGAGTCGCCATTGGTGCTTCATCAAAAGCTCGAACATCTTTTGCATGTGCTCAACATGCTTTTCTTATGACTAGCTGCAAATGAGGATGTCGTAGAGGTAGATGATGACGAAATCTTCAATTAGCACATCATCCATGAGTTGCATAAAGGTGACTGGTGCATTGCATAGGTCACCTTCCAGATGGAAGTTTTAGCGTTGAGAATTATCACACAAAAAACCAAATGTAAAACCAAATGTAAAACCAAAAGAAAACCTCGACTGTTCATAAAGTTAAATTCCTAACTACGAGACTTGAAACCGGGGTCGGCAATTTCAAATTGTACTGCCTGGTGTAATGATCGAAATTTTGACTATTACCGACCCTGTAACGGTCAAATAATCTTTCCTACCTCTTTGTAAACTCATCCTTCCCCCTATTTCACTCCATTTTACTGTTACTCTTTCTTACGCTCTCTCACATTCTCATATTTGAACTCTCTTATTCTTTAACATTTGTACTCTTCTAAACTCTACAAGACAACGATTTATGAATTGAATCGAGGCTAATTTAAGAAGACTAAGAGGAAGAATTTTTCAATCAAGAGGTACGTATTCTATTCTTTAATTAGAGATTAAATAAGATTCTTAATATAATGATTAGTGTGCTAAATATTGGTTTATTCAATATTAGATTCTTAATAGGTTAAATAATTATATTTCATGTATATTAAATCAAGGTTTGACTTACCGATCCGTACCGATATACCGAGTTTATCTCGGTACCGATATGGTACCAATACCGGGCGGTACGCACAGTGTGTACCACCCGATATATTAAAATATAAATATAAATATTTTATAAGATAATATTAAATATATTAAAATATTAATAAAAAAAGAAAAGGGGCGACGTCGCCTCGACCTTTCCCCTCGCGCGGAAGAAAAAGCGCCAACGACCCGCGGGCAACGACGACGCTACGACGACGACGAGGATGGCGCGAGGAAATAAGTACTCCTCTTTTCTTTTTTTCTTCTTTTCCTCCTCTTTTTCTTCCCTTTTTCTCCCCCAATCGACGCCGACGGTCGATTTCTCTCTCAATTGATCACCGACGGTCGATTTCTCCCTTAATCGGTTGCCGACGGTCGAAATCTACTGCCGACGGTCGATTTTTGGCGGAATCGATGGCGGTCGCGTCAAGAACCTAATGGACCGGTATGTCCTCGAAACGATTAGAAAGTTCATTATAACATTTGGCTAAGGTTACAGTGTGTTAAGCTGGATAAGGAGCCAGAGGAACCAAAGATTGATCCCATCGACCTCCAATTCTACAACGAAGATTCAGAGTCAATTTTAGAGTGCGTCGAAGTGACAAAGAACTTACCGGGAGGTCCTGCATACCGGCATCTGACCGGTATGTACCGCCCGTATAAACGATTAGAAACTGGTATATGTTCATTATAACATGTGGCTAAGGTTGCGGTGTGCCCAGCTGGATAAGGAGCCCCATCGACCTCCAATTCTACAACGAAGATTCAGAGTCAATTTTAGAGTGCGTCGAAGCAACGAAGAACCATGGAGATCCTCTACTTGATGAGATAGGAGATCCTCAACGTCCTTCGCGTTTTATCACCGAGGCAATAGAAGCACATCCCCCCCTCAGTCAGAACATGGCGAAAGGAATCAAACAACATCAGATACCCAATTGTGGTAGTCGTCCGCCCAGTGTGCAAAGGCAAAGGAAAAGGGGAAGACAGTAGCATTAGCTACGCCGTTGGAAAGAATAGAGTTAGTCGACGAAACACATTCATAATTGCATTTCGCAACTCGCTCAGTCCAGAGAAATGATACAAAAGTGTATAACAGATCCTCAATCGATAATGGCGGCAACGTCGGGCAGTCGTACGTATCGTCTACATAAGCTGAGGGTGGTGTGTGGACCGAGAACCAATATTTTACACATGCCACCCAAGACACAAAGCACAGAGCTCGACAAGGTACTGATCAAGTATATGCGCAGGAGGGGAAGGCAGTGGATGAATTTGAGCAGATGCGACAGAGCCTATAGGATGTCAACATAGAATGAAACTCATCATATTCACAGTCGTCGTATTATGAAGAATCTTACGACCAACAACAGTACAATGATTGTTGGTCATTCTTCTTCGATCAACAACATGATATGGAGCAACAGATCAATAGCGAAAATAGAAGCTCCGACATTTACCAATACATGCCTCAACAACCGCCTCAGACACTTATGATAAATGACGATCAACCAATGATTATCACCACATTGATGCACCAATGACATACGGTGTATCAATACACTATGTCATCGGATAAATTTTAGGACTGGGTCCGACAAACATATCATATTAATATGCAGATACATAGGATCGAGGATCCCGATCCATCATCCGTGAAGGCCTGTCGTTCGTTTTGGTGGTAGAATCATCAATCAGAATATCTACATATATGATTATTTAATTCATAAATCTTAAAGTTTCTGTTGTAACGAAATAATCTAACAATTCAAATGATTTTTCTGTAGATAATTCAATATTAACAGAAAGACACTTTGTAATGGATCAAAATTACAAACCTTGCACAAGACTATTCTTTAAAGCCCGAAGAAAATATGTAACACTATTCTTGCCTAATCTACATTGGTTTTGCTAAACCTATACCAAATATATATCTATTTCTTTCTTAAAAACTCTATCCTAACTTTTTTTTATTTTTCAAATTTAGATGCTTAAAATATTAGTTTAAGTGTACCATTCGGTATGCTCGAGCGTACCGAGTGGTACCTATGTACCGAACTATACCGAGCTCAACTTGGTACGCTGGTACAGTATGGCTTGGCGAACCTTACTTGAAACAATAAAAATATAAGCCTGAAAGAAAACTTATGGGTGCATGAAAACACAGGTTGTTTTTGGATAGCATATCGGTGCTCTCGGTAGATTACGATCATTGTCAATCTTCGGCCTCCTCTTTTTGTTGCTAGAACCTCCTCCTGAGATTTGGATAGCAAGCAACAGGCATTGAGGACTTCTAGCAGCATCACGACGAAGCTTTAGGGCGGAGCTTTGGGCTACTAGAACGTGATGAAGAAAACCTTCAGCAAAGAGCTAGCCAGCCCTAGTTTTGCAGCCTTAGTGCAGCGAGGAAAAGAGAGGGAAGAATTCTACACTACTGCGATAAACTTCTTCCAGTTGCAGCCTTCTTCCTCATGTTCTAGTAGCCTGAGCTTCGCTCCAAAGCTTCGTTTAGCTACTGCGAGAAGTCCTCAATGCCTATTGCTTGTTGTCCAAACCAAGGTTTCACTTATCGGTCCGTACCGGTGTACCGAGTTTATCTCGATACCGGTATCGGGTGATAGGCACAGTGCATACCACCCGATATATTAAAATATAATATAATTTTTTATAATATAATATTATATAATATATATTAAAAAATAATTAAAATATTAAAAAATAAAAAAGAAAAGGGACGACGTCGCCTCGATCTTTCTCCCCGCGTAGGAGAAAAAGCGCTCGCGACCCGCAGGCGGCGATGGCGCGCGGGCGCTAGGTATTATTTCTTTTCTCCTCTTTTCTATTTTTCTTCTTTTCCTCCTCTTCTTCTTCTACCCTTTTTCTCCCTCAGTCGACTGTTGGCAGTCGATTTCTCCCTCAATCGGCCGCCGACGATCGATTTTTTAGACCCGATGGCGATCCACGTTACAACGACGGTATGTACCTGCACTAGGCAATACAAGTCGAAATTGCAAACCTTGGTCCAAACCTAAGGAGGAGGTTCCAACAGCAAAGAGAGGAGCAGGTCGAAGACTGATAGCAACAACAACCTACCGAGAGCACCGACATGCTGTTTAAAAATAACATATGTTTTCATGCACCCATAACCTTCCTTTCATTCTTCTATTTTCATTGTTTCAAGTCTCATAGTTAGGACTTTAACTTTACGAACAATAGATGTTGTTTTCTTTCGGTTTTATGTTTGATTTTTTCTATGATAATTCCCTAATCCATCAAAACTTCAATCAGAAAGATGGCATCGAGTCGACGGATTGTTGAACCCGAACTCTATATGGATCACAAAATAGGCAATACGTCTCGATCTAAGCATGGGCCAGTACACGGATCACCCCTGTTTCGGGCAGCTCAATCCAATGCAATAAAAATAATAAAAAAAATTCAAAAAAGCAATGGGGCCCGTCCAACTCGGCATTAAAAAAAAATCCTAAAATAGAAATTAGGGCTCACAGATGCCAGCCCTTTTCTTGCTTCCAACGCTGCTACCGTCGTCGCTATTGCTGCTTTGCTATTGTCACTCTGTTCCTTCTTCTTCCCAAGTATGCTCCTACCTCTTCTCCTTTTCTTCCTTCTCCACTGCTTCTTCCTTCTTCTTCCTCCACCACTTCCTTTTCCTTTTCCTTCTTCCTCCTCCTTTGTTCCTCCGTCGCCCCGTCCTCTTCTCCCTTGTTTTCTTCCTCTCCAAAACACTGATACATACCAATGTATCGACACATGAGACACCGGTACATATTGGTGTACTGACGCATGGTAAATTGGTACTAACCAGTATGTACTGGTCTGACATATCACTGAAATGGGTCCGGTACCTGAAACGATGATCCTCAAGTTTAACACCAAAGAAGACAGAATAAAGCACAGAGATAATAGCATTAACCATCAAACAGGTTTTGGCTATTCATAAATCATTGAGAAATAGCATATTATTGCCTAAACTAACTGTATTTCGATGACATTCTGTATTCATGTTCATCTTAGTGTGGCATACCCATCCAGTTGCCATGACAGGATCAGAATACTTGGACACCCAGCGGACCATGACAGTTCCTATTGCCATACTTTGAGCTGCAAGAAGCATCCACCATTCTCCACTGCCCCATATTGTTGAATTGCTTCCCTCAAATGAAAGTGCTGGAACCTGTATGATAGACATCACTAATTGCCTAAATTCAAAGGAACAGTTAATTGCACTGATGAACCTTGATATGAGCAATGTCCCTTAGATTTTCCTACTAGAGAAGTCTTAATTAAGATCAGCAGAAGAGAATGAGTAACTAGAAAAAAAAAGGGACCACAGATTAACATAAGTATAGCAATAATTAGGTAATGTTCCTCTAAAGCAAGTTCTAATGAAGCTCCAGGAAACAACAATAAGCCACTATAACAAAAGAATACATAAAATTAACATTTAAATATCGTGTTTACAGTTAACTAATGTCTACTAACATTACATGGTCTAAATAATCATAGATATTATTCAGCCAAGAAACTGGAAGTTCACCTTTAGATAATTATCAGCATAATCAACTACACTACAAGAAGACCATATCAATACAACCAGTTTTAACAGAAACATAAATGCTAGCAAAGACTTTAAAATGGATAAAGAGACTGACTATTATTTTGATTTAAAAAAGAAAACAAAAGCATTTACAGGAATGTTCAAGGCTCTAACTGAAAATTCCACACAGTTCCAAGTTAATATGATAAAAAAAAAATCAGTCAGGTCCATGTCAATTCAATTTGAACCCAGCCTGACAGTACCAAAAGACTATTTATGATAATAAGCTTTGTTCCAATAAGGGAAAGGCAGATGAAATCCATTGAAATCAAATTTTGTCTTCCATAATACTGCTGGACATAGCTGAATTAACTTCCAAATATTTGTTCCAATGAGTCTATTAATGGCTTCGATCAAGCATTTTAGGACAAATTCTCAAAGACCATAGAAAATTTATTCAACTATTAGGATTTAACCTCCAGGAGAAGAAGTCCAATAACACCAAGTACGAGTCCTGCAACTCCAATTGGACCAATTGATTCTCCAAATAAGATTGCAGCAAGTATTGCAACTGTTAAAGGTTGTGAATCAATTATAACCTGCAATTTATTTTAAAAGCTGAAGTCAACAACCAAGATGAAAACAAAAGCAAAAAAGCATCAAATTACACTTTTAATTTATGGACAATTCTTCATTCAAAACAATTACATTTTACATATTTGCTAGGTATAACCAAAAATAGTTTCCAAATATCATTTTCTAGGAAGCAAACTCTTAATATACAAGGTGCACGACAGGCTACGTACATCTAACCCTCACTAGAAATGAGTTGGTGGGAACCTTGTCCATTATGAGGGAAAAAAAAAAATGCAAACATTCACAAAGGAAACATTGGCCAGCTTACATAGAATTGAAACGTAAACTTATATGCTCAAGCCTTAGATGGGAATACAATGGATGCTACTTGAGGATGAAATAAATGATCTGATGTGTGAAAATACTCCCCATAGTAAACAGATATTATTATTAAGAACTAGGAGGAAACGTTGCATACAATTTCTCCACAATGACAAGTATTAGCTTACAAGAAAGCACTATACCTTCAAAGATTTCTAGTCCATATAGTCTTAGGAGATAATTGAATTTGGAATGAGTAGGAAAAATAAGCAGGCTAGCTGTGTGGACAAGCATCTGAAGAAGCATGCTCTTAGAGGACAGCGCTCCACATTGGAACCATCTATTGCGTGAAAATTTTACCCAATTTGATGTTAATGTTATATAAATCGTTTGTGAAGGAGAGAAGTAACTCTGCAGATTACCATGTACGTGAAACACACAAGACAACTCAACAGAAAGAGAGAGAAAACTTTGCAGATGACCATTTACATGGAACACATGAGACAACATAATAGACGCTAACAGTCTTCTACCTTGTTGTTCTTCTTCTTCTATAGAGACAAAGAGGAAAAATGGAAGATTTATAAGTATTCCCAGTTTAGAGATGGCTGCCACTTTGATCAAGACCAACCTCAAGAGTCAAATTCAAATCTAAAGTGCTACGTACATTAAAATGTCATGGTTGTAGATTCAGAATGCAAAACCTAGAGATCAGAGAGTGAAAGTAGAGTCGACAAGCACTAATAGCATATGCAGATATATTATACTAAAATGTGTGATTTCTAACATTTAAAACTTTCCTATAGAAAAATAATACAAATCATAGCAAAAAATATCAAGCAACAGTATTAGAAACGAATGCTCAGAGAACCCCTAAATCAGAATGGTAGAATCTAACTACGAGTAAACACACAAAGATAACTAAGTGGTAAAATCAATTTCCAATGAAGACAACAAGAGGAGAATTGATGAACCAAAACACATAGTGAAGTGGAAAAGAGATAGCCAAAGATATGAGTCATACGCTGCCCAATCCAGCGGGTGTCTTTTGCAATCCTTCAGCAAGAAATCCCTGCCACCACATGGAAAAGGAGATTAGAAAATAACAACAACAAAGACATACTCAGGCAAGCTAACAAATCGAATGTTGCTAAGGCTTACGTCTTTTTTTTCTTTTTGATGTTAATCTTTTCATAATAACCAGCAATGACGAGTCCGCGCACCTGAAAGCACGCAGCATCCACAACCCCAAACAAGAAGATGGACAGCCACGCCAGAGCCCCCGCCGGCAGCTTCCTTCGCCTGGCCGCCGCAAAACCAATCAAGACCGCCCCAGCAGGGATCAGCCTGAACGCAGAGACGAAGAAAGGTCCCGTCTTAGGAATCACCTCCTTCATGGCCACCATGGCCGTGCCCCAGAAGAAGAAGGGTGACACCAGAAGCGCCCAATCCAAAGCCTTCCGGACCAACCCGGCGACGGGATCCCCCTGGACGCCGCCTCGGGCGACCTCGGAGATCGAAGGGGGGTTCTTGGGCGGGGGCAGCAGCTGATCATCCTCATCGGCGGGGTCCACCGCGTAGCACTCAGCGTCAGCGCCGGTGCCGACGCAGTCGACGGCGGCGGGGTAGTCCACACCGGGGCGGGGCGGCATGGGGCTCTCCCTGGTGCTGCAGCGGGCGAGGGTTCTTGGGGTGGTTGTCGCAACCCTAACCCTGAGCTTGAGATGGGAGGAGGAAGAGGAGAAGGCCACATTGGGGTTTGGTGGGGAGGACAGAAGAGTGAAATGGGGACAGAGAAGGAAGAACGTGGTCGTTGACATCTCCAAAGTAGACGGTATTTTATTTGAGTTTGAGGAAGAGATTTGAATTAGTAGTTGTCTGTGAACCGGAAATGGTCGTCGTCCGGAGATGGATGTTAGGAAGAACGGCTTCGAGTTGTCTTCACAGGGAAGTCCATACCGTGGCAGTTACAATGGATCACTGGGAGGTGTGGACCACAGATGTCACGCTGGTGGTGCTTATCGCACCGAGTTTTAGGGGTCTATATAATTATATTTGTCTTTTATTAAATTTATAGGAAGCATAACACATGGTTGAGATGGCCGAGTTGGTCTAAGGCGCCAGATTAAGGTTCTGGTCCGAAAGGGCGTGGGTTCAAATCCCACTCTCAACATAATAATGGATTTTTTTTGGCTGCGCGTGGGTTCGAATCCCACTCTCATTTCCGTGGTTTTTAAAATGACAAGAAGGCTGAATTTTTTTTTTTTATGATTTTCTAAAATGATAAAAATAATGCAAAATTTTATTATTATTATTTTTTGAAAATAAAAAACCAACCATGATCAGATCAGGTTATCATTTTTCTTTTTTTTTAAAATAAATATATATTAATTACTTCAAAAGCCTCTTATAAATTTATCTTCTGCACCAAAATGATACTAATTAAATAACATACCCAGTCAATCGGCTTACTATTTTTCCAATATATATATATATATATATATATATATATTATTTCCAAAGCCTATTATAAATTATTTTTCTATTCATCTGAGTATAAAATAATATTAAACTCTGGATGCCAATCTAAAGTTCAAACATGATCTACCTTGAAGTTCTTGGTATGGCTACTTGGCTAATTGTCTGTCCACTATTTTATATATAAAAAAAAAACAATAATAACAAAGAGAGCAGGATTTGTCAAAAAAAAAAAAAAAAGAAGAAAAACAACGAAAACACAAACAAAGAGGAGGGAGGGAGGGAGGGCTCTTCTTCCTCTGGCAATATATATATATATATATATATATATATATATATATATATATATATATATATATATAAAATTCATTTCACATCAATTTTGTATAAAGAGTTTTTGTTACATCCAATTTGAATGACAGCTTTGTTGGCCATAAGTTGTTGAGTGGCCCAACAGCTACCATCATCATCCTATAGGAATCCTATTCTGTCCCCTCCAAACTCAGTTCCAGCTTTAAAAAAAAAAAAAAAGAAGAAGAGAGCATCATTAGCATTTAGTCTCATCCATTTGAGTGAGTGAGTGAGTGAGTGCATCTCTCCTTCAGGTTCATCTATTGAAAGACTATCATAAAGAAAGATATTAAACAAATCTAACTCTAAAATGCAACACTCGAATGACTTTTGAATACTATAATTCATTCATTTCTAACCGTACAGATCATCACAAATGGCTTTTTGGTAATAAAAGTTCTTGACATGCGAGTTAGACGACGACCAAGGAGAATAATAATTAGGTCCTGAGGAAAAAAAAAAAAAAGTAAGAGAAAATAGATATGCAAATATTTAAGGGGGAAAAAAAAAATGGTACTCAAGAATTTGCGTTATTGGCTATTAGGTCCGTTTACGCAGAAATAACAAAAGGGTGGGGTGGAGTTCACAAATTTAGAATCTGAGGTTTTTGAGTATAGTGGTGCAAAATCTTCCAATTTTAATACAAAAATAGTGTGGGGTGTGGCAGGAATGGGTTTTTCAAATTATGAAATTATTACCGAACCCTTTTGGGTAGAGGTGAGTAAGAATATATATATATATATATATATATATATATATATATATATATATTAGCTTGGTTGATAATTGTCTTGTTAAATCAATATTCTAAAATCAATGGCCACTATCAACAGAAAAAAAGGATATGATTATGTTCACTATCCCATCTCTCATTAGATATAAAAGATGATAATTTATAGCCCTCAAAATTGATAGAAGAATTAATAAAATTAGGGTTGGGCTAAACCATAAATCCATTTACTATTCAGAAAACTAATTATATCACCATTTTTAATCTAAAAAAAAAATCAAAACCCAAAATGTTCATAGAATTGATAAAATAAATTTTCAACACCAACTACATGCAAAGGAAGAAGGACAAAGATCCCAAATATAGCAATGTTCATAATTAACAAAGATAATATTAGCCCAAATACAAGGGATATGATTTAAGAACAAGCTAATATGCTTCACTTCTAAGACAATCTTAAAATGTTGAGGTCATGAATGCCTAAACTCTTTTGATTAGATTTATTAGTAGTTTTTCATGAAATCAAGTATATTCTATTTATAGAATTAGATTTTTTTCTTAAAAAAATTCCTATTACTACTTTCAATATCCCTCATAATAGGTTTAGGTATCCACAAAATATTTAGCGAGTGTACAAGAGTAAAATTAAAATAATGTTTATAAGAGTGATTATTGGAAAAGTTGACTCTGTTTTATCTAATTAATTTGTTAGAGATATGATCATTGAAATAATCAAATGCCCCTTTCAATATTATTCAAGATGAAATTATAGTACCCAAGTATTTGAAAGAAAATCCTTTATTAATATTAATGAAGGCATAGATCTCATATTTCATTTCTTTAGGCGGTAAACTTAGGAAAGTAAATTTGAGATTTTCTTTTAAAGTAAAGTTAATATATTATGTATAAAGTTTGTATAAAATAGTTTTATCTACACAAGTCATAGATTAAATCTTGAAGCCTCTTAGAGCAATCTAGAAGATTTCAACCCACCTAAAAAAGGTGGTGTGCTCATTCCATCTAACTCATTTCCAAGAATAGTCAAACTAAAATATAGTCATGTCTACACATATTATAGACTATGATGTCATACTGTAGTCAATAAATAATATAATACAATATCTAGATAATACTGAACTACTTGTGAATACATCACATAATGAAAGTTTTGCACCACTGAATATATTACAATCTTCTTCATCATTCCTGAGATTATTAACTAATGGTAAAATTGAATCTTGTAAAGATATCTTTCTCTCTTCATGTTAAGTGATTCGTGTTTAGTTCCTACTCTGCTTATAATTATGAATCTCAAAGAATCTCTATCAGAATTTAAGATTTGTTTGTGTTATGATACTCAAAGATTCTACTACACCTCTCCTTCCAAATCCACCAAATAGCATATCTGAAAGTAATCCTTACTAATTATGTAATAGGCAGGCTCCTTTCTTGAGAAGTTTTGCATAAACATTTCTAATTCATGATGCAAGTTTGGTCATGGTAGTCTATAAAGATCAAATTGCTTCAAGATCTTCCTCCATATCCAAGAAGTGTAATCACAAGCAAAAATAAAGATAGTCAACACTTTCTTCCTTTTGTATACATAGAAAGCATTGATTTACCATATAAGTAAATACCTCTTTGATTCAAATTGTCCATCGTAGGAAATTTACCAAGAAGGGCCTACCATGTGCATAAAGAATATCTCTGTGAGCACGATCTATCCCATGTCCAACTGCTTAGAATCCACTTGTTCGTCATCTAATTTCATTCCATACAGATGTAGCACTAAATGTACCATTATCATGAAGCCAAATAAACATATCTGAAGAGTTATTCCTGAATGGAATAGCCATAATATATCTGAAGAGTTATTCTTGATCGGAATAGCCATAATAGTTGGCCAAAGTGATAATATTTCAGGAGAGGTAGGGTTAGGAAAACACCAAGTACCCTTCCAATCTTTGGGAGCCCCTAGATCTTGTCGTACTCTGTCACCAAATAATTAAAAGATATTTTTCTCATTCACCCAAGGGTCATACCACATATTAATATTGATCCCAGAAAATATCACATAAGAAATGTTGTTGCTTAGCCACCTCCTTGCCTTCAAAATTTCTTTCCAAGCAACAGAATGATATGTTTTTGCTAAAGCTTCCCAGATTGATTCAGTGGATAGGTACCTAGCAGAAACCTATTGTGACCATAAGGAGGATTTCTTTTGTAAAATATCTCACAATTGTTTTACCAAATAAGTTTTATTTAAATTCCTAATATTTCTTAGATTCAGCCCCCCTTCATTCTTTGGTTTGCAAATGCTATCCTAATTTACCATGTGCATTGTCTTACCATTTGTGTCATTCCAGAAGAAGTTCATTAGTAATCTATCAATATCCTAGAGATTCCCAATAGGTAGAAGAAATATATGAGACCAATAAATAGAGTAAGAGATCAATGTAGATCGAATAAGTTCACGTCGTCTTTCTTTAGAAAGAAGCTTATTTTTCCAAGAGAAAAATTTGTTCTTAATTTTTTATATGATAGGTTGATAGTAAACCTTGTTAATTCTAGTGGATATGAGTGGGAGACCCATATAAGGAATCGGTACACTTCCCATAGCAACCCCTAAATTTTGAGTAATATAATCATTATCTTCAGTGCAAGCACCCGCATAGACTTTACTCTTTTCATGGTTTAGCTTAAGACAAGAAACTATACCAAATTCATCAAGAACAACTGTCAGATTACTCACAGAAATCGGATCATCCCGAAGGAAGATAATAAGGTCGTCAGCAAATATTATGTGAGAGATATAAACGGAACCAGAATGTGGTACCTTAATTTTGCCATTGAAAACTACCTCTTCCAATATACAACTGAACCCTTCCATTGCAATGATAAAAAGCTAAGGAGATAGTGGATCTCCTTGTCGGATGCCATTTTTACTCCCAAAAACACCAATAGATGAACTATTGAATAGAATTGAAAAATTTAGAGTTTCTAAGCAACATTGAATCTAATTAACCTAGTGCTGAGGCAAGCCCATATATTGGAGCATCTTGTAAATAAAAAGCATATTAACTTAATCAAAGGCTTTTCATAAATCGACTTTAAAACATATTTTCTTTCCTCTTATTTTTTAGTGTAGATCCTTAACTAAATCATTAGCAAGAATGACATTATGGTGAATACTCCTCTCTTTAATAAAAGCAGCTTGATTAGGACTAACGACCTTATTTATAACCTTTTTGCATTATATCTGCCAACACCTTAGAGATGACCTTATAAATAAAGTTGCATAGTGAAATGGGTCGATAGTTCTCTAATGAATTAGCTCCAGCATTCTTGGGCACTAAAGAAATAAAAGTGTAGTTCATTTCTTTGAGGATACGACCAGAGGAGAAAAAGTATCGATAAACTTTAATCACATCGTTGCCTATAATAGACCATGCAATTTGATAAGACTCAGCTGAAAATCTGTCTGGACCAGGACTTTTGTGCTTCGAGGACTTAAAGACAACTCTCATAATTTCATTATATGTAATTGGGTATTAAGGAAAGCGATAGCTTCAGAATCAAGCCTTCTAGTGGATTCCACATGAATACTATTAGGCTGCTCCTTCTGATTAAGGAATAAAAAAATTACTTAGTGTAATTTTTAACCTCATCCAAATCCTCAATAAGATTATCATCTGTGTCTTTACATTTTTTGATGTGATTAATAGCTCTTCTAGTAGCAATAGTAGTATAGAAAAACTTAGTATTGAAATCCCCTAGAGTAAGCCAATGTCGTCAAGAATTTTATTTCATAAAGCTTGCATAAAGTTATATCTAGCATTAGCCTCTTTGCATATAAGATTCTCATCAAAGGGCTAAAGATTTAGCTCATGCTGCACTACCATAAGTTCTTTCTTGCATAACTAGACTTGGTTGATAATATTTTCAAATGTAGTTGTATTCTACTCCTTAAGTGTTGCTTTACATACTTTTAGCTTTTGACATAAGATATAAGGGAGAGAACCAAACACGTTAATGTTCCAAACTGACCTGATAACCTTGAGGTATTGAAGGTGAGTACTCCATATATTAAAAAATCAAAAATATTTCTTATCGCTGGGTATTACTTTATCTGTGTGTATATGTATAATAGAGTGATATGAAAATAGCTGAGCATCGTACTTAAGAAGTAAATCTGGGTAAACTGCTAATAAATCTTAATTAATCAAGCATCTGTCAAGTCAAACCATAATTTTTCTACGGGCGGCACTTTGATTACTCCATGAGAGCCAATCACCTACAGAATTCAGGTCAATCAATGTAATAGTATCTATACAATCATTAAAACTTTGAAGCTGACATTCTGAAAGTACTCTACCCTCCACTTTTTCATTTGTGTATCTGACAGTATTAAAGTTACCAAGAAAAATCTAAGGCACCATTGGATAACCATTTGCAATGCTAATCAGATCACGCCATAGAGCATTTCTGTCAGACATACTGTTAGAGGTATAAATATCAGTAATATTGAATTGACATCCAGTTTGTTTGTCCTCTGCCTTATGGTGGATGAATTGATCAATAGCAAAAATAAACTAAGCACTAACAAAGTTAGGTTGCCATAAGACCTAAACTGAATTATAAGTGTCATAAGAATCATTAGTAAAAAGTTTTTCCTCAAGTCATATTAAATTCTTTTGAACATGAACATGAAAAGTTTTAATTTTTGTTTTCACAAGAATAAAAATATCATATATAGCATACCAGATTATTCTATTGAGCTCCCAATTAAGTCCACGAACATTCCAACAAATTATCTTCATTAAAACTAAATAGAAGGAAGGGCGTGTGACTTTGGGAGGACATTACCATCTTTTTTTTTTTAACCTTTGATTTTGCATGTTCCTCCCGCACAATATCTTTACCTTTTAAACCTATATTTCTATATTTATCCACCTCATCCACAGCTTGCAAATGTTAAAAATTTTTAGTACCTTGAGTCAAGAAGTCCTCAATAGTGGGATGTGTTGGAGCGTGATAAGTTTTGTAAGATGCAATTCCTAATTCACAAGAGGTTGTTGAGATGTAATTTTCTAATTAGCTGAAAGAATGGTTCTTGAAGGCGAGATCATTATTGGGGTGCGAGTACCATGAGAAACTCCTATTATGGAAGGCTACGACATAATAGGAAAAGATGAAAGTCCTAACTTGTCCTTCTCCTGTTCGTGTTGCTGCTCCAGCAAGTCAGAGTGTTCGCTCATCTTCTCCACCACCGTCACTATTAGCACTAGAGGAGACTTGCCTTAGGTATCAGTGCTCGGAATAGTAATAGCGACCTCATATTAAGGCTCTTGACATGGTCAGAAGACCTATGTGATTATTTTTTAAGGTTGTTGGTAAACACCATTTGTATGACCAAAAGATAGACAAATCCTACATCGTTGTGCTTTTCAAGAATATGAGACATGCACATTTTGAGTGCTCCTATCTAAATCATAGTAAAACATCTCATTAGGTAGATCCCCATTAGAAGAAACTATTGCATAGGCTCTTGCAAAAGCTAATCTCGTTTTCATAGCTATTGCCTTATCGATATACAATGGTTGTCCCAGGGTGCTACATGGCTTTGCAATAAAATGGTGACTCAAGAGATGTAACGAAAGTCCATGGAAGGATTTCAGACTATAGACTGTTTAATTCTAATCGTACGTGTAATATCCCTCATATATAAATTAATAATCTATTTGAAAGGTAAGAAATATATTTTTGGGTGTTATAAGACTTAGTTATAAAATTTAAGGATTTATTTGTAAAAGTTAAAGGACCTAATCGTAGATATTAAAAATATAAGGACTGAAGTGCAAAAATATATAAAACACCAAATTTCACCGCCTTAGCCTCTATTCTTTCTCTGTTAAGGAAAGTTGAAAAATAAAAGAAAAGAGAGAAAGAAGGAGAAGGAGAAGAGAAGGAAGAGGGGAAGAAATAAGAAGGGAGTTAGGGCTTCTTATTTAAATCTACTTTTTGGTTTGAAATCTTGAAAGGCAAGTATTTTCTATCTTCCTTATACTAAAATTTATCCTTATTCTTGCTTTGATTTAAAAAAAAATAAAAATAAATCCGAAATCTCCTATGCTTGGCTGCTAAGTATAAATCTGTAATATTATTAAGCTTATGACCTCTTTATTTTGTTCTTCCTGTAACATTTAATATAGACCCCTAATTTGGATAAAATATAGCTTTATCAAAAATAGATTCACATATCTTTCTTTTAAAATAAATTTCAAAGAATTTGGAGTTCATTTGCTAGCCCAAACATTTATTTCAAATAAGTATATAAGATCTGTAAAACAGAGTCGGTACCTCATAATCTTTCTTCACTATATTGCCTATATCTTTTTGTTAGAGTCTCTGATTTATTCAATACTAGATTTGTTAAAAAATAGACTTATAGTCTTTCATTTAATACTAGAATTTAAAGATTTGGAGACCAAATGACTATCGAAATTTTTGTTTTGTTAGACCTTATAGATTCTATAAAATAAGGATCTTATTTCCTGACCTTTGGCTGCTAAATCATCTATAACTTTTTGTAGAGATTTCTAATTTATATGAAACATATTTCATTTGAAATTAGATTGATTTATCTTTCTAATAACTCATTTTTTTATTAAATTTGGAGTATGTTTGATCATCAAAATAAATTTACAAATTGCCCTTTTGAATTTTATCAAAATAGGGAATTGTATTAATTTTACCTCTACTTACTTATCCATTTCAAAACTGAATTCTTTGATGATATTACCCTTAATTTCCTTACACATCAAGATGTGTTAAGTATTAATCAATTTTATCTCATTACTATTCCGTATGGTGCATGCATGATTCATTGTTCCACATGTGCTTCCGATATATGCCCATTTTTATTGTACCTGTCCTTTTGTACTCTAGTGTTTATGAGATATTAGAGATTTTTGCCAGAAATGATAAAGGGTATGTTATACTTGGAGCCTGTAATGCTCTATTATGTTTAGTGGTCAGATGGACTACATTATGTTTGTGATCCCACATCACCATCTATGTCTTTGACATGACATCAGATCATATTCTTTCTATGATCCAATTAAAACACTTTCTTCAATTGAGCCTTGTATTATTATTCTAAATTCTTATGCTTCTTTATGCTTTGCTTATCTAAATATAAATTATAAATATTTATGTTGACACTGGACTTACTTCATGTTGGCATATGTATATTTCGTTGTTCCGCATGTACTTCCGAGATATGTCACTTTTATTACTCATGTCCTTTTGTACTCCGATGTTTGTGGGATATTTATGGACCTTTGCCAGAAATGGTAAAGGGTATTGTATTCAGAGCCAGCTATGCTCTTGCTGGCCCCTATGACTTCACTCAGACGTGGGTGGATGGAGCTCCCAGACGTGGGAGACTTGTGTTTGGTGGTCATTCAGCGATGGATGTTCCACATTATACTTATGGTCCCACTTCACCCTCTATATTTGTTTGATTATGTTATCCTGTGATTCACTTGACATGTTTCAAAAAAATATTTATTATATTATTGATATGTTCCTAAACTTCATATGTCATTGATACATTCCGAAATTGTTTGCTATATACACTCCAATTTCCTTTCCCAATTTGCTATGGATTAAAGTATGCTATGAACAAGATGATCCTTGAGGTTTTGAATTTAATTTGATTGTTATATTTGAAAACTTTTGTATTCCTTGCCATGTATTTTTTATATCAAGTTTCAATTTATATCTACCATTTCTTGCCTTAGACGTGTTTGACACTTGTTGAGCTTCATAGCTCATTCTATTATTATATAAACCTCTTCAAGTTAGCTTGATATATATTGTACTGGATATTGGTTAGAGCAATAGAATTATAAGAGGATTTTGGACTATATATGTTAGAGAATATGTTCTTATTGTACATGTATATCTTTTGTATCATGTAAAGTTGTAGACAAATTTTTGAAGAGGGATAACTATGTAATGAAAGTAACCTCTTGTTTTGGAATTTCTAGAATGTCAAACTTGATGCATAATATGTGAAAAGGTGGTATATAGTTGTTTTTTAAGGCCATAGATTTCCTGGTATTGATGGATTTTTATGAATGTGAATTAAAATCGTCGCATTGGGTTTCTTTTGGATTGGTTGTGTGAATTCATTAGAAGATGTGAAGTGTGAATTATAAAACTGCACAGATTTTTATGCAAATAATTGAATGGCTCTGCATGTTTTGCTTAGTATCCTCAAATATTTATTTTCAATTCTGGAATTGGATAATTTGATAGACCTTAAAATCTTATCAATATTGTAAGGCAGGGTCACATCTTTTCGGAAATGAATATATTTCAGAAGGGCATGACAGAGGTGGTATTAGAGCCTAATTTGAGGATCACTAAGACATACCTGTAGATATGCCATATTTGAAATAAATGTTGAGGTTTAATCATTTTTGTAAAGTGATTAATAAACAAAATTTCTTTTCTTTTGATGATTTTAGGAAGCAAGAATGACGAGATCATTAGGTTCTCCTATGGCATTGACTTCTGATCAATTGAGCGGGATTATGAAAACTCTTGAGGCTATGACACATGTGATACAACAACAAGTCCAACAAAGAGGAATTGATAAAGCTGGGATGTCAACTCAAGCTGGATTGGGAATGGAACAGTTTAAAAAGCTTAATCCTCTAAGTTTTAGTGGTGAGCCTGATCTAATGGTAGCTGAACAATGAATTATGCGAATAGAGAAGATATTTGATGTTTTAAACTTGGAAAGTATTTACAGAAAAGTTTAATGATAAATATTTTTCAAATTATATCAAGGAGCTGAAAGAATTGGAGTTCTTAAATCTTATACAGGGAAACTTGACAGTAGTAAAATATGAAGCTAAATTTACTGAGCTCTCTAGATTTGTCACTCACATGACTGATGACGAAACTAGAAAGTCAAAAAGATTTGAGAGAGGTCTAAGACCAACAATAAGGAGTCGGATATCGGCCTTAAAACTCTCTTTATATGCTGATGTGGTAGAAAGAGCTTTAATAATTGAAAGAGACTTGGAGGAGATACAGGAAATCAAGGATAAAAACTATCAAGATAAGTTTACAAGCAAAATTAAGAGAGGGAAATAATATAAAAATAGTAATAAGAGGGTCAAGATATCTAGATTAGGGAAAGGAAACCCACTCCAGAGATCCCAGCTATATGCAAAATATAGATATAATCATGAAACAAGTAAGTGTTTTTTGGGTGACTGGAGCCTGTTTTGTTTGTGGAAAACTAGATCATAAAGTAAAGAATTACCCACTAAATAAGAAAAAGGAGCCACTGCCACCCAGAACGACAGCCCATACTAGAGTTTTGACTATCACTGAATAGGATTTCTAAGCTTCTAAATCAGTAGTTGAAGTTATTATTCATATTCTTAATAAGAATGCAAAGGTTTTGTTTGATCCCGGGCCCAATCTATCTTTTATTTTACAAACTTTTGCTTATCACTTGGGTATTCAACCTAAACCATTGGACTATGGGTGTATATAACTACTGCAGTTAAGGATACTTTGATAGCAAACTTGCTTTATCCGTCTTGTTTGATTTTTATCGGAGAACATGAACTCCTTGCTAATTTGATTCTCCTAGAGATTTAGGGCTTTGATATTATACTTAGCATGGATTGGCTATCTTCCTATCATACTAGTATTGATTGCTATACAAAAATAATCACTTTTTGCATACCAGAGTAGCCTATCTTTTATTTTTAGGGTATTAGACATGATACACTTCCTTGTCTAATATCAGCGTTTCAAGCTCATCGATTTATACATAAGGGTTGTTCTTGCTATGTTATATGTGTAAAGGAGAATTTAAATCAAGCAGCTCATCTAAATGAAATCCCAGTAGTCAAAGAGTTTCCTGATGTTTTTCTAGATGACTTGCTTGGATTACCACCAGATAGAGAGAGTGAATTTGCTATTGATTTAGTCCCTGGAACGACACTAATATCTAAGCCTCCCTATAGAATGGCACCACTCGAGCTGGAAGAATTGAAAAAGCAACTACAAGAACTATTAGATAAGGGTTTTATTCGACCCAGCATTTCACCATGGGGTGCTCCAATACTGTTAGTTAAGAAGAGGGATGGAACATGGAGACTTTGTATTTATTATAGATAGTTGAACCATATGACAATAAAGAATAAGTATCCTCTGTCCAGAATTGATGATTTTTTGATTAATTGCAGAGTGCATAAGTATTCTCCAAGATTGACTTGAGGTCAGGTTATTATCAATTGAATATTAAGAAAGAAGATATTCCTAAAACAGCTTTTAGAACTCGGTATGATCACTTTGAATTTGTAGTAATACCTTTTGGTTTGACTAAAGCCCCTGTAGCTTTCATAGAATTAATGAATAGGATATTTCACCCACTCTTGGATAACTGTATTATCGTATTCATTGATGATATATTAGTGTATTCAAGGAATGACCAAGAGCATATGGAGCACTTGAGAAATGTATTGTCCATACTAAGAGAAAAGAAGTTATATGTAAAATTCATTAAATGTGAGTTTTTGTTAAATGAAATTGATTTCTTAGGCCATGTTATTTCAAGCAACGGCATCTCAGTTGATCCAAATAAAGTTGAAGCAGTAGTTAAGTGGGAAGTACCAACAAATGTAACTGAAATTAGAAGTTTCTTGGGCATGGTAGGTTATTATAGAAGATTTATGAAGTGATTTTCTCAAATTGCTAACCCCCTCACTAAGCTAACTCAAAAGAATATGAGATTTGAATGGAGTGAAAAGTGTGAAAAAAGTTTTCATGAACTAAAGAGGAGATTAACTAGTGCTCCTATTCTCACAATTCCCAATGGTAATAGAGGATTTGTAGTTTACACCGATGCTTCAAGGAAGGGCCTTGGATGTGTTTTGATGCAAGAAAGGAAAGTAATTGCTTATGCTTCTAGACAACTAAAGAGTTATGAACTAAATTATTCGACCCATGATTTAGAGTTAGTAGTAATTATTTTTGCACTGAAGATTTAGAGACATTTTATGTATGGGCAGACATTTGAAATATTTATCGATTACAAGAGTTTAAAGTATATTTTTACTTAAAATGAGTTAAATATAAGGTAGCGAAGATGGATAGAACTTTTAAAGGATTATGATTGTATCATCCGATATCATCCGGGTAAGGCCAATATTGTAGCTAATGCACTTAGTAGAAAATCTACAAATTTTATGGCTAGTTTGGTTATGAAACAATGGGAATTATTGAAAGAAAATGGTGATATGAATTCTATCATGAATAAGCAAAACTCAATATTATTGATGATCTCTATTCAGGTTCAATCTGATTTCATTCAACGAATTAAAGAAAGACAGCTACGAGATCCACATTTAATCCACTTGAGAAAAGAATTAGAAAAAGGATCAATGATTAGTTTTCATGTTTTAGAGGCTGACCTGTTAAGAATGGGCAATAGAGTATGTGTTCCAGATGACCCAAATATCAAGGATTAAATCCTGAAGGAAGGTCATAGTTCCAAATCCACCTTGCACCTGGGTAGCACAAAAATGTATAAAGATCTTAAAAGTCATTTTTGGTAGGAAGGCATGAAAAAGGAGATTGTAAAATATATTTCAAAATATTTAACGTTCCAGCAAATCAAAATTGAACACCAAAGACCTAGAGGGTTATTACAACCTTTAGATATTCCTGAATGGAAATGGGAAAGTATCACCATGGACTTCGTTTCAGGCCTACCCAGAACCTCCAAAAAGCATGATGCTATATGGGTGATTATTTATAGGTTAACTAAATCGGCACATTTCCTACCGATCAATATGACATATTTTATGAATAGGTTGGTTGAATTATATATTGGAGAGATAGTAAGACTTCATGGTGTTCCAAAAGAGATCATCTCAGATAGAGACTCTGGATTTCTTTTTAGATTATGGAGAAGGTTACAAGAATCTATGGGCACTAAAGTCAAATTTAGTACTGCTTATCACCCTCAAACCGATGGATAATCAGAAAGAACAATTCAAATACTTGAGGATTTGCTTAGAGCATATATCATGGATTGGAAAGATGAATGGGATAAAAATATTTCTCTTGTTGAGTTCACCTACAATAATAGTTACCAGTCTAGTATTCAGATGACTCCTTATGAAGCTTTGTATGGGCGAAGGTGCAGAACACCTATTTGTTGAGAGGAAGTTGATGATAGAAAATTATTAGCATCCGATAAAGTGCAGGAGACTACCTAAAAGATTCAAATTATAAGAGAAATGCTAAAGACTACTTAGAGTCGTCAAAAGAGCTATACTGACAATAGACGACGAGAAATTAAGTTTTAAGTAGGGGATTTTGTATTTTTGAAGGTCTCTCCTTCCAAAGGCGTGATAAGATTTAGAAAGAAAAGAAAGTTAAACCCTAGACTTATTGGACCTTTTAAAGTCATTGAGAGGATAGGTTTTGTCGCTTATAGGATTACATTGCCACTATCTTTATGTCATGTTCATGACATATTTCATGTTTAAATGCTCAGAAAATATGTTCATGATCCTTCTCATATCATACAATATGAGCCGAATATAATAAAAGAGGACTTATCTTATGTTGAAGAACCCATACAAATTATTGATAAGAAAGAGAAAATCCTAAGGAATTGGGTCATTCATCTGGTTAAAGTGCTTTGGAGTCATTATTCTATAGATGAAACTACTTAGGAGCTAGAGGAGGAAATGATGAAAATGTATCCTTATCTCTTCGCCGATAAAAGTATGATAAATTTAGAGAACTAAATTTTTATTTAAGGGGGGGAAGAGTATAATATCCCTCATATATGAATTAATAATTTATTTAAAAAGTAATAAATATGTTTTTGGTATTGTAAGACTTGGTTATAAAATTTAGGGAAGAGGAGAAGAAATAAGAAGAGACTTGGTTTTAAATCTTGAAAAGCAGGTATTCTCTATCTTTCTTATACTAAAATTTATCTTTATTCTTGCTTTGATTTTGAAAATATTTTTTTGAAATAAATCCAAAATCTACTTTGCTTGGCTGCCAAGTATAAATCTATAATATTATTAAGCTTATGACCTATCTTTCTTATTCTTCCTGTAACTTTTAATATAGACATTTGATTTAGACAAAACATAATTTATCAAAAATAGATTTATATATCTTTATTTTAAAATAAATTTTGAAGAATTTGGAGTTCATTTGCTAGCCCAAATATTTGTTTCAAATGAGCATATAAAATATGTAAAACAGAGTCGATACCTCATGATCTTTCTTTACTTTATTGCCTATATATTTTTGTTGGAGTCTCTGATTTATACAATACTAAATTTGTTAGAAAATATACTTATAGATCTTTCATTTGATACTAGAATTTAAAGATTAGGAGACTAAATGACTATTGAAATTTATGTTTTGTTAGACCTTATGGATTCTATAAAATAGGGATCTTATTTCCTGACCTTTGGCTACTAAATCATCTATAAATTTTTATAGAGATTTCTAATTTATATGAAACATATTTAATTTAAAACTAGATTGATTATCTTTCTAACAACTTATTTTTTATTAAATTTGGAGTATGTTTAATCATCAAAATAAATTTACAAATTACCCTTCTGATTTTGTCAAAATAGAGAATTGTATTAGTTTTACCTCTACTTGCTCATCCATTTCAAAACTGAATTCTTTGATGATGTTACCCTTAATTTCCTTACACATCAATATGTGTTAAGTATTACTCAATTTTATCTCATTACTATTCCATATGGTGCATGCATGATTTATTGTTCCGCATGTGCTTCTGATATATACCCATTTTTATTGTACCTGTCCTTTTGTACTCTGGTGTTTGTGGGATATTATGAACCTTTGCCAAAAATGATAAAGGGTATGTTATGCTTGGAGCCTGTGATGCTCTATTATGTTTGGTGGTCAGGTGGATCATATTATGTTTGTGATCCCATATCACCATTTATGTTTTTAACATGACATCGGATCGTTTATGATCCAATTAAAACCCTTTCTTCAATTGAGTCTTACATTATTGTTCTAAATTATTATGCATTCCTATTATTTGTGTTTTGCTTATCTGAATGTAAATTGTAAATATTTATATTGACACTGTACTTGCTTTATGTTGACCATGTATATTTTGTTGTTCCGCATGTGCTTCCTAGATATGCCACTTTTATTGCTTATGTCCTTTTGTACTCTGGTGTTTGTGGGATATTTATGGACCTTTGCCAGAAATGGTAAGGGATATTATGTTCAGAGCCAGCTATGCTCTTGTCAGCCCCTATGACTTCACTCAAACATGGGTGGATGGAGCTCTCAGACGTGAGAGACATATATTTGGTGGTCATTCAGCGGTGGATGTTTCACATTATGCTTATGGTCCCACTCACCCTCATTGTCTTTGATATGATATCCAAAGCATTGCTTTTGAATTATTTGTGCGCTTTGGATAAGAATGAAATGAATGTTATGTCTGATATGATATTGAGCTTATGTTCCTCATTTATTCACTTGATAAGCTTTGAGATTATCCATTCACCATTGATATGCTTCGCAATATGTTTACGTCATTGACATGCTTCAAAATATTCTATATGCTATTGTTATATTCCGAAATATTTTCAATTGCTATTGATATGTTCTGAAACATTTTACCCTACATTGATATATTTAGAATATTTCATTTGTCATTGATATATTCTGAAATATTTCATTTGTCATCGATATGTTCTGAAATATTCTACGTGTCTTTGATATGTTCTGAAATACCTCTTATTTTATTGATATGCTCCAATTACTTTGTATTCCATTTATTATGAACTAAATATATTTTGAATGAAATAATATTTGAACTCCTGTATCTAATGAGTTGATATCCATAGATTCTTGTATCTCTGCTTTATATCTTGATACCAGCTTGTTTGTATATCATTCACTCTTATCTTGGATTTGTTAAACGTTTGCTGAGCTTTTTAGCTCACTCCTTTGTTATCAAATCTTTCAGGTCAACTTGACACTCATTCAATATTAAGATTATGCTGAGGCAGTGGAGAGCTATACAAATTATTGGCAAATATTATCGGATGATTTATTGTAGTTCTTGTATAAGTATATTTCATGTATAATGGAATGTTATCGATGAATTTGATTGATGTATCATGTAAAAGTTTTAAATGACCTTTTACATTTAGAGTTAATTTGGAATGCTGAGTGTTGTCTACAATGAAGTGAATTTGGGGCAAATAGTTAGTTTAGTGATTATATAGATTCTTTTGTTGATGAATCATAAGTGTGATTAATATCTGTTAAGTTAGTTTTGAGTTTCATAAATGTTTGAGTGATATGATGTATGACTATAAACTGCATAGGTTTTATATATGTGAATTTTGAAAGTTTTAATGTTTCTCGATATCCTCAAATGTTTGATTTAATCCTGGATGGATTGTGATAATTACAAAATTATCGATTTATGACATAGTCACACCTCTCGAATGTGATATAATTCGGGGGGCGTGACAGTACGTCAGGTGCCCAACGTCGTAGGATCATTGGATGGCTGCGGATAGTCCAAAATCCTTTCAGGACTTATTATAAATCATCGTCAAAGTATAGCTTGCATATAAAGAAACCATTTTCCGGCATATGAAGGCCAAATGTCGATGTTCCCCATCGACTCCTGAAGAATGAGAATAATAGTAAAAAAGATGTTTTGAGTTTGACCACATAGCCAACAATCGTCATGGACCATATCTTAGTTCTTCAGAATCAGCAATCTCATACACAATAATCTTATGATCAGCCTACACTTCTGGAGTAAAAAAATCCAAGTAAAGATTCGGACTTCCAACAGGAGCCTTGAAGAGGCTATTCCAAAGTCGAGGATATCAGAAATTGGGAGCAAGAGGTCATGATCTAGAGCGTGAGCAACTTCTAGGCTGGTTCATCAGAGGAGCATCCTGCTGGAAAGAAACCAGCGAAGGAGCATCCCGCTGTAAAGAAACCTGCGAAGGCCGCTGGGAAGAAACAAGCAGAGGAGCATCCCGTTGGAACAGAGGAGCGGCTTGCGAAGCAGAGTGCCACACCATCTGGCTGCTTGCATCCATGGTGATGAGAGCCTGTTGTCACCGTCTCTTGCCATAGAGGCCGTCAGCCATGCCTAGGGGAGAAGCAGCTACTGCCCTTCCCATGCCTAAAATCGTCGATCGCAGAAGCAACTACCGCCCTTCCAATCGTCGTGGACCCAGCACCGATCACAGAAGTAGCTGCCCCCTTCCCACACCTGAAATCTCCATGGAAACACCAATTATAGCTGCCCTAGGGAGGGAGTAGTCGTTACCCTTCCTTCGATAAGGAGAATGAGAAGCCGCCATCCCCAACGTCGATCGCAATTGTGAGTGCTAGGGAATGCCCGAGGGAAGAAGCTTGAGGTAGCGGGAGAAGCATCGAAGAGAAAAGTTGTCCTTCACTATTGCACGCCCGTCGTTTGATAAGGAGAAGGAGAAGGAGAAACTGTTGTCCTTAGCGCCAATCGCAGTCATAAGTACTAGGGAGTGAGCTCGAGGGAAGAGCATCGTCGCACTTCACAACTACCCTTTCTCTAAAATTAAGATTTTTAAAAATTAATTTTTAATTAGTTAAGGTCTCATGAAAAACTAAAAGAGAATTTCATTAGCATATATTTTAAGTGAGTCAACTTAAATTTGTATTTGAAGTAAAAAGGGTTAAGATTATTTACTCTTGAAGAGAAAGAAGTGGCAACCAAAATATATAAGTAGGGGGAGAGAGAATCCCCTTGCCTAATACCTTATTTACTCTTGAAGAGGTTTGGTCATTATTAATGTAGCAAGCCAAAGAGGGTGATGATGGATACATTCCACAATCCAGTAATTAATTTATGAGAAAAATTAAAGATCGTCCAGGCATCAGTGCTCACCTTCTCTGATAAGCGATCATAGTTCTTTTCAAGATAAGTTTAATGAAAACAAAAAGGATTCTTCTCTGTACAATCATAAAAGAAATGAGTCATCTTAAGCGATCATAATGTTATTATGGATATTCAAAGGAGATTAGCTTATCCAAGAAAGGCCTAATCCTATTGGAATGATTTTTTTTATAAGAATTAACAAAAAGATATCGATTAAAAAATCTTCCTCTACTGAGAATAAAAATAATAAAAGTATTTATCCAACCCTAATGAAAAATCATAAAGTTATGAAACGACTGCATTAAAGAGGCTTTCATAATTCTTCCCCCTACTAGAGAGAATAGAAAGCTAAATTTTCTCATAAGAGAAAGGCTTAATCAGTTCATTGGTAATGTTTTTAATTTATGAACTAAAATCATTGTAACTTAGTTTTAATTAGTTCAAATTCTTATATACATTAGTATTAATCTTATTATATTTATTGAAAATTACTAAAAATTTATTTTAGAATTTAAATAATTTTGAATATAAATTAAGAATGTATTGATATATTTTAAAATGAAGGATGATAATTTTTTTTTCACATAACCTTAAAATTTATGTTTATAATTTAAAAAAATTATAATATTAATTTTATTTATTAAAAGTAAAATAATAAATATTATTCTCAGTTAGAATGCTTTTGAAAGAACTTACAAAGTCCTCGTTACTGAATCAAATATTATCACTCTAACAAAAATTATGATAACTCGGTTTCGATTAATTAATTAAGATTTTCAGAATGCAACTTCACCTACAGGCATGGAGGTATTATAAAATTACTATACAAGAATATGAATGATATATATATATATATATATATATATATATGTTTATTTATTTCAAGATAAATTATGATAAAAAATTTCCTTTTCCATTTGTCTTAAATGGATTTCTTTATACTTGTTTAATATGAAGAAATGATAATAAGAATAATAAGACATTCATTATCCAGTAAGGATTTTTCAATGAAGTTAAAGCGTTTTTTTTTATCCAATAGTTAAAAATATTATAACTCTACTTAAAAAACTATAAATAAAAAAAATCCTATAACTCTATTCAAATACAATAAACCAAACTCTATTAAGAAAACACTGCAACATTGGAGCAGTTTGATCTTTTAAAAAAGGAAATAAAAAAAAGATCACTTTTGGGAAAAAAAAAAAAAGAAGAGAAGTGTGATACGTTTTTATTTTATTTTTTTAATGTTATTAATTTTACGACTAAAGTGAAACCCAATCCTTGTCACGTAAACATACCCTTAATTAATTATATAATAATAAAATGTGTAAAAAGTGTGGAGATGCTTAATTGTTTTTGCTTTGTCTGATATATGGGTGGGATATTTTAATTGATGCTTTCATTCCTTTCTTTCTTACGAAGGTTTCATCAAATGCGGCAATCAGAATGCCATGCACAAATCTCCTATGTATCCATCCATCCTTACAGAAGATTGTACACGATTAAAAAAAGATACACTAAATATGCTTGCTCAAAATGGTACATTATCTCACTACTGCCATCAACCCAAAGTAAAAAACGGAAATCACACACATCTGCTTGCCACCCCCAAAAGATGAATCTTTTGCTTCGTAGAACACCAGCCGCTTTCTGGAGCTGCTACGTGGTCGCAGCCGCAGAAACTGGAAGCGAGCAAGACCGGTGGCCACCAACACTCTTTGCGCCGGCACCGGCACCGGCTGGCTGAAGCAGAGTACGGCGGTAAAAGTCTCTCTTGTTCTCGCTCGACCCGCCCCCCCAAGGCCTTCTACTTCTAACTCGGGTTTCAGATTCTTGTGGTTGCTGCCACTGGTACAGACCGCCGTAGCTTGACGAGCTCACTCTGGCTTCCTGCTCCACCTCGTCGCCGTTGTTCGATCTCGAAGTCCAGCATTGGTCGGTGGAATCGACGGAATTAGGCTCCCATGGGGAAGCCCAGGGCTGACCGACGACGCTGTTGCTCCCTGCAGATTCCTGAGGCTCTACTTCACCACCACCACCCAAGTCCGTCAATGTAACGTATCTATGGAGGCTTGGCTCCAAAAGGTCGTCCTTTGCGACTATCTCCGACTCCACGAACGGCTGTTCCGTTGCCAAACCTCTCCGTCCATGCCGCCCGTCGAGCGAGCCGTTGTTGTGGCTGAATCGGTCTCCGGCGTAGCTCCTGTTCTCGGAAGAGCTGGAGTTGAGATCGGCCACGGCGTCAACGATGGAGAAGGCCTTGGAGACGCAAGCGGGGAGGGAGAAGGCTGCGCCGGGATGCTGGTTCCCGATGTCCTCGAGAAGCAAGGAAGCGTAGGGATTTGGATCGAGCAAGGCTTCTTCTTCTTCTTGGTTCAGTCCGAGGGCGTGGTCGAGGTCTCTGGATGATCTCCTGGAGGATCTGTTTCTTGTAATGGTCCTCGGATTCTGGACCTCCACCTTGGCTGATGCTTTCTCTGTATCTTCTTCCGCCGCCGCTGCTGCATCTCTCCCTCTGCAGCCCATGAGCTGCCCGCGGACGCAGTCGGTTACCGGGTTGCTGCTCTTGACCGCGTTTGTTAGCTCTGTCGCAGCTCCATTCTTCTGAAAACCTTTGCTCCCTTGAGCACCATTTTCGCTTAATTTCTGCAACAGATCAAGCCAAGATTATGACTTGCAGATCTCTGCTGCATCAAGATCCAAGAATAAAGAAGACGACAGCACAAAAATGGCTGCATGTTGCTCACCTGGGTTCGAGGTTGGCTCAGCTTCTGCGTCCCTTCCTCCCCTCCTCTTTTCTTCTTGTTGACGTTTTGGTGGGTTCTGTTGAGGACGTTCTCATCGACTTCCTTCATTGGACTCCTTCGGTAAGGCGACTGCTCAGCCTTCCTCGAGGAGCTCCGGCTGAGGGACTGCGGCTGATTTGGTGGCGGAGCGCGGTAGGAAGCGTTCTCATTGGAGATCCGAGTAGTACTCGCCGGCGATCGCGGCTGAGGTGAAGCGCTCCTCACTGCTCCTGTCTCGCGGCCTCTCTTGTTAGGGGCAGCAGGGGAGACTCCCCTCCCCTTATCTCGCGCCGGGACAGCCACCATTTTCGCTGGCTGCCTCGATCTCCCGCTGGTGGTGACAGGCGAAGCCGGGACTTCCGTGCGCCTCCCGGGCGACCGGCTCACCCTCCGTCCTCCGCCCCCGCCCTCGCCGCCTTCCCTCTCCCTGCTCCCGGACCGCTCCCTGCCGGGAGTTCTCCGGTGAAGGAAGGGCCTCGATACGGGCTTCTCCTCCCCCTCCTCCTCCTCCTCCTCCTCCTCCTCCTCCTCCTCCTCCGCCTTCTTGTCACTGTCAAAATCATAGCTTCGCTTCGAGCCCGAGTACTTCCCGTGGCCACCCCCGTTCCCGTTTGAGGCATTCCCGGACGAACTGCGGCTGAGGCGGCCGCACTGGATCAGAATAGCGTCCGGTTCCTCCTTGGTGCAGCTGGAGCTCCCGACGACTGCAGTAGGCCTGAATTCCTCCACCACTGGCATCACCAAGACCGGGTCGGCGCCACAGGTCTCGACTTTTCTGCCGACCTTCTTCGTCGGCGTCTCGCCTTTCTTGCCCTTCACCTTCTCATCGCCCGCAGCAGATTCAGAGGCACTCTTCCTCGCGTTCTGGATGATGACAACCGCTTCCTTCTTCACAGCGGCCGATTCTGCCGCTGCTCGAGACGGCTTTTCCGCTTTCGTCTCATTTGGGATTGCTTTGGATGCACGACCATCGCGAGAAGACGCCTTCTTCTTGCTGAAACAAAGGCCCATTTGGTTCCTAGAGGGAGGAGGAGGGAGAGAGAGGAGCAACTGCTGCCGTTTGCGGCTCGAAAGAAAGGGAGGAGATTTGAAATAGTGGAGAAAAAGGGCAGGATTTGAAGTAGTAGAATATTATGGGGTTGCTGCGTGGGGCAAGGAAATGTAGCCGTTGGTAGTAATATTTACGCGTATATAATAATTACGAAGATTCTCATCGTTCTCTTTCTTCTGCTGTGGGATTTTGAATGGCGTAATTCCAAACCTTGCAACGGCTACCTGTTTTAACAATGGAATCCGACCCCCCCATCTACCATCTTCTGTCTCGTTATTTTTTACTGCTGTCACAGTCTCATAGAATTAATTATATGTGATGTAATTAAATGTGAAAAAAAAAAAAATCTTTAGAGCACCAAAGGTACGTACCATGTCTTCGATATGCCAGCAGATATTGGACAGGATTCATTTTCCTCGGGTGCATTATTCCCTGCGGTAAATCGGAACAAAGATGGAACATACATTATTCCTGCAGTAAATTATACCTTCTCTAAATTGAACTTGATAAAAAAAAAAAAAAAAAATGGAGACGAGAAGGGTTGACAAAGGTGAATAGTAAACATATCTTTAGGACAAAGGTGAACGGTGGACATACCTTTTTTACGTCAAAAGTAAGAGCGGAAGCAACTCTGAAGACCATCCTGGGAAAAGAAAAGAAAAGAGAAGCACTTTTCTAGTGGGATTCAAACAATCCACTGAGTGTCTCCTCACCATTCCCCACTTTACATGTGAATGAATATGAGCAGCTACTGTGCAGATCGATCGATCAATCACTTGGGTATTTATTTACCTGCAAATGCACAGTATAAAGATGTAGATCCAGACACGTTACTTGCCCGTTTTCAGGAGTTATGGGGACAGCAGATGAACAAAATAAGTTTCTTTCTGTTAGTTTCTGAGATACACCAAAACTATTGCTTCCACAAATCCTACCAAAATAACATAAAACTCCTGTACCACCTTATCCCTCTTTTCCAAGGAAACAGTAATTAATATATGTCTTGAAGATGAAGACATCATTAGACTAAGCAATTATGCATATACTTTGTACCAAGACACAATCCTCATTTTGCTGCTCCCAAGTGAGTCAGTTCCAACTGATCAACTTGGCTTAAAATACCTTGGTAGAAACCAATGGAGCACTGATCAGCCTACTAAATACCCTCCAGGATATGGTGGCATCCCCATGCAATTAATTGCATAAACCTAGCTAACAACAGATACTCAAAAACTCCAAGCTAACATGATTGATATCACCATCATTCACCGTTTGATCTTCCTCTAGTAAATCACAAACATATACCCATTAGGAACACAAGCAGTAAGAACTTCCCTATAGACTTTCTGTAAATAAGCAAATACAAAGCAATACAAATCAATATTCTTGTTACTTATCAATAGAGATTGTGAGGTGCAGGATCAGTTTAGTAGGGCATAGGGGCACCAAGTCATGGCATGAATGAACATCTGCCGATTGTGTTAGGTCGTCAATGAACATCTCAAATACAACTCCAAGAATCAGTATGTATTAATCTAAAAGAAATTTTAATATATTAATCTAAAGTGACAAATAAAAAAGATAGGAAACATAGTGAACAATAAATTTAGGGAAATTGGATCTTTCAAGCCTCTAGATTCAGCACAGCAAAGAAAAAAAATGGATATGTCTCACTAGTAAGCACTAAATTAAAAACATAGTCATATAAATATTAAGAACCAAGAAGTTAACAAGAAAAGAGAATAGAGAAGAAACATAAAGTATACAAACAATGTAGCATGAGTATAGGCCAAGCAAATGTTCATTTATTCCAATAAACATTTTGTAAAGAGCAAAATTACATCAACAAAAAGGTTACATCACCATTTATCACCACAAGCAAACACAAGGTGAGTTGGTTATCAAATCAACACACCTAAAACAGAACTATTACATACAGAGACGCTTCTGTTTGATGCAGTTTCTAAGCTAAGATTTCATACAGTACCATGATGAAACAAGAACAAGAGATATCCCAAGGACATTTTGCATAATGTAATAGTAAATTCCTCTTTTTCCAAACAGCCTAACATAATTCTTCATGCAACACTTCAATAAGAGGAATAAGGGGGTCAGTACATAGGAAACAATGAAACAGTAACCAGGTGTGTATGAAAAGAATAATCGATATGAAATCTGATGCATTCTGTTTTTCTTTAGAAAAAAAAAAAGCTTTAGGTTTATTTGTACCTAGATCCAGTTAGTTGGATTATTTGTTGGTTTCAAGTGAGTTCTAGTATGGGCCTCCTTGAATCAAGCTGTGGTTAATCGTTGTGGGGTCTAATTACTCTTTTATATGGAATCATCCATTTAGCTAGTTGAGTATCCTGTTTCTCATTTAATTTGGGTCCCGACAGGAATTGCCTAATACAGCAGAAACAAAAGGGCAGCATCCTGAATTGGATTGACCGACAGCAAGGACCACATGCTTGCAGGATGCTCTCAACTAACAAAAACAAGGTTTCTTTGTTCTTAAGAGGCCTTATATTTATCTCTTCTTTTGAGTTTCATCTTGCTTTTGCCGCAAAAAGCCCACTAACCATTCATACTTCTCATATTTCCTCTCCAATCTACTATTAAAGGCCTATTTGTTATCTCTTAATGTTATCATCATGCTGCTGCCCAGCACAGATAATGGGAGCAGTAGTGCAGAACAAGTGGTTAGTGCATACAAGACAGTTTACTTAAATAACTGACACACAAGATATCTTCCTTTTCTTGAACATATCCATATGGAAGGATTCTTAAACCTCTTCCTCAAATATTCCAATTGTAAAAAGCCAATTCAATGATTGGTGATTGCAATCATGCCTCAATATGAGCCGTTAGATTTTACCATTGGCCATTCTTTGACTCACTTTAAACTCAAATCCTTGCCACATCTAGAGTCAGAATAAGATGTGAAAAATATCTAATCCAAATGATCAATTGTGGTGATATATGCTCATTTAGATCGGTTGTATTACTCTATGAAGTTCACGACAAAGTACATTTAGTTCGTAAGAGTCATTAGAAAAGTCACATCACAAAAATTTGTCTCAGTTTTCACCCAGCCTGCAACTATCTATTTAGATGCAAGGTCTATACTTTTCTTACCTGCTCCCATTCACTGATAAAGCCATAAAATAAGGTACTTAGTCTGAACTCTGAAGTACTTTCTTTCAGACAAAACTTCACAATTAACAACCTAACAGGAAAATGGAGATCGGAATCCAGAGAAATGGAAGGACACATCACTGGGACAGCTCAATCTTGCAAATTAACCAGGCCAAATTTTGTGAATTTCCATGTAGAGTAATGAACAAAGATCTTACACTTTTATCGATGCCGAGATAACAATGCCAAAGTCTATGCAAGTTACAGGATAGCATCACAATTAAACGAGGATAAGTGAAGTCCAAAAATCTTCAAGATAATAACATCTGACAGTGTTGGTATATAACAAAACATAATGAGCAGAGAAAAATGCAATCTGATTGTCTTAACAGAATATGTAAAAAATTTTGTAACAAGCTAACGAATGATTTATACACAAAAGAAGCAAGAGTGTGTTTATTTCTTTCATTAAAAGAAAACAGACAACTTGCTGGAGAGAGAACTCAATGGAGATAGTTGTGCTATCAAATTCCAACTATATCACAGGAGAACTTCAGGATCCAATATCACAATGAGGAGAACAATATCTCAGATGCCTTGACCCCTTAACGCCTTAAAGAAGGGCGTTGAGGTTCTTGATGCACTTCCAAGCATTATTTACAGAACCTACGGTTTTAAGAATCTATCGAGATCAAATGAGAAACTTGAATGCAAATACCTTTCTGGAACTATAATTATACCAAGTGAAATATAGGACAACCCCAATTATGTGCATCCATTGGATCACAAACAACAATTATCATTATTCATAATCTCAGCTGAAACAGAGAGAGGATATGCAAGCAGGAACTTACTTCCATGGCATCCTCAAAAGTCCCCCGTTCTACTTTTCCTCGTCAAAAATATTAATTTATAGTCCACATATTATATGGTACCAAGAGAAAGCTAGAGACAGAGCATCTGCCAATCCAATCTCGCTTGCCCAATTCTGAAATCTCCCATCTTTACATCGGATTGCACATCACCAGCTCAATCCGAGGACAAATACTCGAACTCATCCTCCTTGAGATGGGCGAAAAACTTGACAGGGCGGACCTGGCCTTCCACGTCGATTTCGAACTCGACCTTGACCGGGAGATTGGCGGAGATCCTCTTCCCTTTCCAAACCCCAACATACCGCTTGATTACCCCTTCCAAGCCGTCCAGATCCAGGTCGGGCGCCTTCATCACGTGGTAAACCTTCAGGGGCACCTTAACCCGGACCCTTTTCCCAACCATAGCCGCCGCCAGCGGCTCCTCCTCTTCTAAACCCGAGGAGAGGTTGGAGGAGAGGGCGATCCGGCATGAGACAAGCCGCCTGGAGGCGAAGGCACGCACGGCGAGGACCACTGCGGGCCGGGAGAAGGCGCTTGCTGGTAGAGGAGGAGGAGAGGTCGGGCCAGCGGAGGGAGGGGAACGACAGAAGAGGAAAGAGGCGAGGGCGGCGGCGGATGCGGTGGAGATGGTGGTGGCCGGTGTCGGCATTCGTCAGGTTCCGACCTCAAAAGATCTAATGCTCTCTTCGTATTTCTAACTTCTCTTTGGAGCTTTTCGTCGAACAGTTAACGGGTAACCAAGTGGCGTGCGGTGATGCTATGGGAGGCGCGTGCACGGGGAAGTACGTCTCTTGCTTGCAGCCTGGGACATGCGAATGTGACGTTTGGCGAAACCAAAGGATAATACAGGGAGCTCTCTTAAGGATGGAAGGGGATTACTAAATTTTGTGCTCCAGAAACTTGGTCAAGTATTACTTACGGTGGGTGAAGAAATTTTGGCAAACATGTGGTGGACGTGTCAAGTCCAGACAAAGATTTCTGTTGCTATTTTTCGGCACTATTCGGAAGTTAATAAAGCAAGTATTTAGAAAGCATACATAGCAGAATAATGATCAAATCTGCTCCAAAAATATCAACATTCGAATCCACTTACCATACTAAACTTCAAATTTTAACAGAGCTCCGTACGACATGGCTGCAGACTAATACAAGTGGCACCAGCAATTCCTCAAGGAAGGTAACAAAGATCTGCCATATAGAATTAATGACCAAAACAAAATAACATAGATGGCAAGTGAATCATTATACTGGCTGGCCCTACCGGCTCAGTCATAAGGATTACAAAATAAAACAAGAGGGATAAGGAGATGCATCCAGTTCTTACCCATATCCATTCAAAATGAACATAATTGCAGGATCAGTATTTATTGAATATTCATAATGATTATAAATGGACAAAAAATATAATTGCTCCCGAACACAAACAAATAGTAGCTCATCAAGTGTACATTGTTCGATAATGTACAAGTTACTTTAACAAACCAAATGAAGGTTGGCTACCAAAATCTTCTAATGCTGGCATCTCCAAGCATCCGCAGTGTCTGGAAGAGATCCTATTCGTGCTCAAGTACACGGGTCACAATACCAACAGCAATTGTAGTTCCTGAAGACCGTAGGAATACCCTTCCAAGGGCTCGACATTTCGAGAACTCCTCCACACATACTGCTCCATTCAATTCGACCTGTAAGGAGTACACATTAATTTGAACAGCTCAGTCATCAGATGTAAAAGAAAATTGTAGTACATTAAAAAATCTTTCATAACCAACAGTAGTAACCCAAATCTCACAAGTATACATGGCAACTAGTTTTACTGACAAAACTAGCAAGCAGATAGGCAGCATGATTTTTCACCTCTACGATAGCACTTTGTTTTGCTTTGAGGATGCGTGGTGTGGGTTTAGAGACCTTTCCAGTCTTCTGGTCCAGCAGTGCTACCATCTTCACCACTCTTCCAGCCTCTTTTGCGTGATGTATATGAAATTCAACCTATATTTTCCTTCTTTTCTTAAGTGAAGCTAAGTTATACATTTAACAAATTAAATGTAGATTTCCATGCCAAACCTGTGATCCAGTTAGAATTGGCATGGCAATGTCCAAGACAAGGATCCTTAGCTCCAGATATGTAGCCACAGGCACTGCATAATCAGGATGACAGAGCACCCCCCCAGGCATAACATGACCAGACTCAATGCCTTGTAAGGTAACAGCTACATGGTCACCAGCTCTTGCCAAATTGCAGTTGATTGAGTCTCGCTCGATGGACCGTACTGTAGCTAATTCACCAGGTGGCATAACTAAAACCTGCAATATCCCCAACTCCCTACCATCAAAGACTACTCTTAAATACAAAAGTCAATGTATACTTGATTAAATATCACAATCATGATGTCACAAGCAATGCCAGCCATGCCCAGATAAACATTGAGATGCATCAAGTGGATTTAATCCAATCAACAACCTCAAATGAACATGCCTGATTGAATGCATACAAAACCCACTCTAGAAGTTCTCCTACGCAGTGCCACTCAAATGAAAAAGAACATTGACAAAGTCAAAAAGCAAATACGTTATCATATTTATGGTTCCAAGATAAATAAGGTTCAAGTTTTCTGGTATAAGGGCACCCAATTTTTGGCATGAATTTCAAGCATCCGAATATCTCATCTACAACGTACACAAAGGCATTGTGGAAACTTGACCTAGGATATAGCTAAACAATGCATATCACACTTACAGACTTAAAAAGCATGTAAGCACAAAGTTGTGTGGCAATTTAGCACACATTCCCTTAAAAAAACGGGGTACAGCTGTCAGTTCCTAAAGCTTAAAAGAGCAAATAGAAATAGCTACTTCTGTAGACCACAGCTGATACAGGAATATCTAATTACTATCTAGTGGAACAACTTAAGTTATTCTATGTAAATTTTTTTCATATTCGGATCAGTTCCCCTCCAAGAGCAAACATCAGCAGAACAAGATGAAAACACAACAAACGAAAGGTATGCATAGAAATATTCATCCTCAGAGGGAGAGAATTCAGCCTCCCGACAATTTCCCAACACAAACTGATGGTGACATCAATGAAGTGGAACGTTCTTTCTCCAACTTTGTCCAACATTGGTCTCAAGAAATTAGTCTATGTAAACTTAAGTTATTCTATATAAATTTTTTTCATATTCAGATCAGTTCCCCTCCAAGAGCAAACATCAGCAGAACAAGATGAAAACACAACAAATGAAAGGTATGCATAGAAATATTCATCCTCAGAGGGAGAGAATTCAGCCTCCCGACAATTTCCCAACACAAACTGATGGTGACATCGATGAAGTGGAACGTTCTTTCTCCAACTTTGTCCAACATTGGTCTCAAGAAATTAGTCTAAGTGGACCAGTATCCAGACTGGAGGACTCCAGGCAGTACTACTGTACTAAGTGGACCAGCATCCAGACTGCCACTTAATGCCTGATTTTATTGGATTACCTTTAGAACTCCTTTTTAGATAGGAAGAGCAGGAAGAGACGTGGCAGCAATGCAATCAGCAGGCAGATGCTCAACAAGAAGAGGAGTTTTGAAGATGCAAGGTATGCAATAAAATTCATCTTCATGTTATTTTCTTATTTCCTTTGTTTGTCCCCTTATTCTTTTCATTTTATCCCAGCAGCCAACCGTCAGTAGACAGTATATTTTTTATACCTACATACCAGCAGCTGAAAAGCAGTACAATCAATATGCAGTTGTAGTCCTTGCATTAAACATCTATGGCCATTCTTATAACAAAATGACATGATGAGTAGTAAACTATTAATCAATGGGAAACTGCACTTCATAAGTCAAATTCTAATAATGGTTCTCATTCCATTAATTTTACTTGAGCATTTCATACTTAGTAGCATGATTGCAAGTCTCAATAAATTTTGATGATGAATGTGTTTAAAACAATACCTTTGAACCATTTCGAATAGCTCCAGTCTCCAACTTTCCACAGGCTGCAACCTGTCCCATTGATGTCTTGATGACATCACATATAGGAAGAATAAGTGGCTTCGAAATATCCCTTAAAGGTGTCTGTAACGAATCTATTGCATCCAACAGACATAAACCATGATACCTGCAAAGTTCATTTTTTAATTACTGCAAATGCCAAACATCTGTGTATCCCATAGTAGAAAAAGCTTATGTACGCATATACAAAAAGGCACGACACAAACCCCAACAAACAACAAAATGAAAATGAACTGCTCTTACCAGGAAGATAAGCGAACATCAGAAGTGGCTGTAACCAAATTTTGGTTTTCTACAGCACTAAGAGGAATCCAAATGATTGAGGAATCCCTAAATCCACAGGAATGAAGAAATGAACCAAGTTTCGATTTTATAAAATCAAATCTTTCCTTCGAGTATCCCACAGCATCCATCTTATTTATAGTGACAATGATTTGCTCAACACCAAAACTTCTGACAAGTTGAGCATGCTCCTTTGTCTGCCCAATACCATGACCGTCCATACCTGCCTCAAAGGAGCCAATGGATGCATCAACAACAAGAATAGCTGCATCAGCTTGTGTAGCACCTGAGATCATATTTGGCACAAAATCTTTGTGGCCAGGAGAGTCAAGTAAAACAACACGAAACTTCTTTGAGTCAAAATAGGCAACAGCAACTGTCATAGTTACGCCCCTTTCTCTCTCTTCAGAGCTTTCATCCATTGCCCATGCATAAGCAAATGAACCTTTTCCCTGCATGTATACTAGATTAGGAAACCTAATTGACCATGCAAATTACATCAATATGCATAAAAAATTTACCATCTAACCAGTTACATGTCACTTCGCCTGTTTGTTGCTAATTTTTTAAACAAAAAAAAAGCCAGCAGGCATGAAATATATATTTGACTAATCTACCTTTCACAATTGCTCTACATAGTAAATGTACCTTTTCTTTAGCCTCTTTCTCATATTTGTGTATTTCTTTCTTCGATACTTTTCCCAAAAGATGTAGCAACCTCCCAGATAATGTTGATTTTCCAGAATCCACATGACCAACCTTGTAGAGGTATTCAATAAATTCATGACTTCGAGTTTAAAATAGACATTGAACACAAAAAACAAAGACACAAGTATTAGGCAGATCAGGTAGGAGATAGTTGGCTTACTATTGCAAGATTTAACTGCTTCAGAGTTCCTTGTTCTTTATCCAGTAACATCCATTCCTCTGGTTTGTACTGAGGTTTTGAATTAACTTTTCTGCTATGAAAAGGATTTTTATCCAACTTGACCTGAGCAAGATTTCTGCTCAATGTTGTTGATGTATCCTCACTTTCCCTGGAAGAACTGCTCCGACTACTCTCGCTTTCATCGAGACAACCAGTATTTGATGGTTTAGCAGATGACACAATTATTTTATTATCTGGTGGAGATAAAACTTTAACCTCCTTTCCCTTGTTGGATTTCGCCCTGCTGGATGCTGGCTTTACTATGTCAACTAGAATAATAGTATTTAAGGGAACAACAGAAGTCACTAGTACAGTTGGGAATAGAAGTACAACCAAGTGGTTTATTTTCTGATGTTAAAGCCAGCAATAAAAGGAATTAAAGATACCAATGCAACATGAGATCAAAAATTCTAAATTGATATGCATGATCTGTAACCAAAGAAACCATACTGAACGGTCAAGGAAAAACTACTCTTACCATATTACCTAAAGTATGGTCAAATGGAACCACAGTATCAAACTAAAATTTTAAAAAAACAATATAATTGCAAGATCAGCCTCAAAAAGTATAAGAGTTATCACGTACAAGTTTGTCAGGAATAATTAGACGTAAAAGACAGGTTACTTCCACACGAAATGGTTTTAAAATACCAAGAATTACCGAGAACCTAAGAAGTATAGACACAGACACGGACACAAACACGACATGGACACGGCGACATGACATTTTTTAAAAAATTAGGACATGGAAACGGTGAGGATACATGTATTTTTCTAAAACATATATATATATATATATATATATATATATATATATATATATATATATATATATGATATTTGATTATATACAATTTATACTTAAATTTTATAAATTCAGGAAAGTAAAACAAATAAATATCATCATACAAGTTAAAACAATTAAAATCATCTAAATTTAAGTATCCAAAATAAAGATTGAGTACATCAAGTAATATTTAACAATCTCTTGATATAATTGATATGTGTTTCTTCGCGTCGACCTCCATTTTCTTTTTTTTTTTGCTAAGTATATGACCCTCACGTGAGGGCCATGCGAGCGCAACGCTGCACGTGAATGTCCAACCCATGTATCCATGTATCCGTGTGTCCAACGTGTGTCAATCATGGACATGACCATCAAAAGCACGTGTTCGTGCTTCTTAGCTGACAATTTCTCAAATAGTTAAAGCACAAGAAAACAATTGCAATACTAAAAATGGTTTTATATTAACATCAAACAGTCTCAATGACTAAGTTCATTTATAGCACCTTCTACATAATCATAGCCAAGGTTTGCAATTTCGACCTGTACCGCCCGGTATGGGCGGTACATATCGATCCGCCAGGTTACCGGTATGCAGACCGCCCGCTACCGGGCGGTTCCACCAAAAATTGACGATCGACGGCCGATTGAAGAAGAAATCGACCGTCGGCGGTCGATTAAGAGAGAAATCGACCATCGGCGGTTGATTGAGGAAGAAAAAGGGAAGAAGAAGAGGAAAAGAAGAAAAAAATAAGTGGAGAAGAAAGAATATCTTGCCCGCCGCCCTCGCCTCATTGCCGCCACCCGGGTCGCTGCGCACTGCCGCCGCTATGGATCGATCGCAGCGATCGCTTTTCTCCGCGAGGAGACGAGCGTCTCGACGGGAGAAAGATCGAGTCGCCCCTTTTCTTTTTAATATTTTAATATTATATTATAAAAATATTATATTATATTTTAATACCGGGTGGTACGATCAGCACTGTGCTTACCGCCCGGTACGGACCGATAAGTCAAACCTTGATCATAGCTAATCTTCACCAAATCAGTTATGTATCACCACCAAGGTTCACTGCATCGATCCATACCAGCGTACCAGTATCTGATTGGTATGGTACGGTACCAGGTATCGAGCGGTATGCATAGTGCATACCACTCGGTACATTAAAATATTTTATATTTTATAATATAATATTTTATAATATAATATTAAATATAATATAATATATAAAAAATAAAAAAACGAGGCATAGCGTCACCCCGCGCGGGGATGAGGGATGCATACCGCTCGGTACATTAAAATATTTTATATTTTATAATATAATATTTTATAATATAATATTAAATATAATATAATATATAAAAAAATAAAAAAACGAGGCATAGCATCACCCCGCGAGAGAATGAGGCGTTGCCTCATCCCCGCGCGGGAACTAGGCGACGCCTCGTCCCCGAGCTATAAGACGAGGCGACGCCTCGTTCTCATATAAAAAAAATAAAAAAAACGAGGCATAGCGTCGCGCCGCGAGAGAATGAGGCGTTGCCTCATCCCCGTGCGGGAAGACTTGGCGACGCCTCGTCCCCGAGCTGTAAGACGAGGCGACGCCTCGCTTCTAGCGGGAGAACAAGGCATTGCCTCATCCCCGCACGAGAAGACTAGGCGACGCCTTGTCCCCGAGTTGTAAGACGAGGCGACGCCTCATTTTCTAGCAGGAGAACGAGGCATTGCCTCGTCCTCGCGGGGGAAGACTAGGCGGCGCCTCGTCCCCACGCGAGCGATACAGGACGACATGGCAAACCTTGATCACCACTAAATGTACATATAAAGGGAGGAAGCCAAATCCAAATACTAGTGTCTGGAAATGAAAAAAATGACTCTAGGAAGGAAAGAATTGGCATAACAGGCCTAGAATTATAGGACTTAGTACTTTTTAGGCAAAATGACAAGACAATATTCATATAACCAACCCAAGGAGTCTGAATTAAGGACTTATGTATTGTATGCATATTGCTTCGATGCTTTTCTTGGCAGGATTTCTCAAGCTTCTCAACAAATACCTTCAGGCAAAAAGAAGAATGAAAATAATAAAACAAAAGCCATTTACAATTTACTTATCATCATATGCTTATTGCCACAAACAATATAAGATTGAAGTCCAGAACAAACATTAGGTTAACAATGCACTTAATATGAGGCTCTAAGCAACCTACAACAGAAACATAGTAATGCGAACTTCATACAAGACAAAAATTGTTATAGAGTACCTTTCTCATACAAACTGGCCTCTTTGTTCTGAAAGTCATCAGGCAGAATATTGCTTTTGGATGTTAAAGTAGATAGTTGTGCATGGGACATGGCCATCACAGGTGCTCCTGAATCTCTGCTTGCACCATGTACTGTACAAAAGATTATGTTATGCAACTTTCCATAAGGCACAATGGAAGCCTAGTCTCAGCAGTAACATACACATGCCATTCACATATGATATCTGTAGCTGAAAAGCATCAAAATACCTTTTTCTTTGCCATAATTGGAAGCATAAACTTGAATAGCTCCACAAATGTCGCAACAAAACGAAGTCCCATCATTATCATATGAGCAAATTGAGCATTGCCACACTCCTGGCTCACTAGCAGTTTTATCAAGTTGAGATGTGATGTCTGCTCCAAGCAGTAAGACGTTCAGCCAAAAAATAGGGGAATTGACTTTTGAAAGGATGGTTATTTGTTTATTGCAAAAATGATGGTAAAAAGTTAACTAATGAAGAAAGGCTAAACCAGTGATTTAAAAAGCGATAGGCGCCAAAAAGCGCTAAGGCGCCAAAAAGCGCTAAGGTCCCAAAACGCCCGAGGCGCTAGGCGCTCGCTCGAGCGAAGCGAGGCGCTTTGAAATATTAAAATATAAATAATATATAATATAATTAATAAATATAATTATTTAAATAAAAATATAATATTAAATTAAAAATATCATTAATAGTATATTATTTAATGTTAATAATAATTAGACGAAAAGAAAAAAGGAGAAAATATTATTTATTATTAGAAGGGAAGATAACTGTTAACAGTAAAGTGATATAAAAAATCACGAAATTGGGAAGAGAACGGCGGTGAGAAGATGCAAGCTGGCAGCTTATGTGTCTCGCTGACCAGATGTGAAGTATAACCATCCATTCCAGAAACAGCTAACATTGTCTTGACTCGAAAAGGCATGCGATCGATTACCGACCATTTCTGTACATATTAAAGAAGAAATCACATCTAATGAGGAAAACATAACATCCACAATATCATATAAATTCACTTACTTAGTTTTCAGTGCTGCGAACGGCAGTAGCAGTGGACGCTGCGAACAGCAGAGGAAGACTCAACAGTGCTGTAAACGGCAGCAATGTCATGACAGTGCTGCGAACGGCGACGGACAATGCTACAAACGACAGCAGCAGAAGCAGTGGATGTTGCGGACAGCAGCAGTAGACAATAGCGAAACAGTGGCAGCGGACAACAGTTGCAACGAACAACAGTAGCGATAGCGGACAGCAGAGGAATCTGAGGAGACTCGATCGGTGACAGAGAAGACTCAATTCGCTGAATCCACGGCGGAGGTAGCGGCAGAAAGCGCCAACGGCGGAGGCACCAAGAGAAATCGTCGACGATGGGGCAGAGAGAGAAAGTGCACGCTAGGGTTGGGAGTCAAGGTCACACGTAGTTTTTAAGGTAGCTGCGTACGCACGCTAGGGTTGGGAATTAGGGTCGCACATAGTTTTTAAGGTAACTGCGTACGGTAGTTGGTTCGATTGAACCAATTAACGCACATTTAACCGAACCAAACTTAAAAAAGTCTGGTCCAATAGCTTGATATCAACTAGGTGCTCGCCCGAAGTGCCCGGCGCTTAGGCTCGGGCAAGCGCCTCATTGAAGCGCGTTGCCCGATCCTTGTATGAGGCGCTCGAGCCTCGCCTCGCCTCGCTCGAGCACTTAGGCGAGCGCCCGAGCGCCTTTTTAAATCACTGGGTTCAACAAATCACTCTAGAAAAAGAACACTGACACCAACTGGGGAAAAAGAAAAGTAGAGATGCCACTTACAATCTCCTTTCAAATTATGATCATAGTCATAGCTACTTTCTTCTACTTCATGTTCATATTGATAATCATCATAGTCATCATAAGTATCATAGTCAAGTCCATAATTAACTTTTCAAGGCATTTCCCTGAAATACAAATTTTTGGAAACCTGACTCACTAGTAGTTTTATCAAGTTGAGATGTGATGTCTGCTCCAAGCAGTAAGACGTTAAGCCAAAAAACTAGGGGAATTGACTTTTGAAAGGATGGTTATTTGTTTATTGCAAAAATGATGGTAAAGTTAACTAATGAAGAAAGGTTAACAAATCACTCTGGAAAAAGAACACTGACACCAACTGGGGAAAAAGAAAAGTAGAGATGCCACTTACAATTTCCTTTCGAATTATGATCATAGTCATAGCTACCTTCTTCTACTTCATGTTCATATTGATAATCATCATAGTCATCATAAGTATCATAGTCATCATCATAGTCAAGTCCATAATTAACTTTTCGAGGCATTTCCCTGAAATACAAATTTTTGGAAACCTGACTCAGTTTGGAAAGTAAAACTGGCATGAGCATGTTAACAAACATATTGAATGAGCAAAACAAGCAGCAGAAACTAAAGAAATCATTCATCATTTTCATTCAAGGTAAATCTCTCAGTATGGTAAGTGGGATGAAAGTCATTTGACTTCCACTCTAAATATACCAGTTTAAAGATAGTGTCAATTGGCGAAAGTTGATACACTGTATTATGTTGTCATCAAAAACAGATCAAAAAGCATACTAGAATGGCAAGACCATAATATATGTGGTACAACAATAGAAACCATCTTTCCATATGTACATAATATAAGTTTGGGCATCATATTAGTGGCAGTTTATGCGACACCCAAATTTAGTCCCTTATGGGACGTGAGAGCATAAAAATGTGTGTATATATACATGGATCATTACTATTAACTTACGCTTAAGCAACTCGAGTCATGTGTTTTCAGGCTTATCGAGTTAATTGGCCAATTCTTCCATCGAGTCGAGTCAGGACAATTGGTATTCTAGCGAACTCAATTCTTGTTTAGTGAAGAACTCAAGTAAGAAATGGTTACTCGTAGATACGATACAAAGCGACCAATGGGTTAAGTCATAGGTGCAAGCCTCGATGAGAATGAGAGAGATTATGACACCTCAATTTAGTACCTTATGATACATGAGAGGATGAGTGTGAGTATATATACTATTAAATGAACCTACTATTGACAAAAGCAATATTTGTTGCCCTATTGAGACACGTGGATGCCATCCTATCAGCAATAACTAAAAAACCCAGCTAATTTTGTCACGTCATTGGAAATCCTAACAGAAAATGCTCTCTGAATCAAGAATGATTTAGAGAATATTTTCCTTACCACTCATGGTGAGGGATCCCAGACTGAAAATAGTGGGTCCACAAAATACAAGGGGCACTCTCTCCCCCCTGTCTCTTTGACATCAAGAATGGTCAAGTGAGCTACTCTGGCAATGTCGATAAATGGTCCGAGGTGAAATATTACAAGGATCAATGGATTTGAGGTGAAATATAAAGAGGAAGAAAAGAATTGAGGATTCCAGAAGGGGGGGAAAAAGTTCCATAACCGAAGATAACCAACTGCTCTAAAAGAAAAGGACAACTAAATCTTGAGTCCTCAAATTGAGAAACAGCTGTTAACCTTAATTCAAAATGAATGTTCCTGTCTTCCCCTACAGAAAAAAACAAGATTAATGAAACTCAAAACATCTTTCACCATGAACAGCAATGATGAATCAAACTTTGTCCTAAAATCACTAGTTCAACTTCAAATTCATCCTTACCACATGAAACAGATCTCCTTTGACACATTATTTCCAAATACCAACCTTGCTTAAAACTAACCTAGTTGCCAGAAAAGCAAATTCAAAAGCTTTTCACCATAATTTTTCATCATAACGCCTAACAACAGGAGCATCTTGCATCACCTCTTAATCATATATTGACCGGTCATCAATATTTGAACCCATCGTCAACGTCCACGTATGTGCTTGAAAATTCTAATACAAATTTGTGAGCAAAAGGATTGCCCCAAAACTTATAAATCGTATGAAAATTAATGTTTCTGGCTTCCCCTACAGAAAAAACAAAATCAATGAAATTCAAAGACATCTTTCACCACGAGCGGCAATGGTGAATCAAACTTTGTCCTAAAATCACTAGTTCAACTTAGAATTCATCTTTACCACATGAAACAGATCTTCTTTGACACATTATCTCCAAACACCAACCCTTGCTTAGAACTAACCTAGTTGCCAGAAAAGCAAATTCAAAAATTCTTCACCATGATTTTTCATCATAATGCCTAACAACAGGTGCATGTTGCATCACCTCTTAATCATATATTGACCGGTGGTCAATATCTGAACCCATCGTCAACGTCCACGCATCTGCTCCAAAATTCTTATACAAATTTGTGAGCAAAAAGATTGCCCCAAAGCTTATAAATCGTGTCACTTCAAAGGTAGATAACACCCAAATGCGTCATCACTTGATTTCACTTGCAGCAGATCGTAAGAGAGTAAAATTCCAAATCCACATGTCCAAATGAAGTAAACTCTAATATCAATAAGATGCAACACCAGGCAACAGAAAACAAAGAACCATATTTGGAGGAGAACAAAAACCACAAACAAGAAGAGATTGGATAATCCTTAACAAATTTAAGTACATGAAGAAAAAATCAAAGTGAAACTAAGAAAAGGGAGGATGCAGTGAAGGAAAATCATACCCGGGAGATGTGACGGAAGCGGTGCCACTTCAAGAGTATAAATAGGCTTCTCGGGGGAAAAGACGCGATGGGGGCACTCTCGATGGGGCGCGGCGCCCAATCGCACAAGTCCAGTGGGTTTCCGGGGAAGGAAAATACGAGGGGAGAGGCGACGGCGACCGACGGAGGCGGACGCGGAGACGGAGCCGCTGCGCGAGGACGGCGACGAGGGGTGGGAAAGGGGAGACGAGAGGAAGGGAGCCGTCGAGGAAAAGGAGCACCGCATCGCCCAATATAGTGGGTTGCGGGAGGGATGTTGCTTTGAGATGCGTGCTATGGTGATCAAGAACAGATCGGCGGCTAGAAATGACCTTTCTCGGGCCTATTGTCTCCGGTTCATCGCTAGCCCAACCAGTAGCAATAACGGTCGGATCCCGAGGCCGTAGCCTCAACCCAATCCCGAGCCCATGGGTTCAAATGCTGATCGAACCCATTTTGATGACGCTGAGCCGATTCATTACGTCAAAAGGCTGCTCGGATCCAGATTTCCTGACCCGTTTGACTAGTCAACTTGTGCTATTTGGACTCCGTTTGTTGTTGACAATGCGGAACAGTGGGAATTGAATCCCTCGGAAAAAGGATACCGACGACCGTCTTATGTTTGAAGTATAAAAATTTAACTAGTAAGAATTTGGATATGGATACGATCAATTCGGATGGTCAATCATACATGATGGGAATTGATTAGAAGATAAAGGAACCCCCCTTTTTTCTTTTTGTTTTTTTCTACGGAATGTGTGTGATCTACGAGCTATAACTAGGCAGTGGGAGACTTAATCAAGGATAGACAATGGTTGTATTCATGATTTTATATTGTATTACAAGGATGATGCCAAACAGTGTTCGTATAATCTCTACCAGCAAAAGAAACATTTAAGGTATTCTAATATTTAAATTCAATTCAGTTCATCGAAAGGAAAGGCATGCAGGGAGAGCAAAATTCAGAAGATTAAAGTTTAGCTCGTCATCTAATTGTGATATGACATATCTTGCCATTCATTAGAGTCAGTCGAGCATTTCGAACTCATTTAGTCCTACGAATTTTAGATAAGTCAATTAATTATCTTCCACACCGATGACCCTTTGACAAACACGGGATAATACAATCTCATATCTCATCACTCGAGAAGCAAGGAGTGACACCGCATAGTTTAAGTAACATCGACGCCCAGTGTATGGACAAGCTACCTGAGGTGCCAACACGCAGTAAACGCCTACGTACTATCACGAATGGTCATTGCTCAACCACAACTCTTTGCTTAGCGAACTGTTCGTCACTTTTGTTTGCTTGTATAGATGTTTGGCAACATATTTTATCTTGGTTTTGTGTGATTTTACCTCAGAAATACAAGCAGAAATAGTCTATAAGGCTGCAGAACAATCACTCGCTGCAAAGAGCCAAAACTATCCAATTTTGGATCATTTTCGCGTGATGCAGTGACCTGGCCGAGCGGTACAAAATGTCAGCCATCTTAGCCCTCTAGAACCACTTGGGTGGCATAGGGCTGGATGGGGCTTTGAAATAATATCAGGCGTGAGTATTCATTGACTGTTGAACTCGTCCTGCGTCTGATACCTTGGGAACTATCATTTGTGGATTTATGATCGTTCTTACAGCTCTCTAAAGTCCTATTTCGCTCTCTTTCTCTCTTTTTCTATTGCACTCAAGGTGTTCGATGAATTGCTTATAAGAGCTGCCCTCTTTACAAGACATTGGGACTTGTACGTCACTCGTCTTAAAAACTAATCAATTTTTCTTTTTGTAGGTCCTTCGGGACCAGCACGAGGTTGCAAGTGGGCTAACTCTTTGCGGGTAAATACGCTTCGGCATTTTTATGACTTAGGCAATCTTAGCTAAGTCTGAAACTGTGGGCAAAAGTTGCTTCGTGACTTAGGCAACTTGAAAGCCTACCATTTCGATCTACAAGATACTTCATGAAATATTTCAACTCGACTTCCTCCAATCATAACCTCATATGAGAAGTGAGTTGAGACTATTCTAGCAGATTGTAAGATTGAGCTAGCTAGCGGAGTAGAGCAAATTTAGTATTTAGTGAAGTGGCAAAAGCTTCCCTAAACAGAAGCTAGTTGGGAGCCAAAAGACGTCCTACGACATGAAGAAGCCCACATCGATGCCTACCAACAAGCATTGACGAGGGCATTGACAGTTTAAATGAGGGTGAATGTCACGAACGGTCATCGCTCAACCATAACTCTTTGCTCAACAAACCATTCGTCACTTTTGTTTGCTTGTACAAATATTTGGCAGCATGTTTTATCTTGGTTTTATGTGATTTTACCTTAGAAATATGAACATAAATAGTCTAAAAGACTGTAGAATAGTCGCTCGCTGGGCGGAGCAAAAACAGGCCAAAACTACCTAGTTTTGGGCCATTTTTGAGTGCTGCGGTGACCTGGCCGAGCAGTGTAAAATGTTAACCATCTTAGTCCTCTGGAATCCCTCGAGTGATACTGGGCTGGATGGGGCTTCAGGATAATATCGGGCGTGAGCATTCATCGACTATTGAAATCGTCTTGCATCTGATATCTTGGGAACCATCGTTTATGGACTTGCAACCATTCTTACAACCTTCTAAAGTCTTGTTTCGCTCTCTTTCTCTCTTTTTCTGTTGCACTCAAGATGTTCGACAAATTGCTTGTAAGAGCTGCCTTCTTTACGAGATATCGGGGCTTGTTTATCGCTCGTCTTAAAAACTAATATATTTTTCTTTTTGTAGGTCCTTCGGGACTGACACAAAGTTACAAGTGGGCTAACCCTTTGCGGACAAATACGCTTTGGTGTTTTTATAACTTAGGCAATCTTAGCTAAGTCTGGATCTATGGGCAAAAGTTGCTTCGTGACTTAAGCAATTCCAGTTAAGTCTTCAAAGTTGTCGCTAGGGTGCTGCATGGTTTAAACAAATTCAGCTAAGTCCATGACAGTACGTTGATGCTAGTGATAATTAAATAACTGCGTATGTCGACCTAAGACGACAAAACGTTAGACGCTAGTGATAATTAAATAACTACGTAAGTCTGTGATAGTATGTTGACGCTAGTAATAATTAAATAACTGCGTATGTCGACCCAAGACCACAGAAATAAAAGTCACCCTCAAGAATAGCATTAGGGGATACTAAACAATTCCATATTATGGTTCTCTTTCTTCGGAGACACTCCCCGAGGTTCTTAGAGCTTCGACCCCTACTAACTTAAACTTCGGAAGGGTCAATCTAGGATCTCCCCGTCCAAATTTGACTTTTGTGTCACACACAAGTAACTTAGAAGTAAATGAGATTGGAAGAACATACCCCTTGTGATGAGATCCCTGTCATTACTTATGCATTACCTCATTGATAGTGTTGTGCATTTGATTTAGACCAAACCGTATCAGTACCTACGCCATTACAAAATTGTGTTGCACGTGTGGAGTCCTGAATGGCTGAAGATACAGAGTTAATGTCGTGCGTGTTTTAGAATCTTCAGTTCAAAATGGATAAATCAAATACCAGGGATGTTTTATTAAATTATGATATATGAGACACTTTATTGCTTTTAAACTAGATGGGCATATTGTATGTACAGAGTTAATTTGCTCACTTATGTAACCTCGTCGTTGACACCAGATGAGTATTTTTTTATTATTTTTTATCCTAAGTGGACACATCATGCTTTGCCCATTTATTTTCATAAATAGATGTATCATGTGGAATGAAATAATTTGGTCGTGATGATCTATCAGAATCATTAATGCTTATATATATATATATATATATATATATATATATATATATATATATATATATATATATATATATATATATATATAAACACACAAAATGATAATGATATTGTGCTTTGATCTTTTTTGTCATGGATAAATGTATCATATTAGGGTTCATAAGTATCTTGGAGAGTCTTAATTATATTTGAATTAGTTGATGGCCCTAGTTAAATTAAAACTCCTTAGTTAATTAAAGTCTATTCCTATAAATACATCTTCAGTCTCAAGGTTTTGATGAGAGGAAGAGGTAACGCACTTTGAGTGCTTTTAGATGATCTCTAGAATTTCTAAAGAGAGTTAATAAAAAAAAAATCGGATTTATATGAGAGGCGTACAAATAGAGTTATACTTGAGTGAATATAACTCAAGGGTCTTTTAATTAATATTATATATTAAAGTTTTAATTTTTTACGTCAATGTAGATAAGGATTTGTTAAACTGTGTTAATCTTATGTCGACTTTCTAGTATGTTATTTATTTATTGATATCTAGTGAATATCCTTTTTATCTTTGATTTGTCTTCTCCCTTTGAAACAAAGCGGTCTTAGAGTAATAATAGATTCAATAAAGATATCATCGATTATTTTCATTTACATTACTGTAGAGAAATTTGAGGAAAATAATAGTTTTACTATATAACAGAAAAGGATGAAGGATCTTAGTAAATAATCCAAAAAAGATAAGCAACAAATATTGGGTCATAAGTACTATTTATCTTTACATCATTAACATTATCGATAATGTTATTAGTAATAACTCTGGCACAGTTGTTTGGGATAAGTTTGAAAAGTTATATATGGTTAAACAAATTATATTTAAAACGAAAGTTACATAACCTAAGAACTAAGAAATACTAAGATTTAGTAGAGTATTCAAACATATTTTAAGAAATATTGGGTCAACTATAGAAAGTTGATGTGAAGATTGATGAAAAGCTAAAACGCTATTGCTTCTTGCATTGTTTCCCAACTTCTGTGACAACTTTGTGAAGATGATATTGGATGGAAAGGATATAATAATTTGGGGATATATTAAAGAAGCTTTAGTTTTTCATGCTAAATCTTGGAATATGAATAGTGAGACATTAGATATTTAAGATGAGGGTGACAAGAAGGATTTTTTTAACAGGGATACATCTCAACATTGAAAGTCGATATCAAGAGTCAGGTTTTTACATAATGTTGATATAAGGAATAATTACCAATAATTTTCTTTCTTAATATAATTTAATTATATATAAATAATATATTTTATGTAAATTATTAACTACATTATTTATGTAGTATGGTTACAGAAATAATTAAAATTAATTTCCTTAATCATGTAGACAAGTTAAAATTTTAATTAATTAAAGTGTTAATTAATTAAAATAGTTCAAAATTCTTTTTTGTGCATGAACCATAAGAAATAAATATTATATTTCTATCTTTATGTGTAAAAAAATAATTTAAAAATAAATTAAATTATTATTTAATTTTTGGATAGATCTCATTTTTCTGGTATATAAATGGGGCTCATCCAATTTGATTCCTTACTAAGCCTAATAGTGAAAGAATTGAGAAGAGTATTAGGATCCTCTTTTTTTTCTAACCAGTCTTGATTTATATTTTAAAATATTGATACCATAATTATTATAATTTTATGAAGCATAATAATGGTTTAAATTATAAATTTTATGATGATAATTGATTTGTGACCTTAGAATGATTATTTTACTTATAATAGCCTCTTAAGCTTAAATAAATTTTAAGATTAATTTATTTATTAAAATTCTTATTTTTAAAATTAATATAATAATTTTAATTTATTTAATTAGATAAATATATATTTTAAGAATTATATATATTATGATTTAATTAGTTTTAAATTTAAAACCATGAATCTAAATTACTTAATTCATGAATTTAAGTTATTTATTAATAAATTTAAAATATATTAAAATCTATTTTAATAAGATTAGTCTAATTATGATCTGATCTAAGTCAGATTGATTTGTCAGATTAGGTCGACATAACCCTTATGGTCAGGTACGATCTATCCCACATAGTCAGACATGACTCAACCTATATAGTTAAATACAATCTCATCTCATGTGGCGAAATACGGTGCATCTCATGTAGCCAAGCATGACCCAACCAATGTGATCAGGCATGACTCAACTAATGCGTTAAAGTACGACCCAATCCACAAGCCAAATATGGTCTAGCTGAGTGGTAAGGCTCAACCAACTCATGAATGAGGTTCAGTCCAGCCTGCGAAGTTAGGCTCATCCAACTATGTGACTAACTTTAGATATATTATCGTCTCTTTATTCAGCCCATTATACTTCAATCCAACCTATTACTTGAGACATGCATGTGCAGCACATATGACCCACCTAAAACATAAGTGAGCTAGTTCATTTTAGATTAGCACTATGTGATATAGCCTAAGTTTTTTTTATTTTATTGGTTTTAGCTTGTTAATTAACTGAATCAAATAAATTTGATTAATTCAAGCTGGTTTATGATGATTCTAGACTACATTGATTAATTCAAACATACTTAACCTAATTAAAATTAATTAAATCTAAATTAAATCATTTAGAATAATTTTAGATCAGTTCTATAAATATTTATAGTTAGTTACATTAGGTCATAATTGAATTTAGTTTGATTTAAGTTAATCGGGCTATTCCAATTAGGCTTTAGTTGATTGAGGATGACTATTGAGAGATTGATGCCTCATATCTTTATAGTCTAATAAACTTACAGGTTTTATATGAATTTATTATTAAGAAATAATTATTATTTTTTATTTTTTTACTTTATGATATTGATATGATTGTTGTAATGTAGTTATGTAACTATGCTAATGGTCCACATTGAAAGTGTAACTTGTGAAATAAGTTATAAGCTCATCATATTGTGGAGACACTAATGTACATTGTCTAACATATAATATACATCAAGCATAGTCTCTCTTAATGTTTTATCATATTATTTCTTGGATGTATACATGAATGAATAGATGAATATTAACGAATGATCAGAAATGACTATATATCCTTATTGAGGATAAGTAAGATGATTCCCCTCAAGGTTTAGTGGGTCATCATATCTGATAGTTAGATGGTTTCTCCATCCATTGTTAGGAGGAATATATCCTCACTTGGGTAGGTGAGGGATATCACTTCATTCATTATTAGGAATGTGATATAGGTTTTCTCCATCCACTCTTAGGAGGAATCCATTCCGTGAAGTATATCTCTCCATTTGTTGTTGGGAGAATACACCATCAGTTGTGATGTATGTATTTGTTATTTAATTGTTATGTATGTCATTGAGATGTGTTACATATGATTGATACATGATTTTGTTTACTGCATAATAATTATCATTATTTTTTATGATATATGAGTTTCATAATGACTTGATATATTATTATTTTATATTAAATTATCAATATATTATAACTTATTAAATTTATTTTTATGATATTTTGGATGTTCCTAGTATCGATTGTTAATATGTTTTTATCTTATTTTTATTTTCATAGTAACTTTATAGTAGATCTTTATAGTTTCATAATGACATGTTTTTATCAATAAGAATTATCATTACTTTATAGTATATCTGAGGTTTATGAGGAAGAGAAATATGTGATTCTTTTTATAGTAAAAAATATTTATTATTATAAAGATAAGGATCTAAATTTTAAAATAAAAGAAATAAGTTTTTACAAATTATAAATATTGAAATAATATTTTTTATAAATCTGAGATGTAATAATTTAATGATATAAATCTGAATCTTTTGGAATTTGAGATAATTAGAATATTAGATAACTTGATTAGTTTTGAATTTAGATTTTGGGTTGACCCAGTAATGTTAATGAAGCATGATTTTAAGAGATTAATTTCATTTTATTGAGTCAAATATGATTTATTTTTGTTGATAAAAATTATTAATTATGAACTAAGATTATTGAGTAAAAAGTCAAAATTTTAATATATTTTATCTAAATTGCAATGAGCGTTAATGTAAAGTTTTACATTTTAAATATAATTTTTTTTGTGACACTCTAGGTAGATAAGAGTTGTTGATTTTTTATAAAATATAGTATTTTTTATAATTATATATTTATAATAAACAAATAATATCAATTGACTTAGCTATGCATGAAAACACACATATTAGATTTATCTAATACTTTTTAAAAAATAATTTGGTAATCTCACTATAAATCTATATTATGTTTATGTTCACTAAGAAATATTTAGATTTTTATTTTACTAACAAATATAATTTATTTCATAAATATATTTTTTAATATTGTTTGTTCATGTTGAGGATCTAGAATTCTTTCATATAATTTATAAATTTGAAGTAGATTATACATGAATAAAGTTTGACATAATTTCTATTACAGCTGGTTATCCTATACTTTGAAATATTATTCGTGTCCCAAATTATGAATAGGATAAATTCAAAAAAAAAAATTATATGAACACATTTGCTACTTATTATGTGATTTGGGGTTGTTTTCTTTCTCACCTTTGCCTCATATTGTTATGAATACTTATGGTTAACATATCTAGTTTTACTAAATAGAGATCATATAAATGTCAATTATTCTTTCATATGTAAAAGTTTTAATAAATTTTAAGTATAAAAATTTTGTAGGGTCTTTCAAAAATATATAAATTGAAAATATTTACCCATATAATTTTTATTACCATATATTATTCTTAAAATTGAGAATTAACATGTGTTATAGAAGTTATTTTTAACATTAATAACATATGTGCTTTCATAGATGAATAAATTTGATCATGCATTGATATTTAAACTTAATTGTATATAACTAATTTGAATGAAGTTTTGATTTAATAAGTGGCAAATTAATTATTAGATATTGTTTGTCTAATGCAATGATAAGATTTAATGAGAATTAACATTATTTCTTTTACACGTACAATATATAAATCATTATAAATTATAAAAAATCTATATTGAATAATTAGATAAATTTTCATCCTTTCAATTGCTTTTGTTTGTTGAGTTATACATGTAGCCTCAACTTATATTTTATGTCAACAAAATTAAGTTTTAAAAATTTAAAATTTTAATGATTAATTAGATATGAAATTTAATTTGGTAATCTAAAACCAAATTAATTGAATGAAGTTCTTTGATTTCTTATATATTTTTATACTGAAGAAAATAAAAAATTCATATCTTTTGATTTAAAAGTTTTGGAGTGACACATTTACATCTAAATATTTTTTAAGTTAAATTAGATTTAACTTTCAATTTAGTATTTCAAGTGTCAACAATGTTAATTAATATCATTTTCAATTAAGGCATTGTGATGATTTGGATCAAGATAATTCATCTCTTCCTCCTTGAAGATTATCTCCAGGTCCTCCTCTGTCCTCTAGCGCTTTTAAGTGATAGCTCGGGCATAACCCTTATGACCCGAAAGTTATCTATGTTAAAAGAATAGAATGGAATAAAATGTAATAGTCTAGACATTAGATTTCTTAATTCATTATTTATATAGGTTAAGGAGGAGTATTTTTCTTAATTGATTAACGAAATCTTCTCGTTCAGTTAGGGAAAGATAGACTATACAAAAGTGAAGTGACGTGAAATAAAGACTTTAGTAGTGTGGGGGTCATAGCATCGGAAGATATTATGTTCAAGAGGGTACATAATGAAAACACAAGACCGAGATCTAGATTATATCTTATGTGAGGCATAGGGGCATAATGACGAATAACACAAACAAACAAATCCTTAAAGTGTTTACAGATTAATGAGGTACATTGTAGTTTGAAAAGCTATTGATGCTTGATGTATGAGTTAGTTGCATTGATACTTGATGTATGAGTGTTAAACTAATTTCAAAGATATGTCGATATTTACGTTCAATAGAGTCAACCCGTTGAGGAGTATATGGGGTGACTTGAGGTGTTGAATGTCTCAAACTAACAAGCAGGATGCGAGGGCTTGATATTCACCCCCACAACTAGAGTCGACTGTTTTAATTATAGTCTGAAAGAAGTTCTCGACCAATTTTCTAAAGTTGTAAAATATTATAGGGACTATAGACTTATGATAGAGAGAGTATAACTATGTGCTTGGTGAAATAGTCCATAAATATGACATAATATCTAAACTTATCGAAAGAAATGGTTGAGGCAGGGCCCAAATATCGATATAAATAATTTCTAGAGCAGGACATGGAGGATTTTCCAAAAGGTAGTTTATGACTTATTGCTAAGACAAGCATCACAGTAATTATAACACTATTTGATTTAAAAGCTAGAAGAGAATAGAGGGAAAGTAATTTATATTAGAAGAGGGTGAGGGATGATCGAGATGATAATGCCACACAATCACGAACAAAAATATAAAGAGAGTGCTTGATGTAATGCTCATATATGTTCGTGTCTTTTGATTTTTGTACATACTTTGTATAGCAAGTAGCGGGCTAGTAATACACTTGAAAGTCCTAGTTTGGTTAACTTTCGTGGTCATTTTCGACTTATAAATGAGAGTTGTATCATGTAGACACTTGTGGGGACTTTGATATGTAATGGACCATGATCCATTGTGTGCGGTCGTTCAGAGCTTGTGAAGTCCATATTTATAATTTACATTGGCTATATAAAAATATTTGCTGAAATGGTTGCTTGTGGATTCCATGCAAAATACTTTCTTTGACCTGTTTCTCTTTTGTATGTCCTAAGGGATCACATGAGATTTTGGGAGAGGCTAATCTTTGCGAACAAACATGCAAGCATGTCTCGTAACTTAGGCAAAATCAGCTAAGTTTATGACAGATGGTACTAGAGTTGGACAAGCACACATAGAAATATTTATCATACAAATGTAGAGGACCTAACTGGGCTGCATGAAGGGCATCCAACACGCGCTACCGTTTAGAAAAACAGACATTGAGGTGTAGGGAAATGAGTCGCTTAAAGGAGCGGGCATCTAAGATTAGCATTCAGAGGAATGACCAACCCTTTGCGTGAGAGGCTCCACGAGGACAAGCAAGTTAGGAAGAATATGTAGCACACAAAGGTTTAGATGGTTGAGTCCAAGCTATGGTTTGATGTTAGCAATTAAACATGATGGTGCTCATGACAAGTAAGGCACTTGGTAAATCATGAGACCGTACAAAGTGAGATAGGTTGCACAATGACTAAAAAGAGTTATCAAAGCTCACAAAGGTGAGTGAAATTGCCAACTCAAAGAATTTGATACTCATATAAGGGCTTATATACAGATGATGGAGTGTTCATGATCATCACAAGATGATCGAAACTCGGCATTATAAAGCACTGAAACTTTCTCTTCGGTATGGAAAGGATATGTCCATAAGAGGCTGAAGTGTACAATAAGTTCAACATATTGCTAAGCCTTGGAGGGTGCAGCGAGGGCTATATTAGCGAATAGTCATAATCTAATAAATGTAATTATGGAAGAAAAATAATGCATATTTTGTTTAGCAAGGGGATGGTGGTCTTCAAAACTTCCAAAGGGAAGAATGCGAAGAGGAAAGTTACTCCAACATGATAGATATCCAGGAGGGATAAGTCCTGGTTCTCTAGAGGGAGAATCATATGCAGTGGACCACACATGTTAAGGAGGACTAATACAAGAAAATAACTCTACAAAGCTAAATGGACCAAGCAAGCGGCGATGAGTCATCATATGATATCGTATAAGAAAATGTATTGGTAGATGCATTGCAAGATCAAGTGAGAGAGAGACCATGACAACATTAAATGAAAGCATACTTAGAGTCGATATAAAAATCAGACTCAACAAGGGGCTAACCTACGGAATAGTGGGCGTTAGGGCCACCATCAACTTAATGCCGCATGAAGAGAGTCGATGTAGAAGATGAAACATGGAGCGAAGGCACGAAGTTTTCCTTGGATAGAGGTCAAGGACATGAACTCTTGTAGAGACAAGAGTAGGATCATGTCATTCTATGGGTTCTTCATTCTGATGGGGTAGACTCATCCTGCATAGTACTAAAGGGAGCTTCGAGGCATATACATCTTATCTCAGAGATGAATTTGACAGATGAACTAATATGATTTAACTTACAAAGGTGAAGTTAGGATCATAAGGCTTTAGTACAGGGTAATAGGATATAGAGGTGGGTACTCTTGAAGAATATACCACAATGCTATCATTTAAGTTGTCATGAAGAAAGTGGTGTGCAACGGAGATTGTGTTGGCTGGGGATAGAGGCCTAAGATTTAGATAATACTGCACTAATTTCAATGATATTTATGGACTTTGAGAGCTACTAGGCAATGGACTGTCCTAGAGCAATGCTTCGTCTGTGTGTGACTCGAGAATGAATGGACAAATGTTAATTGCCAAAGGAGCAAACACAATAGGAGGTGGGAGAGGCCCTATGATGTATTGGCAGAGGCCACACATGTAGAGATTATTGTCCGAGTTCATCCCATAAGAATTTGAATGCAATGGAGATGTCACCAAGAGGTAGCATGATGCGGCGGATCATATTGGAAGAGTTCGAGGAAATACAATACACGCGGGAGAAGTCTCGTAAGGGACGTGATCATGTAGAGGTATGATCGGGAGCTACTGGAAGCTCCAATTTCGATGAACAACACGATGATAAGAAGGACTATAGATTCAAAGAGTGAATGCCATGGTGTTGCAAAGATAGGTCTTTCATGTGTGCATCGAATATTGCATTAGATGAAGGTCGTTGTCATAAGCATATAGGGGTTGTGTACTACCGAGGGAGAATTATGAGTACAAGTACTAGTGAGTCCCATGGGGGAGGCTTGCTCATACAGAGGCATGATCAGAGCAATTGGAGAGTTGAACTATTCCAATGCTTATATTTGTTTAAGGGAGTCCGATAAGTTAGAGGACAAAGCCAAGTAAGCAAATATTGTTAATAAGGAAGCTAAGGAGAACAGAAACAATCCGAGCACAGCAATAAGATGGTGGAGGCCATGCATAAGAATTATAGTCCATCTTTTCATCGACTAAGGGGAATTGCTTAGAGAAAATAGAGGTGTTGAAACAAGTGATCGAAAGGGCTGGGAAAGTGACGATAAATCCAAAGGGGTTCAGCTACCTAAAAAGCTAAGCATTGATCAGAATAAAGGTAGACTCAAAGGAGTGTCACAGTACTATAGAGGTAGATCTACCGATCTCAAAGAAAGGGATGTAAATATGAGATAACGAATTGTAGTGCCATGGGCTTAGTAGTACCATAGTATTGTAGAGGCGGGACTTCCATAGAGACATCAATATCTTGCTCTCATGGAGGGAAAGCATTGGTAATTAAATGGGCTAAGAAGGTGGAGAATACATATACAAACTCCAAGTACTAAGACAAAGCTGAAGTGTAGAGGCCAATAAACTTCATAAGACCGATGTCAATGGGCTTCTCATCAAAATAACCGAAAGTGGAGGATTTCGGGTTGCAGGAGTATTCGACTAAGGAACAAAGTGTGTAATATGTGGTGTTATACCTTTTCTACTTAAAGGAATAAGCGATAAAAATGATGGAGAAGATGATACAATCCTAAAGATGACCAAAACTATCAAATACTAGCTCCAAGTTGGGGTGGTAAAATTTTGCTCTCTTCGGGTAAAATTTCTTGCATTTCGAAAGTTTGATGGTAGTGAGAAGGTAAATCACAATAGCTAACTCAACGCAAGATATGCAAACACTTCGGGTGCTTTGAAAGTATGAGCAAAGAGTGGGCGAAAACTAGTAACCAACTCGATACATGAAGTACAATATCGAGGAGACGGATGAAGTCAAGTAACTTTTGCCTTCTCAACTTTTTGGAGAATGAGTGAAATTAAGTACCGCATTCTCTTATTTATCTAATAGAGGAGCTCTACACAAGTTCCTGTTGGGAAACCTACAGCGGGTGCATCACATGCGCAGCGAAAATCAAAACAAAAATTGATTCTTCATGCAGATTAAATTGTCATACAAAAGATTGGGGTTACGAGAAAAACACAAAAATCGAAAAATCACGATGTGTGAGAGATTGATTTTATCTAGGGAGATCATATATCCCTGTATTCCAGATCCGAATGGAGAAGATGAAAGAGGTCAAGCGTCCTCTTCTCTAGCGATATCCACATGATGGATCTCTGTAGCGAAACTCCTCCAATCAGACTCTTATGATCTCCATCAGACCCTTATGATGCTCAAATACAATCTAAGCCAGCGACTTCGTTAGTGGATCTACAATGTTATTTTCGGATGGAACTCTTTCCATTGCTCTATCTTTACAGGTTATGATCGCTCTAATCATATGGAACCTCTTCACAATAATTCTGATGAGACCTGAGTTCCCTTGCTAGAGTTATCACCCTGTCGCTATCACAATATATGGGAGTCAGCTCCACGCTGCTTGGTATGACTCCCAAATCATTGATGAATTTCTTTATCCACACCCCTTTCTCTGCTGCTTCTGCTGCAGCAATGTATTCCGCCTCTATGGTAGTGTTAGCAGTAGTATCTTGCTTGGAACTCTTTTAGCTTACTGCTCCCCTATTCAGGGTGAGAACATACCCTGAATTTGACTTGCAATAATTAATGTCGGACTGAAAACTTGAGTCTATGTAGCCCTCAACCTGGAGGCTACCTCATCCATATACTAGTAAAAGATCCTTAGTCCTTCTAAAGTACTTAAGGATATATTTTACTGCCTTCCAATGTTCTAAACCTGGATATGCCTGATACTTGCTCATGACACTCAGAGCATGTGCTATATCAGGCCTGGTATATAGCATCGCATACATGATAGATCTTATCACTGAGGCATAAGGTATCTTATCCATGTTTGCCCTTTATTTAGGAGTCTTTGGGGACATACTCCTGGAAAGTGATATTCCATGTTTCATCGGTATGAGACCTCTCTTGGAATTTTTCATGCCAAACCTTTTGATAATGGAGTCTATGTAACTAGACTAGGACAAGCCAAACATTCTTTTGGATATATCTCTATAAATTCGGATCTCTAAAATATGGGATGCTTCCCCTAAGTCTTTCATGGATAAGTTTCTAGATAGCCAAGCTTTTACTGTGGAGAGCACTCCTACATCATTCCCAATGATTAAGATGTTATCCACATATAGCACCAAGAAGGTGATAACGCTTCTACTTACCTTCCTGTACACACAAGGCTTATCTTCGTTCTTAACGAAGTCATAAGATCTGATCACCTCATCAAATCTTGTGTTCTAACTTTGGGAAGCTTGCTTCAATCTATAAATGGATCTAAGTAACCTGCACACTTTATCTAAACTCTCTTTGGATACGAATCCCTCTGGTTGTATCATATACACCTCTTCCTTGAGGTTACCATTGAGGAATACTATTTTGACATCCATCTGCCAGATCTCATAGTCAAAGTGTGCTGCAATGGCCAAAATAATTATAATGGACTTAAGCATGGCTATAGGTAAAAAGGTTTCGTCATAGTCAACTCCATGTCTTCGATGATATCCTTTAGCTACCAACCTTGCTTTATAGGTCTCTACCTTTCCATCCACTCCGATCTTCTTCTTGAAGATCCATTTGCAGCCGATAGGTATAGCACCCTCAGGTGCATCTACAAGGTTCCAAACCTTATTCGAGTACATGAAATCTATCTCAGAATTCATGGCTTCTTGCCACTTCCCAAAGACTATACTCATAATAGCCTCCTCGTAGGTCTGAGGATTAACATCCTGAGAGTCATCTCTACTGATATGTCTTATATATCTTTCAGGAGGGTGAGATACTCTACTAGATCTACGTAAATTTGGAATTTGTGTGTTAAGTACCTGAACAAACTTGGGCTTTGGAATGGTGCTTGAGCTAGGTTCTCCAACCTCGCTCAATTCTATCTCACTCCCACTGTTTCCACCAAGAATATGTTCCTTCTCAAAGAACATAGCTCTCTTGGCAACAAAGATCTTTCGGTCCTCGGGATGATAGAAATAATACCCACAAGTTTCCTTTGGGTATCCCACAAATGTGCATCATTCTATCCTTGATTCCAATTTATCAGGATTGTGTCTTCTAACGTGGGCAGGACAGCCCCAAATCTTAACAATTTTAAGATCGGGCTTCTTTCCTTTCCATATCTCATATGGTGTAATACTACCGACTTTAATGGAACTCTGTTTAGAAGGTAAGCTGCAGTCTCTAGGGCATGTCCTCAAAATAAGATGGGTAGGTCAACGAAACTCATCATGGATCGCACCATATCTAACAGCAAGCGATTCCTCCTTTCTAATACACCATTGAGCTGAGGTGTATAAGGAGGTGTCCACTGGGATAGAATCCCATTATCCTTGAGGAAATGGGTGAACTCCGTACTCAAGTACTCTCCTCCTCGATCTGATCGAAGAGTCTTAATACTCTTTCCAATTTGGTTCTCTACCTCATTCTTATATTCCCTGAATTTCTCGAAGGCCTCATATTTGTACTTTATTAAGTACGTGTGTCCATACCTAGAGAAATCATCAGTGAATGTAATGAAGTATGAGTAACCACCTATAGCTTGAGTCGACATGGGACCGTATACATCACTATGTATGAGTTCTAATAACTCGGTGGCTCTCTCTCTAGTTTCACTAAAATGAGAGTTGGTCATCTTCCCACGAAGGCAAGGTTCGTAAGTTATATATCTCTCATAGTCAAATGGATCTAAGTATCCATCTTTCAGCAACTTTTGAATTCTTCCCTCATGTATATAACCTAGCATACAATGCCATAAGTATATATTATTCACCTCATCTCTTTTCCTCTTAGACATATTTATATTTATGATATGTGAAGAAGTGTCTAACACATATAAGCCATTTATTAGGGTCCCTCTAGTGATAATTTTATCATCCATAATTATTGAACAACTATTGTTCTCAAAAACTAATTTATATCCACTAATTGTCAAACAAGAGATAGAAATAATATTTTTGATAATAGAGGGAACAAAATAGCATGCATCTAATGCAATAATAGCTCCACTAAGCAGATGTAGGGTGATCTCTCCAATAGCAACTGCAGCAACTCTTGCTCCATTGCTTATCTTGAGGTCCATCTCACCTCTAGCCAATCTCCTAGCTCTTGCCAGAACCTGCAATTAAGGATATGATAAACACTCTCGGTATCCAATACCCATATGTTATCATGAAAATCTAATAAGTGGAGACTAATCATGAATATACATGAAGCTTCTCCAAGCTTCTGTTTCGCCTTATCTGCAAGGTAGTCCTTATAGTTCCTTTTCCAGTGCCCATCTTGGCCACAGTGGAAGTATTATCCTTTATCCTTTGCTATGTATTTCTTAGCAACCTTTGCCTTACCTGGCCTTTCTTTGCCCTTGCCCTTCTTAAGGATCTTGTTGGCCTTCCTTTTCTTTTTGGTCTCACCAATATAGAGAACTAGCTTCTCCTTCTTGATGGCACTCTCAGCTTCCCTCAACATATTGAGGAGCTTAGGGAGAGTCACCTCAAACTTGCTCATATTAAAATTCATGATAAAGTGAGAAAAGGAATCTGGTAGGGACTGAAGTATAAGATTAATGCACAAATTATCCTCTAGTACTATTCCTAGACCTGTGAGTTTCTCGATCCACTCTATCATTTTTAGGACATGATTCTCAACCGATGTCTCTTCTGTCATCCTAGCTTGGAAGAGTTTCTTAGATATCTCATATCTTTAACTTCTTCCCTATTTCTCAAACAGCCGGCAGAGATGAACAAGAATAGAATCTGCATCAATGCTCTCATGTTGCCTTTATAACTCAAGAGTCATAGAGGCCAACATATAACATTTTGTTAACATGGAATCATCTATATATTTCACATAGCGAGTGATCTCATCCTCGCTTGCCCCTTCTTCCGGTGTAGGCACAATTGTATCAAGGACGTATGCGATTTTCTTCGCCATGAGAACAATTCTCAAATTACGGAGATAATCTGTATAGTTTGGACCAATGAGGTGGTTGGCATCAAGTATGTCACGTAGGGGGTTTGTGAGCGACATGTTTATGATAAAACAAGATATAGCAAAAATAAATAGCATGTAGATTCTACAAAAAATACTAATTAAGATATGGACTTCTATCTTAATGTACTCCCACTATTTTCTTAGCGAATCATGCGACACTCTTGACATGTGAGATGGAGGTCTCTGGCAGACTCCTAGTGGGGATTGGGATCCAATTGACATCTTAGTGCAACCTCGAGGGACTCGACCAATTGCACTAAGCCTAAAAGGTAGGCAACTCTTGCTAATCACAACTCCTTGTGATTCCCGTCACGTTCAGCCTCCGAATCATCATGGTCTCGAGGGACTCGATCAACCATAATGTTTAGTTAAGTCATTATCATCGTTATAAGATGAGTCTGATTCGATGATATGCCTTCGAGGGACTCGACTAAGTATACCATATCCTCAGGTCACCGGTGACATTTCTATGTCATAGGCAAGAACTTGATCACGTAGATAGGTGAGCCTCGATGGACTCAACCAACTCAACTTATGTCATGATTCAATTTCTTCCTATAACGATGGAAGGCCACGTGGATCAATCTTATTACCTCATGCTTACCGACTTAATATTATCGTAGGAGGGGTTTTTTTTTGTTTCGTATCGATCTCCTAATATGTCGTGTCACACATATATACTTAATATATATCTACATCGTATGCAAGTATATATATGTATATATTTAGTAGGTGTATAACACATCACACATGTAAGCCACATCGAATGATCATGAGCCATCACCTAATATGATTAAGCCCGAGCCAATGGGCCTAATCACTCACAGTAGGATCTATGTGTGCATTAGCACATCTCCATGCCCTTGTTGATCTCGTTATTATCGATTCCGTCAGATCGTCACATCATCATATGTCGTGATTTTCCACCACGACATCGTGGGTCCCGCTGTAACCTCCACACTCCCGCTGTGCCTCTTCATGTAATTACAAATAATCACAAGCATGCAGGCCCAACAATAAACGAGAAAAACGTAGGCTCACAGGCCCCAATAATAATAATAATCATAGTTACTCACATCAGAACACATGACTCATGATCATCTATCCACATCATATATCACATCATATGTAGGATTACCAGATATATAATAATTAATTAAACTATTTAATTAATTATTTTTTTAAAAATTAGGACATGCTCGAAATTTTCAGAATTATCAAGGGCATTTTCATAATTCTGGATGAGAGGATGGTCCTTGAAATTTTCAGAATTATTGAGGGTATTTTCAAAATTCTATACATGAGGACAATCCTCATAATTTTTAAAAATAAGAGGGGCAGGATCATCCTTTTCTCAAAAAGAATACCCGAGCCCTCTCCTTGCCCCCATCTGCGCCACCGCCTGCGTGAGGTGGCGACGACGCCATCGGCATGAGCTGACCGCAGAGGGCGCTACCTGGTGGCACTGTGGCCGGGCGCCGTGCGTGCCGCGCCCGCCAACGCGCCTGTAGGCGATAGCCTGGTCGTGCCGACGGTGGGCCACCTGCTGCGGGCCGCCTGTGGTCGCGTGGTGAGCCCTTGTGGCTGGCCGTGGCAGCCCTGTGGGTTTGCCACCATCATGGCTGGTTGCCCTGCGGGGCCGCCACAGGCCCGCAGCCCCTATAAGGGTGGCCGTACATGCCCGCTGCCCTTACAAGGGCTTCTTTCGTTGTGAAAATGTAGCAAGAACGCGTAGAATGATTCTACGCGATTCAATCTCATCACACGTAGTTTAAAACCAATCTTTCGCACGAAAATCTTGGCTCTGATACCACTGTTGGGGAACCTACAGTGGGTGCATCACATGCGTAGCGAAAATCAAATCAAAATCTGATTTTTCATGCAGATCAAATCATCGTGCAAAAGATTGGGATCGCGAGAAAAATGCAAAAATTGAAAAACCATGATGTGTGAGAGATTGATTTTACTTAGGGAGATCGTATATCCCTGTATTTCAGGTCCGGATAGAGAAGATGAAGGAGGTCAAGCATCCTCCTCTCTTAGCAATATCCACATGATGGATCTCTGCAGCGAAACTCCTCCAATCTGATCTTGCAACTCTTGCTCAGAGGGAGGGAGGAGAATAGGAGGTGGTGGCTAAAGTTGCAACCTATCAACCAAGAGTCTCCCCTCCTATTTATAGAGAGCCACCAAAAAACCCTAGGGCTCTGCCTTAGTGGGTATTGGATCTCCATCCAATAACTCACTAGCCTTACATTATTGGATCTCTATCCAATGATCTCCTTAAACCTCTAATTGGACCTTAAGCAAGGAGCCCATCAGCATAGGGCCTCATCTAATGAGAATAGGGGCTAATTGGATCTTCATCCAATCCTTTATTTGCTGAAGTATCCACCATATGTGTGTGACCCTCTAGGCCCGATACTGAGCTGGTCATGAGTTACTCCCATCAAAACTTCTTCTGATATAGTGAATTATATTCCCATAATAATTTACTCGACTTATTGACTATGGACGTACTAGGCCACTACGCCATAGTCCCCAGATGGTACAGGGGGGATCAAATCCATCAGACCTATCTGTCTATAGTTATAATGTATCTAGAATATCTCATTCAACTAATATCTCAGAGATCGTATATCAGATATGGTACTGTCAGGTCACACACAGAATCAGTTTATCTTGCTATAATCGGATTCTACCGGAGAACTCCTTCTCTTTCAATTTGAATGACCCTAGCCAGGGATTTGTTTAAGCAAGTACATATGGGATATTCCTCTCATGATAACGAGAGTGGATGATCCTCTATTTACACTCAATTGCCTTTGTAAGGTTAGCTACCAATCCAGATAACCGGTTGTACCAGATGTGGAGCTTTTCAAACCTATACGTCTGGTGTCAAAGAAAGGAGTACTCATACTAGGCATTCTTGGTGTCTTAAGTCCAAGGACCAGATACACAATTGGGACTATGGAATCACTGTCTGACATTAGATATCATTAACCATATAGCATTCCATAAGCGGATTAATCAGTGAACTCATTCTCCAATAAGCACCTGTACTATATCCTTAGTGTCTCCACACAAGTGGCTATGAGACCAGCCGCCTCCATCATATGGACGGGTATATAGTAAGTACACCGGTCTGTCCGGTTATCTCGATGTCTCTCTCGAGTAACCTATGACTAGGATTATTTAGGATCTGTGTTTAAAGATGAATCGATCTCATTATCGTGATCTCATCATGATTCGATTCCCATTGCACATAACCAAGGACATCATAATATATATACTACATATAATATAATGTGAGAATATGCCAATATTAATCATAAGCAAAAAGATTACGTAGTGTATCATATGTGCCATCACTCGCATAATTGACTTGCAGGACACCCATAACTAGCAGTTCTAAGACCCTTCGAAGAAACCTAATAGAAGGTAATAGTTATCAAATCGTCACTATTGGTGATTGGTGCTATTAAGAGTAGATTGTTTGCTTTATTTCACAATAAAATGTCAATCGAAAGTAGAAGTGATGCGAATCTACTTTGAAGCAACAACTAAGTTGAAGAATCGATGGATGGATTTTGTGAAAGAAGGACCTAAAAACCTTCAAAGTCTATGAGATGATGCACATTAAAGCTCTAATAAGCATCCACCCAGTTTAAATAACATGAGACATTTTAAATACTAGTGCAAAATAAGGAAGGTCTTTTCATTTATCAATTGGATCCATAAGAAGAAACAAAAATTAGCACAACTCATCTGATCCTACACCCGAATAAGTCATTAACGAGTTGAAATAACTATTGAATCTCATATTTTGATGATAAAATCAATTGATGGTTATTGATCTAACATGTGTATTAGAGATGACTGATGCAGGATTAAGTACGATAGAGAGAGAATTACAATCAGATGTTGGGCCAGAGTCAAGTCTAGGCATTAGGCCAGGGTTCAGATGATGCAGTGGGAACTCGCCAAGAGACTCGCTGGAAGTTTGCTGAAGGTATCAGAAGCTTGCTAGGAGTTCGCCAGGAGCTTGCCGAAGGTATTGGAGGCTTATCGAGAGTTCATCGGAAGCTTGTTAAAGGTATCAAAAGCTTGCTAGGAGTTCGCTAGGAGCTTATCGAAGGTAATCGTGAGCTTACCAAGATGGTATTAAGAGTTCACCAGAAGAAGACTAAGAGACTTGTAGGAAGATCGTTGGGGGTTGTTGAAAGGTTTATCGAGAGTTAGGAGGATCTTGATTGGACTTGATGATCACATTAGTGGTAATTAATTAGTTATAGTTAGCATCAGTTAAGGTTTGAGTCCTACATGAGTTAGATTTGGATAGAATCCAAATTAACTCAAGTGAGGCAAACCGGGTCCAACTCAGGTTGAGCTCAATTGGTTGATCTAGAAAGGGGCTAATTGAAGGTGCAAATCGGGATGAGAAAAATAAAGAGAATTACTTTTCTGAGATTCCCAATGGTTGTACCTTAGTGGGCGATGGTCATATCACCTAGGTCGATGGTTGTATCGCTACCTTATTTTTAGGGTGGCTTTCGATGGTTGTACCATTGGTGCTGGCGGTTATACCGCCCATACCCAGTTTTTCTAGATATGTTTAAATTTTTAACTATATTTTTGAAGCTAATTGGGGTTTATAAATACCCCAAGATTTTTTAAATTTAGCACAACACTTTGGGCTAGAATTTTTGTGAAAAATAATGTGCTAAAATTATGTAAGAAAAAGAAAAGAGGCAAGGGAGTGAGAAAGAGAGTTGTAATTCTTGTAAAATCTCCCTTATGTGTTTGTAAGGTTTCTCTCCTGAGCCTATAAAAAGGAGAGTAGGAAGTATAAGGGTTTGGTCTTCACCCAAAGAAGATCGATAGTGCACACCGATGGACCTCGGTGAAGAGGACTCAGGGAGTGGACATAGGCCAAATTGTGGCTGAATCACTATAAATTATGAGTATTCTCTCTTTGTTTAATTTCAACTTTCACTAGCTAAATTAAAATCCTTCGATCTTAAGTTTGATTCGCTCATATATTCAAATTCAAAGAAACGCTTTCGATCTCAATTTTATTTGAGTAAAAATTTTCTTTTAAATCAAAATTTCACTCTTGCACTAATTCAACCCCCCCCCCCCTTTAGTGCCAATTGATCCTAATAATTGGTATAAGAGCCATGTGCTACTCATTAGACTTAATAAGTAAATAGGTTCGTTTGACATGAACGAGGGATATTCCATTGTATATCCTCCCATGTTCAATGGGATGACTTACACATATTGGAAAATCAGAATGTGTATTTTTCTGATTTCCATGGATTTTAACTTATGGCACATTATTGAGAATGATTTTGAAAAATCTTCTAAACTCATGAACGAATGGAATGATTTTAAAAAAAATATTTTTCATTAAACGCAAGAGCAATGAATGTCTTATTTTGTGTACTTGAAAATAATGAATTTAATCGGGTTTCTTCTTGTGATTTGGATTTTGGTATACATTAAAAATAACAAATGAAATCACAATTAAATTAAATGAATCAATGAATGAAATGACTTATAAAAATGAACAAGAAGAATACCTTCCAAAGAACATGAAGGATTTGACATTGAGAACCTAAGAACACCTTTCAAAGAATCGAAAAAAATTTGAACTGAGAAAAATATATGACTCATTTAGTGAAATCTCGAGTAATGAGAACTTTGAACTTTTGATAAGTGAATAAGATAAATTAATGAATAAAAACCATAAAAATAAACTTAAATTGGACAAAACCTTTTGTTATGAATGCAAGAAACCGAAGTGCTTCGAAGTTGAAGAGCACAATCAAAAGAATTAGAGAATCTTGTGTTTATAAATAAGAATTCATGCACTAAACATGAATTATAAATAATCAATAATGAGGTAAGTGATTCCTCGAATGTCTCATTTACTTTTAATGAAATATAAATATTTTTTATGAGCTTTATGATGAATTTAGAATGATTAGCAAATCCTATAAAATACTTAAGAAAGAGCATGTATCATTCGTTAGTAAACTTGAAGAAATGCATGAAGCAGCACTATCACACAATTCATGCACTAAACATGAAACCTTGAATGATGCATCAATATCATATATTTATTGTTCTAAGTGTGAGTCATTGGAGGTAATTAAATAAGAACATGACATATTATAACAAACTCTAAAAAGGCTTAAGATAGACAATAAGTCTCTAAACATGATTAATGTTGATAAGGGTCATGTTCATAAGAAAGGTATTGACATTGTGAGCAGTACTCATCAAATGCCAACTACCCTTATCAGAAGACCCATATTACACTCTTTGCCCAAAAATAGATGTAATTTTTATGGTAGATATAGACACTTTGACTATAGGTGTTTATTTAAGAAATATAGTCTAAATAAATTAATTTGAGTTCCTAAAGGAACCATAAACAATCTTAAGCCTTTAGAGAAAATGAGAAGAACCTTTCACGAGGACCCAAACTCAAATAGGTACCTAAATCAAAACCTCCCATATTATAAAAGTTACCTCTTAAAAAGTCTAGGAGTACTAAGTACTATTTTCTCTGAAGGCTTGAGGTACCTAAACCAAAACTTTTCAGAGAAAATGAGAAGAACCTTTCGCGAGGACCCAAATTCAAATAGGTAGCTAAACTAAAACCTCTCATATTATAAAGTTGCCTCATAAAAAGTCTAGGAGTACTAAGTAATATTTTGAAAGTAGATGTCTAAGGCACATGACTTGAGATCTAATACTCTTTCAAACTCACCAGCCTAAGTAATAACAAGAAAAATTATTAAAAATAAAATTATTAGTAATAAATCTTTGGATGACTAATTATTATAATTAACCTTGATTACTTTAACTTTAGCATATTAGTATAAAGATGAATTAGAATAATAATATAAAATGGGAAGATTTTAGCTATTTTTAATGGAAAATTATATATATTCAAATTTATGAAAGAAAGATTTTGATGATGATTATGCTTATATGCTTATATTGACTTGTAATAGTTAAACAATTATCCGTGGATATAGATTTATTTAAAAAAATTATATTTTTGGTACTTACAATTTGATATTTCATCCTTAATTACATGATTCCTTTGTGCTCACGGTCATATTTAGAACATGGATGCAAAAGAAAAAAATAAACTATTATATTTCTTTTTGACAATAAAAAAGGAGGAGATAAAATTATCAATATAATTAGAAGAAAATTAGATATGATGAATCTTATAAAATTGAATGAGCAAAAATTTGTTTAGAAAAAATTTTAGAATTTTAAATTTTCTAAATACATGCTAAATGCATGATTTACAACTTGAGCTTGATTTACTTTCATATATTCTTTTGGATTTCTTGATTTTTATAAATTAAGCTTCTTATCAAAATTTACCTAACATAATCTTCAAAATGCATGATTTGTTATTTTTATTTGAAATCTACATAAAATGAATTAAATTGCATGAATAGCTCTTAATTTTCTTGAATTTTGAAATATATAAGATTGAGGCCTTTTTTTTGTGAAATGATGTTTTTCACTCCCCTCCCTTGTTTCTACTTCTTTCTTATTTACAAAAAGGAAATAAAAATTTTCATGAGAAAATTATGTTTTTATCCTATTTTACTAAGGGGGAGCAATGAAGTATTAGACATTTAATCAATATTTATTTTATATAAATATAAAAATTTGACGTAATATTAATCCCTTGTAGAAGTAGGGAAATCTGCATCAGTATTCTGTTTACTATGTCTTCTATTTTGATTTGTATTATCAAAACTATATATATTGACTCTACCTTTGATTTATTATTTGTAGTCCCCCGACCTTGACTCCAACTGTCAACAAAGAATTCTTCCACTTTCCCTTTATCTGAGTAGACAAATATAGATGCCACTCGAACAAGACATTTAGGTCATTACCTCGAGCGACCTGCTTAGTTAGAGACTGGAGTTTCCAAGTAAGGAGTGATGTTGGCGACTTACTTACTATAAGACAAAGGTAAGGTGCACATTTTTAGCTTACTTTCCAGGATGTCCATAATTAATGTTATATCAATGATAATTTGATATTTTTAAAATTTATGGTATATCATTTAATAAATAGATATTTTGTTACTTGAATTCAAGAGTGTTTGGTTCTCTTGAATTTAAGTTTTCGTTATTTGGATTATGATATGGATTTAGGAAAAGTTAAGGTTAACTCTCGTCATTAATTAATTGTCATCATAAAAAAGAAGGAGATTATCGAATCTAAAATTATAATGATGAAATCAATTGATGAATTATTGATCTAACATGTGTGTTAGAAATGATTGAAGTAGGATTAACTACGATAGAGAAAGAATTATAATCAGATGTTAGGCTAGAGTCAAATCCGGGCATTGGGTTAGGGTTTAGATGATGTAGTGGGAACTCACTGAGAGACTCGCCAGAAGCTTGCCGAAGGTATTTGAAGTTGCAAGGAGTTCGTTGTGAGCTCGCTGAAGGGATTAGAGGCTTGTCGAGAGTTCGTCGGAAGCTTGTCGAAGGTATCAGAAGCTTGCTAGGAGTTCATCAGGAGTTTGCCGAAGGTGATCGAGAGCTTGATAGGATGGCATCGGGAGTTCATCGGAAGAAGACCAAGAGACTTATTGGAAGATCATCGAGGATTGTCAAAAAGCTTGCTGGGAGTTAGGAGGGTATTGATTGGACTTGATGGTCACATTGATTGTAATTAATTAGTCATAGTTAGTATCGGTTAAGGTTTGAGTCCTACTTGAGTTATATTTGGATGAAATCTAAATTAACTCAAGTGAGGCAAATCGGGTCCAAATTAGGGATTGGATTGAGGTCAAGTTGAGCTCAATTGATTGACCTGGAAAGGGATTAACTGAAGGTACAAGTCGTGATTAAAAAAATGCAGGAAATCACTTTTCCAGGATTCCCGATGGTTTAACTGTCGGTGGATGGTTGTCATACCGCCTAGGTCGACGGTTATACCACCGCTGCCTTGTTTTCAAGGTGGCTTTTAGCAGTTGTATCATCGACACCGACTATTATATTGCACCTACCTGATTTTTTCAAATACGTTTGAATTTTTGACTCCATTTTTGAAGCCAATTGGGGTCTATAAATACTCAAAGATTTCTTGCATTTAGCATAACACTTTGGGCTAGAAATTCTTTGAAAAATGGTGTGCTAAAATCATGCAAGAAAAAAAAAAGGGGCAATAGAGTGAGAAAGAGAGTTGTAATTATTGTAAAGTCTCCCTTATGAGTTTATAAGGTTTCTCTCCTGAGCTTGTGAAAAGGAGACTGGTAAGTATAAGGGTTTGGTCCTCACCCAAATAAGATCGGTAGTGGACATTGATGGACCTCGGTGAAGAGAACTAGGGGAGTGGACGTAGGCCAAGTTATGGTCGAATTACTATAAATTATGAGTATTCACTCTTTGTTTAATTTCAACATTCACTAGCTAAATTGAAATCCTTTGATCTTAAGTTTGATTCACTCACATATTCAAATTCAAAAAAACGCTTTCAATCTCGATTTTACTTTGAGCAAAATTTTTCTTTAAATTGAAATTTTACTCTTGCACTAATTCCTCCCTCTCTTAGTGCCAGTTAATCCTAATAGCAGCATGGTGTATCAAAGTTCTATTACTCAACAACAGAACAACAACAATAGAGAGTAGTTGAGAGAAGATGCATGTTGCAGCCAGAGTAGAAGATTGAAGATTCAACAAAAGGCGAGGAGATGTAGTATCTATCATGGCTTTGATGAAACGTCAAAGGAATAAGTGAGAGAATTTGTCACAAACAAAAATATAAAGAGGGTGCTCGAGTAATGCTCATGTATGTCTGTGTATTTCAGTCTTTATATATACTTTGTACAATAAGTAACAGGCTAGTAGTAGACTTGACAGCCCTAGTTTGGTTAGCTTTCGTGGTTGTTTTTGACTTGTAAATAAGAGTTGTGTCATATGGACACTTGTGGGGTCTTCGGTCTTATGGTCCCTTGTGAAATCCATGTTTGTAATTTGCATTAGCTATATAAAATATTTGCTGAAATGGTTGCTTGTGGATCCTATTTGAAATGCTTTCTTTAACTTATTTTATCTTTTATAGGTCCTAAGGGACCTTAAGATGTTTTGGGGGAGGCTGACCTTTGTGTACAGATATGCAAAGGTGCCACATAATTTAAGTAAAACCGATGGTGATATCTTTATTTCCACCATAGTTGTTATCGATGGACAAGTTCCGAAGATTAAAAGTAATATATTAGAGGCACCAAAGTCTACAATCTAATTTAATTGACTAATAGTTGGAGCAGGAAGTCAGGTCGAGATCGACAAACTTTTGCATAGTAACTGACTTTATCACACAACTGGCAGATGATTTATTGTTGGAACGCATGGGTAGGATGATATAGCTATAAGATGCTACCTTGATGATGGTTGAAGTATTAAGGATGTGGAAAAGGGAAGGACGAATTGGTGCCTATAGGGTCATTAGATAATTTGGCCACAACTTTGTGGGCATTCTTATTATACTTGTTGCTTTTCCCTTTAGATTTTTAATTGAACTGAGTTGTGATGGGTGGTCATGACAACCTATCTTTTTGCTTCAAATATGCCTCATAGTCAGTCAACTTGTTATAAAGTCCTTCGAATGAGATTCAGGAGTCGTGAGCCCGAATTACCATTGCTAGTTCCTTGAACTCTTCGCTCAATCCATTAAGAGTGTGGACGAGGACTTCGTTATCATTGAGGGAATGACCTATCAAAGACAAGTCATCGAGAATAATTTTTATATGTTGTAGATAGTCAGCGACAATACTTCCCTCTTGTTTTATTTTTATTAGATCAGAGATGAGTCAGAGTATGTGAGTACACGAGCGATTCACTAACATAGTTTGTAATTTGTTATAAGCTTTCACAGCAGTAGCATAGGAGGATATGAGTGGGGTGATGGATTCGATGACGGAGGCTTAAAATGCCTGGAGAATGAGACGATCCTAGAGTAACTATAGTTTGTGAGCTAAATTTAGTACAGGAGCGGGTTCACCTAGAATATGAATCATTGCTAGCGGGCAATCGAGCCATCAACATAATCTAGTAAATCATAGCCAAATAAAAGATTAGAAAACTACGCACACTAGGATGCGTAGTTACCGCCTTTGGATAATTTAAAGGGGATGAGAGACGCAGTGTTGATGGAAATAAGGCCTGTATGTGGAGAGGCATTAGGGTTTCTTGTAAGGAAAAGAGTTGGAGTGTCAGAGATCAATGAGGAAGACATTGCGAGGAATGATGTTGTTGAGATAGACTATCAAAGTTGATCAAACCGTCGGGGGTTATATCTATGGTGAAATCTTATCAATCATTCCAAGTGAGAAGGTATTGCCACCTCTTGTAGATTAGTTGGAGCATCTAATGCTTAGCTTAGAGAGTGTCGCTTATGTAGATCAGATGATGACAAAGGGTAGCCACAGTTGTTTTTGTTGATCTGGCGGAATGGGATAAGGCGCTTTGCTCATGCTCTTCTACCTGTATAAAGAGCGATTGGGCTAGAAGCATCATCAGAAAACGGATGGAGAAACAGCTCTGCTGCAACACTAGGTAGTGTAGTCTCCATCTGGGTCCACAACCATAGTAGAGAAGAGAAGTTATGACAGAGGATGCTGACATGGAGGACTTTAGCATTGGGCGGGAGGCCAGGTCTAAGTTGGAGCCCAAGCACAAAATTTTCGTAGTTGGGCGACAATAATGTGCGATAGCCTTAGCAGTTGTCAGTGAGAAGCACATTGCTGAAGGGGGTGCTGGGAGATTGCAGTTGTGTCCCGAGTAAAGTAGAAGCAGAGACGTGCTATGCCAGCGAGAGAAGAAAGGCGACACATCATGAGGGCATCGCCTCTATGGGAAGTCATGATAGGATACCACTGTTGATGAAGCAATAGATATCAGCCTGGTGAGCTGAGTTGGCCTGAAAAGTAGAATAGAGCTGCACACTTATGTCAATAGCAAGAGCTGCTATTGAGGATGGCGACACATCATGAGGGCATCGCCTCTATGGGAAGTCATGATAGGATACCACTGTTGATGAAGCAATAGATATCAGCCTGGTGAGCTGAGTTGGCCTGAAAAGTAGAATAGAGCTGCACACTTATGTCAATAGCAAGAGCTGCTATTGAGGTTGACATCGCAAATATGACAATAGGAAGATCCGATGGGAGGTAGAAGAAAGCAAGGGCAAGAAAATATATCAGGCTCGGTGGTAGTGGGTAGACTTCACAAGTAGAAGAGGTGTCTTCTCTTCACCGAGAAGACAATGAGCATGACAAGGCTGAAGAGGAGGAAGGCAATGGCAGGATGCAACAAAATGCTAGTAATCTTGCTCCGTACCTTTTGTTGGTGTTGTAGCTTTGCTCTGTAGCAATGTACCCTAGCTGAGTCGGGTCCTAGTCGATTGAGTCAAGTCTTTAAATTAGGCCTTGTTTACCAACCTAGAACTAATATTAGGTCGGCTATGAGAAGATTTGAGTCCATTATAATAAATCAGCCTAAATCCTAGTAGGGTTAGGATTTGACTGAACTGGAGTCGGATTAGGAGTCAGAGTTATATACGGGTTAAAGTCAATGGTGTCATGAATATAATAAACCATAATCTAGCTACCAACCCCTAATAAAGAAGTGGTTAGTTAGGGTTAGAGATAAGTACTTATGGGATGAGAGTCTCCTAGCCCCTCCTCTTAAGAGAGGTCGACTATGATAAGGGATTGAGTTAGGAGTTGGGGCCCATGTAAACCCTAGCTAGCTACCCTCTACTTTAGCAAAAGGGGCTGATTGGGGTTAGGGTTAACTTGGAGAAAGATTAGGAGTCTAATACAACTAGCCTCTCCTAGTTAGGGCTGGCTAGGAGGTTGCTTCTTAGAGAAGTAATTGGAGTTATTAGAAGTTGGAGTTAGAGTTGTTAGGAGTATGAGTCTTGAGTAGTAATCTTATTAGGATTTAGGGTTTAGAAGCCCTATAAATAGCCATGTATTCAGCCACTTTGAATCATTAATAGATCAATATTATTTTTAGTCTTTATGTAAAAAACCTAGGAGGGAAGAACTCCTATAGAGTTCCAAGGGGGCCGATCCCCTATAGAGATCACTCCAAACTTAGAATCTACAAAGGTTCTAACACTTGGTATCAGAGTAGCATTCTTAGCATCTCGCTATATTTCCATAGCCGTCCATCATCCTTTTGCAGCCGCCCAAGCAATTCTCACAATTGCTTAAAGATCGTCACCGAATTCCACTGTCATCTCCACTACCGCAAATCATCCTTTGATCTCCCTGCGAATTACAATAGGTTCTGGTTTCTTACCTTACTGCTGCTACAATTTAGTTATCCTTATTTCCAAAAACTAAAAAAATTATTCCTATCTTACTACATAAACTTTTCGTCACAAAGTTTTCATCTCTACGACGAAAGTTACATTGTAGAATTTCAACTGCATAGCATTACCTTTTTGATCTTGCTGCTGTGATTTTTCTATCCAATCCTCCATGAGTTTTTTATGACGACTTTGGCACTTTTTAATAGCAGACTTTAGTTTCACAAAAAATTCTCAATATAAACTGCTGATCTTTTACATCCAAAGTATTTCAATTTAGACGTAAAAATCTACTATAGTACCTTCTCGTGATCTTTGATCTTGCCAAATTTTTTGCTATCATTTTCTACCATAAAATTTTTAATGATATTACCTCTCCCTTACCAGTAGATTCCTCTTGAGTTTTACTTGAATTCTTATTTTGAATTACTGTGAAAATTTACATTTATACTACTGAATTTTTTTAACAAAAAAATATACTACTGTACCTTTGTCTTTCTTCTCCTCTTAAACCACCAAACCCTAACCACCTTGCTACCACCAACCACGATGTCTCTAGGGCACCCTTCTAGCCTTAAGACGTAGCCATCGTAACCTATTTACATAACCCTAACAGCATCCAAAACCACAGCCCAAAACAGTGAACTATCTCAACCACAACCTTCCACCACCGATCTTATCTTTCATGGCGACTAATCCTTACCAAACTAGTTGTTGTCATCAACAGCAACCCTAAGCCACCTCTCTAACCTTAAAACTCTATCACCAAATCCCCCTTACAGTCTCTATAATAGCCCCAAACTATTGAATCTCATATTTTGATGATAAAATTAATCGATGGGTTATTGATATAATATATGTTGTTAGAATTGATTAATGTAGGATTAATTACGATAGAAAGATTATTACAATTAGGATTGGCTAAGGTCAAGGTCATGTATCAGGTCGGGGTTTGAACAATGTGGTTGGAAACTCGTCAGGAGTATGTTGGGAGCTCGTCGAGGGTATCAGGAGCTTGCTAAGATGGCGCAAGAGAGTTCACCAGAAGAAGACCGAGACTCACTGCAAGATTATCGAGGGTAGCCGAAAAGCTTACTGGAAGTTAGGATGATCTTGTAATGGATGTATTGGCCATTATGATTATATTTAATTAAGTCATATTTAGCATCGTGCATGTTTAACTATGATAGGATGAGTTATAGATCAGACATGAACCTAGGATCAAGCTTAGACATTAGGCCTAAGACTGAATGATGTGGTGGGAGCTTGCCGGGCATTCGCTAGGACTTCGCCGAAGGTATCAGGAAGATCACTAGGAATACGTCAGGAGATCGCTGGAGGAAGACCGTGAGACTCGTCGTTGGAGAAACCGAAGGTTGTCGATTTGCGGTGTAAGGTCATTAAGCTTGGTTGTCATGTTTTGATTATAATTTTAAGTCATAAGTTAAGATTGAGTCTTAAATGAGTGTGATTTGGATGGAATCCAAATCAACTCAAAGATGCAACCGGGTCCACTATGAGGCTTGATTGAGCTTAGGTTGAGCTAAATTGGTTAACCAAAGAGTTGGTCAACATCAGGTTCAAGCTGAAACTAGAAAAGTGGAGGGAACCACTTTTCTGGAGATTCTGATGGGTAAACCGTCGGTGAGTGACGGTTAGACCGCCCGCCTCCTGGATATAGGGTGGCGATCAACAGCTGTCAACGAGTAAACCACCTAGGGCCAGTGGATAAACCTCCCAGGGTCGGTGGGTAAACCGCTCATACCCTAGTATTCAGGCGATTGAGCCACCCAAGTCGGTGGGTAAACCGCTCGTACTCGGATTTTTCAGGTAAGTTTGATTTTTGGCTTCAAAAATCTAAAGCCACTTGGAGTCTATAAATATCTCAAGTTTTCTTACATTCCATACAATAATTTAGGGGAAAAATTCTGTGAAAAACTTGTGTGGATTGTAAGGAAAAGGAAAGAGGTAAGGGAGTGATTAAAGAGTTGTAAATCTTATTTCCCTTGTAAGCTCAAGTGTAAGGGTTTGGTCTTCACCCAAAGAAGATCGGTAGTGGATGCTAGTGTACCTCAAGAAGGACTCGGGAGTGGACGTAGGCCATTGGTGCCGAACCACTATAAAACTTGTGAGTTCTTTCCTTGCTTTCATTACTTACGAATTTTGTATTAACACTTTCGATTGAATTCACTCTTTGAAAGTAAAGTTTTCACATCAAGCACTTCTCTTCAATGTTGCTAATCTTTTAGGTTTACTTATTAACTTAACAATTTTCTCCCTTGTTTTACTTGAATGAAAAGCTTAATATTTCCTATCTTGCTTTAAGTGAAAAGCTTTTATTTAAAATGAAAGCTTACACTTACACTAATTTAATCCCCCCCCCCCTCTCTTAGTGCTAATTGATCATAACAATTGGTATTAAAGTAAGGTACTTACTCTTTAAATTAACACATACTTGAGTAAATGACTTATTTTAGTATTAATGATGGATATTCCATCTCACATCCTCCCATGTTCAATAGGACGAATTACATGTATTGGAAGATAAGAATACATATTTTTCTTATCTTTTTAGACCTTGATCTATGGTGTATTATTGAAAAAGGTTTTCAGAAGTCATCCAATCCAACAAATGATCAGAATGATTATGAAAAACAAATATTTTCGTTGAATGCAAAGACTATGAATGCCTTATATTGTGCTCTTGACAAGAATGAGCTTAATCATATTTCTGCTTGTGATTCAGCTTTCAATATTTGACATATATTAGAAATGATATATGAAATGATAACTAAATCAAGTGAATCATTAAAAAAAATAATCCATAAAAATAAACTTAAAGAACACCTTCCAAAGAACAGGAAGGATTGTGAACTGAGAAAAACCTATGGCTCCTCGAGTAAAATCTCGAGTGATAATGACTTTGAACATTTAACATATGAACCATATAAATTAATCAACATGAATCATAAAAATGATCTAAAGATGGACAAAACCTCTTGCTATGAACGCAAGAATCTATGGTGCACTGAAGATGAAAAGCACAATCAAGAAGTAGTGGAAGATCTCGTGCTCGTGGCCAACCATGATGAGATATGTAACCCACCCCGAAAACTCTTTTACTTTTGATGAGTTATTACTTTCTTTTCATGAGCTTTATGATGAATTTAGAATGATTCGCAAATCTTATAAATTACTTGATAAAGAGCAAGATTCTTTAGCTAGTAAATTTGAATAAATGCATGATACATCACTATCACACACTAAATATGAAACCTTGAATGATGCATCAACATTATGTTTTTCTTGTTCTAAGTATAAGTTACTAGAGGTAATTAAATAAGAAAATGACATACTACAACAAACTCAAAAAGGGCCTAATATAAATAATGAGTCTCTAAACATGATCCATGTTGATAAGGGTCATGTTCATAGGAAAAATATTGGCATTATGAGTAAGACTCATTAAAAGCCAACTGTCCTTATTAGAAGATACATATTACACTCTTTGCCCAAAAATAGATGTAATTTTTATGGTAAATATGGATACTTTACTTATAAATACTTATTTAAAAATTATAATCTACATAAATTAATTTGAGTTCCTAAAGAACCATAAACAATCTTAAGCCATCAGAGAAAATGAGAAGAACATATCATGAAGGACCCAAACTCTAATAGGTAGGAGCACTAAGTAATGTTTTGAAAGTAGATGCTCAAGGCACATGACTTGATATCTAATACTCTTTCAAGGCTCACTAGCCTAAGTAAATAACAAGAAAAATTATTGAAATAAAATCATTGACTTGAATATTTGAAAAGGTTATTGTTGAATGACTTAAATGTTATAATTCTTGAATGATTGATTTAAATAGTTGAATAGTTGTATGTTAAGATTGAATGTGTGATGATAAATTACTTTTGAATTCAAACATGAAATAAATAAAAATTTAAAAATGAGTTTGTCAACTCGCACTATGTATAAAGGATTAGACTCATTTTAAAAGTTGAAATTTAGATAGGTTGAATTTTGATTGTAGATGTTTTATATTCAATGAAACCATGCTTAATGGTTTAATGATACATAGTGATTATACTTAATGTGTTTATATTTCAAAATTATATATGATGATCTTTTTGATTTATGGCTTATTGATCTTTATCATAATAAAAGCTCTTTTTCGGTTTTAAATGAAGATACATGTTTTTATTTGGCTTAAAAGACAAAGGCATGCTTATATGAAATAAAAAAGGAATACATTTTTCTTGAAAATTTCTCTTCCCTAAAACTTTCAAAAGGAGATTAATGAATTATGTTATTGACTCTCTTGGACTATGAAATTGATTTTGATGATTTGATGATTTGAACTTGAATAAATTATTATAATGATTTTGGTAAGTTTAGAAAATGAAACTTGAAAATCTTCTTATGAACCATATTTTTGAAAACTTGAAGTTTCATATATATAAATCAAGATCTTCTATTTTTTCTTCCTTAAAATTAACTCATGATATTGATATCTGTAATATGATATCTTTATGAATGAAGACTCTTTTTTGATCTCTTAAGATTCTATTTTATCATTTAAGAGGAGATTTATTAAATTAAATCATGTCTTTTGGTATTCATGAATGTCTTTTGATATCAATATCTTTCTTGACATGATTTATTTTAAAACTCATGAATGACATAACTTATCACCAAAATTAGTATTTCTTAAATTTGTGATAAGTTAAAATTGAAAGAGATTTATATTATCATGAATATTTCCTTAATTTCTTGACTTGATTTATATGTTATGGGAATCACGTTATTGATCTTGACAATTATAAGTTGAGACTTTTTATTAAGATCATTCTTCCATTTTATTTAAAAAAGAATCTATCTAAATGAATTATATGTCTTAAGATTTATCCTAAATAAATTAAGATTATGTAATCTCCTAAGAATTATTTTCATTATTTATAATCAAAAAGGGGAGAAAGAAAATCACTAGCATTTCAAGAGACTAATAAGTCTATTAATTTCATTTTGAATATCTTAAAAGTGATTTTGATGATTTTGAAATTGAATAAGTTATTTACATATATCGTGATTTTGATTTCTTATAATTATAACTTGAAATCTTTTATGCATCAAAATCTTTTATTATTTATTCTCGTATTATTAAAAAAAATTATACAAATTATGAACTTGACAACTTAAGATTTCTTATGGATGAATCAAGAGATTTTATTTGTTTCTCCTATGACTTGTCTTTTGATATTCATAATTTGTTTTCATAAATTGAATATCTTGTCTCCATGTTAATTTTTCTTGATATATTTTATGTGATGATTGGTATATTTCTTGATTTATTAAAAAATAATATAATTAGAAAAGTTTTTGTACTATTATAACTATCCTTTCTTTTTAACATTAATAAAGGGGAAATAAAATTATTAATATGATTAGAAGTAAATTGGATATGATAACATTGGATGAAAAATAATTTACTTAAAAGAAAATTTAGAATTTTAGAATTTCTAAATATATGTTAAATTTATGATTTGATTGATTTGCTACTTTGCTTTAGATTTGTATAAGATAAATTAAATTGTATGGGTAACTCTTGATTTTTCCTGAGATTTTGGAATCTACATCTATAAAATTTACATATATAAAATTGATCATTTTTATGATATGATGTTTTTCACTTTTTCTTTCTTATTTCTACCTTCTTGTTTACAAAAGGGAAGAAAATATAAGTGAATGGTGATCTACAAAAAGACATAATTTGCTATTTGTGTTAGAAAATCACACAATTTAAATGCATGAGTAGCTCTTAATTCTTCTTGGATTTCTTAGATTTTTTAGCTTACTTTCAAAATCGCTCTAGTTAAAATGAATATAAGAAGATAATTCAAATTTTTGCGATGAGATAGTTTTAAAGATTATTCTTGTTTCATGAATCTTGATGAATGTTTATAAAGGGAAACATATATATAACATAAATTTCTATGATGCTTGATATAAGTCTTTGACATTAAATCTTTGATGGATCACTTGATGTGCTACTCTTGATTTAAATGAATTAAATTGCATGGGTAGATATCAATTCTTAGATTTCGGAATTTACATCTAAAAGATTGAGTCTTATTTTTGTAATGAAATGTCTTACACTCCCCTCCCTTGTTTCTTCTTCATTATTCAAAGAAAGGGAAGAAATTTTTTCGAAAAAATTATGTTTGTATCCTATTAAGGGGGAGCAAAACTTGTTAGCTTGCATGATGTAAAATATTTACCTTGAACATTACAAAGGAAGCAAAAATTTGCTAGCTTGCACTTATCAAAAGAGAAAAAAGAACTTACTAGCTTTATTTGGTATGTTTTCTTGAAATTTATATAAGATGAATTTGTTTAGCTCATATTCAAAATATTCTTTTAAAATTTAATATGTACAAGAGTGAGGCTGAGACCTAGAAACGCTAAATTATGAAAATATATAAATTACTAATATAGAATTTATGAAATGAAGCCTTTTTGTGATAATATTTTTGAAAATTTTCTCAATAATTTTATCTTATTGTTTTAAAAAAAAGAAGAAAAATTGCTTGAAGATGTGCCACATTTTAAATTTATAAGAGATAATTTTTGATATCAAGAGATAACTTTTGTTACATTTGAAATACATAGTAGTTCTTAAATCTTTTGAACTTTTGAGCTCATCTTAATATTGATTTTAAAATTTATTAAGGGCTCTTCTCTATAATGAAATGATTCAATAACACCTCTCTTATTTCTCTCCTTATTAATCATAATGGGCACAAAAAATTTATAATGTATATGCTAAGGGGGAGTAATGTCATCATGTGCTTTGAAATTATTAGCTATACATTTTATCTTTTTGTTGATGACAACGGGGGAGAAATATACATTGATAACACATGATATTAATTGATGAATACATTAATAACACATGATATTGTTGAAATATATGGATATTTTGATATGGATATGGATTGATATATCTCGGATATATATATGAGTGCATAATTCTTTTTACTCATGATTTGATGACTTAATACAAATTTATGTTGAAATTGCTAGTTATAGGTGCCTTGCAAGCTAATCATGTGAGCGATGGCACGTGCTTAAGATTATTACTGGTATATTCTCATATTATATTATTTGTTACATATATATATTGTGATGACTTTGGTTCTGTGCAATGAGAATCAGATCGTGATGAGATCATGATAATGAGATCGATTTACTTTCAAACACATATCCTGAATAATCTCGGTCATAGGTTACTCGAGAGAGACATCAAGATAACTGGACAAACTAGTGTACTATATACCCATCCATATGATAGAGGCGACTGGTCTTATAGCCACTTATGTGGAGATATTAAGGATATATAGTATAGGTGCTCATTAGAGAATAAGTTCACTATTAATCCGTTTATGTAATGTTGTATGGTTAATAATATCTAATGTTAGATAACAATTCCATAGTCCTAGTTGTGTATATGGTCCTTAGACTTGAGACACCAAAGATGTCTTATTTAAGTACTCCTTTCTTTGACACCAGACTTACAGGTTTAGAAAGTTTCAAATCTAGTACAGTTGGTTATCGAGATTGGTAGCCAACCTTATAAATGTAATTAAGTGTTAATAAAAGATTATCCACTCTTGTTATCATATAAGGAATATCCCGTATGTGCTTAGTCAGACAAATCCCTGGCTATGGTCGTTCGGATTGAGAAAGAAAGCGTTCTTCGGTAGAATCTTTTATCCGATTAGAGTAAGATAAACTGATTTCATATGTGACATGATAGTACTATGTCCAATATATGATCTCTGGGAAATTAGTTGAATGAGAGATTATAGATACACAGTAATTATAGATAGACATGTCCGATAGATTTGATCTCCTTGTACCATCCGAGGATTATGGCGAAGTGGTCTAGTACGTCTATAGTTGATGAGTCGAGAAGGAGTTCTGATGGGAGTGACTCACGGCTAGCTCGGTATCATGCATAGAGGGTTACACACATATGGTGGATGCTTTAACAAATAGAGGATTAGATGAAGATTCAATTAGCCCCTATTCTCATTAGATGAGACCCAATGCTGATGGGCTCCTTGGTTAAGGCCCAATTAGAGGCCTAAGGAGATTATTGGATAGAGATCTAATAATATAAAGTTAGTGGGTAATTGGATGGAGATCCAATACCCACTAAGGCAGGACCTTAGGGTTTTTTGGTGGCTCTCTATAAATAGGAGAGGAGACTCACGATTGATAGGCTATAGCTTTAGCCTCCCCCTCCTATTCTCCTCCCTCCCTCTGTTTAAGAGTTGCGAGATCAGATTGGAGGAGATTTGCTGCAGAGATCCATCATGTGGATAATGCTAGAAAGGAAGACACTTGACTTCCTTCATCATCTCCATGTGGATCTGGATTACAGGGATATCAATCTCCATAGGTAATCAATCTATCACATGATGCAGTTTTATCAATTTTTGTGGTTTTCTTGCGATCTCAATCTTTTGCACGAGGATTTGATCTACGTGGGAACTGGTTTTTGTTTTTATTTTTGCTGTGCATATGTTGCTCCTTTGAGGTTTCCCAATAGTTGTATCAGAGTCAAGGTTTTCATATAAACAATTAGTTTTAAACTGAGTGTGATGAGATTGCATCGCATAGAATTATTCTACGCGTTCTTGCTGTATTTTCGCAATGAAGGCAGCGAGGAAAGAGGGTGGTCGACTACAGCTAGACCCCTTGCAGGGGCGACTGACCATGGCCTGGCAACCTGCAAGGGGAGCTATGGCCAAGGCGCCATGCAGGGGTAGTCACCCGCAGGGGTAGTCACCTACAACGTGACGCTTGCAAGGGCGGTCACTTGCAATGTGATGCTCGTAGGGGCGGCCACCTGCAGTGCGACACCTGCAAGAGCGGCGATCTGCAGCACAATAGGCATAGGGCGGCTGCGGACCAAGTGGTCGACGAGGTCGCTTACAGGCGCCGCCAAAGGCGCAGTCGTAGGATGAGGCGGCCACTGCAGACAGCCGCATGTATGACATGAGAGTGATGAGGCGAAGGGAGGGCTAGGGCATCCTTTTGAGAAAAGGATGGTTATGCCCCTTACAATTTGAGAAATTTCGAGGTTTGTCCTATGCCTAGAATACCGAAACACCCTCAATAATTCTAGAAATTTGGAGGATTATCCTACTATCTAAAATTATGACAATACCCTTGAAAATTTTAGAAATACCGAGCATATCCTGATTTCTAAAAAATAATTAATTAAATAGTTAAATTAATTATTATATTTATCTAGTAATCCTACATATGATGTGATATATGATGTGGATGGATGATCATAAGCCATTTGTTGTGATGTGTGTAATTGTGATTATTATTATTATTATTGGGGCCTGCGAGTCTTTATTTTTCTCATTTATTGTCGGGCCTACATGCATGTAATTATTTATAACTACATGGAGAGGCGTGATGGGAGTGTGGAGGTGACAGCGGGACTCATGATGTCGTGGCAGGAGATCACGACGCATGGTGATATGATGATCCGACGAAACCAATGATGACGAGATCAACGATCACAGGGCATGGAGATGCACCGATGCACACATAAATCCTATTATGAGTGATTAGGCCCATTGGCTTGGGCTTAATCATATTAGGTGACAGCTTATGATCATCCGGTGTGGCTTGCATATATGATGTGTTATACACCTACTCTCTCTCTCTCTATATATATATATGCGATATAGATATATTTAAATATGTATATGTGTGACATAACATATTATGAGACTGATACAAAATAAAAATCCCTCCTACGATAATATTAAGTCAGTAAGCATTAGACAATAAGATTGACCCATGTAGCCTTTCATCGTTATAGGAAGAAATTGAATCACGGCATAGATTGAGTTGGTCGAGTCTCTCGAGGCTCACCTATCTACGTGATAGAGTTCTTGCGTATAACATAGAGATGTCACTGGTGACCTAAGGACATGGTATGCTTGATTGAGTCTCTCAAGGGCATATCATCAAATCAGACTCATCTTATAATGATGGTGATGACTTAACTGAATATCATGGTTGGTCGAGTCCCTTGAGACCATGATGATCCGGAGGCCGAATATGATGAGAATCACAAGGAGATGTGATTGGGAGTTGCCTACCTTTTGGGCTTAGTGTAATTGGTTGAGTCCCTCGAGGTTGCACTAAGATGCCAATTGGATCCCGATCCCCACTAGGAGTCTGTCGGAGACTTTCATCTCACGTGTCGAGAGTGTCACGTGATTCGCTAGGAAAATAATGAGAGTATATTGAGATATAAGTCCATATCTTAATTAGTATTTTTTTTATAAAATTTACATGTTATTGATTTATGCTATATCTTATTTGTTAGAAACATATCATTATAAACCCCCTATGTGATATACTTGATGTCAACCGCCTCACTAGTCCAAACTACATGGATTGGCTCCATAATTTGAGAATTATTCTCATGATAGAGAAAATCACGTATGTCCTTGATACAATTGTGCCCATACCGAAAGAAGGGGCAAGCGAGAATGAGATCGCTCGCTATGTGAAGTATATAGATCATTCCACATTGGTAAAATGTTATATACTGGCCTTTATGACTCCTAAGTTACAAAGGCAACATGAGAGCATGGATGTAGATTCTATTTTTCTTCATCTCCGTTAGCTATTTGAGAAACATGGAAGGACAAAAAGATATGAGATATCTAAGAGACTCTTCCAAGCCAGGATGATAGAAGGGATATCGGTTGATAACCATATCCTAAAGATGATAGAGTGAATCGAGAAACTCACAGGTCTAGGAATAGTCCTAGAGGATAACTTGTGTGTTGATCTTATACTTCAGTCCCTATCAGATTCCTTTTCTCACTTCATCATGAATTTTAACATAAGCAAGTTTGAGGTGACTCTCCTTGAGCTTCTCAATATGTTGAGGGAAACTGGGAGTGCCGTCAAGAAGGAGAAGCCAATTCTCCATATTGGTGAGACCAAGAAGAAAAGGAAGGCTAGTGAGATTCTTAAGAAGCGTAAGGGCAAAAGGAGACCGGGTAAGGCAAAGGTTGCCAAGAAAGATCCGATAGAGGACAAAGGACAGTACTTCCACTATAGCCAAGATGGGCATTGGAAGAGGAACTATAAGGACTACCTTGGAGAGAAGGTAAAATAAAAGCTTGGAGAAACTTTAAGTATATTCATGATCAGTCTTCACTTGTTAGATTTTCATGATAACACGTGTATTGGATACCGGGAGTGCTTATCATATCTATAATTCACTATAGTTTCTGGCAAGACCTAGGAGATTAGCTAGAGGTGAGATAGACCTCAAGATGGGCAATTGAGCAAGAGTTGCTGCAATTACTGTTGGGGAGGTTATCCTACATTTGCTTGGTGGAGCTATTATTACATTAGATGCATGCTATTTTAACCCTTCCATTTCATCTCTTGTTTGACAATTAGTGGATATAAATTAGCTTTTTAGAATAATAATTATTCAATAATTATGGATGATGAGATTATCATTAGAGGTACTCCTTTATGTGTTAGACACTTTTCCACACATTATGAATATAAATACGTCTAAGAAAAAAAGAGATGAGGTGAATAATACATACATATAGCATTGTAGGCTAGGTTATATATATGAGGAAGGATTCAAAAGTTGCTGAAAGATGGATATTTAGATTCATTTGACTATGAGTCATATGCAACTTGTGAACCTTACCTTCATAGGAAGATGACCAACTCTCCTTTTAGTGGAACTAGAGAGAGAATCACTTAGTTATTGGAACTTATACATAGTGATGTATGTGGTCCCTTGTCAACTTAAGCTATAGGTGGTTACTCATACTTTATTATATTCACTGATAATTTCTCTAGGTATAGACATGTGTACTTGATAAAATACAAGTCTAAGACTTTTGAGAAATTCAAGGAATATAAGAATGAAGTCGAGAACCATATTGGAAAGAGTATTAAGACTCTTCGATCAGATCGAGGAGGAGAGTACTTGAGTACAGAGTTTACCCATTTCCTCAGGGACATTAGGATGCTATCCCAATAGACACCTCCTTATACACTTCAGCTCAATGGTGTATCAAAAAGGAGGAATCACACATTGTTAGATATGGTATAGTTCATGATAAGTTTTGCTGACCTAATAGTCTTATTCTAGTGATACACCATAGTAATTGCAGCTTAACTTATGAACAAAGTTTCATCAAAGTCAGTAGTGTCTACACCATATAAGATATGGAAAGGAAAGAAGTCTGATCTTAAGGTGGTTAAGATTTGAGGCTATTCTACCTATGTTAGAAGACACAACTCTGATAAGTTGTAATCAATGATATAATGGTGCAAGTTCGTGGAATATCCTAAGGAAGCTTGAGTATTATTTCTATTATCCTGAGGACCAAAAGATCTTTGTTGCCAAGAGAGCTGTGTTCCTTGAGAAGGAACACATTCTTGGTGGAAACAGTGGGAGTGAGATAGAATTGAGCGAGGTTAGAGAACCTAGCTCAAGCACTATTCCAAAGTCTAAGTATGTTCAGGTACCTAACACACAAGTTCCAACTTTGCATAGGTCTAGCAAAGTATCTCACCCTCTTGAAAGATATGTGAGATATATTAATGGAAAGGACTCTTAGGATGTTGATCCTCAGACCTATAAGGAGGCTATTATGAGTATAGACTCCGGGAAGTGGCAAGAAGTCATGAATTTTGAGATGGATTCCATATACTCGAACAAGGTTTGGAACCTTATGGATGCACCTGAAGGTATTGTACCCATCGGGTGCAAGTGGATCTTCAAGAAGAAGATCGGAGTAGATGAAAAGGTGGAGACCTATAAGGCAAGATTGATAGTTAAAGGATTTCGTCAAAGACAAAGAGTTAACTATGACGAACCTTTTCACCTATAGCCATGCTTAAATCCATCAAAATTCTTTTGGCTATTACAGCACACTATGACTATGTGATCTGGCAGATGGATGTGAAAATAGTATTCCTCAATGGTAACCTCGAGGAGGAGGTGTATATGATACAACTAGAGGGATTTATATCTAGAAAGTATCCATATAAAGTATTCAGGCTGCTCAGATCTATTTATGGATTGAAGTAAGCTTCCCAAAGTTAGAACGTAAGATTTAATAAGACGATCATATCTTATAACATTGTTAAGAATGAAGATAAGCCTTGTGTGTACATAAAGATAAGTGGGAGTGTTGTCACCTTCTTGGTATTGTATGTGGATGACATCCTAATCATTGAGAATGATGTAGGAATGCTCTCCACAGTAAAAGCTTAGCTATCTAGAAACTTGTCCATGAAAGAGTTAGGGGAAGCATTCTATATTTTGGGGATCCGAATCTATAGAGATAGATCTAAGAGGATGCGTGGCTTATCCCAGTCTAGGTACATAGACTTCATTATCAAAAGGTTTGGCATGAAGAATTCCAAGAGATATCTCATATCAATGAGACATAAAATATCACTTTCTAGGAGTATGTCCCCAAAGACTCCTGAAGAACAGGCAGACATTAATAGGATACCTTATGCCTCAACGATAGGGTCTATCATGTATGTTATGCTATGTACCAGGCTTGATATAACATATTCTCTAAGTGTCATGAGCAAGTATCAGGCGGATCTATGTTTAAAACACTGGAAGATAGTAAAGTAGATCCTTAAGTACTTAAGAAGGACCAAGGATCTTTTACTAGTATATGGAGGAGATAGCCTCCAGGTTGAGGGCTACACTGACTCGAGTTTTCAATCCGACATTATTGATAGCAAGTCGAACTCAAGGTATTTTTCACCCTAAATGGAGGAGTAGTAAGCTGGAACAGTTCCAAGCAAGATACTACTGCTGACTCAATCACAGAGGTAGAATACATTAGTGTAATAGAAGCAACAAAAGAAGGGGTATGAATGAAGAAGTTTATCATGATATGAGAGTCATACTAAGCAACATGGAGCTAATTCCCATATATTGCGACAGCAATAAGGCGATAGCTCTAACAAGGGAACTCAGGTCTCATCAGAATTATTTTAAGGAGGTTCTATATAATTAGAGCGATAGACCCGAAAAGATATAGCAATGGAAAGAGTTCCATCCGAAGATAACATTACAGATCCACTGTCGAAGCTATTGGCTCAGATTGTATTTGAGGGTCATAGGAGTTTGATGGGGATTATATACATATGTGATTGGCTTTAGGTCAAATGAGAGATTATTGGTTATAGGTGTCCTACAAGCCAATCACGTGAGTGATAGCACGTGTGATACACTGTGTGATCTTTTTACTTAAGATTATTATTAGTATATTCTCATATTATATTATCTATTGCATATATATATTGTAATGTTCTTGGTTCTGTGCAATGGGAATCGAATCGTGATGAAATCACGATAATGAGACTGATTTACCTTTAAACACAGATCCTGAATCATCCCGGTCATAGGTTACTCGAGAGGGACATCGAGATAACTAAACAAACCGGTGTACTATATACCCGTCTATATGATAGAAGCGGCTGGTCTCATAGCCACTTGTGTGGAGATACTAAGGATATAATATAGGTGCTTATTAGAGAATAAATTCACTGATTAATCTGCTTATGGAATATTATACAGTTAATAATACCTAATGTCATACAGTAATTCCATAGTCCTAGTTGCGTCTCTGGTCCTTAGATTTGAGACACAAAGGATGTCTTGTTTAAGTACTCATTTCTTTAATGTCAGACTTAAAGGTTTGAAAATTTTCAGATCTGGTATAATTGGTTATCAGGATTGGTAGTCAACCTTATGATGGTAATTGAGTGTCAATAAAGGATCATCCACTCTCAGTATCGTGGGAGGAATATCCTGTATGTGCTTGCTAAGATAAATCCCTGGCCAAGGTCATTCATATTAAGAGAGAAAGAGTTTTCTAGTAGAATCTGATTAGAGCAAGATAAACTGATTTCATATGTGACCTGACAGTATCATATCCAATATACGGTCTCTGAGATATTAGTTGGATGAGGAATTATAGATACACGGTAACTATGGACAGACAAGTCCGATGGATTTGATCCCCTTGTACCATATAGGGACTATGACATAGTGGTACAATACGTCCATAGTCGATGAGTCAAGTGAATTATTATGTAGATAATAATTCACAATATCATAAGGAGTTCTGATGGGAGCGACTCACGACTAACTCGGTATCGGGCCTAGAGGGTCACACACATATGATGGATGCTTCGGTGAATAAAGGATTGAATGAAGATTCAAATAGTCCCTATTCTCATTATATGAGACCCTATACTACTGGACTCCTTGGTTGAGGCCCAATTATAAGTCTAAGGAGATTATTAGATAGAGATCCAATAATGCAAGGTTAGTGGGTAATTGGATAGAGATCTAATACCCAGTAAGGCAAGACCCTAGGGTTTTTTGGTGGTCCTTTATAAATAGGAGGGGAAACTCATGGTTGATAGGCTGCAGCTTTAGCCACCCCTTCTATTCTCCTCCCTCTCTCTGTGTAAGAGTTGAGAGATTAGATTGGAGGAGTTTCACTACAGAGATCCACCATGTGGATACCGCTAGAGATGATTTGATCTGTGTGGAAACTAGTTTTTGTTTTGATATCCATTGCGCATGTGATGCTCCCGCTAAGGTTTCCCAATAGAAATTTATGTTGAATGTTGATTGCTTGAATTTAAGTATATGTGTTTCTCTTAAATTTAAGTGGCATAGATTTAGGGGGAGTTAGGATTACTCTAGTCATCAATTGATTGTCATCATAAAAAAGGGGAGGATTGTTGATGATGATGAAATTAATTAATAGATTATTAATCTAACATATATTATTAGAGTTGATTGATGTAGGATTCATTATAATATAAAGGTTCTTACAATTAGGGCTAGCCAAGGTCAAGTCCATGCATCGGGTCGGGGTTCGGACGATGCAATTGGGAACTTGCCAGGAGTGCATCGAGAGCTCGCCGAGGGTATCAGAAGTTTGCTAGGATAGTACAAGGGAGTTCGCTAGAAGAAGGTCGAGACTTGCCGGAAGATTATCGGGGGTAGTTGAAAAGTATGCTGGGAGCTGGGATGGTCTTGTAATTGATGTATTAGCTATTATGATTATATAATTAAGTTATATTTAGTATCATGCAAGTTTAACCATAACAAAATGAGTTACAGATCAGACATGAATCCAGAATCAAGCTTAAGCATCGGGCCAAGGATTAGACGATGTGGTGGGAGCTCGTCGGGCGTTCGCTAGGACTTCACCAAAGGTATCGGGAAGATCGCTAGGAACATATCAGGAGATCACCATAGGAAGACCATGAGACTTGCCACCGGAGAAGCTGAAGATTGCCAGTTTGCTAGAGTAAGGTCATTAAGCTTGATGGTCATTGTTTGATTATAATTTTAAGTCATAGATTAAGATTGAGTCTTAAATGAGTGTGATTTGAATAGAATTTAAATCAACTCAAAGATGCAACTAAGTCCACTATGGGATTTGATTGAGCTCAGGTTAAGCTCAATTGGTTGATAAAAGAGTTGGTCAATATCAGGTTCAAGCCGAAATTCGAAAAGCAAAGGGAATAACTTTTATGGAGTTTTCGACGGGTAAACCACCGTCGCCCAGGTTTTCGGACGACTGATAGTGGGTAAACCACCTAGGGCTGGCAGATAAACCGCACATACCCTGGTATTCGGGTGGTTGAGCCACCCAGGTCAGCGAGTAAACCGCCCGTATCCAGATTTTCCATGTAAGTTTGATTTTTAGCTTCAAAAATCTAAAGTCACTTGGGGTCTATAAATACCTCAAGATTTCTTACATTCCACACAATAATTTGGGAAAAGTATTCTATGAAAAAATTGTGTAAATTGTTAGAAAAAAGAAAGGGGTAAGAGAGTGATCAAAGAGTTATTAATCTTGTCTCCCTTGTAAGCTCAAGTGTAAGTGTTTGGTCTTCACCCAAAGAAGATCGGTAGTGGATGTTAGTCTGCCTCAAGAAGGAGGACTCGGGAGTGGACACAGACCGTTAGTGTCGAACCACTATAAAACTTGTGAGTTCTTTCCTTAATTTCATTGCTTACGAATTTTGTATTGACACTTCCGATTGAATTCACTCTTTGAAAGTAAAGTTTTCACATCAAGCACTTCCATTCAACGTTGCTAATCTTTCGGGTTTGCTTATTAACTTAGCAATTTTCTCACTTATTTTACTTAAATGAAAAGCTTCAAATTTCCTATTTTGCTTTAAGCAAAAAACTTTTGTTTAAAATGAAAAACTTACACTTGCAGCCTACTTTTTACCTGCTAGCCTACTTTATTTAAATTTTAAGCTTTAAGTCATTTTCGTCGAACCGAGCAGCCTAATTTCTACTCGCCGGCATGACCATCAAATTCTAATTCTCCCAAGCAAACCAGCAGCAAACACTCAGCCATGTCATTATCCTCACCTCCAGAAAGCTAAAATTGAGAGGATTAAAGAAGAGATACTGGAAACATGGGTCATTCGGCCAAGTTGCAACCCTTACTTTTCGCTAGTGCTAGCTTTACCCGACTCCGATAAAGTGTTTATTATTGATGCATCGGGAGCTAGAAATTATGTTATTCATATGCAAGATGGCCGACCCCTAGCCTACCTTAGTAAAGCCCTCACTCCAAATCACCTGAAGCTATCAATCAACAATGAGAGAATGCTAACCTTTGCTGAATTTGTGGCTTGGTATGATATAGGACAACAGAACAAAGAAGAGATAAAATTAATTTCTAAAAAATTACAACTTCTACTCCCTCCAAACTCAAATCGAGCTCACCTTACCATGGACTCTTCTAGAAGGCAACCATCATCATAGAGAAAAGCCTGGCTACCGTTAAAGAATAACCACATGTCAACTCACACAAGAAAGAAACAATCGCCCGATAAACATTGAGATAGAAAGAAGTTTGCTATGAAAGATCGAGTCTTCATCTTTATCCTTACCAATAGGAATTTATGAAGACTCGAGCCTCACAGAAGTGGTCCCCCAATTTCTTTGGACCCTATAAAATTGGAGATCACATTGGAGTCGTAAATTGTGGATTGAATACGGCACACTAATTCAAAATTATAATTGATCCTTTAAGAATCTCACCGCATGGAAGTTTAGAGAAGATGACTCAGCCCAAATCCATCCACCTAACACCCAAGTTGATGAGGAGGTCCAGGTTCAACTGATGATTACATGGGATTGCATGATCATGACACATCATCGTCCATTTACTACTACTGATGTTGGACCGTAGGAGTAGAATGCGCCTACTATAGGAGCCACAAGGGAGCCTTGTAAGAAGTTGTAGATCAAAACCTGGAGATATGGAGCTTAGCCTTGAGGACAAGGCTGATTTGAAGATGACGTATCTGTTAGGACCCTAGCTAAGTCGGGTCCTAGTCAGTTGAGTCCTTAAATTAGGCCTTATTTGCCAACCTAGACCTGACATTAGATCGCTAGGAGAAGATTTGAGTCCATTATAATAAATCAACTCAAATCCTAATAGGGTTAGGATTTAACTGAACTAGAGTCGGGTTAGGAATCAGAGTTAGATACGGGTTAAAGTTAATGGCGTTAAACCCTAATCTAGTCGTCACCCCCTAATAAAGAAATGGTTGACTAGAGTTAGAGAGGAGTACTTATGAGATTAAAGTCTCCTAGCCCCTCCTCCTCTTAAGAGAGGCCGGCTAAGATGAGGGATTGACTTAGGAGTTGGGGCACATGTAAATCCTAGCTAGCCACCCCGTACTTTAGTAAAAGGGGTCAGCTAGGGTTAGGGTTAACTTGGAGGAGGATTAGGAGTCTAATACAGCCAGCCTCTTCTAGTTAGGGCCGACTAGGAGGTTGCTTCTTAGATAAGCAATTGGAGTTGTTAGAAGTAGGAGTTGCTTCTTAGAGTTGGAGTTAGAGTTGTTAGGAGTATGAGTCTTGAGTAGAAATCCTATTAGGAGTTAGGGTTTATAAGCCCTATAAATAGCCATGTATTCAGTCACTTTGAATCATCAATAGATCAATATTATTTTCAGCCTTTGTGTAGAAAACCTAGGAGGGAGGACCTCTTATAGAGTTTTAAGGAGGCTGATCCCCAATAGAGATCACCATAAGCTTAGAATCCGTAACGATTCTAACAAGTAATCAATGGGAAAACTATAGATCAAGAACAACAGCAGTTTTTTACTAAGGAGGACTAGTTGGTGAGAATGGGAGTGTGACATGGAGTGATGAGCCGTGTTTCTTTCAGAGACACTATTGTTGCAACGACTGCAAGTTAGCAAGGAAGAAGGCAGCGACTCAGATTAGTATTGTTGGAGATAGGTTGAGGCAGATTGGTTTGGGTCCATCCTCATAGATGTAGAACTTCAGAATTTTTTTTCCAACATCTTATAGCTCCTCTTAAAACTAAAACATTTATAAACAACGAAGCATAAAGATCTGAGTCATGCGAATCCACAGGTACACCAGTGATATCCTTCTTTGCAAGTAGAAGCTACGGATCTGACTCTCGCCAGTGAGTTGGGACCTCTATAACTCCTGTATCATTTACCTCTACTAAATTTGTAGCTCCAATTAAAGGCATCTTAGTGGCAAAGTCCACCCTGGTGATATCCTTCGAAGTGGAAACTATAGAAAATAGAATGAGAAGCATGGGGAGGGACGGAGAGGTTTGCTACTGCTGTGAGGAGGATGCTAAGGGCTAGCACAACGTAGACATCGGTGAGTCACTATCAGGAAGAAAGCGACAGCTGCAAGGCACCCGTCACTATCGCAGAACGGGATGGTGTTGCTGAAGCTTGTTACAGGCCGAGTGATCTCAGAAGAAGATGCCGCAACATCGAGGAGGTGGCGATCAGAGTGAGAACTATAGCAAGAAGGAGACACTGCCAATGTCATCTCTGATGGAGGTGCCGGTGAGTAGAGGGAGCACATCTCCACTGGAGTAGGAGCGTCATGCCATTTTGCTCCGGTAGACCTTGCTTCACCACGTTCTCGTGTTGAAGGTGAACCAATTTGTTGGAGATGGCTTGAGTTTAGGAAACTGGGAGGAGTCAGTGGGCTTCAGAGGGTCGAGGCCATGGACAGAGGAAGCAACTCTAGACATCAACGAAACTTTCACCAAGATAGTAAAGAGATGATAACCAATAAAAGAGCTTCATAATGTCTTGCAGGTCTACTAACATATTGATGAGGACCAGCTCCTTCAATGAACCTGATGATTTCTTTTGTTCTTAACCTATTAATTATTGGGAATTGCATGCAGTAAGGTGTCGGAGGTGAGGCTGGGCAAGGAGGAGGTCGTGGTGTTGTCGACTGTAGGGACAATATGGTCTGATAGTAGTTGACCTCGGCAACGATGTCAACATGGCTGAGAAGGAGCGGACGAAGTCGACGAATGGGTGGTAGCACAATTCTACTAGAGTCGCAAGTTCAACAGTGTGATAGGAGGAGAGAGCAGCTAACGACGAGAAGGAGCAACCGATGATGAGAAGAAGGGAGGAGGAAGGATCAAGCACTTCAGGCTCTCTTTGTCGGTTTTAGCATGCTACCGTGTGTTGGTGAGAGGCTGTCATTGAACAGTGATAGTAGAAGGAGTAATCTCTTTTAAAGAGAGAGTACTCTGATACCATGTTAAAGAATGAAATAGAATATAATGTAATTGTTGGTATACTAATTTTTTTGATTTATTATCTATTTATATAGGTCAAGGAGGAGGATTTTTCTCAACTGATCAATGAGATTTTCTCATTCAGTTGGGAACATCTTATTTGTTAATAGTTTCCCCTAGAGGCGGGTCCACCAATGATGATGTCATTATACTTCTCTACCAACCCCTAAAGTCGGGGTAAGGGTTCTTAATGCTTTCGAACAAACCGCCCAAGGTACCTCCCATGTATGAGTTCTTCAATTTGCTCTTTCAAATTGTGATAATCCTTAGTGTTATGGCCATAACCCCAGTAGAACCAAGAGTATTTGGACTTGTCTCTTTTTATTAATAGGATCTTCATTGGGTGAGGGCCTTATAAGAGTCAATTCTATTTTATCTGTAGAAAAACTTCAGTTCTAGTTATATTTAGGGGGGTCAGCTCAGACCTCATGTAATGTAACTCGGGTAATTCGTTCTCCTTTATTTGCGATGACCTTGGGGCTGATTGTGGCCATTCTTGCTTTAGCCTCTTACGTGGCTCCTCATACTTGCCCGAGACTATTGCCTTGATGGTGATGTATTGATTAACCCTTCAAAGTGCTTCTGGTATAGTTATTAATAGTCTCTCTATCAATAACCAAAAGAGGCAAGAGAGCTTTAGCCCTATCATGAAGGCCTATATTATAAGTAATAAATGAGCATTTAACACACCTCAAATCTCGCTTGTGAACTAAGTGACAAAGTCTACAAATGTTTCTTCCTCCCCTTGCCTGAGTTCAAAAACCATTATTGCTGATGACCTCGTGAGCACGTTTTCGAGGAAGTAAAGTTCAAAGTCCCTCGCGAGTTAGGCAAAAGAACTAATAGAAAGTGGCTTCAGGCAAACATACAGTTCTTATGCTAAGCTTCTTAACATGGTCGAAAAGGTATAGTACATCAAGGCATCTAAAGTACTAAACAATAATATTTAGGCATAAAAAGTCCTCCATCCTCTAGCATTTTTTAATAATAGCTCGAGCATAAGTCTTATGACCTAGCAAGTTATCTCCTATTGAAGCGAGTCCACAAAGAATGATATCAATTTGCCTCTTTATCGATCCCTAAGGTTGAGGTGAGGATTTTTGACACTTTCAGACAAACCACCTAAGGTATTCCCTATGTATGAGTCCTTCAATATACTCTTCTAAGTCACGATAATCCTCCATATCATAATCATAATCATCATAGAACCAAAAGTATTTGCATTTATCATAGAACCAAAAGTATTTGCATTTATCTCCTTTCACCAATGAAGTCTTCATTGGGTGATGGCCTTTTAAGAGCCACATCTATTTTATCTGTAGAAAAATTTTAGTTCTAGTCATATTTAAAGGAGTCAACTCGGACCTTGGGTTAGGTAACTTAAGTCATTCATTTTTCCTTCGCCACGATGACTTTAGTGATACAAGGGAAGGGAGAAAAAAGAATAAATTAAAAAAAACTGATAGTCGAGTTGTAGAAAAGAAATAAACTCATGATAGAACTTGCATAAAATCGATAAATAATTCATCACCAATTTTAAAATTATAAAAGGATATAGAAAATTCACCACCCCAAGAAAAAAGACTCACCACTCAAGGAAACATCCAAGAGATATAAAGTTTAAGAAAGAACTCAAAGAGCTTATGTCAATATCATCATATTCTAAAAACTTCATTTCTAATCATTAAATACCAAAATAAGTACTAGTGCATAAAATAACCCTTCATGCATAGGAAACTATGAAATTTAAGTGTTTTACATCTATTAACTAACCCCTTTAATGCATTCCTTCGTCATTGAAAAAAAATATTTTGAAATAGCTTTAACTTTCTATCTTTCAAATCAATTATTAATAAAATAGCTTTAACTTTCTTTAGTGAAAATGCTTTTGCGCTATCATATTCAAGAGGTTTGAGTAAAAGGCTATGAGACAAACATTATAAGTTGTAGAGAATACCATGGGATCTATAAGATTTACTTGAGGTGACTGTAACAAAGTAAGCACTCTCGTGTTAATCTCCCATGGTTGAAAAAGACTTGTCCTCAAGTCTATATTTGTTCCTACCATATGATAAGGATTAAAACCAACCATATTGAATGTTAAGAACATCATATCATCTTCAAGTTGCCTAATCTCACAAGCATTCTTATCAATTCTCTTAAATATATTAAATGAACCATCAATCTTCGGTTTCAATTTCTTAAATTTATCTAGTGATAACCTCTACTTCCTTAGATAAATCCATATCAAATCAGCTATATTAAACTCCATATGTTTTCTACATTTGTTGGCAGCTTGCAAGTACCTCTCATTTTGAGTTTTAGTGATTGTTTTAACTTTCTCATATAACATCTTTATTTGATTAGCCCTTTCATCAGTAATTTTACTTAATTTGTTAATTGTAGAATGAGGAACCAAATTCTAAGGATCTATAAGATTGGCCCTCAGAATAAGATCAATGAGATGCTAGTTGTCTCTCAAAAGTTTCTGGTTATATGGGATCTCTTCTGGTACAACATCTTGAGACTCATCCAGGATTAGTTTCGTGATTACTGATGGCTCCTTGTGTTGTTCATTCTCAACTAAATCCAAAGGATCTATAGGATTGACCCTCAGAATAAGATCAACGTGATGTTGGTTGTCTATCAAAGGTGGAAGGTTATGTGGGATCTCTTCTAATACAGCATCTTGGAACTCATTCAGGATTAGTTTCATGATTGCTAGTGGCTCCTTGTGTTGTTTATTCTCCTCTACTACTATTAGAGCCAAAACATGATCACCCCTTTCTAATTAACCTAAAACATTAAAGATAAACTATGATCTGTATAAGTAACATCTTCCTCCTCATCATCATATTTTGGTTCATCATTGGTTTCATTTCTTTCTCCAACAAATGTAATAATCCTCCTCTTTGGACAATCTGAAGCACTATGCCCAAAAACATGACATTCGAAGCATTTTTAGTCAGTTGGTGTAGACGAATTAGATGGTTGTTTGCTGTTAGCTAATCTTTCACTTTGTCTTGCACCTTCGATACCACTTTGCTTTGGAAATTATGCTTGAAATTTTATCCTTTTATATAGCCATCTTTGGACCCATGTCGAGAACCTTTTTCATAGATTTTGAGAATGATCTTTTGCCTATAGTTGTTAGGTAAATATTTTCTTTTCAACTCGCTTTTTATTTTCTCCCATATCATGATTTTACTCTTCTCCTCACGTTCTATTTGCTTCTTTAGATTTTCCCATAAAAAATATGCATTCCTTTTGAGTTTTAGTGTGACAAGCTTTATCTTCTTTTGTTCTGATGGTTCATAAAAATCGAATATTCTTTCTATTGTATTAAGCTAATCAATAAAATCATCAACATTGATTTTACCTTCAACATTGGAATATCCAACTTTGGATTATATTTGTTCTGCCACATATCTTGGTATTTATGCCTTGCTTGAAAATTTTCAATCTCCCTTGGGTAAGGAGGTGTATCATAATCATAACCAAACTTTTAGGCATCATTTTCATGCTGATTGTTTCTACTCTAAAGTTTTTCAATAATTTTATTTTTTTCTTGTAGACTGTATAGCAATCTTTGTAGTTGCAACCTTAAGGATTCAACATTATTTTCATGGCCACTACCTTCACCAACTTCATCATTTCCATTCTGTTTTACCATGATTTCTGGCCTTTAGCTCTAATACAAACTGATACTGAGGAAGGCAGAAAGAGGAATGGAATTTAAAAAAAAAAAAAGAGAAATCAGTAGTCGAGTTATAGAAAAGAAACAAACTCAAGATAGAACTTACATAAAATTGATAAATAGTTCACCATCAAATTTAAAATCACAAAAGATACAAAAAATTCATCACCCCAAGGATATTAAACAAGAATATAGAACTGTAACCTTGTTTAAGAGAAAACTCAAAGAGATACAGAGTTTAAGAGAGAACTCAAAGAGCTTCTGCCAATACCATCAGATCTTAAAAACTTTCTATCTAATTATAAAATATCAAAATAAGTATTAGTGCATGAAACAATCCTTAATGCACATGAAACTATAAAATTAAGTGATTTACATCTACTAACTAACCTCTTTAATGCATTCCTTAGTCATGAAGAAAAACATCTTGAAATAGTTTTAACTTTCTTTCTAAATCACCTATTAATAAAGTAGTTTTAACTTTCTCTATTGAAAATGCTCATAAGCTGTAATATTTGAGAGGTTTGGATAAAAGGCTATGAGACAAGCATTGTGAGTTGTAAAGAATACCATGGGATCAATAAGATTTACTTGAGCTAACTGTAGTAAATTAAGTACTCCGTGTCACTTAGGGTCAGGGCTGATTGTGGCCACTCTTGCTTCAGCCTCTCGCTTAGCTCCTCATGCTTATCTGATATCATTGCCCGGATGATAATGTATTAATTAACCCTTCGAAGTGCCTCTAGTATAATTGTCGATGGTCTCTTTATCAATGACCAGAAGAGACAAGAGGGCTTTAGCTCTATCATGAAGGTATATCTTATGATTGATGAATGGGCATCTAGCACATGTCAGATCTCACTCATGAACCAAGTGATGAAGTCTATGAATGTTTATTCCTCTCCTTACTTGAATCTGAGAAGTGTTATCACCGATGGCCTCGAGTGTATACTCTTAAAGAAGTGAAGTTCAATCTCCCTCATGAGCTAGGCAAAAACAATGATGAAAAGTAGCTTCAAGCGAGTGTATCATTCTTGTGCTGAGCCTCTTAACATAAATGAAAAGGTACAGCACATTAAGGCATCTAAAATATCATACAATAACATATGGGCAAAGAAAACTATAATGTCTCCATCGAGTCAGCACTATCATCAAATACTACCAATGATAGGAGGTGAAAGTTCATTGGAATCAGTTCCTCCTAGACTTTCTAGTGAATGGCGACTAACCTAAGGTGGGCTCAACCAATGTTTCCCCTTTGGATTGTTGGAATTCTAGTTGCATCTCTTCCAGATGTCGATCCATCTAATGGTGGAATCCTCCATCGAATTTACTGATTGGGACTTGGATTCAGATAGGGAATAGTAATGATGTGATTCATTGAATTCCACAGTTGGGGAGCAAAGTGCTCCATCAGCGAATGATTCAATGAGTCTCTAATACTCCTAGGATGTTGGCAATACATCAAGTGGGGGAACATCGATGGGTGTTGGTGTTGATGGTGGTTGAGTCGGTGACCATAGGTAAGTTAGTGTCATCTTCTATTGGGCTAACTAGGGTAAAAGTGGAGTAACGACTTATATCATGTCTATTAGCATATGCACTTATTGGGTGAGATTGAAGAACACCTCAACGAGGATGAATAAGTGGCTCGGGATCATCCCGAGGGGTGAGAGACATGGTTTAATATATGGTAGTATCACATTGGCATTTACATCAAGATGGATACATCGATGTACAGAAAGGATTATTGTCCCCCTTGAGTGAAACTATTGTATGTGAGAGGCAAAGCCTCATCACTGGTAAGTAAGTATTCTATAACATCATATCTTCTTTCTAATATAAAAATTAGTTTTACCATCATAAATATATTATTATTAATTATTTAGATATAAATTAATATAATTTTGTTAGAAGACATCAATCAAATATAAAATAAAAAAAGATAGATTGTTAATCACGAAAAGAAGAGGATCACGATATAAATCAATGATGAGATGGTTTAACCCTAATACTAGGTACACTCACGAATATATTTACTAATTTATCCTCAATTATGATTAAAATATTATATATATATATATATATATATATATATATATATATTAAGGATGATATAGCAGGAAATGGGATACCTCATTTAGGAAAGACCAATGTTCAAGGCCAACCCATGACTAGGATAGGTGGAGCTCCAGTTACATTCAGATAAGTTCGGGAGGCTCGATTTTGTTCGTGTAACTCTCAAGAAATTTTTTTTATCAACTTGGCACGATGAAACTAACCCGTTACCACAAATAAAAAGAAATAAGCTTTTTAAGGACTGGTTATTTTTGTGTTTGAAACCTGTATCTATCTCCTCCCATCTTCAATTAATATTTATGCGATGACTTATATATAAGAATGATCATTGAGACTTATATATTTATTGGACTGTTTTACCTGTTCGAATCTGTATCCAATTAAGTAGTCTGAGAGAGGAAGAAGAAACATTCGATAAATAATTTATATATTCGGGCGATTTGACGAGCTGCGCAATCGTTCACGTGATCTGTTGTGATATATATATATATATATATATATATATGTAAAGAAAAAGAAAACAATAGGAAAAGGATGGTTAAGTTTGGTACACAACGTTACTTGGCATGGCCGTAAACAACAAAAGCAGCAATCCTACGCAACCCCTTCACCCTTCTGCCGGTGCTCAGTCCACTTCGCACCTTCACCACATACCAACCAAACCCCGTCTACTACTCCGCCCACCGCACCCCTTCACCTTCCACCGGCGCCACCTTGAAGAAGAGGAGAAGAGAGAGAAAGGGAGGGGGAGACCTGATCTGCTCGCTTCTGTACCATGGCGTCCAAGCTGGTCCTCGCCCTCGTCTTCGTCTTCGACGTCATCGCCTTCGCCCTCGCAGTCGCTGCCGAGCAGCGCCGGAGCACGGTGAGACTGACAACCACGAGCGCCTTCCCCCCGTCCATCTCGCTCGCATCTGATTTGAGATTGCAGGCTAAGGTGGTGACGGACTCGGAGAACACCTACAACTACTGCGTGTACGACTCCGACATCGCCTCCGGCTACGGCGTCGGCGCCCTGCTCTTCCTCCTCCTCAGCCAGGCCGTCCTCATGGTCGTCAGCAAGTGCTTCTGCTTCGGCCGGTCCCTCGGCCCCGGCGGCCCCCGCTCCTGCGCCCTCCTCTTCTTCCTCCTCTCATGGTACGCGCACACACCCACGTATGCACGCATCTCCGAAGTGCCCGGATTGACTGCCACTGCTGCTGCAGGTTGACGTTTGTGATAGCGGAGGCGTGCTTGCTCGCGGGATCGGTGAGGAACGCGCACCACACCCGCTACCGGAACATGTTCTTCGACGGCAACCTGTCGTGCGAGACGGTGCGCAAGGGCGTCTTCGCCGCGGGCGCTGCCTTCGTCTTCTTCGCTGCCATCCTCTCTGAGCTCTACTACGTGACCTACGCCAAGGCGGCCGGCGACTCCATCATCCCGTCGTACGGCGGCTCTGTCGGCATGAGCTCCTACCACTAGATCTCCTCCATTGGCTTGGATTGCTTGTCTCTATTGATTGGTTCTTGCAGGCTGCATCGCATTGTTTCTTTTTCCCTTTGCTCAAACTTGCTTGTATGATCTGCTCCATGAATCTTAAGCACATTAGCACAGAGCATGGAAAAGCGAGAGAATTGATGCTTACCAAGCTTTATTCGAGGGACATCATCCCTTTGCCGTGGCATTAGATGCTTCCCTGTACTCTCAAATCCTAGTGTTCCACCAAACTCTTTGGAGTTGCATCTGCCGTGAATCCAACTGGTTTGCGTGCCCACAAGAATGGTCAGTTTGGTGGACGACTGAATGGTACGAATCGAATAGAAAGAGTGGATGACATATACATAGAATTTTAAACTCGAGCTACTAAGAATGCATATAATAAATATCTTAAAATGGTATTAACAGATGAAATACCAACTAGCAGTGGAATTAACGTCTCTTCTACTTCTGTTTTCTGTAAAGCTATGACTTACCTATTCGGAATAATATCATTCAACCATATTTTAAACTAAAAGTACTGATGGATCACCCAATCATCGATGTTTGGATGGTCGGGCAGGCTTTATAATGCAAGCCACTGATGAAGATTATTTTTGTCTTTTTATAGAGGATAAATTCCTACATAATAAAGATAAAATTGTTATAATGAGATAGTTGTAATCAAGCAAGCTATCATGATAGAATATATTTATATTTTTAATGTATATTTAGAGAAAGAGATTTGAGTGAATGTGCATATATGAAATTCATTGAGTGTTTGTTAAATAATAAATGAAAACTATATTTTAATTGTGCATTGACATAGGTGTTATTTAGTAAAAATTTATATTTTATTTTTTATTAAATATTTATGATAAATTTATCATTCTAATATTTTTAATATATATTATTTAAATAAAATAAAAAAGTAAATGTATGTAATCTTATGGAAAAAAATGTATGACCAAATATAAAATAAATAAGTAAATATATGTTAATTTCTCACTATGTTATTTTGATAATCTTATAATTTTAAATAATATCATAAGATATTTTAAATTTTTTTAAAATTATATTAACATCCAATAAATGCTTCAAGCTAATACTAATCTAAATTAGCATGAACATCTGAATATTTTCAATACAACATCAAAGCTAGATGTGATTTAAAAAATATTTATCAAACACCGATTCATATTACGAATTAAAATATGTATTGGTCCTCAATACACACGTTTCAAATGTATTCTCAAATATATCTTAACATATGCACGCAAAGTCCTCTTTTATTTGGATCGAGGATTGGCCTCAATCATCATTATAATAGACTAAACATAAAACAACCGGTAGCCCTATTTCATGGATTCATAAAGACCAACCTGAATCTTCTTTAGGATCGTTTGTAAGTTTGCTAAATTTAGTTCTTTTAGCATTAAATTTCTAATATATTATTTATTATATAGAAAAAATTAAAATATCAAAATATGTAATCAAATAACAATGAATCTAAAAGATTATTACGATATATACCTTTTAATTTTGATATTTAGAAAAACTTTCAACTGATCTACAAGCGCATCATCGTCAGATCTGAGATCATTAATAATATCAATCTACAAAAAAACATAGAATCGACTTCTTCTTTTTTCCTATCCGTTCAAAGGACCACTATAATTGATGGATTTAGGAACACAATAATATAAGATAGGAACTATAATATCTCATTGACTGGTTCACGTGACAAAGAAAGATGGAGAGAAGATATGTAATATTTTAACTATGTCACGGTATTGTATTCTTATAATCATTCATCGTCATGGTATCCTTAAGAGATCATGTCTATTTATAGATGAGAGCATAGAGTATAGGATAAATACTTAGGAGAGTTTCTCTCATCAAGGACGTCTTCTAAAGAATCCTATCCTAATTGGGCTTTCATTCTATTGATTAATAATCATAATCAGAATATAATCATGTTTATAATATATCTACTTAATTAAATATGATATATAATTTAACATTCTCCCACTTCGCCTATTAATTTGGTAAAATACAAAAAAGATTCAAAATCAAAATAAATAAATAACATTTATTTGAATAATTAGATTATGAAAATTTGAAAACTATTTACAACGTGCAAATTTGAAAATAAGCTAATAAATATAACAAATACAATAATACTATATTAAATCTAATTAGCAATGCGAGTCATAACGGTTGCATATCATCAATGTTATACTTCCTTTTATATAACATAATACTGTTAATCTTTCCTAATGCAATCCAAAATGACCATATAATTTGTCTTGTCAAGATAATCATGTTATCATATTCAACTATAATATGTATATACATAACTATGAACATCATAATAGAAATAAATAACTTTAAGTACGTAACCAAAATATCAATTATGGCATCAACGCAAATATGGATTACCATATCTTTTATGGGTTGCTCACAAACTCAATCACAAGAACATGTTCATTCAAGACACTTTAGGTTGTAAGTCATAATTGAATGAATCAACAATTAAATAGTAGAACTCAAGTTAGTAATTGATATTAGATGTTTCTGGATTAATTTTCTCTAATCATCAAGTACTTTATATAATTATGCATATGGATGTAGTAGTACTTGTGATTCTCATAGAAGAAAACTATTGTGGTGTCACTAAATATCCTTAGCGACTTGGAAATTGACTTTGACCACACCAAACCCTGAGATAAGATTTTATAGTTATAAATTTGATTATTGGCCTCAAAGCATGCCACCGAAATTAATTATTAATAATAATAAATTACCCCTCTGATTGATTTAGATATTAACTGTAAAGTGGACTTCCTATTATTGAGGTAATTTATAAAATCAACACTTCAAAATTACCATCATTTCAAGTTGATATAATTTTATATATGTGAGTATATAATCATCTCTTTCAAATATCTTATTATTTTTCATTGCAGTCTTTTAATATTTTTACTATTGGGTAACTTGAATATCTATCTAATATTTTAACTACAAAATTAATATTTATTCTAATATAGGTCTGAACATATACTTTCAACTGCACATATATAAAGAATATTTTCTTTATCTTATTCTTTTTAAATCATTTTAAAGCACATGTTTTAACTAAAATTTTACTTTTATAATTTGCTAGACAAAAACTGTATATTAAATATTTCTAAGACTCGATCAATATAGTTTTACTGAGATTATTTTAACAATCATTGATATCTATCATTAAATATCTCAGTGTTAATAATATAAGATGTTTCATTTATATCAACCATCTTAAAATTCTTAATCATAAATGTTGAATCTCGGATTTTGATGATCAAATTAATTGATGGGTTATTGATCTAACATGTATGTTAGAGATGACTGATGCAGGATTAACTACAATAGAGAGATAATTACAATCAAATGTGGGCCAGAATCAAGTCCAAGCATTGGGCCGGGGTTCGGACTATGTACTGGGAACTCGCCGAGAGACTCACCGGAAGCTTGCCGAATGTATCGGAAGCTTGCCGGTAGTTCACCGAGAGTTTGTCAAGGGGATCAGAGGCTTGCCAGGAATTCATCGGAAGCTTGCCAAAGGTATTAGAAGCTTACTGAGAGTTCGTGGGGAGCTTGTCAAGATGGCACCGAGTGTTTGCCGGAAAAAGACCAAGAGACCTCATTTAAATCAAGCACTTTCACTCTTGCACTAATTCACCCCTCCCCCCAATCCTCTTAGTGTCAATTAATCCTAACAATTGGTATTAGAGCAAGGTCTGACTCATTGGACTAATACCCACTTAAGTAAATGACTTTGTTTGGCATGAATAAGAGACATTCTATTTTATGCCCTTCCATGTTCAATAGGACGAATTACACTTACTGAAAAACAAGGATGCGTATATTCTTGATTTCTATGGGTTTTGATTTATGGCATATCGTAGAGAATGATTTTAAAAAATCTTTAAAACTAATGAACGAATTAAATGATTTGGAAAGGAAGAATTTTTCGTTAAATGAAAAGGCAATGAATGCCTTATTTTGTGTAATTGATAATAATGAATTTGATCATATTTCCTCTTATGATTCAGCTTTTGAGATTTGACATACTTTAGAATTGACACATAAAGCACACTTAATCTAAATAAATTATTAAACAAAATATCTTTAAAAAAATAAGAAGAATACCGTCCAAAGAATTAGAAGGATTTCACATTGAGAACCCAAGAACACCTTTCAAATAACATGAAGGAATTTGAATTGAGAAGAACATATGACTTCTCGAGTGAAATCTCGAGTTATAAAAACTTTGAACCTTTGACAAATAAATTAAATAAGTTAATAAATAAAAACTATAAAAATAAACTTAAATTGGACAAAACCTCTTGCTATGAACGTAAGAAGCCGGGACACTCTGAAGATGAAGAGCATAACCAAAAAGTGGAGAATTTTATGCTCGTGGCTAACCACGATAAGGTAAATAACCCACTTGAAAGCTATTTTAATTTTAATGAGTTATTAAGTTTTTTTCATGAGCTTTATGATAAGTTTAGAAAAATTAGTAAATCTTATAAATTACTTAAGAAAGAGCATGATTCTTTAGCTAGTAAATTTGAACAAATGCATGATGCATCACCATTACACAATTCTTGCTCTAAATATAATACATTAGAAGAAGCTAACAAGGAAAATATTATGCTAAAATAAATCTTTAAAAAATTTAAAATAGGAAACAAACCCCTAAACATGATCCTTGCAAATAAGGGTCATGTTAATAGGAAAAAAAGGTATAGGTTTTGCTGGCAACACTCAACAAAATCTAACTATTTTCATGAAAGGATCTACTCTAAACTTACCACCAAAAATTAAATGTAACTTTTGTGATAAATTATGACATAAAGTCTACAAATATTTATTTATAAAATATAGTCCACATAAACTAATTTGGGTTTCTAAAGGAATAATAAACAACCTCAAGCCATTAGAAAAAATAGGAAGAATATTTCAGGAGGAACCCAAACTCAAATGGGTACTAAATCAAAACCTCCCTTATTGTAAATTTATCTCCTAACAAGGCTAGGAGCAGTAAATAATATTTTGAAAGTGGATGCTCAAGTCACATGACTTGAGATCTAACACTCCTTTCAAGCTCACTAGCCTAAGCAATAATACTAAAAAATATTGAAATTAAGTTTATTGATAGAAAATCTGATGATGATTCAAGATTATAAAATTAATCTTAATTATCTTTCGATTATGAATGATGATACATAGCTAGAGCGTGCTAAAACAAAAACTAAAGAACCTTAGTTATTGTTAATAATTTTTAAAAAATTTACGAAAATGAGATCTTGATGATAATTGAATAATAGGTTCAAAATCATTGGCTTGGATATTTGTTAATCTAAATGTAAAGACTATTGTTGAATGACTTAAATGTTATGGTGTTTTTGACTAAGTTAACTTATAAATATCATTATTAAATGATTGATTTAAATGGTTGAATAGTTAAGATTGAATATGTGTTGTTAAATAATATATTACTTTTGAATTTGAATAGAAAATAAAAAAAATTATAAATAAGTTTGTCAACTCCTTACACTATGTTTAAAGAATTAGACTCATTTAAATATTAGAATTGAGATAGGTTGAATTTTTGCTTTAAAAATATTTTATCATTTTGATGTTTTATAGTAATTGCCTTGATGATTCCTTCTAGAATGAAATTTGATTTTTCAATTAAAATATTTGAAAATATTTTAATTGTTTGAAAATATTTTATTATGATCTTGATTTTTTTTATAAATAAAACTCAGTTTTTAAAGACATTATTGAAACAAATCACATGAAATAATAAAAAGGATGATATTTCTTCTTAAAAAATAATCCTATCATGCTTTTAACAAGAGATAAAGTAACAACGTTATTGTTGAATCTCTTAAACTATAAAATTGATTTGATGGTTTAAAACTTAAAAAAGTTATTGTCAAAATCTTGATCTTGAAAATTATAATTTGAGATCTGTATATAAACCAAGATCATTTACTAAGATTCCTTCCTTTTATTAAAACAAATTATAAATAAATCATAATTTATCTCTTTAGAATAATAATTTAAAAATATTCATATAAATCATATTTTTGATAACTTGAAATTTACTATATACAAATCAAGATCTTCTTTTTTTTTTTTTACATTTTATTCATGATCTTGATATTTATAATTTGATATTTTTATGAATGAACACTATTCTTATTTGATCTTCTAAAGATTTCTAAAGCTTTGAATCTTAACTAAGAAGAATTTTATCAAATTGAATCATGATCTTTGGTATTCATGATTTGATATCTTTTATGTCATGATTTATCCTTGACTTGTATTCATGAATGATACACCTTATCACCAAAATTAATATTCGTTAAACTTGTGATAAGTTGAAAATGAAAAGATATTTATTTTATCATAAATATTCTTTTGATTTCTTGACTTAATATATCATTTATGAGAATCACATTTAAATCTCTATGATTTTCACTTTTTAATAAAAAAGAGATTTATGATCTTAACAATTATAATTGAGATTTTTATCAAGATCGTTCTTCTATTTTATTAAAAAGATTTATATAAATAAATTGGGTGTCTTTAGATCTATCTTGAATGAATTAGGATTATTTAATCCCCTAAGACTTATTTTTATTATTTACAAAAAAGGAAAAATATAATTCTTAAAAGAAATCATGTATTTATTAATTATCATTTGACTTTTTATCCTAAATGACATGATTCCTTTTTACTTATTGTTATATTTAGAACATAGATGCAAAAAAAAAAATAAACCATTATATTTCTTTTTGATAAAAAAAAAGTAGGAGTCAAAATTATTAATTTGGTTAGTAGAAAATTGTGATATAAAAAATCTTCTAACATTGGATGATGAGTGATTTGCTTAAAAGAAAATTTTAAATTTTACATACATTAGATTTGCATGATTTGATTTCTATTTACTTGGAATTTTAAATTCATAAGATTTATTGATTACTTATGTTGAAATTTACAAATAAAAAGGAGGAATAAATTTATTAACTTAAATCATGGTTTTTAGTGCTTAAAGATTTGATTTTATCTTTAATGACACGATCTCTTTGTACTTTTGGGTGTGATTTGAACATGGATGTAAAGAAAAAATATACTATGATATTTTTTAACAATAATAAAAAAGAAAAATAAAATTATCAATATGATTAGAAACAAATTAGATATGATGAATCTTATAACATTCAACAAGAAACAATTTACTTAGAAGAAAATTTAGAACTTTAAATTTTCTAAATGCTTACAAAATACATGATTTACAATTTGTGACTTTTATCAAAATTTAGATGAAATAATATTCAAAATGCATGATTTGCTATGTTTTAGATTTTTTTTTGATTTGGTATTGTATTTTAAATTTTCATAAGATGAATTGGATTTCTCAAATTTTTGATCTTACTTTTAAAATGATTCACATTAAAAGTGACATAAGAAAGGGATTCAAATTTTTGTGATGAGATTTTTTAAAGATTTTTTAAAGATTATTCTTGTTTCATGAATCTTGATGAATGTTTACATGAACTTTCCTTTCTCAAAAATTATTTTGATTCATGGATTTTTTTAGTATCCCTCCCTAATTGATATTTGTTCTTTTGGATACTAAATTTTTGGATCCTTAACATCCCTTCCTTGTTTCTTCTTCCTTATTAGTTAACAAGACTAAGAAAAAAAATTTCATATGAAAATTATGTTTTATAAGGGAGAGCAATGCAAAATTTAATCAATATTTTATATAAATATAAAAAATTTGATACATGATGAGTTTATGTATCTTGAAATTATTTGTTCATTATTTCATATTTTTTTTGTTAATAACAAAGGGAGAGAAATAGTATATTACTGACATATATATGAAAAATGATACATATATAAACAAAGGGGAAGAAAATTTTTCATAAGAAAATTATTCCTCATATCTTATTTTACTAAGGAGGAACAATAATACATGTGCTTTGAAATCATTAGCTCTATATTTCACCTTTCTATTGATGACAAACGGGGAGAAATGAATATTTGTGACACATGTAAGAAAATTTTGAACATGGACATTTCTCTTTGTTTGTTGATAAATATAAAGAAAATAATTAATGACCTAAGGAGAAATTTTTAAATGAATGACAAAAGCATGGATTTTGAAATTATTAGAATATTCTTAAAAATTGAATGATTCATGATTTGTTGGTTGAAATTAATGTTATAGCATATCATTGATGATTTGATTTTGAAATTCATGGTATATCATTTCAAAATTTGATAAATGAATGTTATGATACTTGAATTCAAGAGTAGTTAGTTCTCTTGAATTTAAGTTTTTCTTATTTGGATTATGGCATGGATTTAGGGGGAGTAAGGTTTAACCCCGTCATCAATTGATTGTCATCATCAAAAAGGGGAGATTGTTGAATCTTAGATTTTTATGATGAAATCAATTGATAGATTATTAATCTAACATATGAGTTAGATATGATTGATGCAGGTTTAACTATGATAGTATGAGAATTACAATCAGATGTGGGCCAGAGTCAGGTCCGGGCATCGGGCCGGGGTTCGAACAATGTAATAGGAACTTACCGAGAGACTCGTCGGAAGCTTACCAAAAGTATCAGAAGCTTTCCGGGAGTTCACTTGGAGCTCGCCGAAGGGATCAGAGGCTTTCCAGGAGTTCGCCGAAAGCTTGCTGAAGGTATCAGAAGCTTGTTGGGAGTTCGTCGAGAGCTTGCCGAAGGTAATAGGGAGATTGCCGGAATGGCATTGGAAGTTCGTCGGAAGATGACCAAGAGACTTGTCAGAAGATCGTCGGGGGTTACTAAAAAGCTTTCCGAGAGTCAGGAGAGTCTTGTCGAACTTAATGGTCACATGATTATAATTGATTAAGTCATATTTAGTATTGGTTTGAGTTTGAGTTCTACTTAAGTTAGATTTGATAAGAATCTAAATTAACTCTAGTGAGGTAAACTAGGTCCACTATATGGATGAATTGAGCTTAGGTTGAGCTCAATTGGTTAACAAAAGCTATAAGTCGAGATTAGAAAAGTGAAGGGAATCACTTTTCTGGGATTCCTGACAATTGTACTACTGATGGGCGACGGTTGTACTACCTAGGTCGATGGTTGTACCGTTGTCGCCAAGTGTTCCGGGTAGCTTTCGACCCATCGGTGCCGACGGTTATACCGTCCATACCCAAATTTTTTGAATACATTAGAATTTTGGCTCCATATTTGAAGCTAATTGGGGTCTATAAATACTCCAAGATTTTTTGCATTTAGCACAATACTTTGGGCTAGAAATTTTTTGAGAAATAATGTGCTAAAATTATAAAAAAAATAAAAGAGGCAAGAGAGTGAGGAGAAGTGTATTATTTATTGTAAAGTCTCCCTTATGAGTTTTTAAGGTTCATCTCCTAAGTCTGTAAAAAGAAGAGAGGAAGGTGTAAGGGTTTAATCTTCACCTAAAGAAGATTGATAGTGGACTTCAGAGAAGAGGACTCGGGAGTGGATATAGGCCAGATTAAAGCTGAACCACTATAATTATGAGTGTTTTTTGTTTGCTTTACTCAATACCTTATATTGCTCTCAATTAGTTTATAGTTAGATACGAGCTTCAATCTATCGACTTCTCTTAAATAGTATTTTAAATCGGTTCTAATGAAATATAAAAACGAGCTTCTGATTTTCTTTCTTCACTTTTCGTTAGCAATGTTTTCGGATCGAGCACTTTCACTCTTGTACTAATTCACAAATCCCCCCCTCCCCTCCCCTCTTAGTGCCAATTAATCCTAATAAGAAACTTTTTGATTAAGTAAAATAAACTAAGAACATTATTGGTAATGCAAAATATTATTCATGTATAAAACCAATATAATAAACTTCCTCTCGGTGATCTTCAGGTATAAATACTGATTAACAATATTTTTTCTTAAATATAAAGAAATCAATATAATATAAAAAACTTTATATATCATTATTTAGAAGCTTGTTTAAGATCATAAATGAATTCTTAAATTTACATACCAAAATTTATTTTCTATTTGTGAATTATTTAGAGTAACCCATATAAAACTAGATCTTTAATTAGAAAACTTATTTTCACATCCTTATGGTGTAACTCAAATTGATAATATGTCACTAAAGTCATGACGATTCTTAATGAGTTCATTTAAATCTAAACATCTTATTATAGTTAATATATTCTTTATGAGTAAAACTTTTAACTACAAGTCTGAGTTACATTGTTCTTGAGTTACATTTATGTAATACTTTTTTATAATTATTAGATATTCAATAAACTCATCAGACACCATCCTGGTTATTGATTTTAACCATTCTTTCATCGCGTCATATTACATTTTCAGAATCTTTACCTTTCATGACTTGTGAAAATAATGAGGAAATCTTTATGATTCCTATATTATAATATGATTCTTATATATATATATACACATAATAATCATAAATAACATAATTTCTTTCCCTTAAGACATTATCAAGACTGTCAATTGCGATTGTTCTATAAGACCATTAACAATGATATCAATATTATGTAGGATTTTAGTGATGTTATTTTATTATTCACCTTTATCAAATCATTCAATGATTTGAGTAACAACAATCTATTGAATAATAAAGAAGTATCAAATTATATCTCCTATGTATCAAAAATTAAATTTTAAGATTTTCACTCCTACTAACTTATTATTTTATAGGAATCTTACATTACTATATTTAACTATTTCCGTACTATAATTAGGACAATAAGAAATATACCCCTTTGAATTTTTCAGGATAAACTATGAAATATCAAAAAATAATTATTATATTTAATTTTTTATGTGAATTGAAGATTCTTATCTCTACAGGACAATCTCAAATATGCAATAACTTAAATTGAGTTTTCTATTAGTCTATAACTCAAAAGAAGTTGATGGAATTTACTTACTAAGAACCTTATTTATGATATATATAGTTGTCCTTCGAGCTTCTTCTCACATTGACTTGGGTACAAAGAATAATGCATCATACTTTTAATCATATTTATAAGAGTACGAGTATCTTTCAACAATCCTATTCTGTTGTTATACATCTAGTAAATCATTATACTGAATACATATACCCTACTTTTCCAAGAATCTAACAAAAGAATTATAATTGAGTTCATTATAAATACCTTAAAATTTATCACTCCTATCAGATATGATAATCTTGACTTTTATATCTAATTGTCTCTCGATCTCATTTATATATATCAAGAGTGTCAATGGCTTGAGACTTTACATGAATTAGATATATATAATTATATCTTGATAGATTATCTATAAGGTGGTAAAATATCTCACTTTAATAAGATAGAAACATAAAGTGACCTGCAAATATAAGCATGATATCTAGGAGTTCTATTTTATTTTAATATGAGATCATCGTAAACTCAAGATTCATATTAATTTTGTATAAAATATAATACCGAATTTAAAGGTTAACTTTAATTAAATCATACTAAGTTTACAATCATCAAAAAATAAATAATACTATAACAATTCTAGGTAAAGAATCCAAATTCTCATAATTATAAGAACATAACATATATCCTCAAGATTCATCAAATGAATCATCATGTAGGTATAGTCAATAAATATAACCTATTATCGCTTTTGCTATAAGATGATTCCCTATAATGATGAATATTTTATTCTCTTTTGGTTTTTTATATTAAAATAAATTTTTATTATTAGCAATATATATTGAAGCATTAAAATTAATCTACTAAGTATTAGACAATGATTCTATCATATTTGATTTGAACCATACAAAGGTTAAACTTATACGTTTTCCTTTCAAACCAAATCTTATAGTTCGTTCTTCTTCACATAACTTTCCTTACGACGGAAGTAGCACTTTATTATGAAGAATTTTTTTATAAGTTTATATGGTATTTAAAACTCCGGTGATTTATGCTTTTTATTATTACCCACTCCTTGAGTAGTACCCAAAATATTATGAGTCTTTTATATTTTAATTTTAATTATTTTTATACATATATACTAGTCAACTCATTAATTAAAATTTAAATGAGTCAAACTAAGAAAAAAGATAATAAATTATGAGAAATGACTCAATTACCATCATGCTTAAGCTTGCAACTTTGTTAGTTATATTGGAGATATAATCTTAAATTCCTCAAATACTATCAATTTTAGTCGGTTCTTTTATTAAGTTATTAGCTAATGACTTATCATTAAATTTAAATTAATTTATAAATATTCTTATGTGCCAGTTGTAAACTATACTGAAATCTAAATATTATTAATAATTATCATACATTGAGTCTTTTAGATATTTTCTAATCAATTATCTCAATTATTTATTTCATAGAACTTTTAATATTTAAGTTTGTGTTTCTTTTCAATTAATCTGATGAAGGTCTAACTCACTCAATATAAATGCATGTAATCAAGCCATTTATTTTAGATACTATAGGGATATTATAAAAATATAATAAAGGAAGTACCATAATAAAAATATGATATTTTAAGTTTTTAATAAACATTTAACTATTGATATATCTCTATTTTATCTTTGGATGAAATATTGTTATATCTAGTGTTCACATAAAATTATTTATGGAGGATTGATATCATCCTTGTGGAATAGTATTGTTACATTTAGGTATATAATCCTAAACTGTAAGGATATCTAAAACAGTATCATCCTACCCCATCACATAAATATTCAAAATAGATTTTCTTTTGGACCTAGGGAGATTAATTACAAATAATATCTATCAAGTTTTTTTATCTAATTTATATTGAAACAGTTCAATAGTTAAATAGTAATCATAATAATTATTAAACATTGATCGGTATAAAAAAATTATATAATAACTATAATCATAATGACATATAAATGATGAAATATGTTTATGTGAAAGATAAATATTATTTCATAATTTAAAATATATATGTGAATAAACAAATAAATATCCAAGAACAATAATTAGATTTTATTTATCACATACAATCAATGAATAATATGAGAAAACAATCAAAGAACCATTATACCAGTCAACCTTCTTTAATTGGGTAAGCCCAGAATTGAGCTAAGCATCAACCCAAATGAGTTAATTAATAAAAATTAATTAAAATTTAATCTTTTATAACTTTAATGACAGAATATGAAATCAAAGAATAATAGATCTAAAATATTATTATGATGTATACCTTTTAATGCTACTATTCAGAAAAACCTTCATCTGATCTGTAAATACACCATCGTCGGATTCGAGATCTATAATAATGTAAATATGCAAGGAGACATAAACTCACCGTCTCCTCTCTTCCTATCCTTTCATAAGACCATTATGAGTAATTGATTTAAGAATAAAATAATATGGGAGAGAAACAATAATCTCTCATTGATTGGTTCACGTGACAGAGGAAGATAGAGATAAGATTTATAATCTCTAAACTATGTCACGATATTGTATTCTCATAATTGTTTATCATTATGATATTCCTGAGAGATTTTATCTATTTATATACGAGAGCATAAGGTCTATTAACTAATAATCATAATTAAAATCTAATAATATTTATCATATATCTTATTTAATTAAATAGGATCACATAATCTAATACCAACTTTTTTTTTTTTTTTATTTGGATTCAACACAATACTTATAACAATAAGTTCTGATCAACAAGAGACCAACTTGTGGAAACCTTCTTACCAAATCCATTCACAATCGTCATTTTAAGCTTGTTGCAGAGAAGTTAGTTTGACTTGGTGAATAAAATTTAGTTGCTAAAGAACAAGCATAAAAAGGTAGCACTGACGAGATATGGTATCTTTTTGACGTTTAGGTTTCGGTCAACATTGTCGTCATGTTAATAATTCCTCGTGTTCACTTTCTTTTGAGAGGACCACTATGCGTCCGTTTATTAACAGGAGACTAAATTGGACTTTTGTCTTTCTTCTTCGAACACGAAGAGGTGGGAGAAGATATGGGGTATTCAGTATTTGTCAGCATTGTTTTACTTTTCGTTTAATCCCTAAGTAACCTCTATAATTATATTTACGATAGAAAATTATTATTTTGCTAGGAAGGTTTATAAGTTCTAACTATTGGGATAGACTACATGGTTTTTTTTTATTACATCTATAAAAATTTATATATTTAGTTAAGAATATTTGAAGTCATTTTTAATTTTTATTAGTCTTTTTAAGTCTTTCTTTATCCTGCATTACAATTTATAAGTATTTTAAGAGTTTTGGAGATGGTACCCAAGAAACATAAGGATTCCTAATATGAGAAAGGCTCAAAAATAAGACATCTTAGTACAAGAATTAGTCCTCATGAAGAAAAAAATAAAAAATAGTTTAATTCTTCTATAAATATCATATGTATCTCTTACTTTTAGTGAAGAGATTAAGATATAATAAACATTTTAGATGTTCCTGTTTTTTTTTTTCTAGCTAGTCTAGAAAGGATGCTTTTTAGGGGTTAGAGAGCATAAGAAAAAGATATAAATTGTTTAACATTTATGTGGGAGTATGACTCTTATAGTTGATCTCACATGGTTAATATATAGGCGAAAAGTTAATCTTATATTAGACATTTTAGTATATTATATGTATTGATATTTATATTTTTTTTCTTATCTTATAGTTCTTCTCTCCCACCTGTTCTAGTAACTGCAATCATTTCACCTATTTCTAACTAGTATATTCATAGATTTTGTAAGCATATGTTTAAGATTTTTAACTGCAATCAGGACAATAAGAAATATTCTCTCCCCCTTGTTTGTTTAAGATTGTGTTGTATGTCCTATTTAATAAGCAATCCTGGAATTTTTCAGGATAAACTATGAAATGTCAAAATAACACTTATAATTTTTATGGTTTACTAAGAAGATATTGTCGAAAATTTTACATAACAAACATAGATCATTCATAGCTTATAGACTCAAAACCTTTTGAGAATATTTCTATCAATATTATTAAATTATCAATAATATACATGAAGTCCTATAATAATTATGAAACACATTAACATAAAGGCATATTTGATGAATCCATTAGATTATTTTGGATTGATTGGTTTATTGGCCTTCCGTGGGTGAAGAAAATGTTCATTCCTTATTCTGCAATTGTCACTAAGTTAGAAATATAACTGATGGTATCCATACAATTAATTTTCATGATAAATGTGCTCCTTAACCAAATAACTTCACCTTAATTAGATCACTTTAATTTTGGCTAACCAAATAATAACATACATTTAGTTATATGTATGTGACACTTAAAATTCTAAGGGTGTGACCCTTAAAATTCTAATAATCTCCCACTGTGTTACATATGTATTCTAACAAATATATTATAATTTATAAGCTCAAAACTATTTTCATTATTAAATAGGACATACAACACAATCTCGTCCATTGGCCATATTAGTACAGGACCAAAGCAGTTTTCACTATATCAATCATAGCTAAACTCATCAATGATCACTAATATTAACATAACCAAATGATATAGATCAATCATAAAATATGTGGTATGAAAATTATATGAATGTGACCTATACATGTCAATTTTCAAATAGTCAAATTTTTTTCTTTATAAGATTATTAATAGCCATAATATACAAAGTGTAATAAACTATAGTTTTATTTTTATCAGAAAATATCTATATGTAAATATAAAATCTGGCATAGAACATATAAAAAAAAATCTTATAAATTCCCACTAAACTGAAGTTTCTTCAAATTACAATACACCCATATAAACAGTATGCTCATGAATGACCATGGGTGGTACACCTTTTGTTAGAGGATATGACAACATAAAGTTTGTCCCTAAATATTACATGAAAATTTGTCAACTTTGTATCTTTTCTTTTACAATTAGGAACTTGATGTCAATATAGTTTGACTTAGTCGAGCTCATATTGTTGTTGGAGTATAAAATAGTTGATTTATTATCACAATATATTTTTAATGGTATTTTAACTCCCTATATTATTTGCAGCCCTATGACAAAATACCTCAACTAAATTTCATGATTGGACACCTTAAGACATGCTACAAATTTCATTGCTATCATGGTGGAAGAAGTAACAAGAGATTGCTTGACACTATGCCAAGAAATCACCCCACTAGCCAACAGATAAATGTAACCCGAAGCGGATTCCTAAAATTTTAGCATCCGGCAAAATCAAAGTTAGAATACCTAATGATCTCCAAATGGTTTGATCTCCTATATGTGAGCATATGATCTTTTATCCTCTTTAAATATCTCATAAATCTTTTGGTTGCCTTCCAATGATCTATTCCATGATTGCTTATGTAGATGCCTAGCACCCCAATAATGTATGCTATATCCGGACGCGTACAAACTTGTGTATACATTAGACTCCCTATAGTTGATGTATAAGGAATCTTATGCATTTCTTGAGTTTTTATATTTCTTTTAGGGCAATGATTGAGACTGAATTTGTCTCCCATTACGACATAGGTGTTTCTTGGTTTGTAATTCTGCATGTTAAACCTTTTAAATATCTTATCAATATAGCTCCTTTATGATAATCCTAAAATACCCCGAGATCTATCCCGATTTATATGGATTCTAAAACCTACCAATACCAGAACACGACATCCCCACCTCGACCACGTCACTTGGCCACGTCACAGTGTCACCAAGTCAGACACACGTTTGATGCTGCCCCGGCCTCAGCAAAGATAGCTAGAAGACCTGAAGCCCCAACCGCCCTACTTGACCGCGGGCGCCCGACAACGCGACAATGTGGCTGGCCGTATGGCAAAGCGGACGCGATGGGCCGACCAGCCAGCAGCGCCCCTGACAATGGGCGGTTGGCGCATGGTAAAGCGGACACGACGGGCCGACCAGCCTATGGCACCCCGATAGCGGACGGTTAGCGGCATGGCAAAGCGAATGCGATGGGTCGACCAGCCTGCAACGCTCGTGATAGTAGGCGACTGGCGATATGTTAGGTACTATAGCAATGACGTGACCCGTATACAACAAGCCCGCCTATGCAGGCATAAATACCCCCAGACCACCGCTGGTCTGCGGGGGCGAGCATAGAACCAAAAATCACCTCCAATCATTTCCACCCCTGACTTGATTGTCGGAGGGGCTTGGCAAAGAGCAAATAGCTCGGCTCGGGTCTTTTGCAGGAAGGACGCGTTAACATCTTACGGAGGAACCGACCTAAGATTGGGTTCGTGCTATCACATCACCAGGCCATGGAGATGACCTTGTGCACACGGGTGACCTCATGAGGCTGACTCATCATCCCATGTTCGGTATGACTCCAACATTTGGCACTAGAAGGAGGGCATGTTGCAAGATCGTCTTCCTAGTCTCTTCCCCAACCGGGTAACCGAGGAGCCAATTCCACTGACTCCTACTACCACGACCATCCCTTAAGTCGCAGTCGCGCCGTTGGCTCCCTAAGCAGGACTAATAGACACGGGGCTGTTCATGCTGACTCTTGACAGATACTAGAAGCTGCTCACCAACCCCGACCTCAACAACCCTAGGACCCAGGGAGCTTGGGTCGACAAGCTCCCTAGCATCCTGTGGGCTTCAAGAACAACCCCGAAAACATCAATCGCTTTTGGAACCAAGGTGGTCTTACCTCCCGAGATGGTCTTCCTAATATTCAGAACTGAGCATTATGAAAAATACATCTCAGACATGTAACTACGCGAGAACCTGGACCTATTAGAAGAAAAGCGGGCCGAGGCATATCTTCGGGAACTTACATACAAGAAAGCCATCGTAAGACTCTACAATAGCAGAGTACGTCCTCGGCATGTAACCATGGGCAACCTCGTCCTGCGAAAAGCTGAAGTAAGTGAACCCAACCCAAACTCGGGGTAAACTAGCATCGACTTGGGAGGGTCCATATCGAGTTGTCAAAGTTGTTCGAGAAGTCACTTGCATTCTCGTGAACCTAAATGGCAAACAATTGCCAAAAACCTGGCACATATCCAATCTATGAAAGTTCTACGCATAGGTCGAGAACCAAAAAGTTGTTTTACATTGATTGAAATGTGTAGTTACAAAAGATGTCGATTACAAAGTCAATGAAGTTAGGTCGAGCCTTGAGACTGAGGTCAGGGTTACATGCAAAACACTCATTTCGACCTACCAAAAAAGGGGGAGAGAATGTTCCCCATAGTACAAAACCTAGCAAGAAAACTCCCGATCACTCCTCAGGAGGGATGGAGTTGTTAAATTCCTAACGAGTCTCTATTGGCACCGAGCCGTCCTCTGGCTTCTCGGTGAAGGAGTCGTTGTTGACCTCTAGGTCTGGATACCGGGCCTAGAAATAGACCAAGGTGACCCGGTACCCGTACTCATACGAAACCTACCCCATCCATCGTAGGCCCCACTCAAACTCGACCAATTGCTTGTGGTCGGCAATGCTCTTGCTTGGAGGCTCGGCTTTGAGAGTCTCATTTTCCCTCATCAGTTTTAGCAGCTCATCATCTACCTTGTGACGATCTACTTTTTGCTCTTTGATATGGTGCTGGCTCTCCACCAAGCCTTCCCGAAGCTCGCTCAGCTCCTTGTCGGCCTACTCTGACCGATGGGTCAATTCGTCTAATTTTGACTTCAGCTTGGCGTTGCCCGCTTGGAGTTCCTCCACTTGCTGCCGAGCGATAGCCAACTACTCGGGATCCCCCTCCATCTTCAACTTATCAATCTCCACCTCTAGAAGAGATGCTTGGTTCCCCATGATGGTCACCAAATGACCCGCATCATGGACCTTGTCAAAAAGGGCCATCTGATAATGGTGCCCCTACAAAACACAAAAAGAGGCCAGAAAATATAAATGGAAAATGCAAAGATAGTAAACCCCGAGACACGACCTACCAGCACAATTTATTTCGGTGCTTGGGCCATGAGGATCTCGGAGGGCAAGGTGTTGAGATCCTTTACCAGGGTTGGATGCAAAACCCTTCGTATGAACTCTGAGGCTGCTCGGGAGTTGTCCCAAACTTTTTCTAGGTACGAGAGATTCGGCCATCGAGCTTGCATCATGGCACCTGAATCCTTCGGGGCCTAGTCAGCCATCTGAATGACGTAGTAACCTTCATCATCCTTGCGAACTCTAGTGCCACACAAGTCGTTCGACGATCTTGGTCGGCGATAGGAGGGGGACGAATCCTCCTCCAGCTCTTCTTCCCAAGCGGTTGCTTGGGAACTCCCTTCACTGTGATGGGACTTGTGCTTCTGCTATCTTCACCCACTTCCTAGGTCGGCCAGTAGTCGCCTGGTCGGAAGTCGGACACCCGGTGGGCCTCTTTGTCATGGTCTCCACCCGGATTTCTTCCACTTCCGGTGGAGAACTCTCGGCCCCGGTAGCCAGAGTGTTCTTCTCACTCGGCACCCTATGCTTCCTGCACAGGATGTTCAAATCCATGGCACCTACATTTCAACCAATAAGTTAGTGTTACGATAATCATGACATGTGCGACAAGCATCAAAAAGCAAATATACCCTAAGAAGTGGGACTGTGTCCCGCCTCGACCAACCACATCTTGATCATATCCTAGATTGCTCAAGAAATGGGGAGAATTTCCTTCAGCCTATTGACTATGATAGACTCCTCCTCGGACAATAAGGGGGGGAACGTTGCTGATCGAATGAATCAACCAATCAACTCTAAAGCCCCAACTTGGACTGCTGATGAAAAAAATATCGAGCCTTCCAACCTTTGTTGTTGGTCGGTGCACCACTGACCTTAAAACCAACCTGAGCTATCAAATAGCAACCCCCTGACCCTTACAAAAATGAAAACAAGTGAAGAATAAGTTTTGGGTGGGAACGATACTCGCGCCTCAGCACTCACCGAGGAGCGCAATGAGGTAGCACCACGAGTTGGACATCATCTGGCTCAGAGAGATCCTCCACCACCTAAGGCATTCCACAATGGTGGGATGCAAAGGAAAACACAAACCAGCCTCCAGTGTATCCATCAAGATACTTATCTTAGAGTGCCTAGGATTGTAGGGTCACTGCTCGAGCAAAGGAGCCCACAGCGCATACTCCTCGAGAATGTTATAGCACTCTCGGATGGACCCGAGGGTTTCCTCGTTTATGACTGAGACTACATCAAGACAAGACTTCATGATCTCAAGATCCCTCTATGATTTAGCATATACCAGAGAAGGTATCCCCGAAGACGATGACCTTGAGACTCTAACCTCGGGACCCTCTGACCACGTTCCTTCTGAACTGGTGGAAGGAACGACCTTGATGCTAGATGAACCCGAGGAGGACATCCGACCTGATTAAGGGGATGAAGGAGCGGAAGGAGCACTGGGAAGGTTGAGACGAAAGTAAAACGGGCTCAAAAAATGCATATGAGGCCTCTCGCCATGAGAAAAGGGGTTATAAAGCCTTCGGGCGATGGTTTACATGCCCGAGGAAGAGAGAGAACTCTATTTAGGGAACCCATGATGTCAATGAATATGGATCCACGTCAGCCCTAGTCGGTTGTCGTGGTAATTATACGACACGTAATAGTCTAAAGCGCAAATCTACGTGTGTGCAAATCACGAGAGCCAAAATCCTGGCGTGTCGGGCGTGTGCAGTCCACAGTCATGTAGTCTTAGTGCCCGACCCCTCGGACCCACGTGTCCTCGCCATATAGAAATATTGGCGCCCGAGCTGCACGTCTCCGCTATCATCAGTCCAATCGTGCCCGAGTTACATATCTTGGTCATCATCAGTCTAGTTGTGCCCGAGTTGCATATCTCAGCCGCTGTCAGTCTGATTGGGCCCAAGTTGCATATCTCGACCATCATCAGTCCATTTGTGCCTGAGTTATGTATCTCGACCGTCATCAGTCCATTTCTACCCAAGTTGTATTCTCAGCCATCATCAGTCCATTCGTGCCCGAGTTGTGTATCTTGACCATCATCAGTCTAATTGCCTGAGTTGTGTACCTCGGCCACCATCGGTCCAATTATGCTCGAGTTACATATCCCGAACGTCATCAGTCCATTCATACCCGAGTTGCATATCTTGGTCGTCATCAGTCCATTCGTACCCGAGTTATGTATCTTGACCATCATTAGTCCATTCGTGCCCAAGTTGCATATCTCGGCCATCATCAGTCCATTCATGCCCGAGTTGTATATCTCGACCATCATTAGTTCAATTATGCCCGAATTGTGTACCTCGGCCACCATCGGTCCAATTATGCCCGAGTTGCATATCTTGGCCGTCATCAATCCATTCATGCCTGAATTGCATATCTCGGCCATCATCAGTCCATTCATGCCCGAGTTGCGTATCTCGGTCGTCATTAGTTCAATTGTGCCCGAGTTACGTACCTCGTCCACCATCGATCCAGTTGTTCCCGAGTTATATATCTCGGTCGTCATCAGTCCATTCGTGCCCAAGTTGTATATCTTGGTCGTCATCAGTCCATTCATGCCCGAGTTGCATACCTCAGTCGTCATCAATCCATTCGTGCCTGAGTTGCGTATCTCAGCCATCATTAGTCCAACTGTGCCCGAGTTGCATATCTCGACCGCTGTCAGTCCGATTAGGCCTAAGATGCATATCTCGACCGTCTTCAGTCCATTCATGCCCGAGTTATGTATCTCGGCCATCATCAGTACAATTATACCCGAGTTACGTACCTCGGCCATCCTTAGTCCAGTTGTGTCCAAGTTGCATATCTTGACCGTCATCAGTCCATTCGTGCCCGAGTTGCATATATCAGCTACCATCAGTCCAATTGCTCTTAAGTTGCACATTTCGGCCGCCACCAGTCGAATCAGGCCCAAATCTCTCGCCTTGGCCATCGTCAACCCAAAACAACCAAAGTATCCAATCTAACCATAATAAGTCAAGACACCTAAATCGATTAGCTTACCCACAACATACTTCAGAGATCAAAGCTCCACTACAATCCTTTCCAGGTACGCTCAATAGGGAGGGAAGAGAGATTGATGAGGTCAATAATGGTCAGCCCACCAATGCTAGAACACGACATCCCCACCTCGACCGTGTTGCTTAGCCACATCACAGTGTCGCCAAGTCGGACACACGTTAGGTGTCGATCCGACCTCGGCAAAGATAACTAAAAGACCTGAACCCTAACCAACCCACAGCACACCTGACCATGGGCGCCCGACAACGTAGTAGCATGGCTGGCCGCATGGCAGAGCGGACGCGATGAGCCGACCAACTAGTAGCGTCCCTGATAATGGGCGGCTAGCTACATGACAAAGCGGACACGACGACACCACAGCCGACGGGGCCGACTAGCCGCAGCGAGTGGACACACCGTGCCCTGTGGCGCCGACCGGCTGGCGACATGGCAGAGCAAATGCGATGGACCAACCAGCCTGCAACACCCATGATAATAGGTGACTGGCGACGTGTTAGGTATTGTAGCACTTACGTGTCCCGCATACAACGAGCCCGCCTATAGAGGTATAAATACCCCTAGACCACCACTGGTCTGGGGGGCGAGTACAGAAACAAAAATCACCTCCAATCATTTCCACCCCCGACTTGATTATCGGAGGGGCTCAACCGAGTACAAACAGCTTGGCTCGAGTCTTTTGTAGGAAGTGTTAGGATCAATTGGCACTAAGAGGGGGGTGTGTGAATTAATGTAAGTGTAAATTTTCAGTGTAGATGAAAACTTTTCGTTTAAACCAATATAGGAAATCCGAAGCTTTTCGTTCTTAGTGAAACAAGTGAGTGATTGAAAGAAAGTTGCTAATAAAACCAAAAAGATAAGCAACGTTTGAAGAAAAGAACTTATCGTGGAAACTTTGCTTTCAAAGAGTTTAGTTAAATCGGAAGCATCAATACAAAAATATGTAAACAATGAAAGAAAGGAAACACTTACAATTTTTATAGTGGTTCGACGCCAACGGCCTATGTCAACTCCTGAGTCCTCCTTCTTGAGGCACACTAGTGTCCACTACCGATCTTCTTTGGGTGAAGACTAAACTCTTATACTTTGCTTATAAGGGAGACTTTAAGAAAATTTCTAACTATAAGCTCTCTCCCTTCCCTTTTCTTTTTCTTACAAATCACACCCAATTTCTTTTTCACAGAGTTTAATTGCCCAAAAAGATTGTGAATGCAAGAAAACTTGGGGTATTTATAGACCCCAAGTAGCTTCATAAATTAGAGCCAAAAATCAAATATACTAAAAAAAATCAGGTACCAGCGATTTACCCGCTGACCTGGGCGGCTCAACCGCCCAAACATTAGGGTACGGGCAATTTTCCCATCGGCCCTAGGTGGGTCAACCGTCGAAAGTACCCAGATTCCTGGGTACAAGCAGTTCAACCGCCTAGCCTGGGCGGGTCAGCCATCGTTAGCCGCCTGAAAGCATGGGCGGTGATGGTACACCCATCGCTCATGGACGGTTTACCTATCAAAATTTCCGTAAAAGTGGCTCCCTCCACTTTTTGAATTCTGGCTTAAACCTGATGTTGACCAACCCTATGGTCAACCAATTAAGCTCAACCTGAGCTCAATCAAATTATAATAGTGGACCCGATTGCCTTATTGAGTTAATTTGGATTTCATCCAAATCCAACTCAATTAGGACTCACTTCTAGCTACGGCTCAATGATTACAACGCTTAAAGACCACAAGCTTAAACTAAGACCCAACTTCCACCAATCCGATAACCTCTGACATTCTTGCGACAAGTCATCTGGTCTTCTTTCGATGATCTCCTAGCATGCTCCCAGCGAGCTTTCCGATCCCTTCGGCGAATCTCCAAGCGAACTCCCGGCGAGGTCCCACTGCATCGTCCAAACCCGGCCCAATACATAGGCTTGATCTTGGCCCATTATCTGGTTATAACTTCATTGCTCATGTCATAGTTAGACTTGCAAATATTCCTCTAACACATATGTTAGATAAACACTCATCAATTGATCTTATCATCAAAATTCGAGATTCATATGGCAATTAATTGATAACGGGAGTTAATCCTAACTCTCCATAAATTCATGCCATGATAAAAAAGGACTTAAATTCAAGAGAATCACTCAATCTTAAATTTAAGTGAATTAAGTCAATCAATACTTCGAGCAAATCATATTTCAAGGATAGCAACAAGACTTGCATATATCAATAATAATTTACTTTTAAAGTATTAAGTTATCAATGCATCAAGAATTTTTATGAATTTAAAATATTAAAAAAAAATTTATCAAGTCATTAATGCATCACGGATTTTCATGAATTTTAAATATTTGATAATTTTCCATCAAGTCATTAATACATCAAGAATTTTTATGAATTTTAAATATTTAAAAATTCTCCCTTAAATTATTACATAAGCCATCAGATTTTCATAAATTTCAAACATTTAAATTTTTTTTCTTAAATTAGTACATAAGTCATCAACATCCATTTGATTACATAAGTAATCAACATCCATTTTTCCTCCTTTGTCATCAATAAAAAGGTGAAATGTGGGGCTAAAATAAATTTTTGCTCTCCCTTTTTAAAATATGATAAGATTCATAAAAAACTTTATTTCTTTATGAAAAAGAATGAAAGAAAATAAAGGAGTTGAAAAACATCATTAAGAAGAGCTTTCAATTTTGTAGAGATAAAATTTTGAAAAGAAGTTCAAAAATCTAAAATATTCAAGGAGATTCAAAGGTTTAAGAGCTACTCATACATTTAAAAATTATTTCTTATAATTTCAAGCAAACATAGCAAATATATCTGTAAAATAATAAAATCATCATCATGTAACTTTTTTCTCTTTTTTGTGAATAATAAGATATGGGAACAATAAAACATTATCACAAAACTAGCTCATTCTCATGAAATCAAACAATTCATATATTTTCATAATTTAGCATTCTAAATTCTCTTCTAAAAAAATCAAATTGTTCTTCATTTAAGGGTTTTGTAAAAATATCCACTAATTGATGTTTTGTGTTAATAAATTCCAAAGAGATATATTGACAATTTATATGATCTCTTATAAAATGATGTCTAATATCAATATGTTTGGTTATTGAATGTTAAATAGGATTTTTGGTTAGGCATATAGCACTTGTATTATCATACTTTATAAGAATATTTTCTAATTTTATTCCATAGTCTTCTAGTATATTTTTTATCTAAATAACTTTGGCATAATATGCACTAGCTGTAATATAATCTGCTTCTATAGTAGATAAAGCTACTAAATTTTATTTCTTGGAAGTCTAAGAAACAAGTGCATACCCAAAAAATGACATATTCCGGTAGTACTTTTTTTTATCTAAAAATTTATTTAACTGTTTCCAAATGAGATAGTTTTGGGTTAGATTGATACCTTGCATATAATCTAACACTAAACATAAACATGATATCCGGTCTTGTAGGAGTTAAACATAATAAACTTCCTATCATACCTCTATAAGTTTTTTTATCAAAGTTTTCTCATTCACTATCTAAGTCCATCTTTGTAGATGTGCTCATGAAAGTGTTTAATACTTTATCATTTTCCATCTCAAATCATTTTATCAAGTTAAATGTGTACTTATTTTGACTAATAAAAATATTATCATAAAGTTATTTTATTTGTAATCCTAAGAAGAATGTTAATTCACCCATTAGACTCATTTTAAATTCTTGACTCATTTCTTTAGCAAAATACTCACATAAAGATTCATTTGTAGATCCAAAAATGATATCATCAAAATAAATTTGAATAACAAGTAAATTATTTTTAAAATACTTAAAAATAATATGGTATCAACCTTGCATTTTGAGAATTTATTTAAAATGAGAAAAGAACTATCTTTCATACCAAGCCCGAGGGGCTTGTTTTAATCCATAGAGAGCTTTTGTAAGTTTTAAAATATGATTAGGCAAAAGATTATTTTCAAAGCCAGGGGGCTGTTCAATATACACTTTTTCAGAAATCAAACCATTTAGAAAATCACTTTTAACATCCATTTGAAAATACTTAAAATTTTTAAAAGAAGTAAAGGCAAGGAGTATCCTTATGGCTTCAAGTCTAGCCATGGGAGCGATTCCTTCTTCTTAGTTGAAACTTTTGGTCATTAATCTAGCCGTATTTCTAACCATAATACTATTTTCATCTTGCTTGTTTCTAAATACCTATTTAATACCAATCACTAAATGGTCATTACGTCTAGGAACAAACTCCTATACCTCATTTCTCTTAAATTGATTAAGCTCTTCATGTATTGCATTAACTTAAGAATCATCTCTTAGGGCCTTATCAATACACTTTGGCTCGATTTGAGAAATAAACATGACATTTGTACAAAAATTTCTAAAGAAAGATTGAGTTTGAATTTCTTTTGATATTTCTCCTATTATAAGTTCCTTAGGATGATCATTCACATACTTCCATTCCTTGGGTAAGGTATTGGAAGTAAATACATCCAAGTTACTTTTAAGAGTGTTATCTTTTAGATTCAAAGCATCATAATCAATTTCATCATCAAAATCAATCTTCTTCAATTTGAAAAGCTCATTAAAAATAACATGAATAGATTCTTCTATTACTAAGGTTATTTTATTAAAAACACGATAAACTTTTGAAATAGAAGAATAACCTAGAAAAATACCTTTATCGGATTTAGCATCAAATTTTCCTAAAGCATCATTTTCATTCAAAATAAAATATTTGTAACCAAATATTTTAAAATAAGAAATATTGAGCTTTTTACCATTCTATAATGCATAAGGAGTTTTAGTGAATAATGGTCTTACTAGAACCCTATTTAAAACATAGCAAGTCGTATTAACGGCTTCAGCCCAAAAATATTTGGGAAGACTATGTTCATTCAATATTATTCTAGTCATTTCTTATAAGCTCTTTTTTTTTTTTTTCTGCTACTCCATTTTGTTATGGATTTCATGGATAGAGAAGTTATGGATGTATCCATTAGAATCACAAAAAAATTAAAAATTATTATTTTAAAAATTTTCACTATGATCACTTCGTATTGAAGAAATCACGCATCTTTTTTTATTTTGAACAACTTTACAAAATTTTATAAAATATTTAAATGTATTACTTTTATGTGCTAAGAAATAAGTTTAAGAATATCTACTAAAGTCATCCACTAAAACAAATGCATATTTGGTACCACCTAAAACTTATAATGTCAATTGGTCTAAATAGATCCATATGGATCAATTAAAGTGGTCTTGAGGTGCTAATTTGATTTGTCAACTTAAAGCTACTTTTTATTTATGTTTTTAATTGATAAGTGTCACATGCTTTGTCTTTGATAAACTTAAGATTAGGTAAACCTCTTACTAGTTCCTTGGTAGAGATTTGGTTTAAAAGTTTCATGCTAGCATGGCCTAATCTTTATGTCAAATCCAAGCATTATCATTCAAAGCTAAAAAATAAGTTTCATTACAAAATTTTTTAATATCTATGGTGTATATATTGTTGTTTCTCAGGCCAATCAAGGATTTATTTTTGTGTGACAATTCAATTATGTAAGCATTAGGTTAAAATTTAACCACATATCATTTATTACATAATTGACTAATGCTAAGCAAGTTGTGTTTTAAGTCATCAACTAACAATACATCTTCAATCAAGTGGTTTGATGTGCTACCTATTGTTCCTTTTCCAATGATCTTACCTTTATTGTTATCTCCGAAGATAACAACTCCTTCACTTAAGCTAGTGAGCTTAGAAAAATAGGATGGATCTCTGGTCATATGTCTTGAGCATCTACTATCAAGATACCATTTGGTGCCCCTAGCTTTAGTTTAGAGACAAACCTACAAGAAGGATATATTTGATTTAGGCACCCATTTTACATTCGGTCCTTCATAAGAAAATTTTTCTTTCTTTTCTAATTATTTTTTATTGTATAAGATTTTTTTTGGAACCCATCCTGGACTATATTTTCTAAATAGGTATTTGTTTGCCTTATGTCCTAATTGACCATAAAAATTACATATGATTCTTGATGGCATGTTTAATGTAGGTCCTTTTATAAATATGGTTAGCTTTCGTTGGACATTACCAACAAAGCTTATGTCATTTTTTCTATTAATATGACCATTGTTTGCAAGGATTATATTTAGGGATTTGTTCCTTATTTCAAATTTTCCTAATGTGGTTTTAAGCATTATATTCTCTTCTTTAACATTATCTAGCAAATCACATTTAGAACATGATTTATATGAAACTAATGAATCATGCATTTTATCATGTCTTTTAACTAACTAATTATGATCAATTTTAAGCAATTTAAAAGACTTGCTAACTTTTCTAAACTCATTGAATAAATCATAAAATATATTTAATAATTCTAAAAATATATATTTAAAGGCTCACTAACCTCATCTTCGATCGTCATTAAGGCATAGTTAGTCACTTCTTTGGAGTTGTCTTCCTCATCCGAAGAGCTCGATTCATCCCAAGTAGCTGAAAGTGATTTCTTTTTTAGTATTAGCTTCTTCTTTAATTGAGGACATTCATTCTTGAAATATCTTGATTTTTTGTATTCATAGCAAATAGTATTATCTTTCTTTGATTCTTTTTTATTTTTATAATTCTTATTTCTTTTTATAATTTTTAAATTTTCTTGATAACAAAGTAATATCATAGTCCTCATCACTCGAGGTTTCACTCGAGGAGTCATTTGTTGTCCAAAGTGCTACATCCTTCATGTTCTTTAGAACAGGTTCATCAAGCTCATCATGAGATTTACAATTTAGTTCATATATCATAAGAGAGCCAATCAATTCTTCAAGAGGCAAGTTATTTAAGTATTTGGCCTCTTGAATAGCGGTTACTTTAGGATCCCAATTTTTAGATAATGATCTCAAAATATTACTAACTAATTTAAATTTTAAAAAATATTTTTTAAGTGATTAGGCCATTAACAATATCCGTGAAACGGGTGTATATGTCTCCAATGGACTCACTTGGTTTCATTTGAAGTAACTCATAGTTATGAACTAAAATATTTATCTTGGATTCTTTTACTCTGCTAGTCCCATCGTGTGTGATCTCTAGAGTATGCTAAATATCAAAAGTCAATTCACAAATGTAAATATAATTAAACTCATTCTTATCAAGAGCACAAAACAAGTCGATAACCTCTGGCATTCTTATGGCAAGTCATCCGGTCTTCTTCCGGTGATCTCCCAGCGTGCTCCCAGTGAGTTTCCCGATCCCTTCGACGAATCTCCTAGCGAACTCCTGACGAGGTCCCACTGCATCGTCCAAACCTGGCCCAATGCCTAAGCTTGATTTTGGCCCATTATCTGGTTATAACTTTATTGCTCCTGTAATAGTTAGACCTATAAATCTTTCTCTAACACACATATTAGATAAACACTCATCAATTGATCTCATCATCAAAATATGAGATTCAATAAGAAGGATGCATCAACATCTTACGGAGGAGTCGACCTAAGGTCGAGGTCGCGCTATCACATCGCCAAGCTACGGAGATGACCTTGCGCACACAGGTGACCTCACCGGGCTGACTCATCATCCCACATTACCGTACGACCTCAAGAGATTCCTAATACAAAGAGGTGTTACTAAGATCTTTTATCTCAAAATTTCTTGATAGAAATCTCTTGGTTTCATGCAATATGCTTATATCATTTATGGTAAGCTAAATATCGTCAACATACAATATCAGAAAAATAAATTTACACCCACTGAACTTATGATACACATAATCATCAACAACATTCACATCAAAACCAAATGAGAGAATTACTTGATGAAATTTGTGATACCACTGACACGATGCCTGTTTTAGCCCATAGATAGATTTTGTCAATTTATAAACCATTTTCTTTGGGTCTCCTAATATAAAATTTTTTGATTGTACCATATAAATTATTTCATGAATGTTTCCTTTGAGAAACATTATTTTGATATCAATCTGATGATGCTCCGAATCAAAATATGCAACTAGGGCCATAATTGTTCTAAAAGAGTCCTTCGGTGAAATCAGAGATAATGTATATTTAAAGTCAATCTCTTCATTTTGAGTATAGCCTTTTGCCACAAGACATGCCTTTTACCTCTCCACATTACCATTAGAATATCTTTTGGTTTTAAAAATTCATTTACAACTAATAGGTTTCACACTTTCTAATAATGAAACAAGTTCTCAAACTTTATTATCTTGCATAAACTTATACTCTTGATTCATTGCTTTAATCTACTTATTTGAATTATAATCCTTCATGGCTTGACGAAAGTTGATTGGATCATCTACCATCATACCCCTACTTTCTTCATGTTCTTGGAGAAATACCATATTATCATCCGAAATGGCATTCCTCCTTTCTCTAGTAGATTGACGCAAATGTGTTGGCTCTTGTGGCTTGGGTTCTTAAGGATGTTGAGTCTGTTCCTCATGAATAATTTTCTCATATTGTATAAAAGCTGAAATGACTATATCCTTTTGAGGTACTAAATTTGATATATTAGTAACAATCATATAAATTGGATTAGATTGAACTAATTCTTCCTCAAAGTTAAAGTCTTGAACCTTATTTCTCCCTTCAAATTCAATGTCCTTAAAAAATATTGCAATACCCATTTCAAAAAATATTTTTTGATTTGGGATCATAAAATTTATACCCCTTAGAATACACAGAATAACCAATAAAGTAACTATTCACTGTTCGGGATTCCAATTTCTTTTTATTAGGCTTGTAAGGATTTGTCTTAGCTAGACAATCTCATACATGAAAATATCTTAGACTAGGCTTTCTCCTAATCTAAAGCTCACAAGGTATTTTTACAGTTGCTTTAGTTGGTACTCTGTTAAGGATGTAAGTTGCAATCTTTATTGCTTCTCCCAAGAGTGACTCTAATAAAGTAGATTGAGAAATCATACTTCTTAGCAAGTCCTTAAGTGTGTGGTTTTATCCTTCAGCTATATCATTCATATTATATGAGCCTGACATTATATACTGAGGGACAATTCCACTCTCCTCTAGGTATAAAGCAAATGGTCCTAGACATTATTCACTTAGACCATCATTTCTACCGTAATATTCCCCTCCACAGTCAGATCTAACACTTTATACTTTTGCTGAGTTGATTTTCAACTTCAGCTTTAAATAATTTGAACACATTTAAAGAGTGTGACTTTTCATATATTAGATATAAGTATATATATGTAGATTAATCGTCTATAAATAATATAAAATATTATTGACCATTCCATGAAGCTATAGGAAATGTCTAACAAATATCCATATGTACCAATTTTAAGATGGTCGTAGCTCTATATGTGCCTAATCTCTTAGGTTTGATTTGGTTACCTTTAATGCATTCAATACAAACATCTAAACCTGATAAGTCAATGAGATCAAGAATCCCTTCTGATATAGGACTTTCAATTCTATTTCTAGAGATGTGTCTCAAACGTTTGTGCCATAATATACCTAAATTTTTAATTTTACGTGTGGTACCTCGTAATTCTTCATTCAGGGATTCATGATAGGATGATATAATATCAAACAAATATAGATTGTTATAAGCCATAAGTGAACTAGTTCTAATCAGATTTGAATTTAAAGACAAACTAAACTGATTGTTTCTAAATAAACAAAAATAGCCAGATTTATCCAATAAGAAACAAAAATTAAATTTCATCTAAATGACGATATAACAAAATTGACTTTCAAATCCAAATATTATCAGTACATAATAACAATCTAAATGTGCTTGTAGCTTCCATATCTACCGATTTTTTTGTCCCCTACATAAATACATCTCTCAGCATCATTGGGCCTTCGGTAGTTCATGCAACCCTGCATTAAAACACTATTGTTAATTGTTGCACCGGAGTCTAACCACCAAGTGTTTCTATATACTAAAGTTAAATTGACTTCAGAACAAACCAAAGTAAAGAATATACCCTTTTTAGTATGCCAGGTATGATATTCGGTATAGTCCTTCTTCAAATGCCCAGGTTTCTTGTAGAAGAAACAAATATCAGCCTTATTTTGTTTCTTCTGTATTGGACCCTTCTCAACCTCATTTTTTTATATTTATATTTTCTTTTCTTGCCCTTATCCTTAGAGGTGTTGGCGAAGTTGGCACTTTCAATCTTTTCTTGTTTCAATATTTCTTCTTCTTGCACACAATACGAAATGAGCTTATTAAGAGACTCTTTATCCTTTTGGTAATTATAATTGACCTTAAATTGACTTAATTGTGTAGGAAAAGATATCAAAACTAAATGGACAAGTAAGTCCTATGATAATTCAAGCTTTAATATTTTAAGCCTTGAAGCAAGATTAGACATCTCTATGATATACTCCCTTATATTTCCTTTGTCGATATACCTCATAAAAATCAAGTTCTAAAGCAGAATGCTTATTTTTTCCTTATCATTTTTAAGAAAATATTTTTCTATTTCAGTAAAAAAATCTTTAGCCTTAGTAATCCCTTCGGATACTGCACCCCTAAAGGTCTCCGGAATGACGCGCTTAATAATCATAAGACTTATATGACTAAACCTGTCACACTTCTCATATATTCTCCTTTCATCATGAGTGCTAGATTCCATAAGAGAAGTGGGTTGGTCTTCCCTTAGTGCAAGGTCCAGATCCATGCAACCCAAAACGATCGGAATGTTTTTCTTCCAATCCTTAAGGTTACTTCCATTTAGAATTAGTATTTAACTGAGGTTAGCAGATATTGTAGAAGAGAACATAAATAAGAAAACAATAGATAACTACAAATTATGCTTATATTTATAATACCATACACTTAAGAAAATTCAAATAATGATATAACACATCTAAAGATACTAAATACAATACTTTGAACTTCAATATTAATTGCTAGTGGTAGTATTGTTGTAATAATCAAATACAGACAATAAGACATATCAAATGATAAACCCATCTTTGGATTGATTTATCATTTACATGTAAAATTGTATAATTATCACATGTTTACTATCACATGTGTGTATAAAATCCTGCCAGTTATTAATCTTCCTTTAGGTCGGATAATTTCTATATTGATGTAAATATATACTACATTTAATATTTTTATGTCATTTTGATAACTTCATGCATCATATTACTCAATTTAATATTAAACAACTATATAATCACTAACTGAATTTGAATCGTATAGTCAAATTGACTTCATCTTACTTTATTGATTTAAATATTTAATTCATGTAAACTATTCAATTTATGTTAATAAACTACTTTATAGAACCAATATTATATTTAACCCAATTACACAAAATCCAGAAGAGTTGTAGCGAATAGTTGTCGTATATAAATCATTTTTAACAAAGAATATTGGAGAATGTGCTGCAACTAGGAGTTCTATAAATGGTTCATAAAATCGACGATTAATAAAACTGATGTTTTCCCCAATGATGATAAAATCAAATCATGCTAAAATACTACTTAAATATCATTAAAATGTATGAAAAATATGACTTGATGTTTATTAATTATTATAGGATGTCTTCGATATCATTGTTGAAAATATAGCATAACAAACATAGATCATACATACCTTATAGATCCAAAACCTTTTGAGAATATTATCATCAGTATTATTTAAATTCTCAATAATATACATAAAGTCCTACAATAATTATAAAACATACTAACATAAAGACATAATTGATGAATCCATTTGAGTATTTTGGATTGATTGGTATATTAGTCTTCCAACTACAAAGTTTTCTTTCGGAATCATTTGATTTCTCTTTGACGGGTGAAGAGAATGTCCATTCCTTATTCTGCAATTGAGGACCTAACCGCTTTTTATATTCATAAGTCATAACCGTAAATTATGGCTTATGATGTTTTATATTCCTAGCTTATCATATCACCAAGTTAGAAATATAACTGATGGTATCTATATAATTAATTTTCATAATAAATATACCCCTTAGTCAAATAAATTTATTTTAATTAGATCACTTTAATTTTAATTAATCAAATAATAATATATATTTAATTATAGATATGTAACTCTTAAAAATCTAGTAGATATACCATAAAACTTGTGATTAGTGAATAGATGTTACGTTTGACAGAAAGCTAAAGTTAAGATTGCAATTCTTTTTAGATGATTTTTTATGAGTTATGTTTCTAAGTAATCCAATAGGATTAATTATGTATATTGACGTTAGGATAAGATTATTCATCTGTGATCTCCATGCAGTTTCGATTTATGAAAACAACATCCATTTCCTGTGTGATACTTCTCGACTACAATTTTCTCGTATTTCTTTCTACCACACCTGGAAGTTATCATATTATGTGAAATAATAATAATAATAATAATAATAATAATAATAATAATAATAATAAGATACTTCTTAATTAAGTTAACTTGTTTTATACGGTTATCCACCATCGACACAAAAACACCATCATTATCAACGGCTTATTTTTTTTGACACAGTTATCTTCTTCTCAAAAAAGTCAACTACAACGAATCAATGCAATCTTCGATGTCCCAATGCATTACGCATATCAGATTTAGTCGCACTAACACTAATCAATCCGCACTGCCACTGTGGATCCAAACCTAATAATATTATAGTTTGACCAAGGTTATCGAACCAAGACAAGGACACAACTCCCACCAACGCTTCCATTATGGTTGACTACTGCATCAATAAACATAATGACTGTTGACTTCAACCTCCAATTAGTGATGGTACATAACACTGTACATAACTTGTATACTATGGTAAAGAACAACACAACGAAGACCTGAAAATTTACATTCTACTAGTCTAAATAGTTACCTGAGGGTGAGGAATACAATGAAGAGTTTCTCATCAGTACACTGTGGCCAAACATGAGACGATGGAAGCTTGAGAGGTTTTGAATAAGTACATGGTGGTGGAAAGGGCGGCTGGGCTCCGCCGGGCAGAGACGAGTGTCGAGCAGCGACAAGTTACAAGCTGATATTTATGTGTTTGGGTAGTATATTAATACTGCTATTGGTAGTAATAATTAATATGTGATATGACTTGAAGAAAACTCCAAGGATGATGAGGGCGGCCGGTGGATTACAACTCTCTAGTGCTTGACTTGTTATTGGCGGCCATGGTGGAGGAGTGCTGTTGTCTGCCGAAAGAGAAGGGGGTGGCTGATGTGGACTCCCCTACCGCAAAAGGGAGAAGGAGAATTATGTAGAGGAGAATGAAATATAAATAAATAAATCTATGAATTCCATAAAATATTATTTAAAATTAAATATTGCATGAGATACCGATCACCTTTTTTTTTCTTCATGTTACGTACGAGCATATTGTTTTTCATGTTTTATATCAAGTATTCTTCTGAATTATCTTCAATCTGTGTGCAGATAAGCACAGAGGTCCTGTGAGCAGTGTAAAAAAGCCATGGACGGTCATTGGAGCCGAAGCCAAGGCGCACATTGTTACCGTGATAGCGCCATTTCGGAGGAGGAGGAAGCAAGGAAGGGATGGGGACGAGACGAAACAACCGACTCGAAGAGACCGACGTCCTGGCGATATCCGCATGGGCGGGATCTCAAAGTCCACGCGTATGGTCCCTGGCTCGCGCACAACACACCTAAGGCCTTGGTTTGATTCGTTCTCGTCGTCAGATCCGCGAGAACGTGAACATCGATGTCCACGTGTTCGGCGTCGGATTGCCGAACGAGTCAAAGGCGCAACCTCGCTTGGTGGGGCCCGGCCCACCGACCTTTCCAGGGAGGCGCCCCAAAAAGCCAAAAGAAAAAAAAAAAAAAAGAGAAAAAAAAAAATCTCTGCTGCTTTTCTATTTCGCTTGCTCTTAAAGCGCTCCTCGCGCCCTTGGGTGTGGTACGACTCTCGCAACGACTAGCACACAACCCAGCGCGTTACGACTCTTCCACCTCCTCCGCTTATAAGTGCCATTTGGGCACGCTTCGGATCAGATTCGACCATCGCATTGGCTCCCCCTCCCCTCCCCAACAAATCTCTCCTCCTCGCCGGCCGTCCGCTCCCCACCAAATCAGTGTAGGCATTTTTTTCCAGCTCCAGATTCCATCTGATTCCTTCGATTCTTTTAGCGTTCATCAAGAATCGAGCGGGCGGCCCATCGGTTTGCGCTGCGGGGGCCATGGAGGACTCGGAGAAGAACGGGGGGAGCCGCGGAAGGAGGCAGAAGGGGAAGGTGCAAGGCGTTTTGCCTGAGAGCACGCCCCGGGGCCCGCCTCTGGTTGTTGATGAGGCGGCTTCGGAGTCCCTTTGGCCGCTCAAGAAGATGACAAACCCGGATCGGTTTCCTTGCTCTCCCTCATGCTCCTCCAATTCGACCACCCCGGCTTCTTCGCGGCGCCCTTTCGCCTCCGCGACGCCCATCTTTCCCTTCACTTGCGAGGATTCCCTGCCCGCACCACTTTTGCCTGCTTTGGGTGCCAGTCCATTTCCGCGGCAAGAGCAGAGGGAGCAGCAGATGATCTCTTTTGATCGAAGTCGTCGGCATCAAACTGGAGCTTGTCCACCTTCTCCGTCGTTTATGACCGAAGGAGCTGCCGCGATGGATCGGCAACAGCAGTTGCAGCAGCAGAGGTATCAGGAGCGGCTCCTCAAGCACTGGAGCGAGGCGCTCAACCTCAGCCCGCGAGGCAACCTGGCGATGATGAGTCACTTGGCGAGGCGGCGATCGTTGGCATCGCTGTATCCCAGACTCTTCCAGTCCTCCATGCTTTCCCCCGCGCCCGCGCCAGCGAAGCTGTACCGCGGCGTGAGGCAGCGGCACTGGGGCAAGTGGGTGGCGGAGATCCGCCTCCCGAAGAACCGCACCCGCCTCTGGCTCGGCACCTTCGAGACCGCTGAAGCCGCGGCCCTCGCATACGACCGCGAGGCCTTCAAGCTCAGGGGCGAGAACGCTCGGCTCAACTTTCCCAACCTCTTCCTGGGCAAAGGCGGTGGCGGTGGTAGCAGGGATGTGGCCTCTTGCTTCTCCTCCTCATCCTCTGCTCCCGCCACTCCGGAAGAAGCCAAGCAACACCGGCAGGATGAGCCAAGGCAACCTTCTCAGTTGGAAGCCCAATTCAACACTCCTCCACCTGCTACTGCTGAGACCACGGTTGACGGTGGCATGAGCAGCGTTGCAGACTCGCCATCGGGAACGCACGAGCCCGCAAACCTCGGAGCAATGGTGACCACGCCGCAGCCGACTGAGATGGTCTGGGGAGACGCCGACGAAGCGTGGTTCAGCACCTGGGGTCCGGGGAGCTCCGTGTGGGACGACCTTGACGGAGCTAATAGCCTCCTCCTCCAGTCCCGGCTCACCACCATCGCAGAATCCGACATGGATTACTCTGATCCTGCAGCGTCAGCAACGACAACAGCATATCAGGATACTGACACCCCTTCCGCTGCTCCTCCTCATCCTCCTTCCTGGTTTATGTGGATGGAATGATCAGTGGCCTCTCTCCTCCCTTCTCATCCTCCTATCGCGCACACACCCACATACACACATACGAAGCACAGTTGATTCAGTTAGGACAGACAGTTCACTGGTTGCAGATTTTTATGGTTCAGCCTGTGAACATAGGAACCTTATGTGCATGCTGAGGACATGATTTGGATGTCTCTCAGCAAGCAGTCTTGCATACTTCCATTTCCTGCTACACTGGCTGCATATATATATATATATATATATATATATATTTATTTTTATTTTTATTTTTTCAGAGCCACACCAACAGCAGGTTTACCTACTACCTACCCTCTTGCTTTCTCTTTTGCTCCTCTCACCTTGCCTTCTCTCTTTCATGTCACACAGTATTTGATCACATTGTGCACCTGCTGTGGTAGATCTTTGGCCTTTCATCCACCATGCATGCAAACTATCTTATCTGCTAACGCGTATATTAATGGTCCAGTAATACAATTAGTAATCATAAATAATAATAATGTCTGAATCAAACTGGTTAGAAGTAATACGAGGCTTGGATGTATAACTAGACCTTAGTGATTGAATAATGATAAGTGTGAATTAAACTAGTTAGCATTATCATACCTTGAGCCTTGGAAGTTTAAAAACTCATTATTGTTAGCTAACTAAGTCTACCGCCAACTCTATAACTGAACTAGCCAATCTAGTTCATTAGTTGAGGGAAATCCTCATAGTTGAGGGAAATCTTTTGACTAAGTCTACCGCTAAATCTGTAACTGAACGAGTAAATCTCGTTCATTAGTTGAGGGAAATCTTCATTAGTTGAGGGAAATCTATCCTCATCCGTGTATAAATAGACAATGCATTCAATAATATTAACTTTTCATTCTCTCATTTCAATTTCTAACATAGTATCAGAGCCATAAGAGAAATTATTCTTTCTGTCAAACGACAGAAAAATAGTTGCCATTACATGCTGCCTCCTCTACTGCTACCTCATTACCGAGACAACGCTACTTGCTGGATCTTTCAAATCTACTATCACCTGCAAACAGCTCCAGATCCACGAGCTTTATAGCTCTACGCAGAGCTTCTCCTCGTGTGACGTCGCTACCACCGCCGCCTTTCGTATCAGATTCCAACAAGAAGGCAATCGATTCCCATCCACTGCACCTATTGGACTACCGTTGGATATTCTCATTCGCCACTCACTCCGTATCTACCGTGTGTTTTCTACACTATTCGATTCGGTTTTGTTAGCCACCTTCTGATCTATACTACTACCTACAACTTTATAGCCATTAATTGCTTTTCTTTTTCTTTTCTTCTTTTCCTTTTCTTGGTCACCAATTGTGTTACTGTTCTCAACTCTGTGCAACGGCTTTTGTGATTTTCTAATGTCTTTCTCATCCACTTCTGATGTCCCTACTCTTTTTCCTACTAATAATTCTGTTTCATCGTCCGGTCTTATTTCCATTAATGCTGCATCTTTAATCCCCTTTAAGTTATCTAAAATGGCAATTATGCCTCTTGGCGTGCTCAATTCTCTAACCTCTTGATTGGTTATGATTTATTGGGCTATGTTGATCTCACTTAGTTGTCCACCCCATGATTCATGTCCCAGAGACCCTAGACCCAATTCTACAAGTTATGGCTTGAGATCGACTAATCCTCCAAGCCATTCAGCCTCTGTCGGATCCATCGCTCAGACCTCACCACCCTGCTAAGCATGGAACAAGTTACAAACTACCCTGGCGAACCGCTCTCGGACTCGCATGCTTGGACTACTCTCCAATCTTATGACTCTCAAGCAAGAGGAAAGTTATATTGCTGATTACTTACAAAATATCAAAGTCATTATCGATGACCTGGCTTTGATAGGTCATCTTCTTACTAATGAAGAGATACTGGTTCACACGCTCAATGGCTTAAATCCTGAGTACAAAGAACTTACTGCTGCTCTTCGGGCGCGTGACTCCCCTATCCTCTTTGAAGAACTTTATGACAAGCTTACGGATTATGAAGCTTACTTAAAGCGGGCCACCAAGCTATCGGGATCTTTGTCAGAACCTCCAATCACAGCTCAGTTCACCCAAAAACTCAAAAATCCCAGCCGTAAATACCACAATAATACTTCAAAAGGTGTAGTCACCCAACCTCCCACTACTATGAGTTTTCATCCATCACTTCTTCCTCCATATCCTTCGTCCATCAATTCTCGTCCAAATGTTTCCTTTTCACCTCGTCGCCCCCCACCTATGTCTCTGCAACCAGTTGTCTGTCAATTGTGTGACAAAATCACCGCCAAAGTTTGTCGATCGCGTCTTCCAAAGACCATCAACTTGGCCTCAAGCAAATATCCCGCTTCTTCAAGGTCCGTCTAATCGGATTGTGGATTCGCGCTTCCCACCATATCACCTCGATCTCCAGAATTTATCACTCCATAATGGCTATGGCGGCCATGAAGACGTCATCGTTGGTGATGGTAATCGAATCCCTATTACTCATGTTGGTTCTAAGACATTACATTCTAATGACTCTTCTTTTACACTTCATAATGTTTTGTGTGCCCCTCACATCAAGCGAAATCTTATTTATGTTTCTCAATTTTGTCAACAAAATCATACTTCTATTGAGTTCTTCCCGATTATTTTCTTGTTAAGGACTTGAGCACGGGCATCTCTAGTTCATACCGAATAAAGACAACATCTACGAATGGCCGTCACCGTGTTTCTCACCCACCACAAACACTTCCACTGCTCGATATATGGCATCGTCGTCTTGGTCATCCTCAAACTCTATTCAACAAAATTGCTTTCTCGTTATTCTATTCCTGCTTTTAAATCCAAAGAATGTTCTTACTCGTAATGCCTATCTTAGTAATAAAAGTCATCAATTACCTTTTAGTACTTCCTCTCTTTCTTGCTCTAAGCCGTTTGAGGTTATTTATCGATGTTTGGGGTCCCGCATCGCTTGTTTCCTTTGATAAGTTTAGATTCTATGTTGTCTTCGTAAATTATTTTACTATACATGGTTCTATCCTCTTCACAAAAATCGATGTCGTTGTTGTATTCTCTAAATTTAAGAACTTAGTTGAGAACTATTTTCAAACTACTATTAAAACCATCTATTCTGATGGCGGAGGTGAATATCAAGCTCTTGCATCTTATCTCTCTACTTGTGGTATTCAACATCTTAAGTCACCTCCGTATACTCCTCAATGGTTGGTTCTGCCGAACGTAAACATCGTCATGTTGTTGAAACTGGTCTAACTCTGCTTCATCAAGCATCTATGCCTTCTGCCTTCTGGTCTGTCGCCTTTCAAACTGCGGTGTACCTCATTAATCGTATGCCCACTCCAGTTCTTCAATATCAGTCACCATTTGAAAAGCTATTTCAAAAATGCCCTAACCTACACACATTAAAAGTTTTGGTCATCAGATTATCCTTGGTTACGCCCCTACAATTCTCATAAACTGCAGCCTCGATCTCGCCCTTGTATTTTCATCGGATATTCTCTTGAACATAATACTTTTCGGTGTTATGATCCTCTATCTACTAAGGTATTTGTCTCCAGACATGTCACTTTTGTGGAGTCTGTCTTTCCCTTTCGAGATCAAGGTCATTGTGCCATCCCATTAAGTTCCTCTAATACATCTTCCTCCTCCCCCGTGCCTCGTTCATTAGTTGAGGAAAATCTTCATTAGTTGAGGGAAATCTATCCTCATCCGTGTATAAATAGACAATGCATTTATCAATAATATCAAGTTTTCATTCTCTCATTTCAATTTCTAACAATTATGTTGTGGATCAAATTTGGTATATGTAATTTGATTTTTTTTTTTTCCCCCAATCCTTAGCAGTGTGTTCAACTTCTTTGAATATACCAATGTTCCCAATGGATTTCTTATTTGGGTAGCTCATTGCTGTCTCAAGTTGCTCGGAACAATAAGATTGGAATGACAAAATCGAACTACCCTTTGGTGTTTCTCCTTTTTATGCCAACTTTACAACTTCCTCTCGAGCTCTCCAAAGGGTCTTCAGCACTTGCAAGCATACAGCATCTTTTAACGACGGTGACTAGGTAGGGTGGTGCTTGGTAGATGAAGAAGCCTAAGCCGTGTCTGGGCCTGTTGTTTACTCACTCCATCCTCACTTAAGTAGAGCCACTAACTAATCCAAGGTTGGAAAAGATGCCTGTTGAGTGCCTAACACCGCTGACACTACCGTTTCTTTTTAACGTTTAGCATTTTCACCATGCATCCATATTTTGCCTATATCCTAACTCATTATTTGACACCAATCAGGTTCATAATTGATGATTTATTTATTTATTTATTTAGATTATGACTTATTTCTAATTGGATTCAGTCTTCTTCATGGGTTCAACCACATTTTGTTAACATGTTGCAAAAGGTTAAAAATAATAGGATAACATTGATAAATGATAGAGATGTTAGTAACAACTAATACCAGATTAGTTAGACTGTTGAGGGAAATCCTCAACGTCTAACCTCTCTATCCCTTTTTTCCCTTGTATAAATAGACATCAATAGATGAACAAAATGGATCGACGCATTATTCCACTCAACCCTCTTTCTCATTTTCTATCTTGGTATCAGAGCCTAGAGCAAGCTCTCGTCTCGCTGTCAAACGGCAACAAATTTTCACTATCTCTGGCTGTGAGCAGAAGCTGCAATAGACTCCTACCTATCTGCCATCGCCACACTTCTGCCTTCTCTATCGGCAAGTTTTCTACTACTGCATTTTCTTTTCTTCTCTCACATATGTGAAAGCCAAAAACGTATTCCTCTGGCAAAGCTTGGTCCGCCCCAGCGATCAAATCGGAGAAATCTGATCGGTGACTCGATTGCCAACTGACGAGTCGAAGTGGATCGGTGACAGCGGTGAGTGGGCTGAATCGGCAAAAGCCCCAATCACTTCGAGGTCTACGACCGTAACGCCTAATTCTCCTCGGCGCCAGCCGCAATGCCTAATCCTCCTCGACAGTCGCCTGAGCATCAAGGCGGGCAATCTGTCCCCTGCCTTCGTCGGCCACTGTCGGTGTCGTCCCCTGTCGTAGCACACTACATATTAGAGGACGATCCTTTGCTTATGCCAGATCTGCTGCTCCTCCTCCACGGAGCGATCGCGAACAGAGGTCCACCTCCTAATCCGATTTGCCCTTGCGAATCCGAGAGGGGAAGCCTAGTGTTGTGATCTACCCGGTATGCTCGACGATCCGATCACTGGCGATGCGGGAAGGCCGACGACAAGCGGCGCACCCACCGTCATTGAACTTTCTGCTGCTTCTCTGTTCTTGATCGAACTCTCTGTTGTTCTCCTATGTTCCAAAGTGATTCAGACCAGATCTAGTGCTGCTCCAGCACCAGATCGTATCACCGCCGCCTTCGCTGCCACCAACAGTGATCCATCATCAAGATCAACTATTGCTCACCTGTTGCCGCCCACCACTGCCAACCCTGCTTCTACTATCACGAGCAAGCCACGCAGCCACCGGTCACCAGACACAAAGAAAAAAAAAAAAAACATAAATATTCCTCTATCATATCTTCATCAACTACCTCTCCGGTTTCGGTCAGTGTTATTACAGGAAGCTCTAGCACCTCTACGAGTAGAAAAAATATGATTGATATCCCAAGTACAAACAAGTCAACCAACGAATCCATAGCATAAAATATGGCTCCAACAGGACCGTCTTATTCTTCAAGCGATTCAAGCGTCAGTTGCTGGTTTCATAGCACCACTTATATCTTCATGTGCTACTGCTACCGAAGCTTGGTGCAAACTCCAAACTACCTTAGCAAATCGCTCGCGCACTTGCATGCTCGGTCTTCTATCCAGACTTATGAACACCAAACAAGAGGGAAGTACCATCACTGACTACCTCCAAACTATCAAGGTAATCATCGATGACTTAGTCTTAATCGGACATTATCTCAGTGATGATGAAGTTATCATCTACACCCTCAATGGTCTTGGGGCTGAGTACAAACAATTAGCAGCAATTCAGGCATATGACTCACCGCTATTATTTGAAGAGCTGCACGACAAACTGACTAACTACGAGACTTATCTGAAGTGCGAGGATAAGGCGACAGCTCAACCTATTACTACCCACATAAGTCAAAAATTCAAAAGGAAAAACAATCAGTACTATCAGTCTGCCAACAAGGGTCCCGAGCAAGCACCATCTTATCACAATCTAAGTGGTAATTATGGTACCCAACCATCTTAACATCCTGCTTCCATGTCGAGCGGTAGCAGCATCCCTTATCACCAGCCCTGGCGTCCTGCTCCAATACCTCGAGGTAGCACCTACAACTACCAACAGCCTTGGCATCCTGCTCCTATGCCTCAAAACCGGATTGTCTGCCAGCTCTGTGATAAGGCTGGTCACTCTGCCAAAGTCTGTCGATCTCGTCAATGACCTCTGCCCCAGGCACATCTCACTACTGTCCCATTTTCTGATAAACACTCTTGGGTTTTGGACTTTGGAGCCTCTTATCACGTCACCGCGGATCTCTAGAACTTGTTCTTTTCCAATAGCTATGGTGGTACTGATGACATCGTCATTGGTGATGGTAAGCGACTTCCTATTACTCATACTAGTTTCACAAAGCTTACTTCGAATTATCTTTACTTTACACTCGGTGATGTGTTGTGTGCATCTCATATCAAATGGAATCTCATCTCTGTTTCTCAATTCTGTAAACAAAATAATACCTCTATTGAATTTTTTTCTAATCATTTTCTTGTCAAGGATCTGAATACGAGGGCATCGTTAGTTCAAGGCCAGAGTAAAGATAACATCTAGGTGGCCATCCACCTCTCCGCCTACTGCCTATTCTTCTATTGCTGCTTCCATGTATGTGTGACATCATCGTCTCGGTCACCCTTCTACCTCTACTCTATGAATGTTTCTTTCCCGTTATGCTCTTCCTTCGTTTAAAACTAGTCCTATTATTTTTCATTGTAATGCATGTCTTAGTAACAAAAGTCATCGACTGCCATTTACTCATTCTTCTATTTCTTACACACATCCATTTGAAGTTCTATATATTGATATTTGGGGCCCTATACCAAGTATTTCTTTTGACAAATGCTGATTTTATGTTATCTTTACTGATTATTTTACCAAATATACTTGGTTTTATCCTCTTCAATATAAGTCTGAGGTCTCTATCATTTTTCTTACTTTCAAAAAAATGGTAGAAAATATCTTTCAGTCCTCTATCAAAATAATTTATTCTGATGGTGGGGTGAAAATCAAACACTAACATCACACTTGTTAGCATGTGGTATTCAGCATCTCAAATCTCCTCCGTTCACTCCTCAACTAGTTGGCTCTACCGAACGCAAACATCAGCATATAGTTGAAACTGGACTCATACTTCTCCATCATGCTTCCATGCCAACTATCTTCTGGTCTGCAGCCTTTCAGACCGCCATCTATCTGAGAAATTGTATGCCTACTCCTATCCTCAATAATCAATCACCGTTTGAAAAGTTGTTTCATCGATCCCTAAATCTTCAAAAGCTTAGGGTCTTCGGCTGTGTCTGCTATCCTTGGCTACACCCTTATGCATCAAATAAACTAGCACCATGGTCAAAGTCTTGTACCTTCATTGGTTACTCCCTTGAACACAATGCTTACCGATGCTATAATCCTTCCACTCACAAGGTCTTTATATCTCGTCATGTTATCTTTGTGGAGTCTTTCTTTCCCTTTCAACAACACCAATCTACCACTATATCAACCACTCTGGTGCATATGCATTAGTGGCACATGTCTTTCTCTACTGAATCACCATACGAATCACCCACTCAAACTCCTGATTGAATCATCCCTCCAATACAACATCTCCCTCCCTCCTTCCTCTCTCCCTCTTCTGCTACCACTAACATCCGGCATTTCCCTTGCCTCAGTCTACTACCACTACTGTTCCACAATCCAACTCTCCCTGTTCTACTTCACCCACACTTATTCCACCATCATCTCCTAAACCACTTGGACATCTAATAACAACACGCTCTAAAAGTGGCATTTTCAAGCCCCATTAGGTCCTTGATCTCCACACGATTATGACTCCCTCTGTTGAAACCTGTGAACCTACCACGATCACTCAAACTCACAAGTCTCCTCATTAGCATCAAACTATGTCTGATAAATATGACGCCCTACTTTATAATTCTACCTGAACACTTATTCCGTGTCATCCTGCACAAAATGTTATCGGATGTAAGTGGGTTTTTCGAGTTAAGCATAACCCTAATGGGTCAATTGCTTGGTACAAGGCTTGTTTGGTGGCCAAAGGCTTCCATAAATGTCCTTGTGTTGATTTTACTGAGACATTCAGTCCTGTTATTAAGTCTACAATAATCCGACTGATTCTGAGTTTAGCAATTTCAAAAGGATGGCAACTACGACAACTTGATGTGAACAATGCATTCTTACAAGGAACTTTAACTAACGAGGTCTTTATAGAGCAACCTCCTGGTTTTATTCATCCTTAGTATCCGAAACATGTCTGCAAACTCCACAAAGCCATTTATGGTCTTCGACAAGCTCCAAGAGCCTGGTACATGGAACTTGGCTCCTTTTTGATGTCCGTCAGCTTCTCTAACTCCAAGTTTGGCACCTCATTATTTCTCCGTCAACTACCCGGTAGTACATTATATCTTCTGGTATATGTTGATGATATTATTGTGACAGGTAGTAATTCTATAGAGGTCATAATGTTCATCAACCAGTTGGCCGCTATATTTTTCCTCAAAGATCTCGGTCCCTTGACCTATTTTTTAGGTGTAGAAGCAATATCTATATCTTCGGGACTCTTCCTCTCTCAACAGAAGTACACTCAGGACTTATTAGTTAAGACAAATATGAAGGATATAAATGTTGTCTCGACTCCTCTCTCCACTAGTGAATCGCTTCGGTTAAATGATGACAGTCCTGCTACCGATTCTACACAATATCGGTAAGTGATTGGCTCCTTGCAGTATTTAGCCCTCACTCGCTCAGATATCTCATTTACGGTTAACAAGCTGTCCCAATACATGTATAGACTATCTGCCACACACTGGTCCGCTGTTAAACGAGTATTACGATATCTTAAAGGTACTATTGACTATGGCATCATTCTCAACAAAACATGTCCAATTCAACTTCATGCTTATGCTGACGCTAATTGGGCTGGGAACCTTAAAGATAGAACATCAACATTTTGGTTTATTATATTCCTCGGAGCCAATCCAATCAATTGGATTTCCAAGAAACAAAAGACAGTTGCTCGGTCTTCTATTGAAGCTAAGTATTGCTCCATTGCAATTGTAACTGCTGAACTTAATTGGATAATGAATCTGCTCAAAGAGCTTGACATCTGCTCCTTTGCTACTCCTACAAAATACCACGATAATGTCAAGGCTACCTACTTATGTGCCAATCCGGTATTTCACTCTTGTATTAAATATATAGCAATTGACTTCTACTTTGTACGAGATCAAGTGATGAATCACAACTACATGTCTCTCATATTCATACAGCCGATCAACTGGCGGACTCCGTCACGAAGCCACATTCCTGCAAGTTGTTCTTACTTCTTCGGTCCAAGATCGACATCCTTGATAGGAGCGCGATCTTGCGGGGTATGATAAATGATAGAGTTGTTAGCATCTGTTGTAACAACTAGTATCAAATTAGTTAGACTGTTGAGAGAAATCCTCAACTCTAACTTCTCTATCCCTCTCTTCCCTTGTATAGATAGCTAGCAGCGAATGAACAAAATTGATCGATGCATTATTCCACTCAATCCTCTTTCTCATTTTAATCAAACATTAAATTCTTGAAGCATTCATGCATGCTACCTTGTTTGTTATCGCTATATATGTAATGAATCTTAAACAATGTGATTAACGAATGCATCATAACTTTTAAAATAATAAGGTGAAGTAGTAAATAGTTAAAAATGTCACCTTGAAATGTTCATCAAAGTGGATCACCGGCCGGAGACGATCTGATTTAGTTTTGTTGCAGGAAACAGGCTCGTTTGAGCTAGAGTAGAAAGTATGTAAGAATAAGTAAGTCGAGCTAAAAAATCTCTAAGAAAAGGGGCACTAGGAATGACTCCTACGTTTAAATCAACCGACCAGCCACCATATTAGCATGAGTTGGAGATCAATATTCTTTTATTTCAAGAATATTTTTTTCATCATATCACTCTATAGATAGAAGCATCTGAGGTATGACATAAAGTTAAAAATTTCATTTCAGAACTCTCAATACTAGTTTCATAGTATTGAGAGTCCGGTTCTCGATATGAAATAATATCAAAAAAATAATTTATTGTTACCATTATATATGTAGTAAATTAGAAACTATTTTAAGATTATTATATATATATTATAAACTTATATATATATATATATTAGAAACTAGTAAATTAGAAACCAATATATATATATATATATATATATTATAATTTTTTTAGAAAAATAATTGTTGAATAATAAGTAGTTTAATGGTGTCAGATTGAAAAGGATGAATAATTAGCCTAAAATGTGAAGATCAACAAACATGCCAACAATCTTTTGATCTGTTTCTCTATCATTCATTCACTTAAAAAAGTTTTAAGCTTCTCAGTCTCCCCTCTCTCTCTCTCTCTCTCTCTCTCTCTCTCTCTCTCTCTGTGTGTGTGTGTGTGTGTGTGTGTGTGTGTGTGTTTTGGATGTTGTCTCCTCTCTACACCTTCTCGGGGCTCCTAATTCACCAGCCAATAAGGTCACATTCCCTGGAAATAAGGGTCGAGTATTTGTGTGCCAAGTCAAATGGTGGTGGTGCTTTGGAGCACACAGGCGGGTCGTCGAGTATAGGTAGGCGAGTTTTTTGATGGAAGTGTGTGTGGCTTTCCTAAACAAGAGAAGAGAATCAACCTAATTATTCTTCTAATATGAGATAAAATCACAAAATCCCTAAATTTAAAATGACAAAATGTATAATTGCATTCTGGAATCTGATAAAGTTGGGTCAAACAGATATCGAAATGTGACAACGGAACAAGAGACGAGGATGCTTGTCCACCTCCCTCCCTCCCTCCCTCCCTCCTTGAGAGAGCATCGACATAGCAACAGTTATGCATCTCACTATTTTATGAACCAAAGCGACTAAAAATATGAGCTTCTCAGGGGTGTGCCAAATCAATCAAGAAAGACGGAGAAAGCGCCTCATTCTCATTTGCCTCTCTGCTGATTCGAATTCTTTGGTGTGTAATTGCAGGAGACCGACGAAAGGAAAAAAAGAGCAGTTTGAGAACATTATGTTTGGATCATCCAATTTTAGCTAGAAGATGGTGTCGTCGTCAGCTAGGGAGGGGCAACGGGTAGGTAGTAGACGAATGGATATGTATTATATATATGGACACCAACAGGAATCAGGGAAACATGCCCTCCTAAATCATGGAAGCCGTGCCTGCCTGCTGTAGCAGCTCCAACTCGCATTCCCATCCCATGCCGCCCAACACCGTGCAAAAGCATGCCAATAATGGCAAAACGAAAGCTACAACAAATGGCGGAAGCCCGGAGAAACGTCGAGGTTGGGAGACCGTGGCACGTGCAAAGATTGACTCCCCACCCCACCACCATTCTCTCTCTCTCTCTCTCTCCCCCCATGTGCCCGACCCTCTTCCCTTGTCTGTCTCCCCCCTCCTCAACTCACTCCTCCATCATCCCCACCACACCACTTCAACCTCCTCCTCATCATCGCCATCGTCTGTCTCCCTCTCTCTCTCTCTCTCTCTCCTCCTCCATCTTACTATCAGTTTTCGCATCATGCATGGATGCATGCATGCATGCATGCACCTCCCACCACACCACTTCAACCTCCTCCTCATCATCGCCATCGTCTGTCTCCCCCCTCTCTCTCTCTCCTCCTCCTCCTCCTTCTTACTATCAGTTTTCGCATCATGCACATGATGGCTTGTTTCTCCCAGGGCAGCAGCACGCCTGTGAGTGATTTGGGATTGGTGGTTTTTACGTTGATGGTAACTTCTTGGAAGTAAAAGATTGATGAGTTTTAATCTCTACGGTCCCCTATCGTGTGTGAGTCAGGCCCAGCATTACTGCTGCAATGGGGTGGGGGGGGGAGGAGGGGTACATGAGGGAGGATTCAAATGGCAAGGACCACTAAATGATCATTTAGTCCAATATCGCAGAAAGAGATGCATGCTTCCCCGTGATTCTTCACCCTACCTGTTTGCCATTTATCCATGAGATTTAACTGCTTTGGATCACAAACACCCTACCGAAAGAGAGCAGATGAGAGTTGTTAATTCGTCAGCAACTGCTACACATATCCTATACAAGTTTTTTTTGATCATCCATCCATCCATCCATCCCAGTTGTTTTCAGGTGCCTTTTCAATGATCCATTGCAACTCACAGCTTTCAAAAGTGGGCTTCGGAGCGAGCAGCAGGTGCACATGACTAGTATGGAGGAGGCCAGCACAATCCACCCACCGTTCACTTCCCCCCCCCCCCCCCCCCTTCACAAGGAAGGAGGAAGCTTCTCTTTCCAGTTATATCACCCCAGCCATACAGATCAATAATAGCATCCAAAGTTCTTACACCTCTGGGCCGGCCATGTACTAACTAAGTATGTGTTATGTGTGGCCACCTTCCCCTTTTTATCTATCCCATGCATGCTGGAAAAGACAACCCCACTGAAAGAAACCTCAATATGAATGCACCAAGAAAAAGAAATCCCCCGTCACAATTTGATTCCCTGATGAAGTGAAAGCTCTTCTGGTATATAGAAAGGCATCCACATGACGGATCCAATATTCTAGTCATCCTGCAACCTGCAAGTGTAACCATGGAGCTATGGGTTTTTGGTCATCCTCCTCCATCTTTGAGAAACAAGGAGAAAAGGGAAACCTGGGCCCTTCTTACCTTCTCGTGACTCCCGAGTGATGCCAGTGCAGTGGTGAAGGTGGCCAACTGCACACGGTCCCCCATCATTTCCTGCGACGACCCTAATCTCTTCTCCCCCTTTCCTCCTCCTCCTCCTCCTCCTCCTCCTCCTCCTCCATATGAACAGGCCGGACGCCAAGAGGACTAGTTGTTGTCGGAACCAAGAACTTGGATCCATAATTCTAAACCCCTCTCCTCCCTGAGCCACTGTGCTCGAGGAAAGGGGGGACCAAAACCCCTGGCGAACACATCTCTTCACCCTAACGCCTCGTTTGCTGCGGCTGTTTACATATTACTGGTATTTGCCAATTCGATGAGCGAGAAGAGCGTGCAGTATCAGAACGCCGCATGCAAATTTTGCAAAAGAGAAGGCGGAACTTGGAACTTTCTTGTGACCACTTTCTCAGCAAATGTAGACGAGGAAGGGAGGAAACGACCTACGAGTGGGGGGGTGGCTCCGCCATCAATAGTCTCAATCATACGGGTGGTGCTTGTACCTCCGCCTGCTGTAGCTTACCACCCACCACCATTGACAAAAGAAGCTCGTTTGATACCTTTCTTTGCAGCCTTTTTTCTTCTCCGTTTCCAGGATCCATCCATGTGTTGTATGTAGGCGCGTAGGCTTTTCGTCGAGCACTCGCTTTAATCAAGACACCACGAGAGCCGTGACGAGCCACATAGCCAGCATGAATGAATGCATGCATGCAGTAATGGCTGCGACCGGCTACGTTTCCCGTCTCTCTCCTTGTTTTGACATCTTTTTCAATACCCGCGGAATCGTGGGTTCGGTGTCCACTACCACATCGACTTAACCCACGATTATATTATATTTTTATTTAAATTCTAATAATTGCTAAATTGGTTTTGTTTCGGTCCTGCAACGATGAAAGGCTGTCGTACGTAGCCAAAGGGCGGTCGAAGTCATCTACTTCGAGTGTACTGTACGCTGCTGGCGTCCACACTGTATACATCTACGACGGCGACTCTCTCCCCAACGACACCTACAATTACAAACTACACAAACAGCAACGACAACATGTCCCCTCGTTCTTCCCCCATCCCCTTCCGTTGTAGTATAAATCCCTCCTCGAACCGCTTTCTCCCCCGCTTCGTGTCCAGCCCCCCCCCCCCCCCCCCCCGATCCGAATACTCCATATGACGATGAGCAGCAGCAATTCGCCGGGGGAAGAGGGAGACGAGGAGGAGTTCTTCGAGTCCTTGGATCGGATCCTCTCATCGACCTGCTCCTCTACCTCCGCCTCTGCCTCTGCCTCTGCCTCCGCCTCCGCCTCCGCCTCCGACGACGAATCATCCACCATCGGCCGTCGCCGCCGCACCCGCCTCCGCTTCCCCCCGCTGTCCTCCCTCGACGTCTGGTTCTCCGCGCCCGCCTCGGTTGAGGAGCGCCGCCGACGCCTCCTCCGTCACCTCGGCCTCGCCGGCGACCCCGCCGTCGCCAGCCCCAGGCGTGGCGGCGGTGCCGTCGGCCCAAGCTCGCATGCCGAAACGGGGAGATCCATCTCCTGCGACGGCCTCGGCCCCCCCCCCAACCCCGTCCCCGTCTCCGCCGTGACCCGCTCGCGGTCCGATGGTTCCGCGGTTCCCGGTCACGTGAACGAATCTTTACCCCAGAAGCACCACCAAGTACCGATCCGTGCGCCGTTCTCGAGCAAGCCTGCTCTTGATGCGCGATTCCGGTCCTTGTCGACCGGTATTCTTGAGGTCTCCGAAGGCGATCGACGGATCATCGGCGGAGACCTGTGTGATGACCCGCGTTGCTTGATCAAGAATCTCGACAACGGGAGTGAGTTCGTGGTGGAGGAATTTTACGAGGACGGAATGTGGAATACACTCAGTGAGGTAGGGACCGGGCGGCAGCTTACGATGGAGGAGTTCGACAGGTGCGTAGGTAGATGCCCCATTGTTCAAGAACTAATGAGGCGGCAGAATGTGGAGGAAATCACCAACAGCAGCGGCTCCTGTGGTGGCCCTGCTGGTGGGGCTGTTGCTGGCGGAGGATCCACCGGAGGGATCAGGTCTAAGAAGAGGGGAAGTTGGCTTAGGAGCATCAAGAATGTTGCAGGGACCATGGTGTCCGGAGGGCACAGCCACGACCGCAAGAGCAGCGATGAGAAGGATTCCTCGTCAGAGAAGGGAGGGAGGAGGTCGAGCTCGGCCACTGATGATAGCCTGGATGCTTCCCATGGCCGCCATCACGGCCTGGAGAGAATCAAAGTCCGGCAGTATGGGAAGTCCCAGAAGGAGCTCAGCGGTCTATACATGTGCCAGGAGATTCAGGCTCATAATGGGTCCATCTGGAGCATCAAATTCAGTTTGGATGGGCAGTACTTGGCAAGCGCAGGAGAGGACTGTGTCATCCATGTGTGGAAGGTATCAGAGATTGAAACGAGGGGGGATTTGCTGAATGAGAAGGCTTCGCCAGAGAATGGTAGTCTCAGTTCATTTGTTCTGGCGATTGATAATGGTTAACTTAGATCTCACATTGTCTTTGGCTTGTGCAGAGGGGAACCACTGGGAGAATAATAAACCAAGGGTCCTGGGCAGTAGGAAATCTGTGTGTTCAGACCCTTTTATGGTAGCAAAGTATGTATTTGCTCTTTCGGATAAACCTTTGCGCTCCTTCCAGGGACACCTAAAAGATGTCCTTGATCTCTCTTGGTCCAAATCTCAGGTACATCATCATTCTCTAACTTTCTGCTTGAAGATGAAATTAGTTACCTATCTGGACAATAGGTGATGTGGAATTTTGTTTTTCAGAATTTAAGACTTATGATATAAGTGAATAAGTGATGACTTCTGTCTTGCTTATGGATGTAAATAACCTGAAATTTATTGCCATGATCTTATACTTCTCATATGTGAATCTATAGCTCGAAGTGATGAGTAGAATCTTAAACCACTAATCTTGTTATGGATATTGTTAGCTTTCTTGGTGTAAAATTTGGGTTGAAACTTGGAAGGTCTTCAAGGGAATTGAAAATCCAAAGTTCTTTAATTTTCAGAAATTGCAGGAGTCTGTTTTTTTTTTTCTAATTTTTTCAGATGGGATCAGATTTGCATTTGATAAGGCGTAAGTGCCCATTTACATTAATAGGGTCCAATGAATTCACTAGAAAGAGAATAGAGATGCAATCTGTTTCTTGTCTCTGTGCAATATAACTTTTCCAGGAGAGGAGGACATGCTCAGGTATTGGTTACCAGAGTCACTCATTCACCTTGAGCTGAGAAGTCAAAACTATCAACCTTGGTCTACATCACCATGTTTTAGCTCAAATATACATTTTGAGGTTTAATCTAATTATATGTTCATAATATAATATGAAGTATAATTAGTTTATCGAACCATGAGTCTATAATATGAATGAGATATTTACCTTTGTTATGGTACATATTGTGCTGCTCTTTAGGAGGTGATTTTATAAAATTATAAGTTGCCCAAATCTAATGGTAGTCATGGTGGGTGGTTAATGCATTTTCAAATCTCAAATAATTTTATGGTATTTATCCTGTTGACTTGCTAGAAATTAAAATCATGTATCTTTTATGGTACTTAACTTGTTGACTGACTAGAAACTAAAATCATGTGATATCTGAAAATTATCATCATGTTATTTGATACTAATAAGTGAGCCTGTAGAGGTTTCTTATTATGTGCTAGTAATTCTGACATCTTAATATGAATTTTTTGTTAATTAGCTCATAGAACTTAGCTGTGTTTTTTTTTCTCTTTGACCAATCCTAACATGATTCAGGGTAGGCCAGTCTAGAATCTGATTTCCCTCAGTTGGAATTTGATGGTTTTAACAGAAACCATCTTAATTATCAATACAGCTTGGTTGGTGGAACTACCAATGGAACTTTGTGAGATATAAAATCCTCAAAGCAGTGCTAATTAAATCAAGTTTTTAATAGAGTATAAGTTTGAAAGTTAAAAATATTTCAACAACTATTATGAAGCTTGATGAACATAGTGCCATTAGGATACTCATTCAGCTATCAAAGATAATGATATTTAAATTCTATTCCAAGATAGTACGGTCAACATACCTGAAGACATTCCACCTCATAGAAGATATATAAAAACCGAACTTTTATAATTGAAATGACTCAAATTAATTGTGAAGACATTTTGATCTATATAGAAATGAGCATCTGTTGTAATACTTTATACATTATCTGAGGTCCATTCTATACAATTTTGAGAAACTCTTAGGCCTATTTTGTACAACTTAAAGAAAACTCAAACCTGTTACATGTTCTATACTTTCATGGCATTTTTGTTATGACTGATTTGAACATTAAAAAATTGTGAGCTCAGCGTGACACATTTTTGTTACTTGAAGAGTAGCTAAGCACATCAGTCTCTCGCTAAGTCTGGGAAGAATGTCAAATACACTTTGTCTTACATTTGTATGTAAATGATATTTCTCAGAACTTGAACTTTGACAATCAAGCTGCAATCAAGCAACTTTAGGATGGACTCAATGGTCGCCTTATGTATTACCTATATCTCGGGATAAGCTAAATTAACCTTCTGAAATCCTTTGGTTTGTCATTTCATGATGATTTACTAATTAACTACTTTATTACTCTTGTCAGATATCATCGACGTAGTAAGTTTATTTTTTCACACCAGATGTTTGTTAGTTTCAGAAATTCTGTAAGAAGTAGCTACAACTCTTTATATTTTCTTTTTTTTCTATTAAGTGGTATTCAATTTCCTTGAGGACGGTATTGAGATAACGGTGACTAAACATTATGATTTTTGTGACACTCATTTTGTTAAAATGCTGCAACTGGTTTGACCATTTCAGTATCTTCTTTCATCTTCAATGGACAAAACGGTGCGACTCTGGCACATGTCAAGTAATTCCTGTTTAAAAGTTTTCTCTCATAGTGACTATGGTAAGTCAAAATTTTGTTTCAGTGGTATCTCGTTACTTAATCTATTTTTTCTTATATTCACATCTCAATTTGTTATCTTGCAGATTCTACTTCTGTTGTTATAATGCTTCTTAAATCTGGATTTGTGCAGTGACTTGTATCCAGTTCAACCCTACTGATGACAGGTATTTCATCAGTGGATCTCTTGATGAGAAAGTTCGGATATGGAGTGTTCCAGATCGTCAAGTTGTTGATTGGAATGATTTGCATGAAATGGTTACTGCTGCTTGTTATACCCCTGATGGCCAGGTTTTTGAACTGGACAATTAGCACCTTATATTTTTTAGTTAAATATTTTATCCTTTAAGGTTTAACTTTATTTTTAGACTTGTTTTTAGTAATGCTCTTATCTGTTGCATTTCGAAGGGCGCTCTAGTTGGTTCACACAGGGGGAATTGTTACTTGTATGAGACATCTGGTATGAAGCATTAAATACTCCAGTAATTTGTTTCGATCTATCTAAAGTGAGTTGTTTGCTGTCTTCAATTTTATCAAAGCTTGTTTTGTCTCTATTGTTTTTTCCTTTCTCAGATAATAAGCTTCTTCAGAAAAGTCGTTTTGACCTGCAAAATAGAAAAAGGTCATCAAGGCACAAGAAAATAACTGGTTTTCAGGTACTACTTTATTAAAGGTCATTAAGATCTTGAGGTTCGTATTTACGTTGAACTTTAGTATATGATATGGCTACATTTTCTGATTAGTTTCATTCAACAGTTTGCCCCTGGGAGTCCGTCAAAGGTGCTAATAACATCCGCAGATTCACGAATACGGATTATTGATGGTGATGAACTAGTCCACAAATTTAAAGGTAGAATTATCTGTTCCGTACTTAGTACAAGAATATTTTGAACCATTTCCTTGGTTAAGATTATAAAGGAGCCAGTCTTGATTTCACCAAGAAAGGTGATCTCATAATCATATAATTGTTGTATCCTCAAGTTCTGAGCAATTTCCAATTATGTCACTTGAGGTGCTAGGTTGCAAAATAACCAGATTAACAGAAAGAATATTTACCTACAGATCACACTATTGGAGACACACTTAAACCTTTTGCATGCCATCATTCTACTTATGGTTATCATTTAACAAAATAATAATATTCTATCGGACTCCTCTTTAATGATTGAACATTCTCCTATGGTCATCATTTATTTGCAATTATTTTTTTTATATAATGATTTCCATGTTCTTATTTAAAGCAAGTTTAAATTCTATAATAGTCATAATATTAACTAGTGCTTTATAGATTTATTCCCATAAAACACAATGAGAAGTTTATGCAGATAGACCAAGTGCTATATCGTCCAGTCATTATAAAAGATGGCTCTTCAGACCTTTTTTTTTTTTTGGCATATTAAAGGAGTAAAACAGTTTGCTGCATTTGCTTTTATCAACTATCTTCATGAAGATAGACCTATTTTTAGGATAATGGCTAGGGGGCCAATTATTTTTCCATATGAATGACTTAATTTTACCATACGATTGACAAAGTATAACATTCCTTCCAGTTTAAACATGGAACCTTTCAATAGCAGAGAGTTACCAACCATTAGCTTATTAAATTACCAATCTTGGATAGATGTAGATTTGTAGTTTTTCTTCCTATATTTCCTTTATAGTCTAGGGATTTGTCATGTTCAACACATTCACAGTTGTTTTTCCTGTATTTCCTTTATAATCTTGGGATTTGTCAATATAGAACTCCGCAGAATCCTAGGGTTCTATCGTAGAGGAAGAAGTTGGAACGGGGGATAAACGATCTCTTCGAGGGGATCGGGCCTCCTAGATCACTTCGAGGGGATCTACCTCATAGGGTTTTGTCTTTTGGCTAAAACTAATATTTCTCATTAATTAATCTCTATAAAAGAGTTTACAACCTTATTTATAGTGCTCTACTAAGAGTCCCACTAATCTTTAACTCTTGATAAACTCTTAACTGAAAATAATAACTAACTCAATCCTAACTGAAGATAAAAACCACTCAATCTACTCATAACCGACTTGATGAGATTCACCCGACTCATAACTGACTCTGGCTAACATGACTTAACCTGAATAAATGGACCCGACTTAGCTAGGATCCTAACAGACCCGCCCTCTTCAAATCAGTCTTGTCCTCAAGGCTAAGCAGCATCGAACTTCGGGGGTACTTCGGTCTAGGATATTGGCCACGCGTCACAATCTTTTGATCAATCAAATAAGGTCTCCACTTTGTAAGTGTCGGCCTCTGCAGTGCTATCAAGTCTTGTGAGGAAGCCTCTCCATTCGATGGTTACTAACGGTTGTGATCTTGCTTTCACGTCTTCCTTTGAGGATCACCTGCTTTTCATTAATAAAAAACTTCATAATTAGTTTAGAAAGATTTCAGGTGACATCACCCAGGGTTGACAGCCATTCAATTCCAAGCACTATTTCGATATCTGCTAGTGGTATCAGAAAGAAATCCACCCGTAGTTCTTGGCCCTGTACCATTAGTTTGATTCTTGAGCACTTACTATTATAAATTAGAATTCGGCCATCAGCAACCTTGACTTCAAATCTGTCACAGTCTTTAATTTGATAGGCCAATCGAAGCCTTCTGTCCATGAAATTGTTAGTGCTACCAGTATCAATTAAAATAGTAACAAGTTGTTGTTTCAAAATTCCCTCGATTTTCAGGGTTTGCAGGTTAGAGTAGCTTACTATTGCATGTACCATATGTACGAAAGGTCCAATAGCGTTGTCAGAATCTGTACCTTCTCGATCAGAGTCCACGTCATCATTTTTTGGTTCCTCTTTAATTGGTTCTATCATAAGAAGATGGCCTTGTTTGCATCGATGTCCTCTGCTCCATTTTTTATCACAATGCCAGCATAACCCTTTTGCTGATCTTTCCTGGAGCTCTTCTCTGGTAAGTCTTTGAGGGGTTAGAGTGGAGGGAAGTGCTTGCTTACTACTGGTTGATTTATGCTTTTATTTTGCGATTGTCCCTATTGAGCTTTTCAGATATCCGAGCGAATGATATGGCATCACCATCAGACGAGGTTGTCGAGCCATAACTTCACACTGAATCTCTGGATTGAGCCCTTGATAATTGTTCCCAGCTTATTTTCGGACCGATCTTTGGTTTTTGAGAGGCGCCAACCGTACTCTTGTACGGTAGAGGTCTGACGGATTTTGATGAGTTGTCTATTCATGTTTTCGTACTCCAATAGTCCGAAGCGAATCAAAAGTTCGCTTTTGAATTGCTTCCACGAGGGTTCTCCATGAGTATGCTCATACCAATCGTACCACTGGATCGCATCTCCTTCAAGTTGAATGGAGGCGATCTCCACCATGGATTCCTTCGGAGTCCTATAAAAACGAAAAAATCTTTCAGCACGTAAAATCCAACCAATCGGGTTTCCATCTTCCCATCTGGGAAACTCCACCCTCATGCGTGTTTATCCTGTGTCTTGCCCCTGATCATACTTTTCAGATCGACTCCTTTTGGAACTTTCACCATGTTGAGTTTTCTTGGGACTCTTTGATCGACTTCTTCTAATTTCGTAGAGGAGCTCTTGAAATCTGTCTTCATGTGAGCCTCGAAGGTTTTAAACCTTACATCAAGTGCATCATCTGTAGTCATCGTGTAGGATTGTAGATCAGTGATATTCAATTTTTTTTGCTGCTGTCGAGTCAAGGGCATGAGTTTGTGTCGTAGGGAAGGGGCAACGGTTGCTGCAGAAGGAGATAACGCGATTGGAAGCGGCTACGGCAGCAATTGAAGAAGAGGTAATGGCGGTGTTCCTTCTTGCCGGAGATGCTGACAACAAGGAGGGGCGGTTCCCATGAGCAACGGGTCCGACGAGGAAGAGGAAGTGGGAGGGTTCAGGAGGTCCCGTGGCGGGCTGCGATCTTCGCAGTTGGGCAAGGTTGCAGAGGTGGTTGCAAAGGGAAGAAGATGAGGAGGCGCGGAGGCGATCATGACAAGGGAGGATGATCGCCTTCGCCTACAACGGGAGGAAGAATGGGTGACTGATGCGGTTGAGGGTCGGAAGAACGCAAGGGAAGAGAAGGAGGCAGGGTCCCGAGGAAGCGAGGAGGAAGGTGAGGAAGGCATGGTTGGAGAAGCGGGAGGAGGTGTATGGCCGACGGTTGATGAGGAGAGGAAGAAGATGAGGCGATTGGGGTCCACGATGGCTACGGCGATGGGCTCGGTGATGTCGCTACTGGAGACAAGGCGGGGGTTGACACCGCGAGGAGGAAGGAAGAGGCGGCATCTGGCGAGGCTGCGATAGCGGGAGAGGAGGAGGCTGCGGCGTGAGGAGCGCCAGTGGTTGGAGAGCAAGGGAGGCGTCGAGGCGTCGGCCGGCGGAGCAAGGGGAAAGAAGGAGGTCGGGCGGGAGCGGCCAACGAGGTGTGGCTACGACGTGGTTGAGGAGAGGCGATGGCGATGGTTCTGCGATAGGAGAGGAGAAGAAGAGGCGAGGAGGCAGCGCAGAGGTGGCTAGGAAGAGAAGGCGACCAACGATGGGTGGTAGCAGAATCGGTGATCGAGGGTCATTGCAATAAAGAAGGCCGACGGTTAGCGCATGTGGATGAGGTGAGAAATAGAGGAAGGCAGCAACGACATTAGGCGTTGGTTGTGGTTGGGCAACGATAGAGCAGGGAGGAGTGGAAGGCAGCCTTCTTTTCTTTCTCTCTTTTCCCTTTTTTTGGATGAACACTGCAACGAAGATGATTGCAGCAATGTGTAGAAGATCGCGACGTCGGTGTAGATAGCAAAGGGAAGCGGTGAGGATTATGAATGGTAGCAGCGAAAAAGCCAAGGAACGGTAGCTCTGATACCAAATGATAGAACTCTAGGGTTCTATCGTGGAGGAAGAAGTTGGAACGAGGGATAAACGATCTCTTCGAGGGGATCGGGCCTCCTAGATCACTTCGAGTGGATCTGCCTCCTAGGGTTTTGACTTTTGGCTAAAACTAATACTTCTCATTGATTGATCTTCATAAAAGAGTTTACAACCTTATTTATAGGGCTCTACCAAGAGTCCTACTAATTTTTGACTCTTGATAAACTCCTAACTGAAAATAATAACTGACTCAATCCTAACTGAAGATAAAAACCACTCAATCTACTCATAATCGACTTGATGAGATTCACCCGACCCATAACTGACTCTGGCTAACATGACTCAACCTGAATAAATGGACCCGAGTTAGCTAGTCCTAACACCCTCCTTAGTAATCGGCCACAAAGGCTGAAGAAAAGAAGATCTATTACTTGATGAAAATAGTGGTAGCTACATGCTTTATATAGGATTCCAAAACCCTAACTCTAGAGAGACTCCTACCTCAAGTAAAATTCTCATTCACCCCAAACCCTAGCCGACTTGCCCAATAAGGTGGGCGACGGCTAGGAGACTCCAACTCCTCCAAGGCTCTTCTCCCAAACCCTAGCCGACTTGCCCAATAAGGTGGGCGATGGCTAGGAGACTCTAATGCCTCCAAGACTCCTTCCCTAAACCTTAGCCTTCCTAATAAGGTGGGAGGTGGCTAGGTGGGTTTTTATTACATTCATCACGATTTTATTAATCATCAAGACTTGGTTAAATAGGACCCGACCATGCTAGGGTCCTATCAGACCCGCCCCTCTTTAGATCAGCCTTGTCCTCAAGGCTAAGGCTCTATAAACTCTGGGAACCCGGTCTTCAAGTCTTTATAGGATTCCCACGTGGCATCTTCGCATCACGATCCTGCGGTTGAGTTCGCTTGTGGCTGGACTTGGATATCTCCACCAGTAGTAGTGTTCGACAGTTGGCTTTGGGCTGATTCGTTCTCTCCCAGCTTGAGTTTTAGGCAGGACACATGGAAGACAGGATAGATCTTAGCATCAGCAGGCAAGTCCAATCTGTATGCTACAACCCCAATGCACTTCGTAATCTGATAAGGCCTGTGAAAGCGAGGAGATAACTTCATGGATGCCCATGTGTTGATTGACGTCTGCTTGTATGGCTGGAAATGAAGAAAGACCAAATCTCCTATAGATAATTCCCTTTCACTTCGGTGTGTGTCAGCCTGCTGCTTCATCTTGGCTTGGGCAGCCGAGAGGTTATTCTTTAGTAGTTGTAAGATCTTGTCCCTATCAATTAGCTCTCAATCGACCTGATCTACTTTGTTGAGCCGATTACATATTTTGGTATTACAAGGGGCGGTTGGCCATATATTGCTTAATAAGGAGTAGATTTAGTGGAAGAATGATAGGTTGTATTATACCATTACTCGGCCCAAGGGAGCCATTTCGTTCATTCTTTTGGCCGGTCATTGGTGAAGCATCTGAGGTACGTCCCCAAGCACTTGTTCACCACTTCAGTCTGACCATCGGTCTGAGGATGGTATGTTGTGCTTATCTTTAATTTGGTGCCCTACAACTGAAAGAGTTTTATCCAAAATTACTGGTGAAGACCTTGTCACGATCGCTCATAATAGATATAGGCGTCCCAAGTAATTTTACAATATTGTCCATAAAAATCCAAGCAATTAGTGGTGGTATAAGGGTTGCAGAAGGCATAAAAGTGAGCATACTTAGTGAGACGATCGACCACAACGAGGATGGTACATTTTCCTTGGGATGGGGGCAGCCCTTCGATGAAGTCCATCGATATATCGGTCTACATCGAGTCCAGTATGGGTAGAGGTTGTAGTTTCCTTGGGCTTGCCACTGTTTCGCCTTTATGTCATTGGCATATGTCGCATTGCGCTACAAATTCAGCAATAGCATTCTTCATCCCTTTTCAATAAAAGTTTTGTTTAATCCTCTTGTAGAAGGAATCCGGAGTGCCCTGCCGCTGGTGTGGAATGCATCTCTTGTAGGATGATCTTTAAGTAAGGAGAATTCGGCACTAGTACTATGCGTCCCTTATAGCGTAAGTCCTTTGAATCCCAACTATGGTTCTTCTTCTAAGTTTTTGATGGTTTCCTTTATTTCAGGATTCTCTCGCCATTCTTTCCTGATGTCTTCGAGGAAGTCATTGATCAGAAGGGAGATGGCTGAAATTTCAACTTACTCAGGCAATCGGGAGAGCATATCTGCAACCACATTCTTTTTCCCCTTTTTGTAAGTGATTTCATAATCGTATCTGAGAAGTTTTGTTACCCATTTTTGCTGCTCGAGGGAGAATATCTTCTGTTCCAAAAAATATTTGAGGCTCTTGTGGTCGGTCTTTATTTGAAAGCATTGGCCGATCAGGTAAAGTCTCCATTTTGTCACCGCATGCACAATCGCAAGCATCTCCTTGTCGTAGATGGACATTTTTAGGTGGGAAGGAGATAATGCATTACTGGTGTAGGCGAGGGGTCGACCTTCTTATATGAGGACGACGCTGATCCCAACTCCCGATGCATCCGCTTTAATGATAAACGTCTTGCCGAAGTCGGGTAGTGCTAGCATGGGTATAGACGTCATGGCTGTCTTGAGAGCATCGAAGGCAGCGGAGTCTTTGTTCGACTATTGAAAGGCATCCTTTTTCAGCAAAGATGTGAGGGGGGTGCTGATCTTTCCATAATCCTTGACGAACTTGCGGTAGTAGCCTGTTAGTCTGAGAAAACCGCACAAGGCCTTTATGTTCTTAGGTGTCGACCAGCTTTGTATTGCCTCAATCTTTGAAGGGCCCATCGCTACGTCTTCCTCCGAGATGATGTGCACAAGATATTCCACCTTTTGCTGAAGAAAGTTGTATTTCGATTGTTTGATAAAAAGAGTATGCTCTCGAAGAATCATCAAAATAAGTCGTAAGTGGGGGAGGTGACTTTCAAGTGAAGGGCTGTAAATAAAGATGTCATCGAAGAAAACCATTACGAATTTACGAAGATAACTCCAGAAAATATCGTTCATGAGGCTCTAAAAGGTGGAGGGAGCATTGGTGAGATTGAAGGGCATTACCAAAAGTTCATAGTGGCCGTTGTGCATCTAAAAGGCGGTCTTCGGTATGTCTTCTTCGTGCACACGGATTTGATGATATCTAGACTACAAATCTAGCTTTGTGAAGACTTGTGCCTATGCCCCCTTTAATTTGTCAAGTAATTCTTCTACCACGGGAATATGATACTTGTCCTTGACCATTATGCCATTGAGGGCTCGGTAGTCTATGCACATTCGCCATGTTCTGTCTTTCTTGCGTACAAGGAGCATTGGCAAAGAATAGGGGTTGCAAATCAGCCAAACGATCCTTGTTTCAAGCATCTCCTATACAATCTTCTCTATTTCAGTCTTCTGAAGGTGAAGGTAGCGATATGACCGAGTATTTGCTGGTGGTTTGCCTGGTAGGATCGAAATCCAACGGTCGTGCAGTCGGGTAAGAGGTAGACTGTGCGGTTTGGCGAAGATGTCTGAAAATTCAGCAAGTATTTGGAGAAGATTTAGATCTTTAATCTTTATTGGCTCCTTCATTTGTAGTTGTTGTAGTTGTATTATGAGCCATTGTGTATTTTTTGTAGGACCTTCTCCATATGCTACGTCAAAACTGTTGTTACTTTTCTTTCTCGTTTCCCACGTAGGATCACCTATTTTCCTTTGCTGAAAAATTTCATAATTAATTTTAAGAAATTCCAGGAAATATCACCTAGCGTGGACAACCATTCGATGTCAAGCACTGCCTCATAATCGTCGAGTGGAGGAGGTAAAAGTCGGCAACAATTTCTTGGCCCTGCAAAGTTAATTTCACTCACGGGCATTTTCGGTCGCACTTTAAGATTCGACTGTCAGCCACCTTGATGTCAAACCTGCTGCATTCCTCGATTTGGAGCATCATCCGGGTAGCAACCTTGTTGTTCATGAAGTTGTTGGTGCTCCCGGTATCGATGAGGATGGTGATGGGCTGTTACTTGAGGAAACCTCCAATCTTCATCGTCTACGGGTTCACGTAGCCAGCTAGAGCATGGACCATGAATCGGCTGGTTGTGGTTTCTCCTCCATGTCTTCCTCTTCGTGCTCAGATTCTTCAACGGGTTCGATCATGAGAAGCCTCCTTTTCTTGCAACGATGTTTGTGGCTCCAGGGCTCATCGCAGTGCCAACACAAACCTTTCGCAGATCTGTCGTGAAGTTTTTCTCTCGTTAATCTTTTCCGCTGAGAGGGTCGGCTGGCAGTAGGAGGGGCCGAAGGCCTAGGTGCTGCTAGTCAGGTGATGACCCTAGTCCTTTGGACATCTTGGTTCAGTCGCTCCTCTTGGAGTCACGTGAAGGAGATAGCCGCCATTAGTGTGTATGGCTGTCGTGCCTTGACTTCTCCTCGGATCTCCGGTTTCAAGATGAAAGTTCCTAACAATTGTTTTTCAGACCAAACTCTTGTTTGGTTAGATAGTCTTTCAAATCTGGTTTGGTATTCTTGAATTGTGGAAGTCTGACAGATTTTTACAAGTTGCTTGTCGATGTTCTCGTACTCTATCGGTCCGAAGCGGATTAGTAGCCCGCTTTTAAATTGCCTCCATGTAGGGACTCTGTGGGTGTGTTCGAACCAATCGTACCATTGGATCGCATATCCTTTAAGGTGTATGACAACAATGTCCACCATGGATGCATCCGGGGTCTTGTGGTAGCGAAAATATCGTTTCGTGCACGAAATCCACCCGATCGGGTCTCCATCTTCCTATCTAGGGAAGTCCACCCTCATGCGTGGGTACGAAGGGTCTATCGTAGGTTCTCCTTTCTCCTGGGGGTTCTCTCTGCGATTTGAACTTTTACCTTGTTCCTCAGGCTCGGTGGTCGACCCAAACTAAATTATGCAAGAAGAGTTCATAGTTTGTTTTTCATACGCATTTCAAAGGGCTCCAATTTAGCATCGATTAGTTCTTCCAATGCCATGGCGTACGACTCCAAATATGTAATGTTAAGGTTCTTCTTTTGCTGCCGGATTAAGGGCATGTATTGGTTGGATGATTTGGTGGCCAAAAGGGATGGTGGACCAAAGGTTGAGGGCTGTGGTTTGGGCTTAGTAGGCTGTTGTTTGAGTTGCGGTTTGTGCTGCTGTTTGAAGGTGTTGTGGAGGCTGCAAGGGGGCTATGATGGCAGCAGCTTAAGGCTAGAGAGATGGTTTAGAGTTGCTGTTGATGACAGAAACAAGTTTGACAAGGATCGGTTGGGTATGCAGCAAATAGATGCTGAAATATGGTGGCAGAATTTTCGTCGAAGAGACAGCAGTTTCTCGACGAAAGTTCCAGCAGTAAGCCAATAGTTTGTGGAGGGATTTGACAGCAAGAAATAGGTGTTGGTGATAGCAAAGTCAATGAAAACTTAGATAGGAATTCGGCAGCGATGCAGCAAGAACACCGACGAAAGTTTTGACAGCAGAATTCTCGTCAAAAAAATCAATAGTTTTGCGACAAAAAGTTGCAGCAGTATATACCAACATTATAGAGATGATTTCAACAAGAAACTGATGTGGATGAAAGCCAAGTTGATGTAAAATACGTCAGGAAAATGATGGCAGCAAGATCAGTAATTGGCAGCAAGTATGTGGATGAAAACTTTGCAGTGTAACTTTCGTTCGTAAAGATAGCAACTTTGCGACGATAAGTTTTCGTAGCGTGGGAATGTTTGCAGGAAGGAATATATGTAATTATTTTTGGGTTTTTGGATATAAAACTGTAGCAGCAGTAAGGTTCTTGCGAGAGAAGCAATACTGGATCATGTTGCAATTGGAGTACCGGAAGTAGATGATGGATCTGCAGCAGAGGGTGATGACGGTGGAGTTGATGATGGAGTTAGCAATTGCGGAAATTGTTTGGATGATGGCGGGCGGCTAGAAGGGCAACGAGGCACCAAGATCGCCGCTCTAATACCCAATGATGGAACTCCGCAAAATTCTATCGCTGGGTTGATCACTGAAGGGGATCGACCTCCTTGCAACTATATAGGGGTTCCTCCCTCCTTGGTAATCGGCCACAAAGGCTGAAGAAAAGAAGATCTATTGCTTGATGAAAATAGTGGTGGCTGCATGCTTTATATAGGACTCCAAAACCCTAACCCTAGAGAGACTCCTACCTCAAGTAAAATTTTTATTCACCCCAAACCCTTGCTGACTTGCCCAATAAGGTGGGCGGCGACTAGGAGACTCCAACTCCTCCAAGGCTCTTCTCCCAAACCCTAGCTGACCTGCCCAATCCCTTGCCGACTTGCCCAATAAGGTGGGCGGCGACTAGGAGACTCCAACTCCTCCAAGGCTCTTCTCCCAAACCCTAGCTGACCTGCCCAATAAGGTGGGCGGCGGCTAGGAGACTCCTTCCCCAAACCCTAGCCATCCGTCCTAATAAGGTGGGAGGCGGCTAGGTGGGTTTTTATTACATCCCTTAGGGTTTTATTAATCGTCAAGACTTAGTTGAATAGGACCCAACCTTGTTAGGATCCCTATCAAATATTCAACATACATTTTCTTGTTACATATGCTTCTCAGTCCAGGTCAATCACCTTTACTACCACTAAAGTCATAAGAAATTATGTAGACTAAACATACTCTTCTTTCAGGCACAATTAGTGGGATACTTATTGGAGTTGTTAGATACCCTGTATGTTGGATAATGCTGTATGACTAGGTAGTAACATTGTGAAAATTATAGAAAATAGTGCATAGGCCCATAAGGGTATATTTAGCCAAGAATGTTGTTGATTGCAATAACTGAAGAATGATGATAGTAAATAATCAGTTAGAAAGCATATGATGCTTTTGTTCAGTGCTTTAGGGAAAGGTCTTTTTTTTTTCTTTGGTCACGTGAAATTACTTTAGTCAGAATATAAATATTCATCGAAACGAAAATATCTTAAATGCTAATTGCCATCTTATGACCACAGTCACAATGATGCCTATCATACATTGATGAGTTGTGTGTTGTTTTCAAATATATATGTTCACCTTTCTGGTCATAGATAGTTGTATTATTAAAAATTTTGAACTAATAGGTCATGCTTCCATATTTTTCTTTAGTTGACTTGTATGATCCCGCATATTTCTTTTAAGCTTAAAACTTGTTCTACACCTCTCACTCTTTTTATTTACTTCCAATTACTATAATTTTTTTTTTGACAATAGAGCATTTTTATTGTTTTTCCAACTTATGCTAAATGGAGTGTTGCAATGAACATATTAATTCAGATATGGTATTATTATAAGCATGTAAAAAGATCCTCCTCTTCAGGGTATCAGAGTGTATTGCAACTTCAACTAAAAGGCTGGAAATGCATTTTTTACTGACTATTTATTTATGGTCAAAGTGAATTAGTAGAGTGGGTTTCCTAGGTGACAAAAATGTAGATATTTTTGTGGGAATTTATATATTCGTTTTTATCTTCGTGATAAAATAAATTATATATATATATATTAAGTACGTCTGTGCCACGTATATGTTATGTTGTTTGGGGAGGATAACCATCTTCTTCATTCTTGTCCTTTTTTGATCTTTTAAATGTCAACAAAAAAAAAAGGATTTCAGTAGCAAACTCGGACTTTAAATTATTTTATTCTTGAAGCTAGCTAGTGTTTTGAGGGGGGGCTGAAAGGCCTGTGTGTGATAGATATTAGGGAGGAAGTAACTCAATTCATTCTCTTTCTACAACTAGTTAAAACACAATTTTTTGTTGTTGTTGCAGGGTTCCGCAACACAAGCAGCCAAATATCTGCGTGCTTGACTACCAATGGGAAGCATGTCATATGTGCTAGCGAGGACTCTCATGTCTATGTATGGAGACATGATGAGTCTCAAACAAGCAGAAGAAACGGTGTTGGTGCCACACATTCTTACGAATATTTTCACTGCCAGGGTGTGACAGTGGCTGTTCCGTGGCCAAACCCTGGTAGTACGAAGAAGATGCTAAGAACTTCTTCTTGTAGGGATGGGGGGGTTCAAGCAAATGCACCATCGGTGGCAGAGAACAACAACCGGCACCAAAGCACCATTCACAATTCAAACTTAAATCGACTTAGTAGTGATAAAAATTCAGCCACTTGGCCTGAAGAGCTCATGACACCCGATGGCGACTTTTGCAATGGAGGAGGAGGCATGGCTGCACAATGTAAGTCAGCCTGGGGATTGGTGATCGTGACTGCAGGTCAGGGTGGTGAAATTAGAACTTTTCAGAAGCTTTGGCTTTCCAAACCGAGTACAATGACTTCTGCTGCTCTGTGATGTATGTTGTTAGCATCGCTCTCTTTGCAATTGAAGGTTGACACTGTTACAGATTTGATCTGCTGTGGGGTATTTCATTTGGTGAGGAGGAGACATATATATATATATATATATAATATTATTTCTCACCTTAATAAAAGTAGCTTGATTGATTTGTAAACGGACCCATGCAATGACAAAATATCGACACAACTTTCAAGTTTTTATTTCCCCAAATCTACATCACATCTGCGGCCAGCCAATCGCAATCGTACAAATTGGTAACACGAACCGAAATTGCAAGATTGGAGAATTCATATGGTCTTCGGATTTAAAATTTTAAAATATCCTATTATATTATCTAAAAATCACAAGATTATCAATCTGACTTAGTGAGCAACCAATATAATTTATGAATATACTTAGGAAATATATTTATATTTTTAAATGTGGTTGGAGAAAAGAGTTTAAATTGAATGTGTAATTGTATATTAATATTTTGAGTGTTACATAAAATAAATAAAAAATATTTTTAAATATATATTGACATAAATGTTATTTGGTAAAATTATATTTTACAAGTCTATTAAATATTTTATGATAAAATTATCTATCTAATATTTTTATTATTTATTCAAACGTGATACATATTTTTTATTTAAATTATCGAGTATTACAACATAAATAAATAAATGTATGTTTGTAATCTTATAAAAATTTCATATGGCCCAAATATATAATAAATAAAAAAATATAATCATATGAATAAATATATAAAGATTTCTTAAAAATATATAATAAAATATCACTTTATAGAAAATATAAATCAAGTTGGATCGATCCTCAATAAATTATTTTTATATTTTTATAATTTTAGATAAAATTATAGAGAACTCTTAAAAATTTTAAAAAATTATTAACACCCCACAAATGCTGAAATACTAGTATCAGTATTTGAATATTTTCAATGTAACATCCAAGTCAAATATAATTTTAAAAAAATTATCAAATAGTAGTTTACTTAAAAATCCTTAAAAACATTAAATAAGAAAACCATATATATTTATTATTATTATTAAATTCAAAGGAGCCCTTCTTTTTATTTTATGTATTTTTTTTAAAATTCTATATTTCTTTGAATAAAAAGAAAAAGGGTCCCGAAAGATGAAATATGGAGCTTATTTTTATCATTTCAAATATTGTGGGGGGGCCTTGTTTAGTAAAAATTGTGCTATAAATATTCCCCTCTCCTTACGAGATTTCTTGATGTAATTAAAACCTCTGTTACACAGCGAGGGGGAGCGAGAAGAAAGAGAGAGAGAGAGAGAGCGAGAGAGGCGGCGATGTCGGGTCAGCCCCAGGGCGGCTCACCGCCCCAGCACTCCCTCGCCTTCCGCGTGATGCGGCTGTGCCGCCCCTCCTTCCAGGCCGAGGACGCCGTCCTCCGCCTCCTCGACCCCGTCGACCTCCTCGCCCCCGAGGACCTCCTCGACGACCCCACCCTTCCCCTTGATCTCCTCTTCGACGATGCTACAGGCCCCGACGCCCCCGCTGCTAACGGTGATTTCACCTTCCGCGACCGGTTCCAGATCCGTAGCCCCGTCGATGCGATGTCCCTCTCCGGCCTCCTCGTCCTCCCCCAATCTTTTGGGTTCGTTCGCTTTCGCCCTCGTCTTTTCTCCTTCCTGCCTCTTTTTTTGGATGCGAATCTTGATCTTTGCGTTCTTTTCTTGGATGCGGATCTTGATCTTTGCGTGTGACATACTTGTTGTGTCTGTAGAAACATCTATTTGGGGGAGACGTTCTCCAGCTACATCAGCGTCAACAATAGCTCGAAATTTGAAGCAAGGGACGTGATCATCAAGGTGTCTTAGTTTGGTCTTTTGCTCTTTACGTGGTTTCTGACGATATTGAATCTAGGTTTGATGGTTCTTGAGCTCGTTTTATTGCCTCCTATCGTTTCTTCTGAAATCTTGGTTTAGATTAACAAAATATTTAGTCTCAAATTGAGAGTTCTCGAGAAATGTGGTAGAATCAAAGGAAAGGGGTGGTACTTTTAACAATCAAACGTTGAATGACATTGGAGAAGGGGAAATTATCATTTAAATCTTCATGGGTGCTCATGCAGTTGCTTTTTGGGAACATGTACGTGGCCGTTTTCTAAAACTTAAATGGGTGGAAGCGCCTAGGACGTGTGTAACTGGGACCTTGTGCCATCAATAGAGTTTGCGGGCGAAAAATTAACCATGTAGTCAATTCCTGAAACTAGGACATTATGGCTTATTGTTATTATTGTTGTTGTAGATTAATGGTTGTATGAAAATATTTGACTGGTTACTCTTAAATTTTGTGATATTATATCAGTTATCAGGCATAAGCATGCAGTTCAATCAGTGGACTGTTGAGTCAACAATGATGTTCTCCATGTAGGAAATAGTGAGTTGTATAGACTTGTTTGTACATACTTTTGATAAATGAATCATAAATGGCTATATGTTTATTTTATAAATCGGTTCTTTTAATTAAAGAAGAACTTTGAGGTTGCATAATGTTCCCAATACTTTTCAGCATTTGATCTTGTTACTCTAATTTTGTAAATTATTTTCGTTAATTTCTATTTATTATTAAGAAGTAAAACTGCCATTGAAGTAGAATGATAGAATTTCACTGCAGTAGCTTTTTCTTGTTGTTTAGGATATCTTCTTCAAAGGTAACACAACTTTGAAAATTTAATGCTCTTAATCTATTAAAGAAATTTCTAATGTATCTTTGAGATTTAATCAGAAGTTTGACCCTCAATTCAATTTTACTCATCGATTTGGTTTTCTGAAATTTTGTAACACATAAGCCATGATTTAATAGTTTGCTACTTTCAGGCAGAAATTCAAACAGAAAGGCAAAGGATCCTGCTTTTAGATACATCAAAATCACCTGTTGAATCAATACGTTCCGGGGGCAGATATGATTTCATTGTCGAACATGATGTTAAAGAACTCGGGCCTCACACGTTGGTTACTTTTTATTTTTACATCTTATAGTTTTCTCAAGATTCAAATGGCAACAGCCTTATGACATATTATGATGGGTTCTTCTTGCAATTGAACTTTTAGGCTTGTTTGCACTGCTTTGTACAATGACGGTGACAGCGAGCGGAAATATCTTCCACAGTTTTTTAAGTTCATTGTTAGCAACCCACTTTCTGTTAAAACAAAGGTATTTTCATTTACTACTTATTACTCTGATGTGAAAACATTGATAACACCAATATAGAATATAGATAGAGCATCTTGGTAGCTTTTAGCTAAAAATGAGATTTAAATCCTGAAAGAATTATCTTACATAATTCATTAGTTAAATGGATGTGAATATCTTCATGACTCTAAGAAATTAGCTGTATAATTTGACTACCATATTAATATTTCTTGTGCCTCTGATTTTGTTAATGTTTTCTTGTTTAGGTTCGAACAGTCAAGGTATGTCTTTTCTGGTTCTGACTGGCATTACTCATTGTAAGTCAATCATTTTTCTTTTTGATCTTTTTTGTGTGTCTTTTGGTTTGAACTTCTTACTCTATAACAATCTTCGTTTCTCTATTCTTGACAAATGATGAATTGTCATTCTTAGTTTCTCTAGGCATTTGTGATACTAACTCCAATTTTCACTACATGTGAACATCTCAAGTCATGTACTTGTGATGCTTGCACCTATGACTATGAGAAAATGACAATGCATTCATCTTTATGGGAGGAAGCATCTTACCCATGTCCCATTCACAAATTTTGCCTAGCTTCAAAATCGTAAGGAGTTTATTTTTAAGCTAAACGTGGCATATATAATAGAAGATTAAATGGGTCTCCTTTTGGCAGTGTTTTGCATATGTTAAAATGGGACTTATTTTCTGAAGTGGGAACCACACTTTTGTCCTGATATGAAGACATTTGACAAAGATAGTGAAGTTTTTTCTATCTTCAGATTTTTTTGTATATTGCATTATGACCAATAAGTGCCTATATTATAAAGGAAGAAACACAAACAGGATAAATCTGACAACTTTCTCAGTATCTGAACTGACCAGCAGTCTTATTATATAGATTCATGTGGTGTCTTCTATCTGGTGTTCACTTGTTCCCATTTTGCTATTTGTTTATATAATTCATGATCTCTATTTCATGTCATGCCTCTAAGAAGCCTTCAGATATTTGATCGATTGTCTATGCCATGTTGCTACATATAATGCCATGCGATTTTGTTATTAAACAGCTACAGTTGACACCTTTGATACTCACCAACTTGATTTTGTAAACTGCGATCATGAACACTCTAGTAAGACAGTTCTGCAAAATAGCCATAGTAGCTGCCACAGGTTGGTATGGCAGTTTAGGGTTGCATGTTTTATTTGAAGTAGTTGCTATAACCCCCATAATCATAGCCATTTGCAATAATCATTTGAATTAACTAGGGTTGCATTGTTAGAAATAATTACGAGTCACCTGAAAACAAAAAATTAGGAGAGAAGTCCACATCCTTTTTTTGTTGATCTGTCTTTTGTAGGTCTTCTTTGTCTCTTTGTCAACAATTAATGAATATAAGGGATGATAAATCATCATAGACAATATATGGACAATATTTTCATGTTTTATGTTTTCTGTTTCTATTTTGATGCTTTTATATGTTACTATTATCTTACATATATAACATTTGTTGAGAACTCTGTTGATGAGCATTTGTTGACTATACTAAAGTAAGTTAATTGAGTTTACAGCAGTGGACTCAAATATCGCTTACATTGTTGCCCGTAGACCACTGACTATTTGCTAACTGTCATGACTTCCCTAGGCCATCATGTGATAAGATACGGTAATCTGCATTTGAAATGTTCAAACATCCCAATGACCCAAGTTGAAGTTGTACCTGTTTAGTGAATCTCATAGTTTCATGTGTGCTTGGAAGAGGTTTAGCATGATTTACTTGCAACTTTTCTATTTTGTTTACGGAATTATGCCATTTTTTTATTTATAGGGCAATTTTTCAACTTATTTGTTTTTACTCATAATGTCTTTGTACCACAGAATGTTTGGGTCATGGAACTAATTTTTACCATCTGAATTTAAAATACTGTTGCTTTGTGAATATAATTGGCTGTGTTGACTCTTGCTGTACCTTGCACTGATTTTTAAGAGTTTCAGGCATAAGTTACTTGTAGATCTCTTTTTGCTTCTAATCTTCTGTGATAATGTCAAGTAAACTAACCAAATTAAACATTTCTGAAACTGTCTGTAGTGAGCAGAACTGATCGAAATTTACAAAAATTGCCAAGACTTGGTTTCATATTTTCTGCAATCAGCTTAGGCTAAACTGAATCTGTGGTTAACTTTGGCCACATTTGTTTCTTTAAGTTCTCCATAATGTATACACTTATGTGCTTTCTTATGCATCATGTTTTCTTATGGGTAAAATAATCTGTTTCTGCATGTTATAGAAGTCCTCTCTCTCTCTCTCTCTCTCCCCGCCCTCTCTTAGGTGTATTGGTTTCACAAAAATATTCAGGGATATAATTAAGTAAATCATGTAGGGTACTTTCTTAAATAACATATTGTCTAACAAATATACCTTTGAATGAATGGGCTGAGATATGGGTGGCAATAGGTGAGTTAGGCTAGGTCCCTGGTGGGTTGAGATTAGCAAACCTAGATTCCATATTAGCAAACCAATTTCAAATATGTCGAATAAATTTTGGCCACACTGAGTAATATATTTGATAATCTCACATCTAACATTTCACTTTTCACCAAATCGTTCCATGACATAAGTAGCAGAAAGAGGAAAAAAAGAGAGATTTCACAGGAAAGTAAGACCACAAAGGAAAAGTATAATCTAACTTTTGTATCGAGTCCTATCTTCCTATAACCAAGGGAAGAGCCTTTTTTTCTTTGATGACCTATCTGAACAACTGAAGCCCTCTCCAGTCTCCCTCCTTGATCACTCAGTTTTGAGCCTATTCCACCTTACTGTCGTTTGTATTGAAATGCTCAACTGGTCATAATATAATCTCTTTTGTATTTTTACTGGTTGACTCAAAATAAACCTAAAAGAGGAATCGTTTCTAACCAATACTGTTGGCCATCCTATGCATCGTTTCAATATTGTAATGGCATTTGTGACGTAGTATGGGTAGAATAGTCATCCTCTGTTAATATCCATCACTAAACATTTTATACTTGGATGCTTTTACTGATCTCCTAGATGGAGGTTAACGAGATATAGTTTGTTTTTCTCCATTAAAAAAGTAAAAGGGACTTTTTCTTACCAATCAATTTTTAGCAATTTGATTCATTATATTAGGGTAGCCTGCTTGTATAGTAGGAATGTATATGGTCTATATTAGAGTGGTATGTTCTTATAGTTCAATAGTTTATAAGTTCTATACCATCCAAACTTTATTCTAAGATATATACTGGAATAACTTCTGGTTTATCAGGTCCATGCTACAAACGCAAACCCGACCTATATAACTGAATTGTTTTGGGGTTCATAAGCAGCATATTTGTGGAAGTTTTTCATTCATATTAATCTTTGAAGTGATCTAGATATCTACTATGACAAATGGTTTATGCAATAATAAGCATTTACTGCTACACAAGCCTTTGCAGTGAACAAGCTTTTGAGAATTCCAGAGAAACAGTAAGCAGTAGTGGAATAATGAGAGGTTTGCATAGTCTTTTGTACCAGTTTACATAACCCTTCCCTAGCACAAACTTGAACAAGATTGGTTTGTTATTGCTACCTAGATTGTGTAGTTTGAAGAAAACTGATATGTTCACATCTGCTTAAAAAATGAGAGCCCAGGGGCTATTGAGATCTGATAAGCGGGATCTTACTGTTGGGCTAAAAACATCCCAAGACGGAGAAATCGACTTAATAATTACATGATTGAAAATTTTCTTGATCTTAATGTCCAGTGTCTTTTAGACATTGAACACTAGTTCACTTCAATGTTTTTTTAAATAGAATGAATAGGTCAAAGAAGAAAAAGAAAGCTCATTAGACCTATGGATTCCTTTCATTTGGTTTTTCACCCGAAAGGGCTGAAATGGCTCATAAACTTCACTTTGTATAGAATGTTGTTTAAGGCCTGTGATATTAGCAAAGACTGAACACTGCTTGGAATATGTATTTTTTGTAATATTATTGTTGATGCAATAATTTCTTTGGTATTGTAATAAACCAAATTCACTGAATATATTACTCATCAAAAGAATTTCTTAAACATTTTTGCTTTGTGAATGATATATGAGATTTTGTTTAACAAATACAAAAGGACAACAAACTTCTTTTTTTTTAATTACACATATATCCTTCCAAACTTAGTGATTTGCTTATTTATTCGTCACTCTAAATTTTGGAATTGCATTTATATCTCTCCAAACTTCAGAATCTTACATGTGTGCCTCTTAGCTGAAATTTAATTAGTTGACCATCAATTTGACCAACTGCTGGTGGCAACAGCTGAGGCCACACTTGCTGGTGCGAGCGGCATTAGTCTATGATGTTGTTGACTGACAACCCTGCTCTTTTTGTTACTTTTGTTTTTTAAAAGGAAGATGAGGGTAGTTAAATGTAAATATTTTTTTAACATATATTTTAAATTAGTTTAATATATTTAACAATGGCCAACCTAAATTTTATGGATAGAGTTTATCTAGGCAGGTATCTTTAGAGTGATGTATATGCAATCTTGAAATTTCTTGTTATAATTGTGAAATTTCTTGTTATAATTGTGAAATTTCAAAACTTTATATGGAGTATAGATATGCAATTTATCCTTCTGATTTCTATGTTAGGCTAGAAGCAAGGTTTGTTGTACTGTGGTGTACTGGCCATACATCCCGGACCGATAGGGAACCGATATGGCCGGTACATACTGATCTATTTGTATGTCTCACCGTACTATGTGTTGGTACATCGGTAGATATCGTACCAACAGTCAGTCGGTATATCGGTATGGATTGGCAAGGCTAACCATGGCTAGTAGAACTAATTTATTATTTGATCTTTTATTTTAACCTTAAAGATTCCCAATAGTTGGGACTTTATGGCTTTGTAGTTGTTGTTATTGTTATGCTGTGGCATGAATGCATGTAATGTATAGCTTTGGTCTAAGCAGATTACATGAGGCAGCACTAAGTTCATGCTTACATTCTCCATTTCAGGACAATACTCTTTTGGAGGCATGCATAGAGAACCACACAAAGTCAAACCTTTACATGGATCAAGTTGAATTTGAGCCTGCACAACAATGGATTGCAACAAGATTGGAAGTTGATGAACACACTTCGGAAACTAACTCTAAGACAAGGTGACTAAACAGAAAACAACTAGAATTATTATGTCCCTGTAACTTTTCTACACAAAGTAGCTGTACTGTGACTTGGTTTGTCTTCCATGCTATTCTTTTTCTAGTCATTGTTGTTAATTCATTGCACTAGATGACTTCTAACTTATTACCTTCATTATCTTGACAGAGGATTATTTAAACCACCCATTCTTGTCACAGCTGGAGGTGGAATATACAATTATCTGTATTTGTTAAAGTCAACAGTTGAATCTGGACGAGTAAGGGTTGATAGCAGCAGTATTCTTGGTAAATTTCAGATAACATGGCGTACAAACTTGGGTGAACCTGGACGACTTCAAACTCAGCAAATTTATGGCAGTGTTAGTAGATGAGACCCTAGTTGCTATTTTGATGTATTTGATTTTCAAGCCTAAAAATATAGTTGCATTAAAAATCCTAAATCGTCTTCATCTTGTTAGTGAATGCATAAGAAAAATGTTCATTGAGCAATTTTATTTAATTCCTTTAGCTGGAGTTCCTTGCTTAATTAATTGATGTATAGAATCTTCAACAAACTGCTCTCTGAGCTAGATTAGTAGTTGTTTGCAGTGTTGCTACTATAGCGACAGATACAGCAATGTAATGTAATGGTGATCATCTGGCCTTACTAATGGACATGTAGGAATATTTTGATTCTTCTTGGTTTAGTAGTACTTCCAAATGCTGTTATTGTGGCAAATTACATAGTATCTTCTCCCATTAGAAAGTGTTTAAATGTCCCAATTTAGGTCAAAAAAACACCGTTGCAACTAAAAAAATCAAATGACACTTCTTTTTGCATAGGATTTTCTTTTTATTTTCTGAAAATTGAATGTATGGGTACCTTATAAAAACAACTTTGATCTTGTTTTTCATATACAATAAGAAGTCATAGTGTCCTGACAATTTATTTTTTTTCATATATTTGTTTATTTATTATTTGTTATGCAGCTAAAATGTTCTTTCCATGATATCCTTTTTATTGAGATTTTCTGTACCTATGCTTTTTATTGAGATCATCTAGAAAAAGTAGCAAGCATAGTCTTATGCTTTTACTGTGAAAAGGGATTCCAATATGAGCTAATGCCTTTTTGCTATGGTTTAATCTTTAGAAGATACGTCATAGTGGATGCAGTGCAATTATGTAGATGCACATGAATTAGTTATCTTTAATTTCTCATGTGTTTTTAACCCACTGATTCTGGCTCTGGTTATTGATCTAAATATACTCAGTTTGGAGTTTGTTTACGTATCATACCATTCAAATATACTCAACTATTTAGAAATTGAGGGGTTTTTTTTTAAAGCAGCCAATTGTTCACAAGGACATTGACTTGCATATTCTCGATGTTCCACCCATCATCGTGCTGGAGAGACCATTTCTGGTAAGCATCTGGTAGTTTATTGTGCATTTAGGTGTACCTATTGCTTAATAACTTAAATAGATGTATGTTTTCCAAATTCTGCAACTACTATATATTATTTATGGACCAAGGATCTTCTATTGCAGATGGACATTGTTAATTGCCTAAACAAGGAAATTAACTAAAATGAGTGGACCACTTTTGCCTTCATGGAGGCATAAATAATTTTTATCTTGGAGAGAAAATGTTGTTGCTTTTTATTGTTGCAATGTTATCATAAAGTTGTAAGATCCTGCTGCTTGTTTTATTTATCTAATTCCTGACAAGCTTTTCATGAGATGACCATGAAGGATGGTTTGTGCTGGCGTGAGAAATCTTTCTTGATCACCTTCTAGCTCTATTGATAGAGCTTACGTATGTCGCTTGAACAAAAGTAGGATATATGTTTCCAATATTTGACAAGCTTTTCATGACATGACCATGAAGGATGGTTTGCCCTAGTGTGAGCTGGTTTACCCATCTTTCTTGATCACCTTCTAGCTCTATAGAGTTTAAGTACAATCACTCGAAGAAAGGTAGGAGGATATGACTTAAACTTTTGCATAATTTGAGTGGCAGATATATGTTTCGAACATGCTATATTATTTATTTTACATGCATCCTACAGTGGAATGATGATCAAAGAACAACGTTTTATTGATGTATACAATATATGCATTTTCTTGAGCTATTTTGTAATGTTTACTGATTTATACAATATATGAATGAATGATTTTGAAAAGGTTGTTCTATAGAACTCTTTAATGTTACTGTATTATACCTGTCAATGATCTTTACTATCGACCAACTTCGAGGATGAGAATTGCTCTTTGGACATATAGGCTGAGATTCTATAGAAAAGACCAACCGATAATTTGAGTATTTGTTTCATTTCATCATAAAAATGGATGTAAAAAAATAATTTAGCCACCAGAAACTCATTAATTGAATAGCTTTTTCCCTTATTAGCAAATGTCAGTAATAGATGGTAACTATATGTTCATTATCTGATTTTCGGTTCGATCACTTAAGCAGACATCCTGATAGATTGTGTTGTTATAAGTTTTGTATTGAAACTTTTCAGGTACATCTGTCCCTCAAAAATCAGACAGAGAGAACTCTAGGTCCCTTCGAAGTCTTTACATCTCCAGGCATTTCTAGTGAAGAGAAGGTTGCCATGGTTAATGGAATCCAGAAGTTGGTAAGAAACCTGATTGATAATAGTTGATATACAATATGCAAATATCGTCGAATATTGGTTTTGGATACTTTGATTCTTAGTTGTTTTCTTTTTAATTAGGGCTATGGGAAAATCATAGTATTCCTTTTCAAAATGATGTCTCTTTAAAATTTTTCACATGTTAATTCTTGTCTTTTGAATATATCACAACAGGTGCTTCCACCAGTAGAAGCTTTTGATTCCAACATTATTGAACTGGTAAGAAATGTGTACCAAAAATGATCAAGAGATGGTCAGCCTTAAGTTGATGAATGGCTTTATTTTTCAAAAGAAATTGCAATCAACGGCTGACCTTTTGAATCGAATGTTTGGGCAGAACATGATCGCTACAAGGTTAGGAGTTCAGAAAATATCTGGGGTAACAGTATTTGATGTTCGTGAGAAGAAAGTGTATGATCCATTGCCGGATATAGAGGTCATCCCTTTGTCATTTCCTCTTGAGAAGAAACTGAGATTATTACATGTATTTGTTTGTTAAACAGCCTTTTTTTGCATTGGGTTTTCTTCTAATGGAAGCTTGTTACATCAATGTCATTGCAGATCTTTGTGGATAGGGCTTGATCAGTTGCATGCATTGTTACGTTGCTGAATGTTGAGGTCAGTCCTTTGTCAATTACTCTTGAATAGTAACTGGGATTATTTCATTTGATGTCAATACAAAAGTCATGGCTTACCATCTCGATCGAGGAAATGTATTGTTGCATAAATCATCACTTGTGTTCGAGTTAGCTTGGTGCTTCGAAGATTAACAGTCCATGAAACCAAAAAAGCTTAAGAGATCATTGTTTTTTAAGTATAATAAAAAAAGCCATGAGAAAGTAATAATGTTTGTAAATTGAGGAGGAAGAGGAGATGGCAAATTAGTAAAAACATTATGTTTTAAAAAATAAAAATAATCATTATAGACGCACATGAAACTATTAGATTCACCAAACAGGTACAACTTCAACTTGGGTCATTAGGATGTTTGAACGTTTCACATGCAAATTTATGTTTTCTGCTTCTAGCATCAAAATAGAAAAGCACAAACAAGACTTACGAAAGACAGATCAACATAAAGGGTGTGGACTTCTCTCATTATTATTATTATTATTATTATTATTATCTTCTACCAATGGCAACCCTAGTTAATTCAAATGATTATTGCAAATGGCTTTTTCAGAACTGTCTTCCTAGAGTGTTTATGATGGCAGTTTACAAAAGCAAGTTGGCGAGCATCAGAGGTATCAAACAACTGCACCTGTTTTGAATTAATATAATAAGACTTGGTGGTTCCCACCTCAGTAAATAAGTTCTATTATTTATATGTCACGTTTTAGCTTAAAAGTAAATTCCTAAAGATTTATATGAAGCTAGGCAAAATTTGTGAATGCATAGCTAATGAATGGCAGTCAGAACCTCAACATTAGGAATATTAATGTGGTAGTCAAATAATATAGCTAATTTCTTAAGAGTCATGGATTAACTGATGATTCATGTAAAAGATAATGCTTTCAGGATTTAAATTTCATTTTAGCTAAAAAACTATATAGATGTTCTACATCGATGTTTAACCACCATGTTTTCTTCACATCAGAGTGATATGTAAGTAAATGAAAACACCTTTTTGTTTTAACAGAAAGTGGATTGCTAACAACGAACTTAAAAAACTGTGGAGATATTTCTGCTGTCTGTCATCGTCGTCATCGTACAAAGCAAGCAGTGCAAACAAACAAAGCCTTACAAAGAACCCCCATCATAGTATGTATATCAAAAGTCTGTTACCATTTTTCACCCTTATTTTCTTCACAGTTAAGATAGTTACTTTCCGTGCACTTATGATTCTACATATAAAATATCATATATATATATATATATAATTTTTCTATTTTTTTATAATTACCACCAAAAATTTCATATATGTGGTTGTAAAAGTTAATAGATTCCATCGACAAAGTGAATTGTCAAAGATGTTAGGACAATTAGGATGATCATTACTTGGTGGTTATTTTTTTGTTGTTCTTACGATATTCATAAATTAAAATCTTTTTCTTCCAGTAAGTTTAAATTAATAGAATTGTTAGCGAGTACTTGGGTACGTTGAAGTTTTAATTTCTAAAAAAGTAGAGCATCTTGATTTGGGTGATTTTGAGTCCACCTTTAAGAAGGAAGTTATATAAAGAAAGATTAATGTACAAAAAACCGAGCAAGTCGAAGAAGCGGAAAGAGATCTTTTTATGTCAGCAATCGGTGCCCAAGCACATACATACAGTTGATCTTGTGGTGATAAAAATTAAAAATATTGACAGTAAATCCCATTTCAAATCGTAACTTGAATTTTCTGTTATTTGTTATTGAATAAAACATATCATATATATATATATATATATATATATATATATATATACACAGACACACACATCAACAAGACAACCAAGGAAAAGTTGGGAATTGATGCGCCACAACTTCCAAACGAAAGAGTTTCACCTTTAAAGGGTCCAAGTCCAAACTATCTTCCAACCAATCCATATATACAAAATTGTTCGAACAAATTGAAAATAACTAAAACAACTTGTTTACCTTCCCAAGAGCTGTGTCAACAAACTACATTATCCTAGTTCATGAAATTTAAACATTTCTCCTACCAAACTATATGGAGAACAAATATAGGATCAAAACAATCAAACATTCCACCGTCAGCTGGACGAAATACATTGAAATACAAAACATAAGCAGCAGCAAAGATAGGCACCTCAAATAAGAAAGGGAAGGCGTTCTCAACTGCTAGGTGCTGCAATTGGCATCTCATCCACCATTCTCCCCACTGCTATTTCTGTTGGCTTTAAGCAACCTCGTATCCTTTCATGCCCCAACTGTGCCCTCTCATTATCACCGAAGCCAAATACTAGACCTCTACTGGTGATCCCGACGGTGTGGTAGAGTCCAGTACTGATTTGGGATACATAGTGAGATTTCAAGCTGTCAAGAATACGTGGCTTCATGACTTTGTCAGAGCTTCCTCTATCAGAAAATCCTAAACTACCAAAACCCATCCATCCAAAGGCGAAAACTGAACCTTCATCTGTGAGTACAAAAGTTTTTCTTTTCCTTGCGCACACCTGCACATATTAGTGGCCAACAAAACAATCAATAACTAAGTTTTATTGTCAAAACAAGCATGGTGATACTTGAGATACCAAGTAACCAATTCAAGAAAGTTTGGCTTCTTAGAATTAATATTTGCTGTGGTATAAAAGAGTGTCAGCTTTGTATAATAACAAGGTCGATCCATCCTTTGCAATTTTGGGTGATAAGAGTTTGAATCACATAAACAATATCTTTGCTTATAGAGAGATAAAGTTGTGTAGATTGATGATTCCCAAACCTTACATGGTGGGACACTCATTCATTGAACTATCCTTTTTTTTTTTTCCTTAACAAGTACCAGTTCACTTTTTCTCTCATTACAGCTAATAGCTCAATATTGGCACATACCTAATGGAAAAGCACAAGTAAAATAACAAAAACACAAAACAACAAGCACACAACAAAAGAGCAAATAAATCACTAAAGTAATGACAGTATACATGGCAGAGAAAGAGTGCAAGTGTGATGATCATAATAGATGTCCATGATGAATGTTATAATCAAGAGATGAGACAGCCATACTCAGTAGTAAACATATATCCATTTTTTGCGGTCTTGCATCATTATAGTAACCATTTGGTGGTTTGCTAACCAATTGTTAACCAACAAAATTTTCCTACTCTCATAATAAATAGCTAAGATATTACCAAGTCTTCAACCTTTTTCTAAATAGTCAGTTGAATTTTAATGAACTTACATGCTAAAAACTCATGATATATAATTCACATCCATGATCAATAGATTCATAATTAAAAGCATTAATAATTACTCAAAAGGATGGCTAAACTTGACACACAATAAAGTTTGCCTTGATGCCTCAATTATTTTATAGGATATAAGATATTGAATGATGACTAATATCCAATTCTTTCATGCATAAATACCATTAAATTTTTTAGAACCATTTCATTTGTCTTTTTTTACCGCTTCCATGTTGTACAAGAAAATTACCAATTTGGTATTATCAAGACCGCTTCATATTTTATACAATACTCTTTGCAATTAGGTCCAAAAATCTGTTTGAATTAGCATGGATGAATGAGGAAAGCAAATAAATCAAACCTGTACAGCAAGGTGCCCCTTCAAACTGGTCAATAATTCTGGACTAGTCTTATCATTCTCATCCCCGTGGCCTAAGGCTCCACAATAGCCTCTACCCCATGTATATACCTGCAAAAGTAGTTATTTAATTAACTTCCAGATATAAATGGAAGTTAGAAGGAACCTGCAACAGGGAATGCCAATCTGTAATTATCGAAATGTTAACAGTATACATACATATCCACTTGAATCAAGGGCCAAGGCATGCTCATCCCCAGCAGAGACACGTTGGATATAAATATTTCTCCTTTTAAAGGACTGGATGGCACGTGGAACAAGTTCATCATGTTGATCTCCATGACCAAGGCAAAAGTTGGTACAGGAACCAAAAGAATGAACTGTACCATCATCTGTGACAACAAAGGTATAACTTGCACCAGCAGCAATCTGAACCACATGTCCCAGCCCCTCAAAGAGCTCAATAATTCTAGGAGTAGGCCTGTCTATGGTATCACCAAGACCAAGTTGGCCATGTGCATTGCTCCCACATGTGTAAACTTGGCCTTGCATTGTAAGAATCACAGTAAAACTTAACCCAGTGGTAACCTGAAAAATAAATAGAAAATATTTTAACAAATGAATAGAACTTAGAAACTTTGATAACACGATCATGCCTTCTCACATATGGTGAATTGGAAACCAACAAAGGCATCTAGTTACACAACAAAGCACCACTTTAAGTTTAATGGAAAGTGAATTGATGCACAAACAGACAATTCAGAATACACATGTTGTGACATCACAACCTTAGAATTAATACCCTTAGCAATAGAAATTTCTCGATAATAACACACCAACTGAAAGCTTGTAATCCCAACAATTTGACAAAAATTTCCTAAAATGTTTTTTAATAAACTATTTGAAGTCTTTGGTATCAAGGAACTTAATGGCACTTAATTATATAATGCTTGACTTACCTTTGTGGTTCACTACTATAATAATATTAGGTTACATCTATGTCTATCACTGCATAAGCAGACCCTACCTCTTACTTGTTTCTTTCTTTCTCCTATTAATTGTCAATAACTAGTTCTCAAGCTTCATATCTGTTTTTTTTTTAACCAAAGAAATTTGGTCCAAGTTTGGCTTCTATCTTCACTCATTCTCTATTATCATTTTCCTTCACTAATAAATCAGTCCCTACAGTCTACGCAATGTTGAAGGTAACTGCAATAAACCCACCCCTTTTAAGACTTTGCTTGGAACCACCAATCCTATAATACATTACCTTGCCAAGAATACTCGAGAAATCACAAACCCAAAGTGAACATCTTAGGTCAATTGCCCATTGGTCACTGATCACAGTCTCATCATGCATAGTATGATATTTCATTTTCCCATTGGTCAATTGCCTGATCCATTTCCCAGCAAGTCACAATTGTACATACAGAACTAAAAATGTACCTTTAGTTGGCAACAAAAAAAAAAAGGAAAAATGTGTTCCCAGTGTTAGCTAACCTCACTAGCCTGTGAGGTACCAACTTTCATCTTATCATAAAGACTAGGTCTTCCTCTTAAGTATGACTATCTTTGTAGCTTTCCAAAAACACTTGAACAATTTGTCATGACACTATGATACAAGATATCTCTCGGTGCTGAAAGTGGGGAGTGTGGACTACTACATATTCATTTGGCAACACATTTGTGCACTTACTATGATGGTGGAGATATACCTGCTTGCACGGAATTCCCTTCAGTGCCTCAATGCAAGAAGGCTTGAATATGGTCCGACCGACTTCTCCATGACCACAGCAGAACGATGAATTATCACCACAAGTGAACACCTAAAAAGCAACAAAAAGTTCAGCCAAAAAACAAAACAAAAAGTTCATCAATTTCATACAATTACCTCTCCGGACAGTGTAATGAATGCTGCATGGTTGTGAGAGGCTGAAATATGGATGACATGAGAGAGGGAAGGAAAATTAATGCGACTAAATGCAGCACATTGAGTTGTATCTTGACCATGACCAAGTACCCCACATAAATTGGATCCACATGAGTACACGGATGAGTTGTGAACTAAGAGAGTATGATATCTTCCGGTGGTTACCTGCATCTGCATAATGAAGAAGCACTTGAGCCAAAAGGTAAATGCAGATCTAATGTGCTTATTCAGAACAAAATAAAAACAATAAACTATGCCATACGTAGTAGTCTTTTAATCAGAGAAAAGACTCTTGTACATTGACAACATTATAGTTTAAATGCAGTAAGTCTTTATACATGAAAAAATGTTAAGAGTGTCTTGTGACAAAGAAATGATCAGAAAATGCATAACATGGAATCCAACATTAAGCTAAAGGTTAGGAACCCATATTCAGCAATTAAGTCAACACATAAACCTCACAGCTAAGAGTAATTCACATCTCTAATGTCCTAGAATGTAATTGTTATCTCAATAGATGATAGAAAAATATGTCTTCAACTTTCAAGAGGTCAGACTAAGAGGGACCTTACAAGCAGGTAAGTAATTTAGTTTTTTTTTTTATAAGAATCCATACTACAAAGTAGTTTCTATATTACTTACTATAGAACTGCCCTGAGAACTAGAAATTACTCCTAGTGTCCATGACAACCCAAATATATATTAACGTTGTTTGATCTTGAAAACTGACCCCACTTATTCTTTGGGCTGATCATATCCTCGAAAAAATGCATAGAACTGATCGAAAATGCCCTAATTGAAACACATTACTTGTGAATGGGAATGAATGACCATTTTTTATTACTGAAAAGATTTTCCAGGGAACATAATTAAAAAAAGATGTTGATGGATCTACGCAAAAGGACAACATATGCCTATAAGTAGTAATCACATCATGGACAGGACTAACATGAACATAGTATTTGAATGACTTAACAAATATGCCAACTATTATCATAATTTAATAAATGATCTACTGCATCTTAGTCAAACAGAGGAATTTGCTTCTGATATAGTTTATTAATAATCTAGGAAGGAGTAAGAACCAACTAGTTTAAGATCACTGTGCATGTAAATCAGTATAGTACCAACATGACAAATAACAATGGCACAAGCAGTAGTTAACAATTGCAAGCCTTTACAATATGAAAGTTGTTAGTTCAAATGCTCTTTCTGAGGGTCAAAAAGTCATGATCCAGATTTTGAGATCAGTTACAGGAGACAGAATCAGGATCGATTCAGATCATACAGATAGGCTGAATTAGATTGTGCGTTTAAGATATTTGAGATGAACAAAGAATGGCTGAGATCACTCATATTGGTGGATCAGCTGGATCAACAGGAGCTCCCAGATGGAAATTGCCTGAGTGACTGGTAGCCTTCAAGAGTACCACAGGGGCTGTTCGAGACCAACAGAGATCTGGTTGATTCATGGTTAATCTCAAGGAAACAATGGGCATATAAAGCACAATCTAGCTATCACAGTTAACCAATTAAATGAAAGGCTATATATGTTTATATAGAATAAAAAGGAATTAAAAGGAGCAGCTTTGTCTCTACGAGCATTATGATGCAAAAATAAAAAAATAAAAAAATACAAGATTATCAAAAAATATATATATATATATCGAAGAATTCTCTTTAAATTACTAAAGCAACTTACCAACAGTTCTCTTTAAATTACTAAAGCAACTTACCAACAGTATTGTATGCCCTTACAGGATATTCATCAGCTTTTAGGAAATTCAGAGAAACAAATTAAAGATGTCATGGCTTAAGGATTAGAATAAAGCCAGCTAAAATATTCAGTCAGACAAGCATAAGCTTTAATGTCCCAGCCATGTATATAATCTTGTTGCAATATACAAACAGCAATTTGAAAAGCGTCAAGCATTTTCGTATCAGCAAAGATATACATTGCCTGCTGATGTCTCAACGCTGCTGGAAGATTGCTCCACAGACTGCAAGAACCTCAGGACTCTCTTCCAATTCCCATTACAGCGATCAAGCAGGTTCGCACGTGCATTATGTGGGAGGGAACCGAATATGGGGTGTACGTTACAAATGTGGAATGCAGCAAACTCAACCAAGGACCGGAATTTGTCGGGAAAGAGCCCATCGGCACCACGAAACATCCGGCAAGTTGCCTCGAGGCACGCAAGGTCGGCAGCACCTAGACGCCCACAGCTCAGTATCTCAAGAATTAAATGTGCGGGCAGCTCTTCGATGCAGAAGGCACGACTGCGGTCCGCCATTGAAAGGCTCGCTCTTTCTTCTTTATCCCCTGAAGCCAGAACACAACCCTAATTTCTCTTCAGCAAGAAGGATAAGAATTTTGCTACCACAAGCTTTCAAGCACCGATGACGAATCGCCAACTCTTACCAAAGAAGCCTCCCCCCACGAGGTTATTGGATGCTACGAGAAGGATATCCGCGTCCAGAGAAGATTTCAAGCAGAGACAAGTGGTTTCGAAACCACGAATCGCGAGTAATGGAACAAAGAGTCAAAACATTAAGAAAACGTCCGACAGAAGGATCATAAAATAAATCAAGCAAGCGAAATCGACGTTCGCAGAACGTGGCGATGAAGGAAGGAAAAGAAGCATCAGGGGATTCCGCAGACACCAACCGCAACAAACCAACACTCGATCCCCAACCCAAACGCGAAAACCATCAAGAACTGGAGTAGAACCCGATCAGATCGAAGCAAATGAACACGTAACGGAACGGAATCAAAGACAGAGAAGAAAAAAAAATGGCTTAACCAGAAGACGCTAGCTTACGCGAATTCGAAATGAGGAGAGGAGAAAGAATCGCCTCTATTGCCGATGTCCGCCTTTTGCTTTCGCTCTTCCCTTCTTTCCATCGAAATTAATAATAAAAAAAAGGGGAAAAAAATAAAAATAAAAAGAGGGTGTGGAGAGAGAATGATGACGAAGCTTTCCACTGGTTCGGTGGTTTATTAGAAATATCGTAGTCGACGCGCGAGGAGCGATCAGAGCCGTTGGTGCGTTGGGGTAGGATGCTTGCGACGTGAACGCCGGGGAATAATATTTTGGTGCCTTCCTGGCCAAATCGGAGGCCAGTGTACGCGTCCCATCGTTGGTGCTCGTTAGCAGCTTAATCACCTCCGCGTGTGCCGCTTAACAAGGGGCTTATCACGGATGTTATGGCGCGCGATGGCAACCTCAAGCGCGACACGTGGGATTCACGAACGGGAGTTTCACATGGAAATGACGAAAAAAGTAGGGCTCATCAAACTTAATAACAGTCCCTTAGGAACTATAAAAGAAAAAATAAATTTGAAAAAATATTTAATTAAGCTCTAAACAATCAATTTATATAGTCAATACAAATTATAATTATAAATTTTATAAGCTCTAAACAGACCATACATAAAGAATTAAGGTTCGTTACAGACTGAAATCTCCATAAGTATTCATATGACACAAATTTCATTTACAAACTAAAATTGATCATGAAATCTAATCAAACTAGGGCTATCAAGTCTAGTGCAAATTCACTACTTGATAAACTAGGGCTATCAAGTCTACTGCAAATTCACTACTTGATGTACAAAACTTGTACAACATGAGTCTTACATTAAGTATCTGTTTTGTAAATGATATTTTCTTTGGTCAATTATGGAGTGAATATTAAAAAATGATGATATGAAATCAAATCAGGTGTCATGATAATTTACCCATCAAAAGTGATTAGTTAATGTATCAGTACTATAATAATAGATTTCGATAGGTTGCGATCAATGATTTCACGTTTCATATTATACTGCTACGGAAATCAATATCTTAACAATCAACATGGTAAGAAATATTTAAGTTCGTAAGTTTTGACGTTGTTAAAACTTGCAATGCCGAACGCTGGTCATAGATTGGCGAAAAGAACAATTGCCGCCTGCAATCTCTAGAAAGTTAACTAAAGATTGCAGACTGTTTTCAAACAAAAGAATAACAAAATATCTTCCAAGTTTACAGTCTGATGTCAGCAGTCAGTAGGCCGCCTCGTATATGATTTCGATTTTCTTAAAAAAAAAGAAAAAGAAAAAGAAGAAAAAGAGACATAGAATAACCATTCTGACAAGAGAATTCAAACCAGTTTAGATGGTTTATTTGCATCACAATTTTCTTCTTAATCTTGTTTCTTTCATATACATGTATTGGAAACCGTGTGGTAGATGCTTACAGTGCAATATGAATACTCCGCCACGTCAATACAGTGCAGTAACCTTCTAGTTCTATTCAATTATATTAGTCTATGGGTACTCGCAAGGACCCACCACCACTAATGGAGCGGTTGAGAGAGTAAATAAGATAGATAAGAGATGTTTTCTATTACCTCGGTGATGAGATGCGATGAGATGAGATACGAAAACAAATTCACCTATCCCTATACCAACTGTATGTCATTAATATAGGAGTCCCATATGGTCGGCTAGTCAAGCGTTTGCCTGATTCAAATCAGGTTTGGTTGAATCTTAACTAAATCAATTACAAATCAATCATGAACCATTTGTTTCGATTAGATCAAGTGTAATAATATCAACAAATATTATTTATATTTAAATATTATTATGATATACAAAAATTTATAAATAACAATATTTTTATTATTTATAAAATTTAGATATTATTGATTAGTTTTGATAATAGTTTTATTTTTTTCTGAAATAAAATGAATTTGACTGAAAAAAATATATATAGAGAACTCACCAGCCCTTCTCTTCAAATGGGGGAGGGAATCCTCATTTGTTGGGACTTTCCTCTTCTTATAATTTTCATTATATTTTCAAGACCGAAGAACAACATAATTTGGATTATACACTCCTGAAAGAATCAGGATAGATCATTACAACTCTGAAAAGCCACCGATTTACGTTAGAAGCATATGTTGCAGTGAAATCAAAAAAGAAGTTCAATTCCGTAGGTTCATTTTTACAACCACTAAGCAATATATGAGGATAACAGAACCCTTTCAGAAGTTGAACGCCGATTGCAACCAATCTTCAATCCGAAAAAGCCTGAGTCGCACTATATATTTTGCTGAAATCAATACCTGCAGACCAGATCACAAGTTACTAATATCGGGATAAACAACTTAAAAGATAACATGAGCCTCTCTGGATCTCTTATAATGCTCAAAATTATATTGTCATCATAGGTAAGGGAAATATAAAAACTATTCAATACAAGCATAAGACTGAGCTAACATGCCTACTCAGGAACAGTCAGATATTCACAAAACTCATCCTCTCTTCGGATCTAATTCGTCTGTGTGCTACCACAAATGTACTTGCCATACCAAAGCCAATGCATCAAATCTATAAGCAAACTTTCATTATACCCTGATACAGTTTTCATAGATGAGAATATTGTTTACCTCATGGCATACTTCATCAACTAGTTACACAACGCATGAAAGCAAAACTATATTTAAAAGCTTTGTCTGACTCTCTGGAATCAATTTGTTCAAAAGTGGTCTAATGAACATATACAAATAAGACGAATGAAATTCAATTCTTACTTGAGCACAATGTACCAAATTTAGCAGCCTGTATCTTTAGCATAACATTTGGACTAGTATGGACAATACATGTAATAGTGACATACACCAGTAAATCCTTGTTGGCAAAGAGTGAAAGGTTACGAAACCAAAATTTTTAATGAACTATATATCAGTATCCTAGTATGTCAATCATTAAAAGAAATCAGTATCTTACAGTATTATGATTTGTGATCCCTTTGTTCAGGTAAAATGAGTTTTTGCTATCAAATACGATCCCAATTTGAGCTTGTGCCAAATAATAGAACCATTTTTAGGTCATGCCAAGCTATCTCTTCAATGGATGAAATTCATCACAATCCGAGCTGATGGGAGAACTATCTCTTCAATGGATGAAGAGTCTAAGACCATATGATCCAAATGCTTAAACTTAACTAATGGTAATAAGATCATCGAGCCTTATATATCACCATAATAGTTCTATCAGAAGTGAGACTATTTAGAGTAACAGAGTCTCCCACATCTAAAATTTGATGTTCTCATCAAGGACTAGAACCAACACATAGCCCATCCAATGTCCTACCAGACAACATCTGAAGTCCAGCGAAGTGGCAGCTCCACACGTATTGCATCTTCAACCACATCCATAGATAGTTATTTACCACCTAAGCTCCTCAGTCCTCACCATGCTGATTATTAATACCATGCTTAGCTCATTCCTACTTGGGTCCATCTAGCCCAATATATAGTCATAACCAATCTTCCATTTTTAAAGTGGGACTATTTGGAGTGTCAGAGTCTCTCATACATTATGTGAATAATGCATGGTAGTAAGTCAAAAGGTACTGATCAATGAAAGTTCCTAAATTTGTTTGAGAAATGACTGCTGTCAAATAGTGATACCTTTTTGAAGCCAAGTCTATGGTTATGAACAATGTCCCCAGAATGCTCATCTACTGCCAAGACAAGCTTTACCAAATAGTATCAATGTGAAATAAAAAAGCTACTATTCCTTAGCTCTTTTAATTATTATCACCATTTAATTGTGACATATTCTAGAAAAAGAAAGTACTTGATAAGTGAGTATTTGCAACATGCCAGAATAATAAAATTCCAAGCAATCAGTATTCTGCAGGCGGCATATCCATAACAATTATGAAAAACCATGATACATACCAGAAACTTACTAGTTCAAGGAGGACCGACTGAAATTGAAGAGTCGGATAGACATTTGAACTACAACCACAGCATAGGCAATGCACCAGATGGCTACAGAAAATAATAACCTTAGAAAAGCAGAGTCCGTCATTTCAGCTGCAGATTCTAAGGCATCAGAATATGACCAAGGCAACTGCAGAAAACAACTCCAGTTATTGCAATACTCAGCATCTCATATGTTACTCAGAATATTTTAATTTTTTCATATTATGAAATATACATAGATTCTTGTAACATATAATTAGGCAATCCAACATTAAATTCCAATCAGGATGCCATTGACTAGTACCAATTAACCCCTCAACAATAAGATACCACAACAAAATTGACAAGCTCTATTTTTTATCATCAAAGTGCATACAAACAACACATCAGGGTTCTAATGCCAACATTAATATCCTCAACATGTCATACTTGGTCCTCCAAAACCTACATGCTAGAAATACTTGTCAACAAATATCTCATCTTCCAGAAAATACCAATTACAATTACGCACCTTATGAACCTGACAAAAGCAGTTAGATTTCTTTGTCCCAATAACAGATATAAATACTTCTTCAAAAGAACAATGATGCCAGGTGTAACTGAATGAAAATTTTCAATTGTCGAACCATAAATAAACCTTAAATTTCTAGAAGTGTCGCATGCAGGGAATTATGGAAGTTGTCTTGTGACTTGCTTAAGGTAGTATAATGAAAAGTAACCTCCTGCTACTAATGAACTCCCTGTTTGATATCGCATATAAAGCAGATCTGTTAGTTGTCATTTATGTGATGGCTTGATATGATATAATATTCTTCCTTCTTCCCAAACAAAGTTCAATTTCCAAGAACTTTTTTTTTTAATTCATCATAAAAAATCCTAGTGAGAGCACTAACTGGATATATTTCTGCCCTATGAAGAAAACTCAATTTGCAAAAACTCTCAGGTGCTAATACCTCTTGAAACCTGGACATAACCCTACATGCTTTTTTAGGTAGAAGCACTTGGGATGATGGCCAAATTGCAGGTCCTATATTCCTTCACTGCTCATATCCTTGTAGCAAGCCTAAAGAGCTAAAGAGATGAGAGAAAAAACTCCTAATGTGGATAAAAGGTTACTATTCAAATTTTACACTTATAATCAGCCACATACTCTATTAGTAATACAAGTGCTTCAAGGTTACAAATTACAGCAAGCTCTTCCTGACATCATGCAATGTATATCAGTTTAAAGGCATGGCTCATGGAAAATTAGAGAATAATATACGACATCACAATCGGCATCATAAGCCAGTAAAACAGATACTGACGGATATGAGTCGTTCACAAAACGTAACCAAGTGTGTCCAAATCACAAATACGATTAAGAGTCGTAGCAAACAAGTAGGTCTAATGCTGAGGCAATTGATCAGGACACTCTGAGAAATGAAACTCAATGTAACAGTGAGTATAATTCTAACCAATTATATCACCCCAATCACAATAAACTCCAATTTGTCAATGCAAAAGCAAGTCCCAGAATCGCAGGTACACTTCCTCAAGGAACAAAATTTCTTTTTAAAAAAAGCAGAAAACCTAATTTATTCACAGGGTCTCAAACTACCATCTCAAGATCGAGACTCGTGGAAAACCCTACTCCGATTTCTTCTATAATGCCAAATTTAATAACAGGGACCAAGTCATGCAATCGTCATTCAGATAGCATCGAGATCGTGGGATCAAAGTTGACAGTTTGCGACTAAGAGAAACCAGAAGAACTTCAAGATCATGAAGAAGACTCACCGACAACAAGGGGGAGATCGGAACGCGAAGAGCGACGGCGGACTCGTCGCGCTCCAAACGAAGAAAAGGCCGGGAATGCGCGACCAGGAGTCGGTCGCTGATCACGGCCGGCAAAAGGGAAAGCTAAGTTGGCTTTGAGCGGGAGACCGCAGACGGGGTAGGTGGAGACGACTTTGATGCGGAGAAAGGGGATGTTTCCACACGGGTGACGGGATTACTCCACGACTATGCCGGTTTACCGTTTCTTTATTATTATTATTATACTACTGAGCTTAGAATTAATAATAAATTAAATTATAACTGTCCAAAGAATTCTTTAATCTATTTTAGGACCAAATTGAATAAAAATATCTATGTTTGAGTTATAATTAGAGTTAGCAAGATCTAATGGTTTGACTTATTCGACGACACTCCAATAATGTCCAATAATTCTCTCCTTCATTGAGTTTTAAATTTTTAAAATTTATATAATTAATGTTTATATTTGATTAATAATTATGTACATACGTATATCTTCTACAGATTGATAGGATAAAAAGAAAGGACTATACGAACAAATACTAATAAATGATAATACACAGCCAAATCAAACATAAATCATAATCATATAAAATACTAAGATTTATGTAGAAATCATCTTTAAATCGAAAGCTAAAACTACGAAGCAAGCTAGAGAAAATCCACCGTAAAAATAATAAATGTATAAATCTCAAAACCTCTTGCCTTAGCCCCAGCAATAATCAAAAGAGAATGATGAGAATACAAGGATTACTTTACTATACACAATATCCAAAACCTCCCCAACTGATCATAGTGAGAATCCACTGCAAATCTGATCTAATCTGAGGTGAGCTGTAAATTTGATCTAACTTGATGTGAGAATACTGTTTGGATGATTGAGAATAGCCTTTTGTGTTGGTTCTCGTCTTCTTCCCTTTTATGCTTCTCTTATTTTTCTACCCTTAACTTCTACTTCTACTTCTTCCTTTTTCTTAATCACATTCACAGTCGCCACTGTCCTCTTTTTTCAGCCCTAGCTATTAAATCTAGGTTAAAAGAGTTAGGGTTTAGGTCAAGAGAAAAATATTAGGGTTATGGACTTTAATAAAGTCCAGTATGGGCTTAATAATGGGCTATCTACCCAACAACCTTCTTCTTCAGCCCATAAGGGAGGCTGTCTCATGACTCCTTAATGTGAAGCCATGTCGACTAGATGTCGGTACATCTCTTGTCTTTCTTTCGGTAAAATCTTTGTTAACATATCTGTCATATTATCATTTATGTGAATTTTCTAAAGTTATAACTATTCTTTTAAGCACATTTCTAATCTAGTGATATTTGACATATATATATATTAACTTTGAATGAGATGTTAGGTTCTTTCACAAATGATGGCACTCTAGTTGTCACAATGCACTACATAGTTTTTCTGTTACAACCTCAATTTTTGTCAGAATTCTTTCATCTATAATATTTCTTTATAAACCTCTATAGTAGCAATATATTCTGTCTCTGTGATGGAGAGAACAATACACCTTTGTAATCTGGATTACCATGACATACATAGCTCCCCCTGTAAAAGTGAGTATAAGACCTAATGTGGACTTTCTTGTGTTAGTATCTCTTACTATATCTACATCTGTGTAACCTGTCAAAACTGATGGTCCACCTCTAAAGTTTAAACAAATTTAGAGCTCCCTTTGAAATATCTAAAGATTCACTTCATTATTGCTCAATGGTCTTTACTTGGATTTGTAAGAAATATGTTAGCAACACCAATTGTATATGCGATGTCTACCTCATACATACCATCACATACATTAAAATTCCTACTGCTGAGCATAAGGAACCTTTTGCATTTTCTCTTTCTCCTTATCACTTAATAGACACTACTTTAAGCACAATTTGAAGTGACATGAAAGAGGAGAACCAACTGGCTTTGCATTGTTCATACTAAACATATTCGATACCTTCTCAATGTATTTCTCCTGTGACAACTAAATCTTCTTTTTTTTCTATCACGATAAATTTGTATGCCCAATATTTGCTTTGGTGGCCCTATATCCTTTATTGCAAAATACTCACTTACTTCTTTATTCAACCTGTCAATTATAGACATATCTTTCCCAAGAATATACATATTATTAACATAAAGTAAGATAATAACAAAATCATCACCAAATCGTTTGATGTAAATATAATGATTTGAAGTCATTCTTTTATATCTATTTTTAATCATAAATGAATTAAACTTTTTATACCATTGTCATGGAGCTTATTTCAACCCATATAAGCTAATCCTTAACTTGTAGATAAAATTTTCTTTACCTTTGACTTTGAAGCCTTCTGATTGCTTCATATAAATTTACTCCTCCAAATTACTCTGAAGTAAAGCTATCTTCACATTCAACTACTCAACCTTCAAGTCTAGGTTAGCAGTGATACTAATAGCAATATAAATAGAAGATATTTTAACAACATAAGGAAAAATATCTTCAAAGTCAATATATTTCTTTTGATCAAAGCCTTTCGCAACCAATCTAGCTTTGTACTTTAGTTGAGAACAATATTATTGAGTCTTCAATCTAAAAACTCACTTTTTATTCAAGGCCTTTCTTTTCGTTTGTTAGTTGCACCAAATCATATGTGTGGTTCTTCTGTAAAGTAACTAACCACTTCTTTTTCTGCTCACTTTAAACTACTTCATGGTAACTCTCTGGTTCATATGCATAAATAAGCATCACATACTCATGTGTAGAGTATCTTTTGGAAAGTTGATGTAGTTTAGAAGATCTTTTCAACTGAGGTTATGTAGGAAGTTGTTCTCTATCTTCTTCCTGCTCAACATGTCTGATAGGTAGATCAACATCAGGCTCTATACCATCTTCTTGCCATCACCCTGATGTACTGAAAGAGTAACCAGGTCACAATCTACTAATCATTCTGCATAAGTCTTAGTTAATGCTCCTTCTTCAAATCCTTAAGAGTTTGATCCTCAAAGAAGACCACATCAATGCTTCTAAACACCTTATGCTTTTTTAGATTCCAAAGTTCACGTGAGTTACCAAGAAAAATACACTCTTTTGTCTTACTATATAGTTTGAACCTCTTATTGTCTATAACATATATAAATGCACGACAATCAGATACTCTTAAGTGCCTATAGGAGACATCTTTCCCTCTTGACAACTCATCTTGACAACTCCAGATTTTCAAACCTATAGGTAGCAAAGAACTCTCACCATGGTGTAGCATGATAAGAAGCATTTATGTCAATCACCCACTCAAGATCCTAATACACATAAGAAAAAACATCAGTAGAAGTAGACAAAATCAAATAGTCACCACATTGTACTATAGTTGTGGTATTCTCTTTTGACTCTATAGGCTCCACTTCTTTCCCCATTTTCTTGCTTTCTTTAGGTTACTTGCATTGATTATTGTAATATCCTTTCTCATGATAATTGTAGCAAATAATATCTTTTCTTGATCTTAACTTGCTTCGACCTATGTGTGAACCACTTCTATCATTAGATTTTGAACTTTCTCAATTATCTAAGATAAATGCATGTGAATCAATTTGAGATGTTGTTGAATTATTTCTCCTTATTGCCTTATTTAACAAACTGCTTGTTACTTGACTCGTAGTGATAACACCATATGATGCAGAATGACTAAGGGAAACCACTAGTGTCTCCCAAATTTTTAGTAATGAACTGAGAAGTAATAATACATGTAACTCATTATTAAGAGATATTTTTATAGAGGATAATTGGTTAGTGATATTATGCATTTCATTCAAATGCTTAACAATGGAAGTGCCCTCTTTATATTTTAGGTTCACAAGTATTTTGATCAAGAAAGTTTTGTTGCTAGCTATCTTTATTTCATAAAGACATTCTAACTTTTTCTAAAGAGAGTATGCAGAACTTTCAATAGAAACATGGTGAAATACACTATCATCGAGCCATTGTCGAATGAACTCTATCATTTTTTGATCTAACCTCTTCCATTCATCATCTATCACAGTTACGGGCTTTGCACTTTCCCCTTGCAAAGGTCCATATAAATCATTGTAATATAAGAGATCTTCCATTCTTGGTTTCAATAACATCCAATTATTTGCGTTCAAGCTAATCATGCAAAACATATTACTTATCTCCATGTTTGAATACAAAAATTAAATGCCAACGAAACTTGCTCTAATACTAGTAATTTGCTCTGATACTAGTTGATGGGATAAAAAGAAATGACTTTATATATGAACAAATACTAGCAGGTTGTAACTTACAGTGGAATTAAATAAAAATTATGATAAAATGAAGCACTAAGATTTACGTGGAAAACCACTCCAACTCGAAGTATAAAAACCATGGGGTAAGCTAGAGAAAATTCACTATAAGAATAATGAATGTGCAAATCTCAAAGCCTCTTGCCCAAGCTCAAATAATAATCATAGGAGAATGACAGGGATATAATGATTACTATATTATGCACACTATCCAAAACCTATTCAACTGATCATATTTAGAATTCAGTGTAAATCTAATCTAACTTGATGTGATATTAATATTTGGATGATTAAGCATAGCATTTGCATTTTCTTTGTCTTCTTTATTTTTATGCTTCTCTTGTTTTTAAGCCTCCACTGCTACTTCTACTTCTTTCTTTTTTTAAATCATGTTAATAGCCGTGTCGCTATCCTCTTTTTTTACTTTTTAGCCATCAAATATAGGTTAAAAGAATTAGGGTTATGTTAAGAGAAAAGAATTAGTGTTGTATACTTTAATAAAGTCTAGTATAGGTTGAATAATGGGCTATATGCCAAAAAAAAAACTATATAGGATTTATCCGACAAATCACTCTAAATTGATTTTAATTGTTAGTTATGGATTTTAAAAAAATTACCTGCAAACAATTCAAAATTTTAAATTCAATTCAATGAATTCCAAACGAAGACACGTAGATTACCTTAGATGCATCAAATCTATAAATATTAATTTAATAAGTAAATGTTATCTGGTGATATAGTATGTATAATCTCATTGTCATCTTCAAAACATGACCTTAACAGATATTAATTGAAATCCACTTGATTGGTCAAAAATAATAATAAATTATGGATCAGCAAAGATCTCATATTACAAGCTAGCTTAAATTAGGCCTTTGGCCGGTGAAAATAATGAAAAACTACCATGAAGGAGAAAATTTAATTTCAAATATGACTTTTAGGCTTAGAGAATTACTGAAGAAGCTAACCAAAAACGATCGCTAGCTAATAGTTAATGCCAACTTCCTTTGTTTTTTCTTCGACCGATTTTGTTGAATCTAGAATCATAATAAAAGTATAATGTCTTTATCATTATCAGTTTATAATAATAACAATATATCTTCTCAATAGCATAAGCTTCAAGAAAGGAATAAATCAACTAATTTATTCTGTTACTTTGATTTAAGTTTATATTAAAGAAATTAATTTGGTTGCACGTAGGATAGTCATGTGAGATTATTAGGCCTATTAGATTAATTATTTATTGAATCTCAAATTTTGATGATAAAATCAATTGATGAGTTTTATGATCTAACCTATGTTAGAAAAAGTGATGTAAGATTAAATACAACGGTGAAAAAGGTAACATAATCTAATGTTAGGCCGGAGTCAAGTTCGGACATCAGGCCAAAGTTCAGATGATGTAGTGGGAACTCGTCGGGAGATCGATGGAAGCTCGCCGAAGGTGATATAGGGCTTGTTGGGAGTTCACCGGGAGCTCGCCAAAAGTGATCGGGAGCTTGCCAGGTGTTCACCGGGAGCTTGCTAAAGGTAATCAGGAGCTTGCCGGGAGTGTACCGGAAGATGATCGAGAGACTCATCAGGAGTTCACGAGAGGATGTCGAGAAGTTTGCTGGGAGCTCAGAATATCGATTGACGTGTCAGACAACAAGAACGATTATAATTGTGTAATGTATTATAATTAGCATTGTAATTGAGTCTTAATTGAGTTAGATTTAAAGAAATCTAAATTAATTTAATAAGAGACAACCGGGTCCACTTTGGTTGAATTTGAGCTCAGGTTGAGCTTATTTCATTGACTTGGAAATGGATTAATAGGAGGTACAAGTTGGGTATAAAACAGTATGAAAAAAGTATTGTTTTGAGATTCAAACAGTAGTACCATCGGTGGATAGTGGTGTTACTGCCCAGGTGGCAGTAGTACTATCGTCGCCCAGGAATTCTAGGTGCTTTTGGCCATAGTACCATATGTACCCTAGATTTCAAGGATTTTTTAGTTTTGGCTTCAAATTTTGAAGACAAATTAGGGTCTATAAATATCTCAAATTTTCTTGATTGGGAGAACAATAAAGTGAAAGAAAAAGAGGTGAAAATAATGGAAAAATAATGTCAGAATTTATTATCAACTTTCCATATGTGCTTCAAGTGTAAAGTGAGATTAATGGAAGAGTGGAAGATTGTAAAGTTTATCTTTTGAACCTATGAAAAGGAGAGTGTAAAAGATTTTTATCCTGAGCTTGGGAAAAAAAGAAAGTTGTAAAAGATTTTGATTTTCACTCGTGGAACATCATTAGTGGATACCGACAAGCCTCGATGAAGGAAGACTCGGGAAGTGAACGTAGGTTAGGTTAGTGAACGAACCACTATAAACTCTATGAGTCTTCTTTACTTGCTTTTTAGTTTAGCATTCCATAGCTAAATTAAGATTCTTCATTCAATCTTAAGTTTAATCACTCTCTAACTTGATCATGACGACAAACACATTTAGTTTCAGATTTTACCTCAAGTATATTTTTAAAACTGAATACTCATTGCATTTGTACTAATTCACCCTCCTCTTAGTGCCAACTCGGTCCTAATAGTTGGTATCAGAGCGAGTTATACTCAATTAGATTAACACTCAAGTGAGTAAATGACCTCTTTTGGCATTAATGAGGGTCCATATATTATAGGTCCTTCTATGTTCAATGGGACGGACTATACCTTTTGGAAAACTAGAATGCGTATCTTTTTTATATGGTTGGATTTTGATTTATAGAACATCATTGAAAATGGATTTCAGAAGTTATCTATTCATATAAATGATTAAAATGTTCATGAAAGATAAATATTTTACTCAAATCTTACAACTATAAATGATTTATTTTATGCTTTAGATAAAAATAAATTTAATTGAGTTTTTACTTGTGATTCAGCTTTTGATATATAACACACATTAGAAATTACACAAGAAATCAAAATTAATTAAAGGAATCAATAAATGAAATTACTTGCAAAAATAAACAAGAAGAATACTTTCCAAAGAATAGGAAGGATACTGAACTGAGAACACAAGAATAATACCTTCTAAAGAACATGAAGGAAATTGGACTAAGAATAATAGATAACTTCTCGAGTGAAACCTCGAGCTATGAGGACTATGATTTTAAACTTATGACAAAAGAACCATAAGGATTTATGAAAAAGAACAAAAAAATATAAAAATGAACTTAAAAAGAACACAACTTCTTGCTATGAATGCAAGAAGTCAGGCCACTCCGAAGATCAAGAGGACAACCAAGAAGAAGTGGCGAACTACGTGTTGATGGCCATTCATGATGAGGTAAGTGATTCCTCTAAGGTCTTCTTTACTTTTGATAAATTATTAAATATATTTCATGAACTACTTGATGAATTTAAGAAGCTTAGCAAAAGTTATAAATTATTTAAGAAGGAATACACATTACTTGATGGTAAAATTAAAAATATGTATGAAGCATTAACATCATGTATTTCTTGCTTTAGATGTGAGTCACTAGAACCAATTAAAAAAGAAAATATTATATTAAAATAAACCTTAGAAAAATTTAAAATAGACAACAAATCTCTAAACATAATCCTTCTTAATAAGGGTCATTTTCATAAGGAAGGTATTGGCTTTGTGGGTAATACTATAAAAAATCAACTAGTTTTATTGGAAGACCAATATTGAATTCTTCACCCATAAACAAATGTAATCTTGGATGTTGACACTTTGCCTATAGATGCCTATTTAGAAAGTATACACTTTGCCTATAGATGCCTATTTAGAAAGTATAGTCAACATAAGTTGATCTGGATTCCTTAAAAAAATCATAAACAATCAAATGACTTTAGTTAAATTAGGTAGAACTTTCCATGAGGGACCCAAAGTCAAATGGGTACCTAAATCAAGACTCATATATTGTAGATTTGTCTCCGAATAAAGCTAGGAGCAAAAAATGATAACTTGATAGTAGATACTCAAAGCACATGACTTGAGAGCTAGAACAATTTTCAAGCTTACTAGCCTAAACAACAACAATAAGAAAAATTATTAGAACTAAAATTATTGACAATAAATATTTTGATAGTTCATGATTATTTTTCAATGATGCATAGCTTATACGTGGGTAGGGCATACTAATACAAAAATGAACTATACTGAAGAACTTTAGTTATTGTTAATGGAACATTATCTATATTTAAATTTTTTAGAAAATGAATTTTGATGATATTATATTGGTTGATTTAAATGTAAATGTTAATATTGAATGTTTTATGATTGAATGTTAGATCATTCTTAATTAGGGCTTAAAATAAAGTAAAAAAGATTATTTTGAAATAAGTATGGTAAGTCATTTCACTAATTCTAAAGAGTTATACTCACTTAAGAAAGAAAAATCATTGGAATTAAAGTAAATCGAAGTTTTTATTTGAAAATATGTATTGTAATAATCTTGTTGATTTCTTTTAGAAATATTACTTAGTTTTTAGTTTTAAAATATTTAAAAATATTTTACTTGGTTGAAAATATTTTATTATATTGATCTTGATGATTTTTTTAAACTTGATTTTTTGTTTTAAATGACAATGCTTGAATTTGACATAAAAGATAAATAATTTTTTATATAAAATAAATCACATAATTGAAATGAAAAAAGATCAAAATTCTTCTGAAAAATACCACTATCCTACCAAGCTTTTAAAAAGAGATTAAATAATATTATTATTGTTGAATTTCTTAAACTACAAAGATGATCTTGATGAGTTTAAAATTAAATGAGATTTTTTTATGAACTTTTCGTTGACTTCTTCACTTGACTTATCTTTTATGAGAATTATTTTTAACCTCTATATTTTTTTAATAAAAAAATATTTATGATCTTAACAATTATAATTTGAGATTTTTAATTAAGATCATTCTTTCGTCTTATGAAGAAGAATTATCTAAATAAATTATATGTCTTAAGATTTATCTTGAATGAATCAAGATTATTTTACTCTCCTAACACTCATTTTTATTATTTATAAAAAAGATGAAGATTATTAAAATAAATCATATCTTTTCATACTTGCAAATTGATCTTTCATATTATACCTTTAGTGACATAATTTTCATTATATAACCCACTTATATATATTTGTCAATGACTTAAAAATTAATTTTGTAGTATTATATATATATATATTTATAGTGATCAAAAGAGAGATTAAATTGTTATCTTAACAATAAAAGCCTTTAAACAAATAACAATTTGATTTTATAAGAAAAAAATTGGATATGATAAATCTTTTATTGAATGAGGAACAATTAAATTATACATGATAAATAAAGAAGAAAATTAGATATGATAAAATTGCTATCTTGCAACAAAATAATTAAATAAGAAATAATTTGCTTAGAAGAAAATTGAGAATTTTAAATTTTTAAAATGAATGAGAAATACATGATTTACAAATTGAGCTTGATTTGCTATCATATTTTTCTGAAATTCTTAATTTTCACAAATTAAACTTCTTATTAAGTCCAAATGTATAATTTTCAGTCATATTATTTTTTAAATTTCTTGAGCTTCTTCTTGATATTTATATGAGATAATTTTTTAAGATGAAATGAGTAGCTCTTATATTCCTCTCGGATTTCTTAACTTTTTGAGCTTTCTTTCAATATTTTGATTCTTGGATTCATGAATATGTATCCCTCTTCTTAATATTGATTTTTTTTATACTTGATTTTTTAATCTTTGACACCCCTCCTCCTCGTTTTATATTTTATTTACAAAGGAGAAGAAAGTAATTTGATGCTAAATGGATAAAACTCTATTCTTATTCTTCTTCTTATTTTACTAAGGGGGAGAAATAGATTAGATTTTTTTATGTACTAAATGTTGTGATAAATGTTTAAGAATGTTCAAATATAAGTTGAGCATTTCTTTTTTTGTTGATGACAAAAGGGGAGAAATAACATAATTGATGATATAAGAAATATTTTGAGATCTTTGAAATGTTTGAAATTTTTATGTGATACCAAAAAGATTGATGTTGTATCATGATTGATGACATGTTTATCATGTAAAACATATTATTGGTTGAAATTATTTATCATGTGATATGAATGCTTTAAAAATTTTATCATATATGGTATGAATGGTTAAATTATGAAAATTTTAATATTGTCAAAATGAAATAATTTAATTCAAAAGTGATGAGTTCTTTTAATATTGTCAAAATTTTTGTCTTATCATAAAATACCAAAATAAATACTAGCGCATGAAACAACTCTTTATGCATAGGAAATTAAAATTAAATGTTTTACATCTACTAACTAACTCTTTTAATTCATTTATTGTTCATGAATGAAAGCATCTTGAAAGAGTTTTTACTTTATCTAAGGAATATGCTCATGAACTATCATATTTGAGTAAGCTAGGTTAAAACCTATGAGGCAACATTATGGACTGTAGGGAATTATAGGATCAGCAATTTTTATATAAGTTGATTTTACTAACTTAGGCACTCTCGTATCAGCCGCCGCCTAGGAATTCTGGGTGCTTTTAGCGGTAGTACCGTTGGTGCCAATGGTAGTACCACCCATACTCTGGATTCCATAGATTTTTGAGTTTTGGCTTCAAGATTTGAAGCCAAATTGGGGTCTATAAATACTCCAAATTTTATTGCCTAGGAGAGCAAAAAAATAAAAAAAAAGGTGAAAATATTGGGGACAATACTATTAGAATTTGTTGAGAAATTTCTATATGTGCTTTAAGTATAAAGTGAGGTTAAGGGAAGAGTGAAAGATTCTAAAGGTTTTTCTCTTGAACCTGTGAAAAGGAGAGTGTAAATATTCTTCTCCTGAGCTTGGAAAAAGGATAAAGGTGCAAAGGGTTTTGATCTTCACCAGTGGAAGTAGACGTAGGTCAAGTTGGTGAGTCTTATTTAATTATTTTTTATTTTAGTATTCCATAGCTATAAATCGAGATTCTTCATTCTATCTTAAGTTTAATCATTCTCTAACTTGATCTTGATTAAAAATGTGTTTAGTTTTGATTTTTATCTCAATCATATGTTTCAAACCGAGTACTCCTTGCAATTGCACTAATTAACCATCAGCCTGTCTCTTCTCTTAGTGTCAACTCGATTATAAAATTATTATTTTAAACTTAAACTGGTTAGTTATTTATCTAATTCTCTAATGTACTATTGTATATACACTTGATAAGATAGTATGACACATAAATAATATCACAATATCTTACATCTGGTTGTTAATATGATATGTCAATTTTGATAGCTCGCGTAGATGAGCACCGATACAGTACCACGACAAACCCTAAACCTACTCATCCAAATATTTTTTATCGGGACCCATCGTCTTATCAACATAAGTTAATGCATAATAACGAATAATTAGATGGACACTCTCATGACAAAATAATGATAAATGATTTTCATAATCACCCCATAAATCAATACTCTACTTAACTCCAATGATTACCTGAGGCCTCATGTGCATTTATATAAAAACAACGAATATATTCAAGTTTATTATCACTTTTTGTCTCTCTCAAATCTCAACTCTACTAATTTAACCATAGGAGCGGTCTTTATCAATCACTCGACTCAATGTTGCATAAACACCTTTAAAATATCATAGCTTCTCGCATCAAACTTGTGGTGAGCTTGAGCGATGTGATGTACCTAAGTTAGATCCAAACTCCTAATATGTCGGATAACCTGAATATGAAATAACAAATTAACGCTAGAAGAACCAAAGTGGCGTTATGCCACAGGATTGCCTCTCTCTCTAAGGGGGGAGCAACTCTATAAAATTCACTAGTACCATGAAGATATAAGAAAAGAAATCAAATAAGGGAAAGAACTCGTAAATCGGAATCCCTATGTGCAGTCCTCATTTACGCAAAACATTAACGATGGAAGCATATCATGATGACTTTCATGACTGCGAAGGCTAACGCACTCATGTACGTACATATCTTTCCTAACAGCATTTACACGATGTGTGTGGCCCGAGAATACTTCATACACCTTTCTTCAAACTTAAATTAGCTCTTTCTGTCAACCATAGAGTTCGATCTAAACTATATTAATTGCAAGCTACCAAAGATGTTCGCAGCCTCCCTACTTATGGTTTGATGAGAAAAGATCGAGTCTCTCTGTCAAACTATCTCTGATGAGATTCACGAGGTAGTGAGAATAGTATTAGACTAACACCCATCGATCTATATTCAAGCCTTCATCAGTGGGTTATATCCCTCTCGCTTCTTTTAGTCGGTTGCCAAAAAGCCTTTCAATTATTGCAAAAGGTCAATCAAATCCATTATAGTTGAATCTCTCCTTACAGGAAAGAAGAAAGAAGCTAACTGAAAAAAGAATGCCCGACTTTGTTCGACTCATCTAGGGTGCAAGAACAACTCATAGGGATTGTGTGCCATTAATACGAGATATTACACCCCTGAATACTTCATCAGGTACTAGACTTTTTCTTTAAATTCATTAGATGAGTCTTTTCTAAACCTCTTACCTCATGAGTTCTTCTAGTATGAGGAGAAATAAGATAAAGTATTATTGATTTCGTAGTGATCATAGTCATAACATTGAAAATTGTTAATGATTTAAAACATCAAATTAAAGAGTTGATCAATGGGGACATCTTTGACTATTATTTATACAGAGTTCTAGAAGAATTTTCTTACCCACAGGGTCGCATCGAGAGGTAAGTCAATAGCATAACTGGTAGTCTAGACTTAAGGTGAGAAAGTGATACAACCCACGAAATCCTATGTTAAAGATACATTGGGAAAAAAAAACATAGGCTCCATAAATCCCAAGATCAGTTTCAAGCAAGAAGAGGTTGAACAGATCCCAACCAACACAATCTGTTGGTGGTCTAGTCAAAATCCTAAATGTGAAATAGATATTAATAAAAAATAAGTAGTTCAAATTTGATTGATGTTCACTCTTACGGCACTTATAATCAACTCTATTATAAACTTTTACATCATCTTCAGATCTAGAATTCACTCAAAATGTTTGCAATGGTAAATATGTTAGAAAATCATGAGAACATTATACGTGCAGTGAAAAAATAAAACAAAACTAGCTTCCCCATATTTATCACGTCATTGTGCAACTATTGATACGTGAAGAACTGTAAAACAAAAAAATTATGACTAGTGTGAGATTGATTATCTAGAGAGATTATATATTCTTGAAACTTTCAAATCCAATCAGAGAGGATGGAGGTCAAATGTTCTTCTCTCTAGCAGTATCCATACAATGGATCCTTACAACGATGCTCCTTTAATCATAGCCAAAGACCCGCAACTTACCTTCTTGCAACAAAGTTGAAGAAGATCTGCTATCTTCTTCACTGGCCTCTCATGGTCGGGAGAGGGTGGTGGGTTGGGAAGATATGGGAGGGAGGAGAATAGGAGGGGTGACCAAAATTTATAACCCATCACCTGTGTTGGTGCCCTACCTCCTATTTGTAGAGAGCTACTGAAACCCTAATGGATCTTGTCTTAGTAGGTATTGGATTTCTATTCAATTACCATCACTTCTTGGATTATTGGATTTCTATCCAATAATCTCAATTGGCGTCTGATTGTGCATCGTGCAAATCTAATAATCTCAATTGGCCTCTAATTGTGCCTCATGCAAGGAGTCCATCAATATTAGATCTCATTCAATGAGAATAGATGCTTATTGGATAACTCATACCAATTCTTTACTCGTTGAAACATCCATCATATATGTGTGACCCTATAGGCCCGATACCGAGCTGGCCATTACTTCTACCTATTAAAACTCCTTCAAAATTAGTGATTATTATCCCAAAATAATTTACTCAACTCATCGACTATTATCGTACTAGGTCACTTCGCTATAGTGCTAGGAAACCAAGCGGGAGCATCACATGCATAGCGGAAGATTAAAACAAAATAGGTTTTTCATGTAGATAAAATTATTGTGCAAAAGATTCGATCACGAGAAAGTCATAAAAATTGAAAAACTACATCGTGTGAGAGATTATTTACCTAGGGAGATAGTATATCCCTATTTTTCTAGATCTGAATGGAGATGATGAAGGAGGTCAAGTATCCTTCTCTCTAATAGTATCTACATGATGGATCGCTGTAGCGATACTCCTCCAATCACAATCTTAGGTCTTATAAATCTTATGCAAAGGGAGGGAGGAGAATAAGAGGCGGCGACCAAAGATGTAGCCTATTAACTATGAGCCTCCCCTCTTATTTATAAAGAGCCACCAAAAATTCTAGGGGTCTTGCCTTAGTTGGTATTGGCTTCATCCAATTACTCACTAACCTTTCATTATTGGATCTCTATCCAATAATCCCCTTTGGCCTCTAATTAAGCCTCATGCAAGGAGCTCATTAGTGCAAGGTCTCGTCTAGTAAGAATAAGGGCTAATTGGATCTTTATCTAATCCTCTATTCGATGAAGCATCCACCATATGTGTGACCCTAATAATAATTCACTTGACTCATCGATTATGGATGTATTAGGCCACTACACCATGGTCCCTAGAAGATATAAAGGATCAAATCTATTGGATCTGTTTGTCCATAGTTACTGTGTATCTATAGTCTCTCATCGAACTAATATCCCAGGGATCGCATATTGCACATGGTACTATCATACCACATACGGAATTTGTCTTAGTCTCGTTCTAATTGAATTCTCTAGAAGAACTTCTTCTCTCTTAATCTAAATGACCTTGACCAATGATTTGACTGAGTAAGTATACATGAGATATTTCTCTCACGATACCGAGAGTAGATGATTATTTATTGTCTTTATAAGGTTTATAAGGTTTACCATTCATTTGACTGAGTAAGTATACACTCAATTGTCTTTATAAGGTTTACCATTCTTGATAATCGGTTGTACCAGACTAGAACTTTCCAAACCTATAAGTTTGACATCAAAAAAAGGAGTACTCAAATAAGACATCCTTGGTGTCTCAAGTATAAGAACCAGACATACAACCGAGACTATAGAATCGTTGTCTAACATTAGGTATCATTAACTATATAGTATTGTATAAGTGGATCAATCAGTGAACTCATTCTCGAATGATCACATGTACTATATCCTTAGAGTCTTCACACAAGTGGTAATGGGGCAAGCCACCTCCATCATATGGATAAGTATATATTACACCAGTCTGTCCGATTATCTCGATGTCCCTTTCGAGTAACCTATGACTGAGATTATTTAGGATCTATGTTTAAAGATGAATCGATCTCATTATTATGATCTCATCAAGATCTGATTCTCATTAAACAGAACCAAGGACATCACAATATATATGTAATAAATAATATAATGTGAGAATATGCCAATAATAATTATAAGCAAAAAGATCATGCAATGTGTAACACGTGTCAATACTCACACAATTGGTTTATAGGGCACCTATAACCAGCATATAGTCCCCAGGCAGTATAGGGGATCTAATTCATTAGACTTGTCTGTCATTAGTTACCATATATCTATAGTCCATCATCCATCTAATATCTATAAATCATATATTAGGCATTATATTGTTAGGCCACATATGAAATCTATCATAGTCTCGCTTTAATTAGATTCTCCTAGAGAACTCCTTATCTCTGAAATTGAATGACCCTGGTCAGGGATTTGCATGAGTGATAGCACATGGGATATTCCTCTTATGATACCAATAGTGGATGATCCTCTCTTGATACTTAATTGACTATATAAGGTTGGCTACTAAATCCTATAACTGGTTGTACCAAATCTAGAACTCTCCAGACTTATAATTTTGGCATCAAAGAAAGGAGTACTCAAACAAGACATCCTTGGTGTTTCAAGTCTAATGATCAGATACACAACTAAAACTATGAAATTGCTGTCTAACAGTAGGTATCATCAACCATCCAGCATTCTGTAAACAGATCAATCAGTGAACTCATTCTCCAATAAACACTTGTATTGTATCCTTAGTGTCCCTATATGAGCAGCTATGAAACCAACCACCTCTATCATATGGACAAAAATATAGTAAATCGATCTGTTCGGTTATCTCGATGTCCCTCTTGAGTAACTTATGATTGGGATTATTTAAGATCTATGTTTAAAGGCTAATTGATATCATTATAGTGATCTCATCACGTTCCGATTCTTATTGCATAAAACCAAGGACATCATAATATATATATTTAATAGATAATATATATAATATAAGAAAATACTTATAATAATCATAATAGAAAAAGACCGTGTAGCGTGTCATACATGTTGTTACTCACATGATTAACTTGCAATGCACTTGTAATCATCAATCTCCCACTTGACCTAAAGTCAATCATTTATGTGTCTGATCTCTAATAGACTCATGTGACGTTAAAAAATATGTTGAGCTAGCAGCTTTGTTAGTGGATCTACAATGTTATCTTTAGACATAACTCTTTTCATTGCTACATCTTTACGAGCAATGATATCTCTGATCATGTAGAACCTACTCAGAACGTGCTTGGATTTATGATGAGACCTGGGTTCCTTTGCTTGAGCAATCGCCCCATTGTTATCGTAAATATGGAAATCAACTCCTCACTGCTTAATATGATTTCCAAATATGTGATGATTAGGATGCCATCACATATAGCACAAAGAAGGTGATAATGCTTTCACTTACCTTCATATACATACAAGACTCATCTTCATACTTAATAAAATAATAAGATTTGATCGTTTCATCAAATCTTATGTTCCAACTTCAGAAAACTTGCTTCAGTCCATAGATGGACCTGAGCAACCTACGCATCTTATTTAGACTCTTCTTGGATACAAATTTCTCTAACTATGTCATATATACATCCTCCTTGAGGTTGTCATTGAAGAACACAGTTTTCACATCCATCTATCAGATCTCATAATCATAGTATGCTGTAATAGCTAAAAGAATTGTGATGAATTATAGCATAGCTATAGGTGAAAAGGTTTCGTCATACTCAACTCCTTGTTTTTGACGATACCCTTTTGCCACCAACCTTGCTTTATAGGTCTCCACCTTTCCATCTACTTCAGTCTTCTTCTTAAAGATCTACTTACAGCCGATGGGTACGATACCCTAATGTGCATCTATAAAGTTCCAAACCTTATTGGAGTACATGAAATTCATCTCAAAATTCATTGCTTCTTACCACTTTTCAAAGTCTATATTCATAGTAGCCTCCTTTTAGGTTTAAGGATTAACATCATGAGTATCCTCTCCATTGATATGTCCCACATATTTTTCAAGAGAGTAAGATACTCTACTAGACCTATATAAAATTGGAACTTGTATACTAGGTACCTAAATAGACTCGGTCTCTGGAATGGTGCTTGAGCTAGGTTCTCCAACATTGCTAAACTCTATCACACTCCCATTATTTCCACAAAGAACGTATTTCTTCTAAAGGAACACAACCCTCTTGGCAACAAGAACCTTTTAGTCCTTGATATGACAAAAATAATACTTACAAGTTTCCTTGGGGTATCCCACGAACTTACACTATTCATCCTTGATTCTAACTTATCTTGGATGTGTCTTCTAACATGGGTAGGGTAGTCTTAAATCTTAATAAACTTAAGGTCGGGTTTCTTCCATTTCCATATCTCATATGGTGTAGACACTATCGATCTAGATGACACTCTGTTTAGAAGGTAAGCTGCAGTATCTAGGGCATATCCACAGAATAAGACGGATAGATTAGCCAAACTCATCATAGATCACACAATGTCTAAACGTGTGGTTCTTCCTTTCTAATACATCATTGAGCTGAGATGTCTAAAGAGGTGTCCACTGGGTTAGAATCACATGATCGTTGAGGAAATTGGTGAACTTTATACTTAAGTAATCTCCTCCAAAATCTGATCAAAGAGTCTTAACAATACTCTTTTCAGTCTAGTTCTCTATTTTATTATTATATTCCTAAATTTTTTAAAGATCTCATATTTGTACTTTATTAAATACATGTAGCTATACCTAGAGAAATCGTTAATGAATATAATGAAATAGGAATAACCACCTATAGCCTGAGTTGACATGGGACCACATACATCATTATGTATGAGTTCTAACAACTTAATGACTTTATCTCCAGTTTCACTAAAAGGAGAGTTGGTCAACTTTCCACCAATGTAAGGTTCACAAGTAGTGTATGACTTATAGTCGAATGAATCTAAGTATTGATTTTTTAGTAATTTTTGAATTATTTCCTCATAGATATGACCTAGCCTACAATGCCATAGGTATGCACTGTTCACCTCATCTTGTTTCCTCATAGATTTACTTACATCATGATGTGTGGAGAAATGTTTAGCACATATAAGCCATTAATCAATATTCATCTAGTGATGATCTTATCATCTAAAATTAATGAATAACTATTATTCTCATAAACTAGTTTATATCCACTAATTATCAAACATGAAATAAAAATAATATTTTTGATAATAGAAGGAACGTAATAACATGTATCTAATGTAATATAAGCTCCACCAGGCAGATATAGGGTGATCTCATGAACAACAACTGTAGTAATTTTTGCTGCCCATCTTGAGGTTTATCTCACCTCTTGCCAATCTCCTAGGCCTTGCCAGAATCTATAACGAATTGTAGATATGATAAGCACTCCCAGTATCTAATACTTATGTGTTATCATAAAAATTTGACAAATAGAGACTGATCATGAATGTACCTAAAGCTTCTCTAAGCTTATGTTTCAATTTCTCTGCAAGATAATTCTTGCAGTTAATGTTCAAGTGCTCATCTTTACCACAATGAAAGTACTAGCCTTTGTCCTTGGTAGGGTCTTTCTTGGCAACCATTGCCTTACTGGATCTGTCATTTCCTTTCCCCTTCTTAAAGGTCTTATCAACCTTCATTTTCTTCTTGATCTCTTCAATATAGAGAATTGACTTCTCTTTCTTGATAGTACACTCAACTTCCTTCAATATATTGAGAAGCTTAGGGAGAGTCATCTCAAACTTTTTCATATTAAAGTTTATTATGAACTCTGATAAGGAATCTGGTGGGGACTGAAGTATAATATCAACACATAGGTTATCTTTTAGCACAATTCCAAGACCTATGAGTTTCTTGATCTACTCTATTATCCTCGGGACATGGCTATAAATAAATGTCCCCTCTATCGTCCTAGCTCGCGAGAGACTCTTAGATATCTCATATCTCCCTGTTTCTTAATTAGATGGTGAAGATGGAGAGGGATGAAATTAGCATCCATACTCTCATGTTGCCTCTGTAACTTAGGAATTTGCCAAAGTGAAATCATCTATATACTTCACGTAGCGAAGGATCTTATCTTGGCATGCTCCTTCTTCTAGCACGGGTAAAATCGTGTCAAGGATATACATGAGTTTTTTCAATCATAAGAACAATTCTCAAATTATGGAGTCAACCCATATAGTTTAGACCAATGAGGCGGTTGGCAACAAGTATGTCTCGTGGGGGGTTTGCAAGCGATATATTTTTAACAAAAAATATGTAGCACAAATGAATAATATATAGATTTTTACAAAAAAAATAATTAAGATACATACTTCTATCTTAATCAACTCTCACTATTTTTCTAGTGAATCACACGATACCCTTGACATGTGAAACGAAAGTTTTCATCAAACTTCTAGTAGGGATTGAGATCAAATTTGCGTCTTAGTGTAACCTCGAGGGACTCGACCAATCAGACTAAGCCCAAAAAGGTAGGTAACTCTTGTCAACCACAATTACTTATGATTCTCGACCTGTTCGGCCTCCGAACCATCATGGTCTCGAGAGACTTGACCAACCAAGATGTTCAGTTAAGCCATCACTATCGTTACAATATGAGTCTGATTAATAATATACCTTCGAGGGACTCGACCAAGCATACCATGTCCTTAGGTCACTGGTGACATCTCTATATCGTATACAAGATCTCGAATCATGGAGATAAGTGAGCCTCGAGAGACTCGACCAACTCAACTTATGTTGTGATTCAATTTCTTTCTATTAAAATGGAAGGCCATATTACCATCATAGGAGGCTGTTTTTGTTTCAATCTCCTAATATGTCATGTTATATATATACATATTTAATATATGTATCATTATATATCACATATGTATACCACATCTGATGATCATGAACTATCACCTAACGTTATCAGGCCCAAGCCAATGGGCCCAATCACTCACAATAGGATCTATGTGTGTATCAACGCATCTCCATATTATGACTGAATCGACACTAAGAGTGGGGACGAGGGGGTGAATTAGTGCTTTTGTAGAAAACATTGGTTTGTAAAACTTCATTCAATTAAAACCAATATCAAAAGTGAGCTTAACTTAGAGTAAGTATAAAATGTAAGGTTACCTTTGGCGGTCACAAAACCCTAGTCGCTATGGTCCCCCATGCGGCTAGGACTCTTAATCGTATGGGGAGGCTTCTGCCACCACCAAGAACTTGTTGTTCTCGGCAATGCAGCCCTTGGCCAGGTCGAGAGCAACCAGCCTTGCTCTTGACTAAGGCTGTAAGTAGCCTTTAGCCTTGCCGCAGGGTAGCAATAGTTGCTACCCTTTTTCCCTTCTTTTTATATAAACAATTTTGGCATCAAATGACCTCAAAAGACCTCTCTATAGCACCTCTCCATAGCGAGCAAAGGTGCTACCATATATGAAAACTATGAAAAAATTGTAACAAAGTATGCAGAAAATAATTTATGCCTTTCAATCTCATCACTTGTAGTTTAAATTTCAATCTTTGCACGAGCAATCTGGCTTTGATACCACTATTGAAAAACTATAAAAGCATCACATGCATAGTAGAAAAATAAAATAAAACTAGTTTTTCATATTTATCACATCGTAAAACTCAAAAACTATGACTAGTTTAAGATTAATTACCTAGAGAGATCATATATCATTGAAACTTTTTGATCTAATTGGAGAGGATGAAAGAGGTCAGATGCTCTCCTCTCTAGAGATATTCATACGGTGGATCATTGCAGTGATGCTTCTCTAATCATAACTAAAAGTCTATAATTCTTGTGCACCTTCTTACAGCGAATGTGGAAGAAGATCTGATATCTTCTTTGTTGCCCTCTTGTAGAAAGGAGAGGGTGGTCGATTGAGAAGATATGGGAGGGAGGAGAATAGGAGGGGGCAACCCAAGATGTAGCTTATCACCTGTGTTGGTCGCACCTATCTCTTATTTATAAAGAGCCACCAAAATCCTAATGGATCTTACTTTAGTGGATATTGAATATCTATCTAATTATCTTAATTATTAGATTATTGGATCTCTATTCAATAATCTCAATTGCCCTCTAATTGGGTCTCATGCAAAGGGTTCATCATTATTGGGTCTCATCCAATGATAACTAGGGCTTATTAGATAACTCATATATAATCCTCTACTCGTTGAAACATCGACCATATGTGTGTGATCCTCTAGGCCCAATACCGAGCTATCCATGAGTTCTATTTATCAGAACTCTTTCTGACTCAATAAATTATGATCCAATAATAATTCACTTAACTTATCGACTATGGAGGTACTAGGCCACTGCACCATAGTCCCTAGATGGTATAAGGAATCTAATTCATTGGACTTGTTTATTCTCAATTACTGTGTATTTATAGTCCATCATCTATCTAATATCCCAAAGACCATATATTGGGTATGGTACTATCAGGTCATATACAAAAATCCATCAGAGTCTCACTCTAATCGGATTCTCTCGGGAAACTTTTTTTCTCTCAATTCGAACGATCTTGGCCAGAGATTTACTTGAGCGAGAGCATACATGATATTTCTTTTGTGATACTAAGAGTAGATGATCCTCTATTGATATTCGATTGCTTTTGTAAGATTAATTACTAATCTTAATAAACGGAAATATATTATACAAATCTATCTAGTTATCTTGATGTCTTTCTCAAGTAACTTATGATTGAGATTATTTAGGGTTTATGTTTAAAGATGAATCGATCTCATTATCGTGATCTCCTCACGATCCAATTCTCATTGCATAGATACAAAGATATCATAATATATATACAACAGACAATATATATAATATAAAAAAATATCAATAATAATCATATATATATATATATATATATATATATATATATATATATATATATATATATATATATATATATATATATATATATATATATATATATATATATATATATATATATATATCATCGTGATCGGTTTTGTAAGACACCAACAAAACAACCTTTCAACTTAAAAGGCCATCATTGGGATGCTAAATGTCAATTGACTCTATCAATTTATATTTTTGGAGTGACTCGTGAGAGTCAACCTTATATCCTAAAATAAGAGAACCCTTTATTGAGGTACCTCTCTACCCCATCCTACCTGATCAATTCGTCAAAATCAGAACTACTCTACCTATAGCTTGAATAAATAAGCTAATCAACTTCTTATAACTCAAAACACGTCTTTGCCTAATTGTTATGGTTGAATAATAAAAAAGTGAACCATATATGTTGATTACATAGATCTCAATAAAGTTGAAGGTTGATTATTGGAAGAAGTAACATATCAACCTCTCATTGATCCCTTAAGATGGATCATTGAGATCATGATCTCCTCAAAACATCAATATTGATGTGAAACTTTATGATTGGTTAAAAGAAAATAAATTATCAAAACTAAATTTTAAATCATCAAAAATCAAATAACATTAGCTTAAATGTCATGAATGAGGTTATCTTATCATATAATTTTTTTCAATACAAGATTATAACATCTTATGACAAACCACATTTACAACAAAAGTCAATATTACTTTATTAAAAAGTCTACAAATGAACATAGGCTTTATTGTCTAAGTAATGTCAAAGTTCAGTTGTTCACGGTGAGGAAGTTCTGTTTTCCTTATATATATATATATATATATATATATATATATATATATATGATTTAGTACTATTGAGATGTTATTTTAAAAATAAAAAATAAAATAAAATAATTTCAACAACACGTTGAGTGAGAACCCCTAATATATATATATATATATATATATATAAAAGAGATGATGAAATCAACAATCAAATCATAAGTTTTATATTCTCCTTATCATTTTATTGACGTATATGAAGAAGCTTTATTGAATGAGATAAGTTTTATATTCTCCTTATAGTATATTAAGACAAACTCATATCATACTTCCAATAAAAATGAAGTGATGCCTATGGTCTGCTAAAGTGGAGTTATGTTTCTTTCAACAAAATAATGGAGTTATCACATCTGATAGTTCACTAATCCTTGAATAGAATATCTCTATTTACTCTCAATAAGAAAACATAATCATCTTAAAACATAATAGGTCATGTCTCTTTTGGGATAAAATAATCTTATTAAAATATCTCAAATTAGTATGAACCCTAACTATCCAATTAACATGAACCAAAATCAATGTAGCTAGAACTGAATGAAGTTAACTTCTAATTCTTATTTGGTTAATTTAACATCATCATATGTTGATCTAATTTAGATCAGATTAGATTCAATTTAGGTCAAACATACTTGAATAGATCAAATCGATCTTGAATTACCTTGAACCAGTATGAATTGGTCAATCGAATTAGTTGAAACTATAAGGCTAAAATAAAGCGTTATAGTTATGGGTTAGATTGGACTGACTAAATAAGATATGAACTAGAGTGCATAGAAGGGCTAGGTTGAACTAACCTCAACGGGCCCTAGACTGACACATATGCCTGTCACAACAATTGGGTAGACGAGTAGTGGGCTCGACTAAGAGAAAGTCGCGTAGGCTAGGACATGTGGGTTGATTACATAGCTTACGAGATATATATATATATATATATATATATATATATAGAATGAGAGGTTATATAGTAAATATAAACTTCTAGAGATAGTAATTATCATACTTAGCCATATAAATTAAATTTTTTTTCATATATCCTAGAACATTCATATAATTTGTAATTAATCTCCATGGATAAGGAACATCAATTGTAAGTATAATTGACATTAAAATATAAATTATATATTAATAATTATTTTATAAAAATAATATAAAATAATTGATAAAAGTAATAAAAGTATATTGGTTAAATAAAAGTATAATAGATTTAAAAATTATTAACATGAGTACTAGTTTTTAACAAGAATTTATTAGAGAAATATTAATGGGGAAACATATGAAATATCTAAACATTCAATATACGCAAAAATCATTTAGAGGAGTATATAAGTAATATTAAAATGTAAATGGTAAAACATTTAGAGACTGTTTCCGGTAGATCTCGAGCCATGAAAAATAACGGGTCAGCGCACAGGTGGGGTTGGAGACTGCGCAGAGCTTCTCGCATCTCCAAGCGCCCAGTGCTACTTCCGTTCCATCCGACGGTCAGGAGCGTGCAGTGGCATTTGAGAAATTAACTCGTAGTTACGTTCCGACTTTAAAATGCCCTCGTCGAACGTCAGAATTACCGCGACGGGGACCGACAGGGGGTGAACAGGACGTGACGGGATCCGTTACATCGATAGGAAACGTTAATTTAATGGCACATGTAAGCAATATCCAGCTCAAAGTAGCAATTGAAGAGCGAACATAGCTGTGCCACGTGACATTTGATTCGATTAGCCCTTTTCACGGGCATTAATTAAAATCGCATACACAGTTGCTAACGGTTGCACGCCATAGAAACCGGGCAAGGGAGATAGCAACTGTCAGCACAACAAAGGGGCCCGCCAAATGTATAATATGACTCATCTCACATGTTGGAGTCAGAAAGCAAAATAAAAAATAAATATTTATATTCGAAGGTCTTTTCCCAAGAGATTAAGACGATGATTAAGACTAAAACAGCCAAATCACGTGGACGGAAGAGGGGCAGCGAAGCTGTCATTCGGGGAAAGAAGGGAACTCGCACGTGGTTGACACGCGGAGCAAAAAGACGATGACGGGTATCGGATCCCAGTCCCACCCGAGAAGCAACGATGGAGGATAAGTTTACATGACATGTATTATGACAATTAAGAGTAAGCTTTCCGAATCTATATGAAAAGGGGGGTGGGGGGAGGGTGGTGGAAGAAGAACCCAAAAGAGAAGCCCTGTAAGCGTATATGCAATGGCTTCTTGCTTCTTCTCTCCCTTCTCCTTTTATTACTCCTTCCTTCTCTTGTCCGTGTTTGCCTTGTTGTTCTGCTTCGAGACCAGCGAGCCACACCCCGTCGTCGACCCGCATTGGCACCCCGCGACCGCGACCTGGTACGGCAGCCCCAGCGGCGACGGCAGCGACGGTGAGCTCCACACTCGTGGGCCCACTTGAGTTATGGGTCGTGTCAAGTAAGGTGTGGCCAGTGTAAGTGTTACGTACGATGTGAATCGGTGAGCGTTCGTGGTTGGCAGGTGGGGCGTGCGGGTACGGGTCACTGGTCGACGTGCGGCCGCTGCGGGCGCGGGTGGGGGCGGTGAGCCCTGTGTTGTTCAAGGGCGGGGAGGGGTGCGGCGCCTGCTACAAGGTGCGCTGCCTGGACCCGGTCGTCTGCGCCCGCCGTCCCGTCACTGTCATCGTCACCGATGAGTGCCCCGGCGGGTACTGCGCCTTCGGCCGCACCCACTTCGACCTCAGCGGCGCCGCGTTCGGCCGCATGGCCGTACCCGGCAAGGCCACCCAGCTACGTGATCGTGGCGAGATGCCCGTCGTGTTCCACAGGTAACTAAAAGATCGAAAGGCTGAGCGCGAGAACGGTAAAGGCTTCGTGTACTTCTTCCTGCAATTAATGACCATAGTAATTGTGAGCTCTGAACATAGTCAGATCAAAACATTTACCTTCAGAAGTATATTTTCCAGGACTCCATGCAAGTACCCAGGTAAGAGTATCGCTTTTCATGTAAATGAAGGTTCCACAAACTTTTGGCTGTCACTTCTTGTGGAGTTTGAGGACGATGACGGAGACATCGGATCCATGCATGTAAAACAAGTACGTTTTTCTTACCTTTTCCGCTTTCTTTTGCTGTTATATCTCCATGGCATATGATCAGAATCATGTAGTATCTCACGTACAAGGTGTTTTATAGACAGAATTGTTAGATGAAATCTTACATTATGCTATCTATATATATGCTGCACATTTAGCAACCTCCCTGGATTCCTATAAACATTATGCTATCTATATAAATTGCAGTTGTGGCTTCTCCCTTTAGCTCAGCAAAATTAAGACGGCTCCTCTTTGAGATGATTGCGTTTATTCTACCACTTACAAACTATTGATTTTTTTCTCCAGCTTCAGATTAAGGTATTTGCCTTGTATCAAAGATCTAGATCTTGTAGTGATAAAAGATCATGTGGCCTCAACTCACATGACGAGCGTGGTCTGTGACTTCATGTGATACCTCAATTACAAGTCATCAAAGCACAAACAAGTCCCACCAGTCATAGTTGAAATATGATAATGGCAAGAAACCCAAAAGAACTGCGACTGATGTGGAATGCGTTGGCTTTGTGGCTGAAAACCTAATGAAGGCACTCAGCGGGAGCACTCAAAGCCAGGATCTGAGATGAAATAAAGCTGTTTTATTCTCCACCCATTTAGAACTAATGCAACCCACTTAAATCTGCACAATTAAGAAAGTCAATGCAGAGATCCAGATCGAAGAAGGTCTAAATAGTTCTATTCTCTCTCGCAGGTAAATTCCGTAGAGTGGCTAGAGATGACGCACATATGGGGAGCAAATTGGTGTATCATTGGGGGGCCTCTGCAGGGTCCCTTGTCAGTAAAACTTACTACATTAACCACCCGAAAGACCTTCTCAGCTCGGGATGTGATTCCCAGGAACTGGTCTCCCAAAGCCACCTACACCTCTCGGCTCAACTTACTTTAGGAGTAGTAGTTCTTGTAATGCAAAAGCGACTTGTGTTTGGAGTCTTCCGAGTAAATGTTGCAAAGACTTAACTCTCTCCAAAGGGGAGAGCAGGCGCCTAGTTTGATGAGGATTCCATGACGAGGCCTCTTCTGTAATCGTCTGTCGAGTTAAACTCTCTTAGTCTGACTCTGAGGAGACATTCGACTTCGCTTGTTAGCGTTATGAACGTAATACACAAAACTCGTCAACTTTTTGGTGAACCAAAAAACGTATATAGAAATCATCGACTAAGGTGGTTAATTTTACACTTCACCTACCGATTCAGATATAAATCCATTGGCATGAGATAGAAAAGGGGGAACAGTATCTTGTTACTTATTAATCAGACACACACCAATCATTTCCGAACACGTTCCATGTTGAAGTATCCAGTGACCAACAATAAATCAATAAAAGAAGATGTTTGCTTCAAGTTGCATTTACTTAAAATATTCAGCTTTTCAACAGCCTCGAAAGAAGCAGGCTCTTATTAATGCCACTAGAACTGATGCTGCTGGGGAAAGAAATGGTTTACCAGCTCAGAAGGCTGACAAGAACAAATGGGTGGTAATTAATTATGTCATTGCAAACAAAGTGAGTTGATCTGAAACAAGAATCAGAATCAGAATCTGCGACATGACGTCGATAGGAATTATGTCATTATTATATTCTCATTTTGCAGCCTACGTGTTGGCGGCGAGAATGTTATTGCTTCAGCTTAAACCATGTGGATCATCCAGGAATCACATACCAACTCGAGAAGGAGATTGAATACTGGTTTAGGTTGCTTTTTACCCAAAGCCCATATCTTTTCCTGAAAGTTAGGAAATATAGAAGTAATACATGTTGCTGTATGGTTTTGCTGGGGCTTCTTTACTCTATGAAAGTCATATTAATATAAAAGCATATAGATTAAATTTAAGTTTTTTTTTTATATAGGATAAGAATAAGATTCTCTCAATGACAAAAGAAAAAAACAATTACATATCAACAATCAAATATAAATCAGAAGAGTGTATAAGATTTATGTCATTTGATTCGATGTTAATTAATCTTATATGAAAAGTAGACAAACACTTATATATAATAATAATAATAATATAATAATAATATCTAATAAATAATAATAAACGCATGTGCAAATGTTTGCGGCTGGAATACACCAACACGACAACGCGGCGTTGACATTCAACTCCTCGAGTGAAATACTCCACCGGAACAGTTATACATAACATGGTCTGTAATCAGCGGCACTAGCCACGTGACCCCAAATGTTACCTTCGAGCTACTTCTTGATTGGCATCACCCGGAAGACATGACACCTTCACTTCGGGCCCGAGGCTCCTCCTACGCGTTCCGGGGGATTACCGGGTCGTTTGAGCTGTTATGTGGGACCCGCTAAAATTGGTCACGACCTAAATACGAGAAGATGAACGCCGGGTAGGTGTGTGCAGGTAGCACAATGTTCTGGCTTTTTAATCTTTCAGAGATTTTAACATGATTTAATAAACTGGTAAAGACAAAAGCCCCGAGGGAGGCGTGAGTTATCCGCCCGGTTGGTTTACCCTCTGTCCCCAGATCGACAGGGAAGAAGAATCATTTGAGCATCTCCTGGGAGCCCCGAAGCATCTCGCATCTCCTTAGCTACGCTTTCTTGTTCTCTCGTGCACCTACCAAAAGCGCGGATCGCATTGAAGCCCTTCAAAGGTTTGGTCTCCCTCCCCTTCTCTTTTCTTCAAGGACAAAAAAAAAAAGAGTTCTTTTGCGCATTCGGATGGAGATGATGGTGGAAATGGCGGAGCCGGGCGAGTTTCTTGCTTCCTTTCGCGGCTTATATGTGGTTCCGGCGACGAAACGGCGAGTTCGATGGGATCCCAAGGTTTGTAATAGCTACCCGCGCGTTATCCTCCAAAATTAAGGTGTTTCTAGGGTTTCTGATCGTGATTCGGGAGGGTTCTTTCTGAACAATTGTGTTCAACTACTTTCCCTAAAATCTTCTGCGATCGAGAGTAATTTTGGGGTTGCCGAGCAAATTCTAGGGTTTCCGTCTGTCAAATGGCAGGGAATGTTCGAATACGTATATTTTGTTGGACTGCAGCTGAAGCACAAGATTAGACCTAGCGTTTTCTGACGCTTCCGAGCTAAATATCGGTATATTTGGTGCCAAGCAAGCGCATTGTTCTTTGACTTGAAGGATTTGGAGATGGTAGGAAGAGAATTGATTCTGAGGAAGGAAGCCGCAGTGAACCTGAGAGAGGTGGCGGCAAGGACTACACTACGGGAGATACGGCAAAAGGGGCACATGTATGTGGAGCTGAGACATGTCGGGAAGCGCATCATCTTCTTCTGCACCCTTTGCCTCACCCCATGTTACAGCGATACGGTGCTGTTTGATCATCTTCGGGGGAATCTCCATGCTCGAAGGCTTGCTGCTGCCAAAGCGACTCTTTTTGGGGCCACTCCGTGGCCTTTCAATGATGGTGTTCTTTTCTTTGATAGTTCTCGTGAGACAGACGTGCTGTTCTCGAGTTCAGATTATCAAAATGATATGTCTTTGGTTGTTAGTAACAGTTCTGGGAATGACGATGAAGTAACTTCGAGGTTTAGAGTGAATTCAACCAGTATGCATGATGCTCTCAGTCTTGGTAGGAATTGCAGTGCGCAAAAGGGTAGTGGTCATGGTTCTAAACTCAATGGATCCCCAGATGCTCAACGTGGATTATTTGTAGAAGGGTGCAGAGCTTCTTCAAGATCTAGCTGTTCTGTCGCAGACATGGTTACAACTTGTAATTGGGCTGAGAATAGTTTGATTATTCCTGGGGTCTTACTTAAGGAGGAAATTTCAGGTTTGGCTGTGCAACACTTGGGAGTTGGGCAGATTGCATACAGAGTACAAGAAAACAAGGAATCTTGTGGTAAGATCATCACCAGGATATGGTGTGCTTGGCTGGGACAAGAAGGATCCGACCTTAGTGATGAGTTGAATGTGTCAGTAAATTCACAATTTGCTATAGTTAATTTCCCTTATGCATATGGCTTAGGTCGAAAGGGAACTACAGACAATAAAGATCTTTCAATGCCACCTGGTTCTTTCTTTGAAGTTGATGACACTGGGCACCGTACGAAGAGGAAAACGAAATCGTCCTCAGATCAGGAAGATTACTCAGAAGGTTTGAATGGTTCCTGCGAGTCCCCTTCTGGAGTTTGCCCAAGTTTGGACAGCATTGTGGCACATGATCCCCAACAGCTTGAGAGGAGACTTATATCTAGCAAGGTCGTCAGGCAAGAGCTGAGGAAACGGAAACGTTTGGTTGCAGAGAGAACCTGTGACATCTGTGGGCAGCCAATGCTCCGTGGGAAGGATGTGGCTACGCTACTGAATTGTCGTACTGGTAATTTAGCTTGCAGCAGTAGGAACACTAATGGGGTAAGTTATGCATCTGCTATACGCCGCGTTGTTCCTTTTTCTTTTTCTGCATCTGGGTTTTGATCGGCGACTACAATAAGTACCATGCAGGCTTTTCATCCTTTTCACACATCATGCCTCATACACTGGATCCTTATATGCGAGTTAGAAATGTTGGCTGACCAGAAACAGAGCACCAAAACGACTAGAGGACGCAAGGGAAGATCAACTCTCAAGAACCGAATTTCTTCCGTCTTTTGCCCGGAGTGCCAGGGCACTGGAGTATCCATCCAAGGAGAGGAATTCGAGAAACCCACCATTCCACTTTCTGAGGTTCACTGACATCGATCACCCCTTTCTTTGAACTTTTGCTCTTATCAGAGTTTTTCTGTTTGTTATTTAACTAGCATTGTGTTTATCCCATCCATGTTGAATGGCATTCGTCCAGATGTTCCTTTATAAGCTGAAAGCCATCGAGGCAAACAAGGCATGGATGAAAAATCCAGAAATTCTTGAGAAATGCTCCACTGGACTTCATTTCCCTTCTGGCTGTACTGAAAACTCAGAGGTTAGTACTTGATCTATATGGACTGGACTAGTCAGAAAATGAAATCTTTTCAGATTGATGAATGCTCTGATTTCATTCATCCCAGGAGAATGTTGTACCTCTAAAGTTACTGCACTTCTTTCGAGCCCAGGAATAGATGGCAGGCTTAAAGAACACAACACTGAAATGCTTCCATCTTAACCTTGCTGGATTCCAGCCACTGATGGATGACTCAAGTTGTTTTTGTAAATATTAACTTCTCTGTTGTACAAATTTTTTACATTTGTCTTCTAGATACGCTTGGGCATGTAGAAAGAGATTAGCCAGTCTGTTATCGCATCTTACCTGCAATTTGCTGTGAATGCTATTACCGGATGCTGGTCTTCGTCACTAATTGCTTGCTGTAGACAATACCATCGTCTGCACTTGATACTATTCCATACAACTACAGATGTGTACTTGGTTCACGTCATAGGCTCAGTGTTGCCAATCTCTTGATGCCATTTTTTTTTAGTGCATTCAATTTAAATGAACTGCTTCCGTGGCATGTGCCGGCCATCAGATGCATGTAAACTCCGCTGCATGGTAGAGAAGTCTACTAGTAACCAACAACCGCTATAGTTAATCTCGGGGTGCTTACGAATTCCAAGAAATATCTCGTGCACATTTTTACGAAGGTTGCAGAGCTTAATTAACTAGTAAGTTGTGGTAATAAATAATACTACTCACCAAATGCCACAAAAGAGAATTATCCGACTGCATGGAACTCAGCAATTAAGAGCTCGGATATCACAATTTTTGGGAGATGAAAGAATGATCTGATTTGATACTGCTCGTGGTGATACCCTAAGATTACAACAATTTTTTTTTTTTTTTTTTTACACCAGAGGATCAGATTCCTCCATCGGTGTAATAGGGGAAATTTGTACTGAGATTAGCCAACACACAGCATTTAATTTTGAGGATGACAGGTGCATCATCCTCGAATGCTGTGTAGGCCTCGAAAACTGCACCGTGTTGTTCCTTCTGTCTTGATTGTTGCAAGCCTGTTTAGTACAATTAGAAGTTACAGACGAACTTTTTCTGGGCTACAATAGACCGATCACACAAACGTTCTTCCCCTATCCCTTCTTGCTGTCACCCTCTCAGCCAGTGAATTAACTGAAGAAACAGGTAAAGAATATGTATTTTATTGCGATTAAATGGGTGCAATATATGCATTTACAAACTTGCCGATTCAGAGAGGTTTTTTATATAGTTACAATTATTGCCTTGGGCATCAATCGAGTAACAACATGAACCAAATTAGGGATAGAAGAATAAATTCCTGGGCGAACAAATAATAGCAGCAATGAGAAATTATACCATCAGAGAATTCAATGTTTGCTTGTAGTTCTTGTAGCCATGGATCAATGTCCTCTTCAAGTCTTCTGCTACGAGAACTGAGTCCGGGACACGAAGGTCTCCCCGGGGCTCCAGCTTGAGGGTACAACGCCTGAGAACTCCAGGGTCTTCCCGTCGCCGAGCGCCAGCCGGAACGACAGCCGCTGGTTCCGGTAGTCGGCGTTGGTCTGCCAGTTGGCGCCCCAGTTCCGCTGCATGGCGCTCCACGTCGACGCCCTCGAACCCCTGATCCATGCAGCCGTCACGTCGCCGCTCCCCCCCACGTTGGAGAACATCACCAAGTTGAAGTTGCCCTGTCCTTTCAGCGTGAACCGCACTCCGCCTGACCTCTTGCAGGTCACCCTGGTAAAGAAGCAGCAACAGAAGGAAGAGCTTTAGATGCGACGGTGAGTCTTGTTTGATCACTGCACGGAGAAGGTGAGTCGGCGTACCTTCTGTAGAGGACTGGGACGATGCCTTCGCTGCCCACACGAGCGATGCGGGAGAAGGCGGGGAGAGACATGTCGAAGTGACGACGGGGCGGGTCGCACCAGCCACCGTTGTTGTTGGGAGGACAGAAGTTGGTGGCGGTGACCGTGACGGTGGCGTGGCGAAGGCACCACTGCCGGTCGGCGCCAGCGTCACAGGCGATCTCGAAGCACGCGCCGCAGGCCTCGCCCTGTCGGAACAGCGCGCCGCTTAAGGCTGCCGTGTTGATGCCGAAGCCGGCGTGGAAGGTGTTGTCGTAACCACAAGCTCCTCCTATGAAACACGATCAAAGATGCACACGGATGAGGTAGAATGAGGTTGGAGTGCTTCAGCTAATCAGTGTCGTAAGAACTGAACCAGCCATACAAAGCTATGCTTGTTACCAAGTGAAGTAGGGTCTTGGTTGGCTCCGTAGAACGTGGCATGCCCCGGCAACCACTGTGCCTTGGCCACCGCCAGGCTTAGCATCGCGAAGAAGATGAGTGAGACCATCGTTCGTCGATCGCGAGAAAGACAAGTTTATCTATCGAAGGAGGAGAGAGATATATGACAGCAGTTGGTATGGCTTTGTGGCGAGGAGGCAAAGCAGCGTCGGAGTCTGCTTTTATAGAGTTAAAAAAGTAAGGGAGACGCGTCCGACGTCGGTGGTGACATAAACGCAGGGACTTGTTATTGCGGCGGTGGGGAGATCGACGCGGTTGCGTAGCGGTCACCGAACTGGTACTTTCAAGTACCAACATGGGCGGTAGGGCTGGCTGGTCTGCCAACCGCGGGAGTGCCAACTGTTGCAACACATGCACGTAGAGCTTCCCCTAACATGCATGGATTCTGATGATGTCCCTCCCCTCTCTCGGCCAGCCACTTGACGCTTGCGGACTGCTCTCAAAATTATCACGGAAGCAGCAGATAAGATTAGGATTTTTTTGGTATTGAAACTAATTGCACGTAAGACATCTAACACCTATCGACCACTGTAGCCCACTTTTTGACGACGGTGGCATGTTAAGAAATAGAAAATTTTCTCTTGGTGGTTCTTTCATCACCTATAAAACTAATGCAGAGACTGTAGTGGGCCAGTCACTAAAGTTCTTAGAAGCTTGAATTGATGTGATGTGACTGGTTTAACTGATTAGACTCCATAAATCGAGAAAATGAAAAGTAGCTATGTTCTTGCGGGAAACATACAAAGCATACCACTAGGTTTAATTGGTTCTTATAAGTTGTCATTGTATATCGATATCTCTCGGTATGTATGTGCGTGCACACGAAAGGAAAAGAATGTGGCACGGGCCAAGATGCTCGAGGAAATTAATGGTCGGAACGGGAAGTGGAGATTAAGTGGATCACACCGTGTGGAGCCCCCCCTCCCTCATCCATGTCCATTGAAATGGAAGCACAAATAGCGGTAAGGCAGACTGACCGCTGTTTCCTGCATGCATGCGTTCTTCATGGGGTCAAAATGGCAATGTCTTGAGCGCGCGGTCTACTCCCCCTCATTAGTTCGACTGCACTGTAGAAAGAACATGGCCGTGTTTGCCGCAGGCCAATACGACTGACTTCTTATGTAGCAGACGTTGCTCGACCAAGGAAAAGTCGTGACGGTGCACGCAACACTCGTTGCAATGCCCGAAAGTACATGGGCTTTGAATCCCACCGAGCTACGCCTAATTTTTAGCTGGAAACAGAGCCATGTGAGGAATGTTCACTTGTTTGATCGAAAAAAAAAAGAAGAACGATTCAGAAGAGATTGCATTTCCGTTTACTATTGTCTGTAATATGAAGAATTCAATTTTGCTGCCTGGGTGAGGTTTGTTTTAATTGTGCTGTGAGGTGCGGTGTGTCGGGCAGATGAATACTACGTCGCATTGCAGGTTTGATACGGTTGGTGTGATTAAAGTAAAAGTTAATTGGATTGGAAAATAAAAAGGTATGATCTTTTGAGGACTCAAACGAGTGTTGCAATATAAATTATACAGTTCTTTTCTTTTTTATGCGTGTCTTGATTTTGGTATTGTTATATAACTTTATATCGTGGTCGAGTCGTCAACACGGTTTGATCTTAACTCGGACACACAAGGTGGCCCACGCAACTTGTTGACGTCGATGCCTAAAGTGGATCATATGTGGTCGTCAGCTCTCGAGGCTATCGATGGTGGAGCAAGATGATATGCTCATCGGATCTTGCACACAGATTGGAGTCAGGGATTTTCCAACCCGACCCATCCAAAAATTAAGTTAGAAAATATAAGTCTCCATAGTCCTCCCCACCCCACCCCTCTTTTGCGTTGGTCATGGGGTCCATTTTGTATTTATGGATGGAAGTTAGTCATACATGACCTATTCACAACTTTTGTTGCTTGGACGGAGTCGTACGTCTGACCGATTGACCCACATGAGTCGGTATTGTGTGGCGCAGCTCGATCTTCCCAGATGGGGCCGACTTGTATGTCTTGTACGAGTGCCGACCGACCCACATGGGTTGGTGTCGCTTGGCGCTGCCCTAATCTTTCCGGAGCGACCTTGCGACACTACCTTGTACAAATTTGGATTGCTTGAACGTCCAAGGTGTTGTGCTGATACAGATTCACATGTCAGCTTTGAGGTTCCTTGCTGGCACTTCCACGTTTAACGATTATCACTACAGGGGTGATATCAGAATATGCCATATCATACTCTCTCCACTACCCACACACACCCAAACCCAACCCCCACCATCCCTCCACTCACCCACCGTCCCCCCCCTCTCTCCATCCCTCCTTGTGAGGACGATGGCCCGGGGCCTAACAATGCCTTCTTCTGTTGTGTTGTGATCGATAGCTTGATTAGGAACTTTCGTTCAAGAGTTGGGTCAGTCGAGTGGCATAACTTTGGAACTGGGCTAACCAAGTAATGTCGTGCTGGTATTGGACTGAACGAATGACGCTGTTCGGACACTGGGGACTAGGTTGGCCATGCAACATGACTCGGGTATTGGGCTAACCCAACAATGGGAACTGAGCGTTAGACTGACCGAGCGTAGTAACTCGACTATTGGATACTATACTAGTCAAACATCATTTCTCAAGCATGGGGTTGGCCAACTAACTGTGCTCATAACATTACTTGGGTGTGTATTTATGTGAGGGATGTTATTTGTTCGAGCTACACTATTCAGGTGGATGTTTGATTGAGCACCGCTGCTCGGGCACATATTTGCCTGATCAATGTCGCTCGGGCATATGTTTGGTTGTAATGCACAATTTGGGGTTGCGATTGGCCGAGCAACACTTCTCAAGTACAATTTTGGTTGCAAGGTGTAGTTTGAAATCATGACTGGCTGAGCAACATTACTCGAGCACGATTTTGGCTGCAAGGCATGGCTTGGGATTATAACTATCCGAGCAACATTGCTTGGGCATGATTCTAGCTGCAAGGCACGACTTGGGATCATGACTGGCTGAGCAACACTACTCGGGCATGATTCTGGCTATGACGCATGGCTTGGGATCATGATTGGTCGAACAACACTACTTGGGCACGATCCTGGCTACAAGGCACGACCTAGGATCGTGACTAGTCGAGCAACTCAGCTCGGGCATGATTGTGGTTGCAAGGCTTGGCTTGGGGTCATAACTAACCAAGCAACACTGCTCGAGCACGATTTTGGCTGCAACGCATGGCCTGGGATGGTGACTGTCCATGCCGGGCTTTTTTTTTTTACTATGATTTTTTTGCGGTAGTTTTTGACTCGATGGGAGCCTTAACTTTTTGACGAGTCTTTTCCAGCCGATAGGATTGAGATGCTCAGATGGGCTGTTCATTTCCCAAGGAGCAATAATGGCGAGGTGTGTTATCTTCCTTCTTATGGAGGTGAAGGGTCATCTCAGACAAAGGGGGTTTTCCCTAAAGATTTCACTACGGGCTTCACCCCTTCTCATTCTGCTCATTCATTAGTCTGTTGCCCTTGCTTCCTCTTCTTGTGCCTCCCTCTTTTCCTCGTTCTTAGGAGTTTTAGGTCGATTAGGATGTCGTCTTCTCCTTTCTTCTAGTTAGGAGGTGCCTAAGGTCGTGGCTTCGACCTCATGTAGCCTTAGGGCAGAGGTGATAAGTTCATCCTCGGGAGACATGTTCTTGATGAATGAGAAGGTCTCTCGACCCCTTGAAGCCTTGAATACACAATTTTAAGTCAGTTGTGACTGAGGAACCCCTCAATTGCGTTCGGAAGTGCTATAGTATCCCGGTTGATTATGAGCTGCATGCTCCTCGGCCCAGGCAACGCTCCTATGACACATTTTGAATGGGTTGGCTTGACTCTCGATGCACTTGAGGTGGGACCTTGGATCCCATTGCATCTAGTTTTTGAGGATTGCCTCGCATGGTCGCAGATGTCATCATCGCAGATGGCACCCAACTCCTGACACTATTTGGTGGCTTTCCTTGGGGAGTGTCAGGGTGCAGGGATCGCCTCGACCTATATTCTCTTCTTGTCGTGCTTTTGACTTTCTAAGAGGTGGGGTGGTTATTACCTATCGTCCCGAGTAGGTTTTAGATTGAGCGGGGCACCCTCAAACAACAAAGGGTGGAAGATCTGCTACTTCTTTATCAGCTACAACCAGGGTTGGGATTTTGGTCTTGAGTGGTCGTCTCAGGCCATCAATAACACCCCACCGAGCCTATCGTATAAAGAGTTTGAGTAAGTTGGGTGTTTAAAGGAGATCTTGTCTTATCGTGAAATTAAGAACATGACCAAGGAGTGGTTGGTCGAGGTAGGCATCAGTTCAGCTCTCAAGGTATGGCTCGAGCCCACCTTGCTCTTTGCTTCTCCCTTGTTTATCAACTATGGTTGATTTATGTTTCGGTTTTCATTTTTGACAGGGATGGTGAACCTCAAGGAGATGCCCCGTATCTTCTCAAATCCCCATCCTTCACAACTGATTGCCCATACATCAAAAGAACCGACCCCGAAAGCACGATCTAAGAGTGCAGAGCGGGATCAACCAAGAAAGAAGTAGAATGTTAGAAGTTGCAAGGTATCCAAGGCTACGGTCAGGAAGCAACTGCCAAATAGATCAGTGAATTGGGTGAAACATCTCGAGGTACCTCCTGCGGAGAGGGATTTGTTGTCGAGAGTGTATGTGCCAGAGGTCATGCACCTTCATGTGGAGTGGACTCCTCGGCTAAGGTGACCTAGCCCATGTCAGTTTGGGAGCTTTGCTAGATGAGGACGTGTGTGAAGGACAAGCCCTTTCAAGCTTTCTTTATGGCGGATCTGCTCGAGGGAGAATCGAGTGCCCCCCTCGAACCCCGTTGGTTAGGATTGACGATCGAGAGCAGAGTATTGTAGGATGGCTCCTTCGCTGCTGCATATGAGCATGGAGCACTCTACCCCCCTCTGGCAAAGCAATTGTACATTTCCACATCGAAAGTGTTGATAGAGAAAGTAGCCAAATCTCTCATCTAGGTAAGGGCATTTTCCTCTTCTTCTATGCTGAAATTTCCCTTTGACTTCTGACACAAAATGCTTCTTCTTTTTATTTTTTTTGCAGAATCAACACTGTCAAATCATCATGCTTTGTGGTTAAATAACATAACTGAAGGTCGATCCTGCGCTCAAGGCTGTTGCAGTGGCCAAATAGCGGGCGAGCGACTTTGAAGCAGAGGTAGGGCGATTAAGGTCGGAGCTCGAGGAGTCTAAGAGAGTGCACAAAGAGCTATGGGAAGTGCTGGAGGGGATCGAACGGTGCCTCACAGAGTCCCAGTGTCTGCTAAAAGAGTTGTGAGGGAAGTTTCGATTAATGAAGGATCAGCTCTTGGCATTGTCACAAGATGTGACAATGGCTCGGGCCAGGGCGGAGAAAGCCAAGGAGGCCCTTGCTGAAGAGACCCAAGCAGATCCCAAGAAGGCAAAGAGGATCATTGCAGAATACAAGGAGTTGCATGAGTTCCAGCTTTGGCTACAGAGAATGGGGCAAGTGACATACAAGTATGGGTACCAAATTACGCTGGCTAGGTTCTGGGCTTGGTACCCCGATCTGAAAAATAAGGAGGACCCATTTGCTAGCCTTCCTAAGGATGACAACGTGGAGATGCTAAATAAGGTTCTCTTATATGATAGCCGGGACCCACCGTCAGCCTAAGCCTTAATTTTGATTTTTGACAGTCAAGTCACATTTTGCTTTGTTGTGAAGTTTCAAAGACCACCTGGTGTAATTTTTTGCTTGAATGAATTTGCCTTTACTCACTTGAAATCAATGAATCACTTCTCTTGGATGAAATTGCCTTTTTTTTTAAATTTGCTTCCTTCTTCCTACCTTATTAGGGCCTTGATGTCAAACATAAAATTTAATCAGCTTTGATATATGCTAGGATCTCAACAGCTGGTTCTCTTCTTATGTAATGAGTCAGTAAGTCTCATCCCGATGATATCAATTACCCAATACTAACCTTCCTAGTTTGGTGCTAGCTTGCCTTGAGTATAAGTCGGGTCACTAACCTCGACTTTTCACAAGACCAACTCATTGACCTTGATATGCCGAGAGTGTCCTTTCTGGTTGTAAAGCTTTTTGCTACATTTTTATATGCTAATGTTTGGAGGTGTGCCTTAACTCTTTTTTCCTCGAGGAGGTGGAGGTTGGCTCCGAGCCCCTCCTTTGATGAAGTTTGTGACCCGAAGAGTTGGGAAAACCACCTTAATAGCTTCGGTCTCGAACACTAGGCCGAAGGGTGATTCCCTTGTAGCAGTCTTTGGTGCAGTGCGGGATGCTCGTTGAATTCTGTAACTGGCAAAATATTTTCAACTTTGAATTATTGAATTAGGTCCCATTGTTGATGATGATGGCCTTTGAGATACTGAACCAAGTGATAATGTTCTTATAGATGAACCCCTCGATATGTTTCTCAGTGATGGATGCCAAGGGTTCAGTTTCTACCCATTTTGTGAAATAGTCCACCCCGAACCTTCGCTATCTAAAGTAGGGGCAAACGAGCCAAGGAGGTCCATTACCCATTGTAGAAAGAACATGCACAGTCAATTGAAGTTAATAACACCGCGGGTTGATGTAGGACCCGAGCATGCTTTTGGCATTGCGGGCATTGTTATACGTAAGTTATGGTATGCGTATGATCGGCCAGTAGTAGCCTTGTTTGAGGATTTTGAAGGCTAGAGTTCGGCCACCGATGTGTTCTTTGTAGATGCCCTCATGGACCTCGGTCAGAACAATCTCGACCTCTGTAGGAGCTAGGCACCGAAGGAGGGTTTAGTTGAATGATCAGGGGTAGAGTTGGCCGTTAATTTCATAGTACCAAGCCTGAGTTCACTTGAGTCATCGAGAAGCTTGATGAGTCAGCTGGTAAAGTTTTGTCCTTTTTATAATGAAAGATCTCCATCCAATTAGGAGTGGCTTCGGTCATAGCTATATTCTGAGTTGGAATGGTTTGGTAGGGAAGCTTCTCAACCATCTCGGGGCATCTTCCTGAGTTTCATGTCGAAGCAAGCTTGGCTAGCGCATCCGTCTGCGTGTTCTCTGCCCAGGGTACACTTGTTATTAAGATGTGTTTGAAGTGGTTGTATGAGTCGACGTGCCTCAGATAAGTATCTTGCCATGGTTGCTTCCCGAGCCCCATAGTCTCTATTAACCTGGCCCACAACTAGTTGTGAGTCGGAGAAGACCTCGATTTCCTTGACTTGTAGTTCCGGGGCCAAACAGAGCACTAACATCAATGCTTAATACTCAGCTTCATTATTGGTATCTTTGAACTTGAAGCGAAGCACATGTTTGTACAGTTGATAGGCCAGTCCCTTTAAGATAAGACCAACTCCTCCTCTTTCATTGTTGGCTAACCCATCGACATATAGGGTCGATCTTTGCTCAGGGAGTTGGCGGTTGTTGCCTTCAAAAGGAGCCAACTCACAAATGAAGTCAACGATTACAAGAGCCTTGATGGTTGATCTCGAGACATATTGGATGTCGAAGTCCTCAAGCTAGATTGACCACTTGAGTATCCAACTTGATGCATCGAATTTGGATAGGATCTAGTGTAGCGATTGGTCGGTCACTACTCGTTGGGCTCTGATCGAGGCAAAATCTTGGTCGCATCTTAGGGGTCGACTATGAGCGATTCAGGCTTCATCTTCTTAAGGAGTGTGACCGTCATTAGGTAGCACTGTCTTGACTCCTAAGGATCACTTCTTACTTCTCTGACCCCTGCTCAGGTCGGGAACTTCATTGTCCAATAGTATGTGGAGATGACTACCCGTAACTTGTTAAGGGTCAGGTGACTGAGAATCATATTGTACGTCGAAGGGAGCCCGACCACCATGAAGGTAATCGTCACGATCTTTGACCTAGGTTCCTCTCTAATGGTGACCAATAGGGTGGTGGTGCCGATGGGGGAGATGGAGTCCCTGATGTACCCAATGAGGGCAGATGCCATGGGATTGAGGTCCTTCTCGGTTAGGCCAAGCTTCTAGAAGTTGTCGAAGTAGAGGACGTCGGCTAAGCTCCCAATGTCCACCGTTATCCTTTTAACCAAGGCATTGGCAATCTTGACTTAGATCACCAAGCATCATCATAGTCGGGGTACTCGGCTTCCCCCACCTAGAATGCAATCTCGAGTTTGTCCCTTTGTCACATTTTCCACGACCGCTCCATCATAGACCCTATGCCTCAATCTGCTTCTTCACAGAGCTGCAAGGTCATGGGGAGGATTCTCGTGGCTTCTTGAGGTAGCATGCAAGATGCCCCCTATGGCTGAGCTCCTCAATCTGGTTTTCAGGTCATGACATTCTTTAGTGTCATGTCCGTGATCTTTGTGAAATCGAAAATACTTAGTGCTGGTTACAGGTGCCCTGTAAGCCAATCACGTGAGTGATGACACGTGTGACACATTGTGTGATCTTTTTGCTTATGATTAATATTGGTATATTCTCACATTATATTATTTGTTGTATACATATTGTGATGTCCTTGGTTCTGTGCAATGAGAATCGGATCATGATGAGATCATGATAATGAGATCGATTCACCTTTAAACACAGGTCCTAAATAATCCCGGTCATAGGTTACTCAAGAGGGACATTGAGATAACCAGATAGATCGGTGTACTATATACCCATCCATATGATAGAGGCGACTGGTCTCATAGCTACTTGTGTGGACACACTAAGGATATAGTACATGTGCTAATTAGAGAATGAGTTCATTGATTGATCCGCTTATGAAGTACAAATCTGAGGCCTTTGAGAAATTTATGGAATATAAGAATGAGGCAGAGAACCAAATTGGAAAGAGTATTAAGACTCTTCGATCAGATCGAGGAGGAGTGTTTGAGTATGGAGTTCACCTATTTCGTCAGGGACAATGAGATTTTATCCCAGTGGACACCTCCTTATACACCTCAGCTCAATGGTGTATCAGAAAGGAGGAATCACACGCTATTAGACATGGTGCGGTCCTTGATGAGTTTCGCTAACCTACCCATTTCATTCTGGGGGTACGCTCTAGAGACTACAGCTTACCTTTTGAATAGAGTTCCATCAAAGTCGATAATGTCTACACCATATGATATCTGGAAAGGAAAGAAGCTCAATTTTGAGATTGTTAAGATTTGGGGCTGTGTACCTACGTTAGAAGACACAACCCCGATAAGTTGAAACTAAGGACAGAATGGTGCACATTCGTGGGATATCCAAAGAAAACTTGTGGGTATTATTTCTATTATCCCGAGGACCGAAAGGTCTCTGTTGCAAAGAGAGCTATGCTCCTTAAAAATGAACACATTCTTGGTGAAAATAATGGGAGTGAGATAGAATTGAGTGAAGTTGGAGAACTTAGCTCAAGCACCATTCCAGAGCTCGAGTCTGTTCAAGTACCTAACACACAAGTTCCAACTTTACGTAGGTTTAATAGAGTATCTCACCCTCCTAAAAGATATGTGAGACATATCAGTGGAGATGACTCTCAGAATATTAATCCTCAGACCTTTGAGGAGGCTATTATGAGTATAAACTCTGGGAAGTGGTAAGAAGCCATGAATTCTGAGATGGATTCCATGTACACTAACAAGGTTTGAAACCTTGTGGATGCATCTGAGGGTATTGTACCCATCGACTGCAAATGTATCTTCAAAAAGAAGATCGGAGTGGATGGAAAGGTGAAGACCTATAAAGCAAGGCTGGTAGCTAAAGGATATCATCAAAGATAAGAAGTTGACTATGATGAAACCTTTTCACTTGTAGCCATATTTAAGTCAATTAGAATTATTTTGGCCATTGCAGCATACTATGACTATGAGATTTGACAGATGGATGTCAAAATGATATTCCTCAATGACAACCTCGAGGAAGATGTGTCTATGATATAACTAGAGGGATTCGTATCCAAAGAGAGTCCAGATAAAGTGTGCAGGTTACTTAGATCTACTTATAGATTGAAGCAAGTTTTCCGAAGTTGAAAAGATTTGATGAGGTGATCAGATATTATGACTTCATTAAGAACGAAGATGAGCCTTATATGTACAAGAAGGTAATTATAAGCACTATCATATTCTTGGTGCTATATGTGGATGACATCCTAATCATTAGGAATGATGTAGGAATGCTCTCCATAATAAAGGCTTGGCTATCTAGAAACTTCTCCATGAAAGACTTAGGGGAAGCATCCTATATTTTGGGGATCCGGATCTATAGAGATAGATCCAAAAAGATGCTTGGCTTGTCCCAATCTAAGCACATAGACTCCATTGTCAAAATATTTGGCATGAAAAATTCTAAGAGACGTCTCAAGCCAATGAGACATGAAATATCACTTTCGAGAAGTATGTCCCCAAGGACTCCTGAAGAAAGGGCATACATTAATAAGATATCTTATACATCAGCGATAGGGTCTATCATGTATACGATGCTATGTACTAGGCCTGATATAGCACATACTCTGAGTGTCACGAGTAGGTATTAGGCAGATCCAGGTTTAGAACACTGAAAGGCAGTAAAGTGTATCCTTAAGTACTTTAGAATGACTAAGGATCTTTTATTAGTATATGGAAGAGGTAGCCTCTAAGTTGAGGGCTACACAGACTTAAGTTTTCAATCCAACATTGATGATAGCAAGTCAAATTCAGGGTATGTTTTCACCCTGAATAGAGGAGTAGTAAGCTGGAAGAGTTCCAAGCAAGATACTACTACTGACTCGACCACAGAGGCGAAATACATTGCTATAGTAGAAGCAGCAAGACGAAGGGGCGTGTATAAAGAAGTTCATCAAGGATTTGAGAGTCATACCAAGCAGCGTGGAGCTGACTCCCATATATTGTGACAGTGACTGAGTGATAACTCTAATAAAGGAACTCAGGTCTCAATAGAATTGTTCTATGGTTCCATTTGATTAGAGCGATCATGACCCAAAAAGATATAGTAATAAAAATAGTTCCATCCGAAGATAACATTGCAGATTCACTAACGAAGCCACTAGCTCAGATTATATTTGAGCATCACAAGGGTTTGATGGGGATCAGACATATAGGTGATTGGTTTTTGGCCAAGTGGGAGATTGTTGGTTACAGGTGCCCTACAAGCAATCACGTGAGTGATGGCACGTGTGACATGTTGTGTGATCTTTTTGCTTATGATTAATATTGGCATATTCTCATATTATATTATTTGTTATATATATATATTATGATGTCCTTGGTTCTATGCAATGAGAATCGGATCGTGATGAGATCACGATAATGAGATCGATTCACCTTTAAACACAGATCCTAAATAATCTTAGTTATATGTTACTTAAGAGAGACATTGAGATAACCGGATAGATCGGTGTACTATATACTTGTCCATATGATAGAGGCGGCTGGTCTCATAGCCACTTGTGTGGAGACACTAAGGATACAGTATAGGTGCTAATTAGAGAATGAGTTCACTGATTGATCCGCTTATGGAATGCTGTATGGTTAATGATACCTAATGTCAGACAGCGATTTTATAGTCCCAATTGTGTATCTGGTCCTTAGACATGAGATATCAAGGATGCCTTGTATGAGTACTCCTTTCTTTAACGCTAGATTTACAAGTTTGAAAAGTTCTAGATCTGATACAGTTGATTATCGGTATTGGTAGCCAACCTTACGAAGATAATTGAGTGTCAATAGAGGATCATCCACTCTTGGTATCATGAGAGGAATATCCCATATGTGCTTGCTCAGATAAATCCCTGGCCAAGGTCATTTGGATTGAGAAAGGAGGAGTTCTTCGGTAGAATCCGAATAGAGCAAGATAAACTGATTTCATATGTGACCTGATAGTACGATATCCAATATACGGTCTCTGAGATATTATTTGGATGAGGGATTATAGATACATAGTAAATGTGGATAGACAGGTCCGATGGATTTGATCCCCCCTGTACCGTTTGAGGACTATGACATAGTGGCCTAGTACGTCCAAAGTCGATGAGTCAAGTGAATTATTATGGGGATAATAATTTACTATATCAGAAGGAGTTCTGATGGGAGTGACTCACGACCAACTCGGTATTGGGTCTAGAGGGTCACACACATATGGTGGATGCTTCAGTGAATAGAGGATTGGATAAAGATCTAATTAGCCCATATTTTCATTAGATGAGACCCTATGTTGATGAGCTCCTTTATTAAGGCCCAATTATAGGCATAAAGAGATTATTGGATAGAAATCCAATAATATAAGATTAGTGGGTTATTGGATGAAGATCCAATATCTACTAAAGAAGGAGCCCTATGGTTTTGGTGGCTCTCTATAAATAGGAGGGGAGACTCATGGTTGATAGGTTGCAGCTTTAGCCACCACCTCCTATTCTCCTCTCTCCCTCTGAGCAAGAGTTGTAAGATCAGAATGGAGGAGTTTCGTTGCAAAGATCTATCATGTGGATACCACTAGAGAGAAAGACGCTTAACCTCCTTCATCTTTATCTAGATCTGGAATACAGGGATATACGATCTCCCTAGGTAAAATCAATCTCTCACATATCGTGATTTTTTTAATTTTTATGATTTTTCTCGTGACCTCAATCTTTTGCACGATGATTTGATCTGCGTGGGAAACAAATTTTTGTTTTGATTTCTGCTACGCATGTAATGCATCTACTGAGGTTTCCCAACACTTAGATTAGTCTCTAAGCTCGGGCGGAGTCATGATTAGGTCGGGTGCTTTGAGTAGCCCCTTCTCTCTAACTTCGAGGAAGATTTTTGTTTAGGACGAGTTCAATAGTGATAAAGGGGGACTTGGGATTGAAGACTTGGATCGATCGAGCTTTCTCTATGGGGGGTCCAAACAGTTGTCCCTAAAGCCGCTCCATGCGGGGGTCTCTTATGATCCTTGTTCTTTTCGACCGCCAAAGCCTCAACAGTGACATATTGATTTACGTGCTGGAGCATTTCAAGAACAGTCAATGCTAGTTGTTCAACCAGTGACCAAAAGAATCTAAACGATCACAGCCCCGTCAAAAATGCTTGTATGATTAGTGAGGGGTGAGCCTCTGGGACTCCTCGGATGTTGGCAGCAATGCGGGTAATGAAGTGGGATAGGGGCTCATTGTCTTTTTATTTTAGACCGAGGAACATGATCATAGATGGCTAGGAAGTTAAGCTTAAACTCCCTTGCGAGCTGATCAAAGGATAAGATCGAGGTCGACCTTAGTCGACTATACCATATCCTATTAGGATCGAGTTGGCACTAAGAGGAGGCGGGGGGGGAGAGAGAGAGAGAATTACTACAAGTGCAAAGAGTACTTGACTTGAAAAATATGCTTGAGGTAAAAATCGAAACTAAAAGCATCTTTCATCAAGATCCGATTAATCTTAAGATCGAATGAAGAATCTCGATTTAGCTATAGAATGCTAAAATAAAAGGTAAGTAAAGAAGGCTCAAATTTATAGTGGTTCTGTCACCAACTTGAACTGCGTATACTTCTCGAGTCCTCCTTCATTGATGCCCGCTAATGTCTACTAATGATCTTCTTTCATAGGTGAAGAATAACCTTTACACTCTCATTTTCACAAGTTCAAGAGAGAAACCTTTACAATCTTCCGCTCTTCCTTTAACCTCACTTTACACTTGAAGCACATAAGAGAAGTTCTTAACAAATTCTAAGAGTATTTACACCTCTTTTTCTTTCACTTTCTTGCTCTTCCAAGTAAGAAAACTTGAGATATTTATAGACCCCAATTTGGCTTCAAAATTTGGAGCCAAAACTTAAAAATCCATAGAATCAAGGGTATGGATGATACTACCATCAAAAGAACCTAGAAAATAGGGGCGACGGTGGCTGTACTACCGTAGCCTGGGGAGTACTACCACCACCCACCGATGGTACTACCATCAGGCAACCCGAAAATAGTACTTTCTCATACTGTTTTATACCCGAGGTGTACCTTATATTGACCCTTTCTAGGTTAACGAAATGTGCTCAATCATGAGCTCAAGTCTAACCCAAAGTGGATGCCTCTTGTTGAGCTAATTTAGATTTCTCCAAATCTAACTCAATTATAACTCAAAATACGTGATGCTAACTACGCATACTAAGGCCCAATTATAATCATTTCTATTGTCCGGCACGTCAATTGATATTCTGAACTCTTGGCGAACTTCTGACATCCTCTAGTGAACTCTTGGCAAGTCTCTCAATCATCTCCCGGTGAACTCCCGACGTGCTCCCTATAAGCTCCCGATCACCTTCAGCGAGCTCTCGATCACTTTCGGTGAACTCCTAGTGAATTCCTGGTGAGCTCTCACTGTATTATCTGAACCCCAGCCTAATGCGTGAACTTGACTCAAGCCCAACATCAGATTATATTACCTTTTTACTATTGTAGTTAATTCTGCATCACTTTCTCTAACATATAAGTTAGATCATAAAACTTGTTAATTGATTTCGTTATCAAAATTTAAGATTCAACAATCTTCCCCTTTTTTATGATGATAACCAATTGATGACAAGAGTTAACCTTAACTCTCCTTATGTATATGTCCTAGGATAAATAGAGCAAATTGAATTTAAAATAGCCCATCACTTTTGAATTCAAGTAGAGCATTTTGATAATATTGAAATTTTTATAATTAACCATTTACGATACCATACATGATAAAATTTTCAAAGCATTCATCTTCTTAGTATTATATGATAAATAATTTCAATTGAAAATATATTTTAATGATAAATACACCATCAGTCATGATACAAAATCCATCTTCTTGATATCACAGAAAAATTTCAAATATTTCAAAGATCTTAAAACATTTCTTATATCATCAATTATTTTATTTCTCCTCTTTTGTCATCGACAAAAAGAAGAAATAATCAACTTATATTTGAACATTTTTAAACATTTATTACAATAGTTAGTACATAAAGAAAGGGAGGGTGGTCAAAGATCCAAAAATCAAGTACGAAAAAAAATCAAATATTAAGTGGGGCGATACATATTCATGAATCCAAAAATCAAAATATTGAAAGAGAGCTCAAAAAGCCAAGAATCCGAGAGGAATATAGGAGCTACTCATTGTATTTTAAAAGATCATCTCATATAAATATCAAGAAAAAGCTCAAAATATCTAAAAAATAATATAACTGAAAATCATGCATTTGGACTTAATAAGAAGCCCAATTGGCAAAAATTATGAAATCCAAAAAATATGATAGCAAATCAAGCTCAATTTACAAATCATGCATTTCTCATTCATTTAGAAAATTTACAATTTTTAATTTTCTTCTAAGCAAATTGTTTCTCATCTAATAATTTATTGTAAGATATCAATTTTATCATATCTAATTCTTTTTTTGTTTATCATGTCTAATTTAATTATTCCTCATTCGATGTTAGAAGATTTATCATATCTAATTATTTTTTTATAAAATCAAATTATTCTTCATTTAAAATCTTTGTTGTTAAGATAGAAATTTAATCTCCCCCTTGGTCATTGTCAAAAAGAAGGAAAGAATATAATAGTATAAAATTAATTTTCAAGTCATTGATAAATATATATGAAAGGGTTATATAATGAAAATTATGTCATTAAAGATATAATATAAACGATCAATGCACAAGTACCAAAAGACATGATTTATTTTAATAAATCTCCCTCTATTTTGTAAATAAGAAAAATAAATCATAGGAGAGTAAATAATATTAATTCATTCAAGATAAATCTTAGATATATAATTAATTTAGATAATTCTTCTTAATAAAATGAAAGAATGATCTTGATTAAAAAACCTAAAAGTATAATTATTAAGATCATAAATCTTCTTTTTATTGAAAAGAAGAAATCATATAGGTTAAAACTGATTCCCATAAAGGATAAGTCAAGTGAAGAATTCACTAAGAAGTTCATAAAAAAAATCTTATTCAATTTTCAACTTATCAAGATCATCTTTATAGTTTAAGAGATTCATCAATAATGATATTATTTTATCGGTTTTTGAAAGCTTGATACGATAGAGGTATTTTTAAGAAGAATTTTTCTCTTTTTTCTCTTTCAATTTATGTGATTTGTTTTATACAAAAATTCCTTCATCTTTTATATTAAATTCAAGCATTCTCATTTAAAACAAAATATCAAGCTTAAAAAAAATCATCAAGATCATTACAATAAAATATTTTCAACCAAGTAAATTTTTTTGAACATTTTAAAACTAAAAACTAAGTAATATTTCCAAGGAAAATTATCAAGATTATTATAATAAAATCTTTTCAAACAAAAGCTTCGATAGTTAATTCCAACGATTTGTTTTTCTTAAGTGAGTCGAACTCTTTACACTTAGTGAAATGAGTTATCATGCTCATTTCAAAGTATTTTTTACTTTATTTCAAATCCTAATTCAAGATTGATCTAACATTCAATCATACAAAATTCAATTATATTTCAAGTCAATCATTCAACGTTAACATTTACATTTAAATCAACCAATATAATATCATCAAAATCCCTTTTTTTAGAAAAATTCAATGTAGATAATTTTTTATTAACAATAACTAAGGTTCTTCAGTATAATTCATTCTTGTACTAATATGCTCTAGCTACGCATAAGCTATGTATCATCGAAAAATAATCATGAACTATCAAAATATTTATTATTAATAATTAATTCTAATAATTTTTCTGATTATTATTGTTTAGGCTAGTGAGCTTAAAAAATATTTTAGATCTCAAGTCATGTGCATTGAGCATCCACCATTAAGTTATAATTTTTTGCTCTTAGCTTTTGTTTAGAGATAAATCTACAATATAAGGGGTTTTGATTTTGGTACCCATTTGACTTCAAGTTCCTCGTGAAAAGCTCTATCTAATTTAACTTAAGGCATTTGGTTGTTTATAGTTCATTTAGGAATCCAAATCAACTTACGTGGATTATACTTTCTAAATAGGCATCTATGGGCAAAGTGTACCACAAAGATTACATTTGTTTTCAGGTGAAGAATACAATGTGGGTCTTCTAACAAAAATAATTGATTTTTGATGTGTTTTACCCACAAAGCCAATATCTTCTTTGCTATGGACATGATCCTTATTAGTAAAGATTATGTTTATAGATTTATTTCATATTTTAAATTTTTCTAAAGTTTGTTGAAATATGATATTTTCCTTTCTAATTTCTCTAGTGTTTCACATTTAGTGTAAGAATTCTATGATATTGATTCTTCATACATATTTTCAAATTTACTAACAAATAATATATGTTCCTTCTTAAATCATTTATAAGTTTTGCTAAGCTTCTTAAATTCATCAAATAGTTCATAAATTATATTTAATAACTCATCAAGTTACTTACCTCATTGTTGATAGCCATAAGCATGAGATTCTCCACTTCTTTGTTATCTTCTTGATCTTTAGAGTGCTTTGGCTTCTTGCATTCATAGCAAAAAGTTATATTTTTTTTAAGTTCATTTTTATATTTTTTTTATTTTTTTCATGAATTTTTTTGGTTTTTTTATCATAAGTTCAAGATTATAGTCCTCATCACTCGATGTTTTACTCCAGAAGTCAGGTGTTATTCTAAGTTCAATTTCCTTCATGTTCTTTGGAAGGTGTCGTTCATATAGTCTCAGTTCAGTATCCTTCCCATTCTTTGAAAGCTATTCTTTTTGTTCATTTTTACGAATCATTTTATTTATTGATTACTTTAATTTAATTATACTTTCATATGTCATTTCTATTATGTGTCATATATCAAAAGCCGAATCACAAGCAAAAATCCGATTAAATTTATTTTTATCTAAAGCGTAAAATAAAGCATTCAAAATATTGGTATTTAAGGAAAACATTTGTTTTCATGATTATTCCAATCATTTATAGGATTGGATAACATTTGAAATCCATTTTTGTTGATGTTCCATAAATCAAAATCCAACGAAATAAAATACACATTCTAGTTTTCCAAAAGATATAGTCCGTCCTATTGAACAAAGGAGGACGTGTAATGCATTAACCGTCGTTAATACTAAAAGAGACCATTTACTTGCTTGGGTGTTAATCCAATTGAGTATAACCTACTCCGATACCAAATGTTATGATCGAGTTGGCACTAAAAGGGGGGTAAATTAGTGCAAGTGCAAAGAGTACTCGGTCTAAGGTAAAAACTGAAACTAAAAGCGTTTTTCATCAAAATCAAGTTAGAGAGCGATTAAACTTAAGACTGAATGAAAAATCTCGATTTAGCTGTGGAATGCTAAAATAAAAAGCAGGTAAAGAAGGCTCACAAATTTATAGTGGTTTGGTCACCAACTTAACTGTTGTCTACTTCACGAGTCCTCCTTCGTTGAGGCTCATTGGTATCTACTAATGATCTTCTTCTATGAGTGAAGATTAAAATCCTTTATACATTTCTCTTTTTCCCAGGCTCAGGAGAATAACCTTACACTCTCCTTTTCACAAGTTCAAGAGAGGAACCTTTACAATCTTATACTCTTCCTTTAACCTCACTTTACACTTGAAGTACACAAAGAAAGTTCTCAACAAATTCTAAGAGTATTGCTCAATATTTTCACATATTTTTCTACCACTTTCTTTCTCTCCCAAGAAAGAAAAATTGGGCTATTTATAGACCCCAATCTGGCTTCAAAATTTGAAGCTAAAGCTAAACAAAAAAGATACATATTCTACTTTTCCAAAATATATAGTTTGTCCCATTGAACAAAGGAGGACATATAGTACAGCGACCCCCGTTAATGCCAAAAGAGGCTATTTACTCACTTGAGTGTTAATCCAATTGAGTATAACCAACTCTGATACTAATTGTTAGGATCGAGTTGGGGGGGTGGTGGTGGGGTTTGAATTAGTGTAAGTGCAAAGAGTATTCGGTTTAAAAACTATAATTGAGGTAAAAACTGAAACTACGAGCATTTTTCGTCAAGATAAAGTTAGAGAGCGATTAAACTTAAGACCAGATGAAGAATCTTGATTTAGTTATGAAATGCTAAAAGAAAAAGTAAGTAAATAAGGCTCACAAAATTATAGTGATTCAGTCACTAACTTGACCTACATCAACTTCCCGAGTCTTCCTTTGTTGAGGCCCATTGGTGTCCACTAATGATCTTCTTACACGGGAGAAGATTAAAACCCTTTACACCTTTCTCCTTTTCCTAGGCTCAGGAGAAGAACCTTTACAGTCTCCTTTTCAAAGGTTCAGGAGAAGAACCTTTACAATTTTTCCCTCTTCCTTTAATCTCACTTTACACTTAAGTATAAATGTGAAGTTCCTAACAAATTCAAAAAGTATTTTCTCAATATTTTTTCCTCTTTTTCTTCCACTTTCTTGCTCTTCCAAGTAAGAAAACTTGGGATATTTATAGACCCCAATTTGACTTCAAAATTTAAAGCCAAAACTCAACAAAAAGATATGTATTCTAGTTTTCTAGAAGGTGTAGTTCATCCCATTAAACATAAGAGGGCATGTAATGCATTAACCATCATTAATGCGAAAATAGGCCATTTACTAACTTGAGTGTTAATCCAATTGAGTGTAACTAGCTCTGATACCAACTGTTAGGATCAAGTTAGTACTAAGAGGGGGGGTGAATTAGTGCAAGTGCAAACAATACTTGGTTTGAAAAATACACTTAAGGTAAAAACCGAAATTAAAAGTATTTTCTGTCAAGATCAAGTTCAAGAGCGATTAAACTTAAGACCAAATGAATAATCTTGATTTAGCTATGGAATGCTAAATGAAAAATCTTGATTTAGCTATGGAATGCTAAAATAAAAAGCAAGTAAAGAAGACTCACAAATTTATAGTGGTTCGATTACCAATTTGACTTACATCTACTTCCAAAGTACTCATTTGTCGAGGCCTGCTGATGTATACTAATGATCTTCTTCAATGAGTGAAGATTAAAACTCTTTACATCTTTCTCCTTTTCCCAAGCTCAGGAGAAGAACTTTGATACTCTCCTTTTCACAGGTTCAAGAAAGGCACCTTTACAATCTTTCCCTCTTCCTTTAACCTCACTTTACACTTGAAGCACACAAAATAAGTTCCCAACAAATTCTAAGATTATTTTATTAGTAATTCCATATCTTTTTCTTCTACTTTCTTGCTCTCCCAAATAAGAAAACTTGGGGTATTTATAGACACCAATTTGACTTCAAATTTTGGAGCCAAAACTTATTAGAAAGATACACATTCTAGTTTTTCCAAAAGATGTAGTCCGTCCAATTGAACATAGGAGAATGTGTTATACATTAACCATCATTAATGCCAAAAGAACCATTTACTCGCTCGGGTGTTAATTCAATTGAGTATACCCTCCTCCGATATCAACTGTTATGATCAGGTTGGCACTAAGAGGGAGGTGAATTCATGCAAGTGCAAAGAGTACTCAGTTTAAAAAATATGCTTGAGGTAAACACTGAACTAAATATGTTTTTTATCAAGACCAAATTAGAGAGTAATTAAACTTAAGACCGAATGAAGAATCTTGATTTATCTATGGAATGTTAAAATAAAAAGCAAGTAAAGAAGGCTCACAAATTTTTAGTGGTTGGGTCACCAAATTGACCTACGTCCTCTTCCCGAGTCTACCTTCATCGAGGCCTACCGGTGTCTACTAATGATCTTCTTCCATGAGTGAAAATTAAAATAATTTACACTAATTTTCTTTTTCCAGGCTCAGGAGAAGAACCTTTACACTATCCTTTTCAAAAGTTCATGAGAGTAACATTCACATTCTTCCACTTTTCCTTTAACCTCACTTTACACTTGAAGCACACAAAGGAAGTTCTTAACAAATTCTAAGAGTATTTTCTCAGTATTTTACACCTATTTTTCTTCCACTTTCTTGCTCTTCCAAGCAAGAAAACTTGGGATATTTATAGAACCCAATTTGGCTTTAAAATTTAGAGCCAAAACTCAATAAAAAATATACATTCTAGTTTTCCAAAAGATGTAGTCCATTCCCTTGAACATAGGAGGACGTGTAATGCATTGACCCCCGTTAATACCAAAAGAGACCATTTACTCGCTTGGGTGTTAATCCAATCGAGTATAACCACCAGCTCTGATACCAACTATCAGGATCGAGTTGGCATTAAGAGGGGGGAGGAGGGTGAATTAGTGCAAGTGCAAAGAGTAATCAGTTTAAAAAATATGCTCGAGGTAAAAACTGAAACTAAAAGTGTCTTTTGTTAAGATCAAGTTAGAGAGTGATTAACCTTAAAACCAAATAAAGAATCCTGATTTAGCTATAGAATGCTAAAATAAAAAATAAGTAAAGAAGACTCATAAATTTATAGTGGTTCGATCACTAGTTTGACTTACGTCCACTCCCAAAGTCTTCATTTGTCGAGGCCTGCCAATGTATACTAATGATCTTCTTCCACGGGTGAAGATTAAAACCTTTTACACATTTCTCCTTTTCCTAGGCATAGGAGAAGAACCTTGACACTCTCATTTTCACAAGTTCAAGAGAGGAACCTTTATAATCTTCCCCTGTTCCTTTTCACACAAGGGAAGTTCCCAACAAATTCTAAGAGTATTTTCTCAATATTTTTATATCTTTTCCTTTAATTTCTTGCTCTCCCAAACAAAAAAACTTAGGATATCTATAAACATAATTTGGCTTCAAAATTTGAAGCCAAAACTCACTAAAAATATACACATTCTAGTTTTTTAAAAGATGGTCCATCTCATTGAACATAGGATGTATTAACCCTCGTTAATGCCAAAAGAGACCATTTACTCACTTAGGTGTTAACCCAATTGAGCATAACTTACTCAGATACCAACTGGTAGGATCGAGTTGGCACTAATGGGGAGGGAGTGAATTAGTGCAAGTGCAAAGAGTATTCGATTTAGTAAAAATCAAAACTAATAGCATTTTTCATAAAATTAAGTTAGAGAGTGATTAAACTTAAGACCGAATGAAGAATCTCGATCTAGCTATGAAATGCTAAAATAAAAAGTAAGTAAAGAAGGCTCACAAATTTATAGTGGTTCGGTCACTAACTTGACCTACATCCACTTCTCGAGTCCTCCTTCGTCTTAGCCCGCCAATGTCCACTAATGATCTTCTTCCATGGGTGAAGATTAGAACCCTTTATACATTTCTTTTTTTCTCAGGCTCAGGAGAAGAACTTTTACACTCTCCTTATCACAAGTTTAGGAGAGGAACTTTTACATTCTTCCACTCTTCCTTTAACCTCACTTTACACTTAAAGCACATAAGAGAAGTTCTCAACAAATTCTAAGAGTATTTTCTCAATATTTTCACCTCCTTTTCTTTCACTTTCTTGCTCTCTCAAGTAAGAAAACTTGGGGTATTTATAGACCCTAATTTGGCTTCAAAATTTAGAGCCATATTAGGGTACGAGCGATACTACTATCGGCACCGATAGTACTACCACCGAAAGCACCCAAAAACAGGGGCGACGATGGTACTACCATTGTGCAGCTTGGGAATAATACTTTCTCATACTATTTTGTACCCGAGGTGTACCTTATATTGACTCCTTTCTAAGTCAATGAAATGAGCTCAAGTCTGACCTAAAGTGGACCCAATTATCTCTCATTGAGTTAATTTGGATTTCTCTAAATCTAATTCAATTAGGACTCAAAATATATGATGTTAACCATAACATACTAAGACCTAATTATAATCGTTCTTGTTGTTTGACACATCAATCGATCTTTCAAACTCCCAACGAACTTCCTAGCATCCTCCGTCGAACTCCTGGTGAGTCTCTAGATCTGGCGAACTCCTGGCATGCTCCTAGCTAGCTCTCGAACACCTTTTGTGAACTCTTAGTGAACTCTCGGTGAGCTCTCACTACATCGTTCGAACCCTAGCCCAATGCTTGAACTTGACTCCAGCTCAACATTAGATTATATTGCCTTTTCACCATCGTAGTTAATCATGCATCACTTTCTCTAACACACAAGTTCGATCATAAAACCCATTAATTGATTTCATCATCAAATTTTGAGATTCAACATATCTTAGTCGGGCCCCAAAGAGTCATGGGAAATGCTTGGCTTTAGAGCATTAGAGGTGCCATATAGGGCCATTTGGGCTCAAAAGGCAGCTATATGTTCCGTTGGGTCAGAGCCACCATTGTAGACCTCCAACGTCGGGAGGCAGAAGTTGAGAGGGTTTTGTTTATCTTGGATTTCCTGATAAAGGAGGACCCACTTCGAGCTCTTTCTTTGATTTATAGAACTCCTTTTGGACCTCATCCATGCGATGATTGATCAATCACATTTGAGTCCGGAGAGAGTTCACTGAATCAAATGAGAGCGTGTCAGGCTCAAGGTAGGTCGAGCTCATGCATCTAGGGGTGCTGTGTTCGGGTGTCGGCCTCGGGTTCATTGATCGCTCCCCGATCAGCAGATAAGTGTTTGCAGCTCCAAGATCTTATGGTAGGGTGATAGAGGTTAGTTGTGCTATAGGAGACGATGATTAAGGCTGTGGAGTTTGCTGAGCAAGTTATGGGACGAGGGGGAAGATCATTTGCATCATCCCTGTAAGAGCTTGAACATGATAAGTGAGGTCACAGAATGCCTTGGGTGAGATACCAAGCTGTTCAAGGTTTATTCTAGGAGGTAAGTATAACACCCCTTAGTCCCACATTGGAAAACTGAGAAAATATAAATACCTTATAAGGGTTGATGAGTGTATTATTAATAATTCTTGGTTTGAGCATTTTGGCTAGTGGTTAGGCCAAACAAGAGCTAATATGATAGTTAACTCATCAACCCAGGTCATGATATTTGGTATAAGAGTCGACCTAGTATTCGAGTATGGTGAGGGCATGATTATCTATTCAAATAATTTATAAAATGTGCCTTGAATCAATTATGACATTTACGCATGCATGTTCGTTGTTTCATATGTACTTCCGATATATGTTATTTTATTACTCATATCCTTTTGTATTCTGGTGTTTGTGAGATATTCTGGACCTTTATTAGAAATGGTAAAAGGTATTGTGCTTAGAGCCCGTGATGCTCTACCGGCCCCTATTGACTTCACCTAGACGTGGGTGGATGGAGCTCCTAGACGTAAGAGACTTCTGTCTGTTGGTCATCTAGAAATGGATGTATCATATTTCTGTCTTATCTCACTTCACCCTCTATGTCTTTGATATGATATCCAAAGCATTGCTTATGAGTTTGTTTGTACGCTTTGGATAAGAATGAAATAAATATTATGTCTGATATGATATTTGAGCTTTTGTTCCTTAATTGTTTATTTGATAAGCTTTGGGATTATTCATATACCATTTATATGCTTCAAAATATGTACTATGCATATTTGATATGTTCCGAATCATTTCACATTCCATTGATATATTATGGAACTCTTTATGCATCTTTGATATGCTCCGAAATGTTTCATTTACTACTGATATGTTCCGAAACATTTCATATTTTTGACATGCCCCTAACTGTTTCAAATGCCATTGTTATGTTTCTGAAATGTTTCATTTGCTATTGATATATTCCAAAATATTTCACACGCCATTGATATGTTCTGAAATGTCCTATGCATCTTTGATATGCTCTAAAATGTTTCATATACCTTTGATATATTCCGGAACACTTTATACATCTTTGATACGCTTCGAAATATTTTGTATTTTCATTGATATGCTCAAAATATTTCATTTGACATTGATATGCTGCTATACATTCTTACACCTTTGATATGCTCTGAATCATTTCACATTCCGTTAATATGCTCCGAGATGTTTCATACAACATTGACATGTTCTGAGATATTTCACACTAATGATATGCTCCAACTACTATTCCTCTACTGTTATGATCAAAGTATATTTTGAATGAAATGATTTGTGATTATGTATCTTAGAGATGCTATCTATGAATTCTTTACCTTTGCCTTTGTACCTGATATTAAGTTTGTTTTGAAAACTATCCTTCTTTATCTTGGATATGTTAGTCACTTGTTGAGTTCTATATACTTACTTTATTGCTATATAAATTTTACAGGTTAGTTTGTCACTTATAGAAAAGGTTATAACTGAGTTAAGGCAGTGGAAAGCTATGTAGATTTTGGGCAAATCTTGTTGGGAGATATTGTATAAGAATATTTTGCATGTAATGAAATATTATAGATAAATATGAATTGATGTATCTTGTAAAAAGGTTAGAATATCTCTCAGTGTGGAATCTTTGAATATTAAGTTTAACAATCATATGAAGTGATGGAAAATGGTTGGTTTTGCATTCATATAGATTTCTGGTAGTTTTTATAAGTGTGGTTAATGTTTTTGATTAAGTTAACTTTGAGTTTTGTGGATTATCGAGTGATATAGTGTAATATTTATAAACTGCATAGGTTTATGAATGGATGTGAATGATCTTTGAAAATGTTTAATTAATGTCCTCAATGTTAGTTTGGATCATAGGTTCAGATTGTTGATGAATTACAATGTCTTTCTGATTTATGATGGTTTCATGCCTTTTGAATGCATATATATTCGGGGGGCATGATAGCGAGTGCTCGGGGTCGTTGAATAACCGCTAGTAGCGGTTCGGGGTCGAGACGAAGGCGTACTCATCCACATGAGGATGAAAAGATAGGGGGTCCTCCGAGCCCAAGGGTCGGGGGCGCAGTTGACATCTCCTTCCCTGGGGCTCGTTTGGGTTACTTGGTTATGAGCATTCCTACGACGTCAGGCACTCCTAATGCCAAAATGTTATATAACTTTATACCATGGTCGAGTCGTCAGCATAGCTTGGTCCAAACTTGGACATGCAATGTGGCCCACACAGCTTGTCGACATTAACACTTAACATGGATTAGATACGATCACTCGCTTTGAGGCTGTCAGTAGTGGAGCAAGGTGATATGCCCGTCAGATCCTGCACATATATCGAAGTCATGGATTTCCTGTCCTGACCCCTTCGAAGATTAAGTTAGAAAAGATAAGTCTTCGAAGATTAAGTTAGAAAAGAAAAGTCCCACACCCCCCCCCGCTTCTGTTGGTTAGGGGGTCCATTTTATACTTACAGATGGATGTCAATCGTATGTGGCCTATTCACGACTGACTCGCGTGGGTTGGCATTGTGCGGCACCACTCCAAACTTCTCGGAGAGGGTCGACTTATACTTCTCGTATGGGTGCCAATTAACTCATGTGGGTCGGTGCCATATGGCACCACCCTGATCTTTCTAGAGCGACCTTGCGACACCGTCTTGTATAGATTTTGATTACTTGAATGTTCGAGGGGTTATGCTGACGTAGCTTCACATGTCAACTTTAAGGTTCCTCGCTGGCACCTCCACATTTAACGACTGTCACCATGAGGGCAATACCAGAATATGTCATATCAGGTATATGATTCAAAAAGTAAGATAGGCAGCTTCAACAGACTATAGTCTACATTGGTCATTTAAGTCAATCACTTGGAACTGCAGAAACAATCCAACTTGCCTGAGATTGAAGAAGGGTTAAGGTCCATTTAGTCAAATTTTGGTGATGAACCTTACTTAAGTCCTTATGATTTACTCATGGCTTAAATAACCCTTATTTTTCAAAAATATAACATATAAGCCCATTGCGTCAAGTCTCAGTTAGTAACATTAGAGTTTACTTACATGGTACGTTAACTCATAATAAACTATTAATATAATGACACACATAATTTAAATTTTAAAAAGGGTTAAGATCTATTTTAACCTTTGTGATTTTAGTCATTGACCACTTAGACTTTATGATTTACTCATGTCTAAAATAATCTCTATATTTTAAAAATATGACATACAAGCCCCTTTGTCAATAATTAACAGTATTAGAGTCTTCTTACGTAGCATTCTGACTCACAATAAATCATTAATATAATTATACATGTAATTTAATTTTTTTTAAAAATAAGATCACCAATAATGGCGGGAGGAGACATCGTCGTGGAAGCGACCACTAGCAGCAACACCAAGCCTCTATTTCCTAGTATGATGTCTATGCATGTAGCTCTCCCACACCAACGATGAGCTCAAGAGCTTTCGATCCTACCACAAGTGGATGTGCATTGATTGGTCCGATGCTAGACACATAGTTTGTTTCCTGATCCCTCTTTCTCCTCCTGGGCATCTTCGACCCTATCGCCTCTCACTTCATCCTCTCTTGTACCTTTACCCACTGCTGCGCATATGAGTTGGTGGTCTAGCTCTCCCTCACCTCCACCTCCGGCCTCTCGTATCTTTGTCTCTCCGTATTCGTCCATCGTTTTCTCTTCCTCGATAAGATGAACCTTAACTCTTTTTTAAGCTTAAATTATATGTGTCATTACATTAATAGTTTATTATGAGTTAATATGTCACCTAAGTAGACTCTGACTTCTGTTCACTCAGATTTGATGGAAGAGACTTATATTTTATATTTTTAAAAATATAAAGATTATTTTCGACATGAGCAAAATCCTAAAAGTTTAAATGATCAATGATCAAAATCACTTGGGTTAAATTGGACCTTAATCCAATGAATAATAGAGAATGAGGTGGAGAGAGAGAAAGAAACCCAAACTAAAATAGTAGCATCCTCTATTTATAGTCATGATCAACCACATAAAAACACAAAAGTATATTGAGACGCATTCGTGTTCCAATTTCCACTGTAATTAATGATAAGGTGATGGATTCATGATTTTGGTTGTATTATGTTAAGTCGATGTCCTCAAGCGAAGTGTTTGGGATGGACAATTTCGTCCTTATCAACCTACACTCCAGATGCAGCAGCAGCTCGAGCATCATCATCCTTCTACGAAAGAGGCCGGAAGATTCAACCAACTGAACTCTTTTGACGCATGAAACAATGCGAATTTGATGCTTTTCATCATCAATTCACCCGAGTTGCCAGTGGGTGTTCACCTGAGTGTTGTTTATCTTCCTTCAAAATTACAGAAATAGATGATTTGTCAAGAACCCCCTCATAGATAACAGAAATGGTCATCCATTTCTTCTGTGCATATAGATGATGAACTAACCCAACCTGGGTTTTGTGATCCATTATCATTTAATAATTTCGGACAACAAGCCAAAAGAAGACATTTTAGGATCCATATATATATATATATATATATATATATATATATATATATATATATATATATATATATATATATATATATATATATATATATATCCTGCAGGAAGTCTGTATTGGGGGCAACGAACATGGCACAGCTTATAGCTTACCGATTCTTGGAACGACATATACTGATAAACTCAAACAAATATAATCTATATTAGCAAGGAAGCAACAATGAGTTTGAGTAAAACTGATCAGGATTAATACATATCATATTATACAAATTCAACCAAAACCTAAGCTCCTAAGTTGTGAACCAAACCAAATATATATTCTTTTAATCCGCAATGATATAGAACTAACCTCTTAGTCCTACAACAAATTCTAGTCAATTTCAGAACATCCTCCTAAAGTTACTACAAGGTTAAAACAAGACAGGAGCAAGCAATCTCCATTGAACTGGAAGTGGAAATAATTATATCTTCAAGACAAACAAGGCCAACAAAGTATCACAAATAGACATTTAAATTTCAACCAGTGCTTCTTATTCTTACAGCACCAGATTATATAACTTAAAGAGCACATACAATATATACACACAAAATATATTCATTAACATTTCACAGGAATTTCTAATCTCGAGAAAGATGTCTTAAAACAAGTGTGGATCCTTAAAGACAACACACTTACCTCTAGACAAACATTTCAATAGATGTGACCAGGGTACTCTCTGGCACAGCTCCAATAACAGCATCTTTCTTCTCACCATTTTTGAAGATCATCATAGTTGGGATGCTTCTAATCCCATATTGAGTTGCTATGTCAGGGTTTTCATCAGTGTTGAGCTTATAGCATTTCAGCTTTCCTTCGTAAGCCTTTGCCAATTTGATAACAGTTGGTTCGATCATTCGACATGGCCCACACCATGGAGCCCAAAAGTCAATTAGAACCGGCACACTGGAGTCCAGGACAAGTGACTGCCAAGTCGCTTTTGTCACTTCTGGAACTGTAATGCAATGGCAAGAAAGTGCTTGGTTAAACGATAGAGTTAGCAATTCATCAAATTTATTATCATGTAAAACCGACAGGTATCTGAAATAAGAAGCTCATTCTCATAATGATAGTAAAGTTTAGCCATCGTAAAGTTTAGTCACCCTGTGCTAGAATATTGTCATGACAATAGAGATCTCTTATAAGAAAAACTCACTTGGACATACAAGTAGAAATCAAGTGTCTAAAGTAGGCAAGCATATGCATCAACTTAAGTTGTAAGTGGTTCGTCTTAAACTCGAACGAAGGTCTACACCTTTTAAATTGTAGTGGTATGTCGAACAATTACATCACAGATAATAAACACAATGCTTGGCAAATTTGGACATGTGATGGTTCTTTAGGGAATCTACTATGGTGGGTAAAAAATTGTTCTTATCAGGTTGTGGTTTAGGTTAATGTAACAAGAGGACAATCCACCAAAATCTCAAAACTAGAATTGTACAAAAGACTGGCTTTCTTGTAGTAGATATTTTCCCATTCAACTATGCAAAAGAAGCCAATAAGATAACTAAAACAACCCCACAATGTGTCGATGGCAGCAAAGCCAAATTAGCCATCAACAAAACATAACACCTTGAAGTTTGGTCTTTGAGAATAGTAAATCATCTATAGTATGGCTTTATATTGCTTACGACTTAATATTTTTTAACGTGTCTTTATCTAGATTCATTTAGTTTCTTGTTAAGGAATGGAATGGTCACTGTAGCACAACTCTCCATCACCGTTTCCTAGGATCACAATGTCACAATTGCAAACGTTTCAAAGACCATCAACAAATTTTGAAAACATAAAATAGTTACCCATGCCATTATCTTCTTTCCTCGTAGTTCCATAGCCTCTTTGTTTTGCTATACCCATCTGAGCTTTGGTTTCTGGGTAGTTCACTATTTCATTGTAGCACAAGTCTCCACCACCTTTTCCTAGGATCACAATGTCACAATTGCAAATCTTTCAATGACCATCGACAAATTTTGAAAACATAAAATAGTTACCCATAACGCAGGCAATTATCTTCTTTCCTCATAGTTCCATAGCCTCTTTGTTTCGCTCTACCCATCTGAACTTTGGTCTTCTACGTACGTAGTTCACTATTTCAACCATAGCAGTAACAGAACCCTAATTAAACCTGCTGCAAGAGTCAAAGGCCCTGAATGCCCATAGTAAAAGAACTCTGTTGTGTCATGTTATTATATGTCATTCTTGCTCCTCATGATCATATAACAGATCTTTCCAAAATTACTCAAATACCAAAATTTCAATGTTCTCCTTGGCTAAATAACTAAACCTATTAATATTCACATACAATTTTTCATCAATGGCTCACAACTAAACTAGTAAGACAAGCATATCGATATGCAAGACAAGTACATGTTTCTACTAACCTTTGAGTGCCACCCTTATTACTTAGATCTTACATGAGTGCCACAATCCTCAAACTCTTCCAAGTAAATAATGAGTATGAGTTACCTATGGAATTTCATAAATAAAGTTAAAACCCTTACCTACTGGTTTTATATTCCAAGTACTTCAATTTTTGCTTCATTGTTTTGTCAATTTTCATTATTGACCTTCGCTCTAATTTTGGAGATCTGGTATCAAATAATCATGGCCCTGAGTTGAACTTCAGCAGCATTAAAGCCCACTAGGTCGTATTCCCTTACGAATGCTTTCCCTATGAAGCCATCTTCATAAAAGAACAAGGTCTTTGAATTTTGTTCTAACTCAAAACTAAGATAACATGCATGACCACAATAACAATCAAAACTCGAAGCATACTGACAAAATTATGTTAGGACCCTAGCTAAGTCATGTCCATCTATTCAGGTTAAGTCATGTTAGTCAAAGTCAGTTATGGATCTAGTGAACCCTATCAAGTCAGTTATAACTGGTTAGAGTTGATTTTTATCTTCAGTTAGGATGGAGTCAGTTATTATTTTCAGATAGGAGTTTATCAGTTAATTAAGAGTCAAAGTTTAACGGGACTCTTGACAGATACCTATAAAAACGACTATAAACTCTTTTATGAAAAGCAATCAATGAAGAATTAGTTTTAGCCAAAAGGCAAAACCCTAGGAGGCAGATCCCCTCGAAGTGATCTAGGAGGCCCGATCCCCTCGAAGAGATCGATTATCCCTCTTTTCTACCCTCTTCCTCTACGATAGAACCCTAGGGTTCTATCATTTGGTATCAGAGCATCGATAGAATCCTTTGGGGTTCTACCATATGGTATCAGAGCCGCGTTCCTCGGCACATTTCGCTACTACCGTTTATTACTAGCATCATCATCCTCACCATCTCTTCTCATCTCCGTTTTGCCCTGTAATCTCACCATCATCGTCATTGCAGCAATATCTTACTGCAGCAGCCATAAAAAATAAAAATAAAAATAAAAGAGAAAAAGAAGAAGAGCATGATGCTCTTCCCTTTGTCCTATCGCGACCATTCTGCTATCACGGCCACACTGTGCCTGTTGCCTCCTAGCCAGCGATCGCCAAACCCTCGCCGCAACCCCTTTCTTCCTCTGCCAGCAGCGTTCCATTGTCGTGGGTCATTGACGTTGCCGCCTGCAGCCACGCTACCGCCGTCCTCCTCCTACGCCTCCTCCCCACGGCCTAGCACCACTGCCAATCGTTGGCTCCATTGCTGCTGGTCCCCTCCCTTTGAAGCACCAACAACGACGCCGCTACCTTGCTGCTGCCCACCTGCTGGGTGCTCCTCACGATGTCGCTGCCTCCTCCCTTGCCGCTGCTACCCTTGCTGCCGCAGCCGCACCCCTTGCTGCTGCACCTCCTTGCTGCCACCGCTGCACCTCCTTACTACCACCATTGCCCCTTCTTGTCGCTCCTTGCTCCTCACCCGGTTGCCGCAGCAACCGTTGCCCCTCCCTGCCGATGCCTCCTCTTGCTACCACTGCTTCCCCCATCATCTCCAACCAGCTTTTCGACATATTGGTGATTCTTACGCCGACAATCTCGTTAGATAAAGTCCTACCACATCTACGACGTAAGCTTATGCCCCTGACTCGACAGCAGAAAAAAGAAATGAATATTACTGAACTACAATCTTACACGATGACTACAGATGATGCATTTGATGTAAGGTTTAAAGCCTTCGAGATCTAAATGGAAGACAGATTTCAAGAGCTCATTCGCAAAATTAAAAGAAGCCGATCAGAGAGCCCCAACAAAGCTCAATGTGGTGTAAGTTCCAAAGGGAGTCGATATGAAAAGTATGATCATGGGCAGGACACAGGATACACACACATGAGGATGGAGTTTCCCAGATGGGAAGATAAAAACCCAATTGGCTGGATTTCACGTGCTGAAATTTTTTTTCATTTTCACAGGACTCCGAAGGAATCCAAGGTGGAGATCGCCTCCATTCAACTTAAAGGAGGCACGATCTAATGGTACGATTTGTACGAGCATACTCATGGAGAACCCTCGTGGGAGCAATTCAAAAGCGGGCTTTTCATTCGCTTCGGACCATCGGAGTACGAAAATATGGATGGACAACTTGCCAAAATCCGTCAGACCTCTACCGTACAAGAGTATCAGAGCATATTTGAGCGCCTCTCAAACCAAACCCAAGATTGGTTCGAAAAACAATTGCTGGGAATATTTATTAAAGGGCTCAATCCAGAGATTCGGTGCGAAGTTAAGGTTTGACAACCTCATACCGTGATGGCTGCCATATCATTCGTTCGCATACACGAAGAAATAAAAGCATAAATCAACTAGTAGTAAGCAAGCCGACAGCCCCACCTCCCTCCACTCAAATCCCTCGAAGACTTACCAGAGAAGAGCTCCAGGAAAGATCAGCAAAAAGGTTGTGCTAGCATTGTGATGAAAAATGGAGTATAGGACATCGATGCAAACAGGGCCATCTTCTGATGATAGAACCAATTAAAGAGGAACCAGAGAATGATGACGGGGACTCTGATTGAGAAGGTACGGATTCCGACATCGCTATTGGACCTTTTATACAAACTGTACATGCAATAGTAGGCTACTCTAACCTGTAAACCATGAAAATTAAGGAAATTTTGAAACAATAGCCTGTTACTATTTTAGTTGATATTGGTAGCAGTAACAATTTCATGGGCAGAAGGCTTATTGACCAATTGACCTATCAAATTGAAGACTGTGACAGATTTGAAGTCAAGGTTGCTGATGGTCGAATTGTAACTTGTAATAGTAAGTACTCAAAAATCAAACTGATGGTACAGGGCCAAGAACTGCGGGTGGATTTCTTTTTAATACCCTTGGAGGACATCGAAATAGTGCTTGGAATTGAATGGTTGTCAACTTTAGGTGATGTCACCTGGAATCTTTCTAAACTAATTATGAAGTTTTTTATTAATGGAAAGCAGGTGATCCTCAAAGGAAAACGTGAAAGCAAGATCACAACTGCCAGTAACCATCGAATGGAGAGGCTTCCTCACAAGACTTCAATGACGGCTGCACCAGAAGGCCGATCTATTGCTTACACAAAGTGGAGACATTATTTAATTGATCAAAAGATTATGGCAAATATCTTGGACCGAAATACCCCCGAAGTTCGATATTGCTCAGTCTTGAAGACAAAGCAAATTTGAAGAGGGCGGGTCTGTTAGGACCCTAGCTAAGTCGAGTCCATCTATTCAAATTAAGTCATGTTAGTCAGAATCAGTTATGAGTCAGTTATGAGTCAGTTATGGGTCTGTTAAGACCCTAGTCAGTTATGGATCGGGTGAACTCTATCTAGTCAGTTATGGGTCGGGTGAATTCTATCAAGTCAGTTATAAGTGATTAGAGTTGGTTTTTATCTTCGGTTAGGATGGAGTCAGTTATTGTTTTCAGTTAGGAGTTTATCGAGTCCAAGTTTAGGATGTGTGATCCCCTCGAAGAGATCGATTATCCCTCTTTTCTACCCTCTTCCTCCACGATAGAACCCTAGTGTTCTATCATTTGATATCAGAGCATCGATAGAATCATTTGCGGTTCTATCAAATTAGCACCATTTAATGTCAGATTTTGATATCAATAAAAATACATTTTCAGATCTTGACATCATTGCAACCAGTCGTCGACCTATTTTTGAAATCATCAGAAGACATAATCCTCTCAACATTACATAATGATCTGAAAATGGGTCACTATAAGACTTCCTCAAACTTCTCATGGAATAGGACACGAGTTATCTCCACATGGTACTTACATACCCTACTTGGCTTCACCTTGTTCATTTTGGAAGAACCAACTGTCAAATTTTAGATAACATGTGTAAATTATTGTTACTTATAATTAGCCAGTCCACATTCATCATAGGATGATATCAAGGGCACAATCTGTAATGTTGAAGCAATCTATCTTCCACCATAAGATGGGAAACTATAACAGATAAGAGGGATGGTCTTCTGCATTGAATATATGAACAAACAATGACGTTGGCAGGACAAGCAGCCTTTCCTCTTCCTTCGGTTATCTTCCTTCGGTTATTTTCTTTATTGATCATCTTCAAGAAAGACACCCTAAACCCTAGAAAAGAAACCAATGAGCACTTGAAGACTGAGGAATGAAATAGGAAGAAGGAACCGTTACGCTGGACTGCCGTCTTCTGTGCCTCACAGACCACGGCTCCCCTCGATCTCGGCGCCGCTGCAGCCGGCTTGACCCTCGGGTTCGGGGAAAGGGAAGCGCACCTGAGGCCCGTGAACCTTGGAAGCAGCCCCAACCTGCGGCGGCCGAGTGGCGAGGGAACGGAGGCCACGGCCGCCGCCCTAGGCGCAGACGCGGAAGCCACACCACGAAAAGGGTGGGTGACCGCGAACGACTCGACGACGGTGGCGGCCATCGGGAAGGAGAAAGAGGAAGTAGGTGGTGCGATGGAAGGATCGAAGGGTCGTAACCAAGAGTGGCTGCTCTCCACTTATGAAGAGGAAAGGAAGTATCGAGAACATGTGAAGGGGATTTGGAGCGGGCAAACGAATGGATAGAGGAAGCAGTCGCTGCGGTGATACAATCGCACAACAACAACCATTAAAAAGAAAATAAAACGCAAAAAAAAAAATCAATTTATCAAATAAAATCCCCATAGTTATTTTTTACGTAATGGCATCCGTTATAATCATATTTACTTAGGAATATTTTGTTAATATTAAATTTATCATCAGAAAGTATTTGAATCTGTTTGAGTCAATGAATGAATGAAACAATTGAGATCAATTCCTTAAACTGTCCTCCTTTATCTTCTCCTCCTTTTTATCTATATCTTTTTCCTCCTAATAAATTGAATTACGCCCGTTCATATAATCTATATAAACCAAATTCTATAATACATTACTTAAAATTATTAAAATTTATTAAATTCTTTATTAAAATTATGTTATAGTAAAGTTGTGAAATTTTGATGTCGTTCACATGATACACTTGAAAATGAACTCACTCTTTCACATAACATAACAAAGTTTATGACAAGTTCGATAATTATATATCTTAAATTTATCCTAAAATTAAAAAAAAAATTATAATCCCCATTAGAATCATATTCTTTTGAGATTGTGAAAGTTTAAAATAGTTTGACCGAAACTGATCATGTTATAACTTAAAAATAAATAGAATTACATTAGGTCACATAGTGTACCCAAACACATAAAGTTTGACAATTAATTATCTTAAAATCATCATAAAAAATATTTTTTGTTAGAATCATATTCTAATAGCATTGTGAAAATTTAAGATGGTTTGATAGAAGTTAAGCTGTTACATTTGAAGATGAACTGAATTAAACTTGTACATATAACATATAAAAAAAAGGCTAAATTTAATAATTAATTACTCCAAATTTATCATGAAATGAAGATCATTAAAATCATAATCTTATATAATTTTGACAGTTTGATATAGTTTTGACCGAAATTAACCCATTATGAATTAAAATTACACTCGTTCATAAAAGCTATCAAAAAATATATCAAATTTGATAATTAGATACTCTAAAATTATAAAAAATATATATGTATATTAAAATTTTAGTAAGAATTGTGTTCTAATAGAATTATGAAAGTTCAAGACCTTTTGGTGGAAATTAACTGTTATACTTAAAAATATACTGAAATACACTCATTAACAATACGTATCAAATTAAACAGGATAAGTTATAGGAGAGGGAGGAGTAGAAGGTGACAGATGTGGAGGAGTGGGCAAGGTAACTTGGAGGTGTATACTTTGGTAATATGGAATTTTATAAGATTAGATTGAACAAATTCAATAGAAAAAAAAAATCGGGTCATGAATTTTTGTATTGGGTCTGATGTCATTTAAGTTAAAAAATAATGATATTTTCATCCAAATGAGAAAAAAATGATCCTTAGGTAAAAAGGATTATGAGGATAAACATTCTGTAAAAATAATCAATAGTGAAATGTTTTTCGATAAATTACGCAAAAGAATTAAAATATAAAAAAATTATATAACAAATAAATACAATTGAACCAAATTTCAATATGCTAAAATGTATTTTATGGTTTGAATAAACGATGGATAACAATAATGGTCCTCCCCATTTGCTCGTCACTAATGCTCGTATAGACGATGCCTAATACTCGCGGATACAGACGATGCACATGGCGAAGGTCTTCTTTTGGTGTTGCTCTTAAGCCGTGTATAGAACTTCAACTGCTTTCTTATTTTTGTTATGATCATACTATTTTATGATGATGATTGCTGCCATGTTTATCTTGCTAAACATCTGATCAAACACATGGTATTTTAATACGGTCAAACATCATTGTTTAGATGGATATAGTATTTTATTAAGGTCATCCCATCAATCATACAATAGTGAAGGTTTTATGACAACCTTAATATTGATAGATCAAACTTTGATAATTTATTTGATCATCGATTAGGATTTCATCTTCTCACTTATCTTTTGCAAGAAAAAAAAAATTATGGATACATGAATATTTTATGGAAATAAGTAAACACCATGGAGTTCCTTACATGAATGACATTACTCGTGACTTAAGGCAAGAAAATTTAATCGAGGAAGCAAATAAAACTGATTTATATCAACTTAGGAATCGAGATTTCAAAAATTTCTCACTTCCTATTCTAAGTTTATTAAATTAATTTTTTATTTATTTAAATTATAACACGTAACCGCCGTGTTTATCGTCATCCCACAAGGTAGAGTCGCCACGTAAGTCACGCGTCTCTAATGCGAACTCGGATTAGGCTTCCACCTAAAAATTGCGGATACATATAATAAATATATTTCGCCAAATGACAATGATTTCATGTCTACTCGGAACTGGGAATTCATCTCGACTCTCCCACGCTTTCGAGTTGCCTCGTCCCTCAAGTCGACAAATCGTCTCCCGATCTCTCGCCTCAATGTCGGCCCTCCGCAGAAACCTCGCTCGGCGATTCACCTCCCTTCTCTGCCCATTCCCCACGGCCACACCCGCTTCCGTCCAGGCCGCTCCGGATGGGGACCACTCCCTTCTTTGCCGATCCTCCTTCCAGAAGCGGCCGTTCTTCCAGCCGCCGCTGCCGCCGGACCGCACCGAGATGCCCGTCTGGGGCGACCGTCGACTCGCCGAGCGGATCCGCGGCCTGTGCCCGAACAGGATCCGCCTCGACGAGAAGCGGGTGTCGTTGGAGGAGATAAAGAAGGTGGTGAGGGCGTCTCAGGTGGCGGCGGCGCGGGAGAGGCTGGGGGCGACCGGCAAGAGCAGCGTCCCGGACCGGGAGTTCGTCCGGATCTGCTGTGAGTCGTCGAGTAGCGAGCAGGGTTTTGAGATCGCGCGATCTTTGGACGAGTCGGGGAGTTGTGATAGTTATTTGTACCGACTTCCTAAGGCCCGAAGAGGTACATAATTCTCCTGCTTGTTTGTGTGCTCACTTCAATTTTTGTTCTTCATTAAAGAAATTGTCTGAATTCGAAGTTTTTTTTGGTTAATTATAGATAAATCCCTTCTACTTTTGACTCTATGAATATTATGATTTTTTATTATTAAAATTTGCATCAGGATCCTCAATGTGAAACAATTGAACCTATTTTTCCTCATATCATCACACAAAAAACATAACCCATCCCAGATTATTGATCTTGTGAATGATAAAATGATCATTTAAGTTAATACATCGTCTATCAGTTCATCTCTATTTTATGTTATTATGTGATCCTATTTAATTAAGTAATATATAGTGATATGATTAAATTTTGATTATGATTATTAATCAATAAAGAAAAAGTTCAATTAAAGTAATATTTCTTAGTAGATGTTCTTGATAAAAAAAATTCTCCTAATTACTTATCCTAGACTTATTCTCGCTTATAAATAAATAGGAACTTCTAGGGACACACTAACGAAAATAATAAAGAACGATTATGTGAATGATAGAAACACATGACATAGTTAAGAGATTATAGATTTTTTCTCTATCTCTCTTAGTTACGTAAACTAGTCATTGAGAGATTATAGTTTCTCTCTCATGTTCTTGTGTTCCTAAAATCATTGATCATAGTGGTCCTATGAAAAGATAGGAAGAGAGAAGAATATTAGTCTAGTTCCCTTTACATATTGGCATTATCGTAGATCTTAGATTCGATGATGATGCGCTCGTAGATCAAATAAAGGTTTTTTCAAAATAGCAGCATCAAAAGATACACATCATAATAATCTTTTAGATTCATTATTATTTGATTTCAAATTTTGACATGAAAGTTTTTTCCACATAACAGATATCATATTATGGATTTTATGCTAACAATTGGTATCAGAGTTATGATTTTAAAATCAAATATTTTGGATCTATTTGTTAGCATCTTTCGTGTTAGGCGATATGATTACTGTAACAACTTTTAGCATATTAGCTAAGCTGTTGAGGGAAATCCTCAACAGTCTAATTCTTTCAATATTTTATTCTCTTATATAAATATGTACAAATAAAGAATAGATGATGTACTTCTTTTCTTTGTTTCAATAATCTTTCCTTAGTTTTTATCATGGTATCAGAGTCGCTTATGTAGAATAAGCAGTATTCTCGCTGTTAAACGACATCGATTCTCTATTGCATTCGGCCGCGAGCAACAACTATAGCCGCTACCTCTACCATTGAGGCACCACCGCGACCAGAAAGCCACCTGTGCCCTCCTCTCCAACCGGACCCGCAGCTCTAGGTGCAAAGGAACTCCTTCACCGGTGAAGCTACGTTCTTCTCTCTACGACTTCCCCAGCTACTGTACCATCACCGATCCCTAGTTCAAGGCCAGAGTAGAGTAGCCGCTGGCGCCCATCACCTTTGACTGCCCTGTTGCTCCTCTATCCCCTGTGTGCCACTACCACGTAGCCGCAACCCTATTCCTCTATTGGACAACACATTGTCGCATCTTCTGATTGCTTCTTCCACGCAAAGCAACAAACCAGAGGCCTTTATACTTCCTCCGATGATGACTTTGCTGACGATCTTTGTCCAACTGCGCCTTTCCTCTGCCGATGGAACCTACAAGATCGGCATCGACCTCCCAGCATTGTCTCTTCTTCTACTGCTTGTGAAGCTGGCTAAGGTCCTCGATCTTAGGCGCACTCTCGTCGCCCCATCAAGCTTGGTGAGACCCTTCTAACCCACCACCTGCATCTTCTATCAGGTTCCGAACTCGGCGCCATCAACTCGCACAATAGGGCCGAGCCTTTGCACTAGTTACCTTAGCAGATCGGTGTTAATCACCTACGCGGCCTCGCCAACACCGCAACCGCGGTTCTCGATCTCCCAGCCTCCTCGTCCACCTCTCCTGTGGAGGAGAGGACGATTGTCCGCAGAGGTCATCCTCGGTAGTGCCCAGCGAGCACCGCCATCTTCTTGTATCACTGTCCTGCTACCTACTGCTGAAGCTGCTGTACCTTACTCTAGTTTTCACACAGTTGCGGCCATCTTCCTCCGGTGGACAATGCCTCATCGATCTCCCAACGCCGACAGTCATCGGTTGCTCATTCCCTTCTTCGATGGCTGATTAACTCCTCCCTTCACTGTCTGCCTTTGCTCCCAATCGAGGTTAAAGAGTTAAATAGAAGAGTAGGAAGCTGCTACATTTGCTCCTAGCTGCCTACCCGGTAACAACAACCTTCTCTCATATCTCTATTGCCTCTTGTAGTGGCATATTTGCATATCCTGCAACCTTCTTTCTGGCACACACCGGATCTAAAAGTCGTTCACCACCACATATCTTTCAGACCCAAAAATGATAGTGCTTGGTATCCTCTCCCCTAATGTCTTCGTCTTCTATCTCTCAAGTTCCAGTTATTATTCCCGTAGGAAGCAATAGTGCTTCTCAACATACAGGGCTTGTATCTATTAATGCTGCAGCCCTCATCCCCGTCAAATTATCTAGAGGAGGAAACTAAGCGTCCTGGCGTGCTCAGTTTTCTAATCTCCTCTTTGGCTATGATTTACTAAGCTATGTTGATGGATCTTTCAGTTGTCTACCAGAAATGATTACCATCCCGGGGGCACCAAGTCCAGTTTCAAATCCGGAGCATAAGTTATGGTTACGTCAAGATCGTCTCATTCTCCAAGCAATTTAAGCCTCTGTTGTTGATTCCGTCGCACCACTTATATCTTCATATGCTACTGCTGCTGAAGTTTGGTGTAAGTTGTAAACTACATTGGCTAATCATTCGTGCACTCGTATGCTCGACCTCCTCTCACGACTCATGAACACCAAACAAGAGGGAAGTACCATCGGTGATTATCTCCAACATATAAAACTTATCATCGATGATTTAGCATTAATAGGGCACCACCTCAGTGATGATGAAATTGTTGTTCACACTCATAATGGTCTTGGAGTTGAGTACAAAGAATTGGCAGCAGCAATACGAGCACGTGACTCGTCGCTATCATTTGAGAAGCTATCTGACAAGTTGAATGACTACGAGTCATATCTAAAGCATGAAGACAAGGTTCCAGGCCTACCTATTACTGCTCAGGTGAGTCATAAATCAAGAAAGAAGAACAATAAGCATTCTAAACCTATCAACAAAGGACTTAGATAAGCTCTGCCCCAAGGAAGCAACATCCATCACCAACAGCCTTGGCGTCCTGCTCTCATGCCTCTAGGTAGCAGTATCAACTATCAACAACCTTGGCGACATGCTCCTATGCCTCAACAACGCATAGTCTGTCAGCTGTGTGATAAGGTCGGTCTCGTCCTCAACCTTCTGTTACTATGCCCCAAGCACATCTTGCTGCTGCCTCGACTTCTGATTAGCATTCCTGGGTTATGGACTCTGGCGCCTCCCATCACATCACCTCGGACCTCCAGAACTTGTCCCTTCACAACAGCTATGGTGGTACCGATGATGTCATCGTCAGTGATGATAAGCGACTTCCCATCACTCATATTGGTTCCACAATGCTTAATTCGCATTATCATACTTTTACACTCGGTGATGTGTTGTGTGCTCCTCATATCGAACAGAATCTTATTTCTGTCTCCTAATTCTATAAACAAAATAATACATCCATTGAATTCTTTCCTGACTCCTTCTTGTCAAGGATCTGAGCACGGGGGCATCGTTAGTTCAAGGCAAGAGTAAAGATAACAAATACCAGTGGCCATCGATCTCTCAGCCCACTGCCTACTCTTCTATTGCTGTTCCACTGGATGTGTGGCATCATTGTCTAGGTCACCCTTCTTCCTCAACTCTCCAAAATTTTTTTTTACGTTATTCTCTTATGTTTGTTAAAGCAAGTTCTAGTGTTACTCATTGTGATGCATGTTTTAGTTATAAAAGTCATAGATTACCTTTTGAACATTCTTCTATCTCTTGCTCACAACCATTTGAAATTTTTTATATCTGTGTTTAGGGTCCTGCACAAGTATTTTTTTTGACATTCAAATTTTATGTTATCTTTGATGATTATTTTACCGAATATACTTGGTTGTATCCTCTTCAACATAAGTCTGAGGTCTCTAAAACCTTCATTACCTTCAAAAAAAATGGTGAAAAATATCTTTCAGTCTATCATTAAAACAGTTTACTCTAACGGTGGAGGTGAATACCAATCTCTAACACTATACTTGAATACCCATGGTATTCAACATCTCAAGTCTCCTCCATACACTCCTTAGTTAGTTGGCTCAGCCGAACGTAAACATCAGCATATAGTTAAAATTGGTCTTACACTTCTCCATCATGCTTCCATGCCAACTATTTTTTGGTTCGCAGCCTTCCAGATCGTAGTCTATCTGATTAATCGCATGCCTACTCTAGTCCTCCAGGATCAATCACCTTTTGAAAAACTGTTTCATAAATCTGTAAACCTTCAGAAACTTAGAATCTTTGGTTGTGTCTGCTATCCTTAGTTACATCCTTATGCATCACATAAACTAGCCCCACGGTCAAAACCTTGCTTCATTGGTTACTCTCTTGAACATAATGCTTATCGATGCTATGATCCTTTGACTCATAAGGTCTTTGTGTCTCGTCACGTGGTCTTTGTGGAGTCCTCCTTTTCATTTCACCAGTCCAAATCTCTTACTGTGCCAACTACTCCGTTGATTGTACATCATTGGCACATGCCATTATCCAATGAGCCTCCATAAGAATCACCAACTCCAATTCACATATATGAATAGAGTGCTTTTCCAATACAACATCTCGCTCCCTCTTTTTCCTCTCCTTCTTCTGCATACATATCTCCTGCCTCAGACATCCAGTCTTCGGACACTCAATCACCATATTTTGAAATGGATTTTATGCTAACAATTGGTATCAGAGTCATGATTTTGAAATCAAATATTTTGGATCTATTTGTTAGCATCTTTCGTTCGTAAGAAGATGATAACCAATTTTTATTTATGATGCATGAATGATTCATTGGTACCATCGATCTATTTTTCTATCTAATCAATCATATATCTTGCTTGCGGGAGATGTATAGTTTTTGTGTTTGATCGATGGATTTGTTATTTGTTGTCAGTGTTATTGAGGGCGATGATCTTTGTTGATTGCTTGTTCAATTGTTGGCAGCAACTGTGAAGCATCATTGGGTATGACGGCTATAGCAGCATCACTGCGTACAATGGCTACGACACTTACATAATGACAGTGACTATGGCAACATTGTTGCATAATGGCAGTCACACATGGGTAAAGGCTATGCAGGCGACGACGCACAGGCGACAGTCGCACAAGTGCCAACCACCTGCATGACCGCTTGCGTGCAGAGGTGGTACACACACAAGCAGCAACTGGGACAGAGGTGCAACGCCCACAAGGGCGGTGGCCACCCACGGGCACTGGCGGTGCCTGCGGCAGAGGTTGCTCCTAGGCGATGTTAGGATCGAATTAGCACCGGGGGGGTGTTGAATTAGTGCTTTCGTAAAAACATCGATTTATAAAACTTCGTTTGATGAAAATCGATATCGAAAGTGAGCTTAACTTAGAATAAGTATAAAATGAAGTGAGCAGCTAAGTAAACATCAAAAGTAAATAGCAAAGATGAGAAAACACATCAATTTTATAGTGGTTTAGTACACATGACATACTCTACTCCCGATTCCTCTTCACTCGATGCTATCGACTTTCACTACTAATCATTTTCAATGGGCAAAGATCAACCACCCCTTACAACTATTTTCTCTTTTTCACAGGCTTAGTAGAGAACCTTTACAACCATTTACAAGTATTCTCTCACACTCTTCCTTAGAATAACCTTTATTCTAGAGCAGGAACTCAACTTTCTAACAAAGTTTTCTTACTATAAACCTCAAGTTTATGATCTCAGTTATTACTATTCCAAGCAAGAATACTTGGGGTATTTATAGATCCCAAATGACTTTAAAATTTGGAGCTAGAAAATCAAATTCCTAATATTTCGGGGTATGGGTGGTACCGCTATCGAACAAAGCTCGAGAATTTGAGCTCTACTGGTACACCACTTAAAATAGGTGGTACTATCATCACCTGACGATACTACTATCGGCAACCGATGGTACCGCCTCCCAAAGACCTAAAAAAAGCACAACATGGCTTGTCGTACCATGGGCGGTACCATCGCCTAACCTGATAGTACCATCACCCAGGCCAATGAAGTGAGCCTCCTAATGGTCTTAAATCAATCCTAAATAAGATCCAATGAGCTCTTAATTGAGTTAGCATGGTTATACCTAAAACTAATTTAATTAAGACCTAAATTATTTTGATCTAGATAAATTATTATAAAACATGAATCACATGTTATCCGACATGTCATTGGTTCATCCGAGGCTTCGTTCGACCCTTTGACACATTGTCCGTCCTCTTTTGTGGCATATTGCCTAATTGATATGTTAATCTTTGCAACATCTGATCTCCTTGGTGCAATGTCTAATCCTTTTGGCCCGATGCTCGAACTCATGGAACAAAATCTTTCTGTTGGCACATCGACCATTCCTCTAGCCCGACGTCCAATCTTCTGACATATTTAATTTCGATCGAATATCTGATTCCACTTTTTTAATCGATTTGCTCTCCTTGATTAAATATAGTCCTATGTCACTCAAATGCATATTAGATCATAACTTTATCAATTTGTTTCATCATCAAAATTTGCGATTTAACAATCTCTCCCTTTATGATGATGACAACCAATTAATGACGTAGTTTAACTAAACTCCCCCTATCAATATGCCATATTGATAAAAACTTTGAATTTAGAAAATAATGAGTATTGAAAGAATCCATTGATCATATCATTCCATGCATCATAAAATTATGCCTAATCACAACAATAAAGTATATTATCAAGGTTGAAATATTGTATGCATAATTCTAAATATATTAAAAATTCATTATGCATGATCATCATTATACCTTCTCCCCCTTTGTCATCAATAACAATGAGAAGTGCAACTAGCAATGTAGCAAATTTTTTAGATATGCAAGCTAGTAATTTAGTAATTTTTTTTATCACTTTAGAAGATGAAAGCTAGCAAGTTAGCAAGTTTCACTTTTCTTTATAGTATGAAAGCTAGCAAGTTTCTTGAATGTGAAGTTAAGTAAGATTTTGCTTCTCTTGAGATAGTAACTTTTTGCTTCTCTTTACGATGTGCAAGCTAGCAACTTTTGCTTTTTTTCATGATGTGCAAGCTAGCAATTTTTGCTTCCTTTACAATGTGGAAGGTAGCAAGTTCTTGCATCTTTTTGCAATGCGCAAGTTAGAAAGTTGTGTTTCTCTTTACAAGTTAGCAATTTTTGCTTTTCTTGAGATGTGCAAGATAGTAATTTTCTCTCCCTCTTTGTCATTGTTAGAAAGAATAAGTATAATGTTTCTTTTACATCAATGCTCTAATCACGATCATAAATATAAAGGGATGGTATAATGTAAATAATATCATGAAAGATATAATATGAAAGATCAAGTCGTAAATATCAAAAGACATGATTTATTTTGATAAATCTCTTCTTTTATAAATAGCAAGAAGAAGCATAAGAGATCAAATGGTAAGCAATCTTCAAAAGAAATATTAAGTCATGAATTTCGAGAGATCAATAGAAAAATCATGATTAATTTAGATAAATCTTCTTAATGAAAGAATCATATGAGAATAAAGTTCTTGATTCATACATAAGAATTCTCAAGTTATCAAATTTATAATTTAGATGTATAAGTCTTCTTCTTTAGTAAATAGTAAAAAGAAGAATTCATAGAAGGTAAAAAATATTTTGATTTCATAAAATGAAACCTTAAGTCAAGAAATCAAAAGAGAATTCATAATTTAGTTGAAAGATCTCATTCAAATTCAACTTATCAAATCATCGAAATCACTTTAAGAGATTCAAAATAATAGATTCAATAGAGATTCAAAATAATAGATTCAATAATAACTAACGATCTTTTGTTGAAAAATCAAAAAGCCTTAGAGATAGAGAAATTTTTAATAACAAGCCAGTTCCTTTTTAATTTTGATTAATTTCATATAAGCATTCCCAAGACTTTTATGCCAAAACCATGTATTATTGTTTAAAAACTAAAGACAAGTTTATCATGAAAATTATAAACATTTAAGCATAAACCATCTTTAATAAAAAAAATCATCCGATTTCAATGATAAATTTTTTTTAAAAATTATAATTCTAACTGCCCTTTTATTTTGTTTATGAAAAGTATTAAGTAATTCAATATAAATTAAAGCCATCAAATAATTCTCACTACCCTTTTTCATCAAATAATTTATGAATTAGTACTTTCATAAAAACGTCGATTTTTAAAACTTCGTCCGATGAAAACCTATATCGAAAGTGAGCTTAACTTAAAGTATAAAATGAAGTGAGCAATTAAGTCAGCATCAATTAAATAGCAAAGAAGAGAAGGCACACTAATTTTATAGTGGTTTGGTCCACGTGACATACTCCACTCCTCATTCCTCTTCGCTCGAGGCTATTAGCTTCAAGTACTGATCTTTTTCAACAGGTGAAGATCAATCACCCCTTACATTTTTTTCTCCTTTTCATAGGCTTAGAAGAGAACCTTTACAATCCTTTACAAGTATTCCCTCACACTCTCCCTTAAAACAACCTCTAAGTTTCTAGAGAAGGTAACTCGACTTTCTAACATAGTTTTCTCACTATAAAACTCAAGTTTATGATCTCAGTTCCTATTATTCCAAGCAAGAATACTTAGGATATTTATAGACCCAAATGACTTCAAAAGTTGAAACCAAAAATGTAAATCCTCGAGATTTCGGGGTACGGGCGGTACCACCACAAAATAGAGCTCAGGAATCTAGACTCTAGTGGTACTACTACCCGAAATATATGGTACTATAGTCGACAACCGATGGTACCACCACTCGAAGACCTGGAAAAAGCACAACATGGCTTTTCATACCTTGGGCAGTACCATTGCTAAGGCCAATGAAGTGAGCCTCTTAATGGGCCCAAATCAATCCAAAATAAGGCCCAATGAGCCTTTAATTGAGTTAGCATTGTTACACCTAAAAACTCAATTAAGACCTAAGATAATTCGATCTAAACAAATTATTATAAAGTATGAATCACATGTTGTCCGACATGTCATTGGTTCATTTGACGCTTTGTCCGACCCTTTGACATATCATCATCTCTTGCGATGTATTGCCTAATCGACATGTTAACCTCTGCAACATATGATTTCCTTAGTGCAATGTCCGATCCTTCTAGCCCGATGCTCGAACTCATGACACAAAGTCCTTCTACCCGCACATCGACCATTTCTCCGGCTCGACATCCAATCCTCTAACATGTTCAATTTCGGCCCAACATTTGATTCTACTGCTTTAATCGATTTGCCTCTCCTCGATCGAATCTAGTCTCACATCAGTTAAATGCAAATTAGATTATAACTTTATTAATTAGTTTAATCATCAAAATTTGAGATTTAACAGGCGACATCTACTTGGGGAGCAACTGCGCAAAGGTGATGGTCGTGCGTCGCTCGTAGAGATGGATTAGGACATTTTGTAAAAAATATTTTTTCCCTTGTATAATATAGAAATTCCAGAGTTTGTCCTTTTCTTGTATTGTTGATAATACAAGAACACATTGTTATATTTTTTTCTCTTGTAAGGTGCTTCTTCAACTAATAATTATAAAATGTAAAGTCTAATTTAGAAAATTAATATTTAAAAATATCATCATTTCAAGCTAATATAATTTCATATATATGAGCATATAATCATTCGTTCCTTCTAAATATCTTATTGCTTTCTTTATGACTTTTTAGTATTTTAATCCTTGTAACTCTAATGTGTATTCAATATTCAAACTACAAAATTTTATATGGTCTCGTATAAACTTGAGTATGTAATAGACTTTCAACTATGTATATATAATAAATATTTTTTATCTGATTTTTTTAAAGTAATTTTAAATACTTATTTTAATTAAATTTTTTTACTTATATCATTTATTGAACGAAGTTGTATACTAAATCTCTCCAAAATTCAGTTAATATATTCTTTCTGAGACAATCTTAGCAATTCTTGAGATCTGTCATAAAAAATCTTAATGCCAATAACATAAGATGCCTCATTTATATCAATTATCTTAAAATTTTTATTGATTTTTTTTATTTGGTACAAATAAACAAAGATCAGTACGAGTAAGCAAAATATAATTCATATATACAATAAAATTGCTCCTATTGATCTTCATATATAAATATTGATTATATTATTTTTCTTAAATATGAAGTAATGACCTCAAGAAATTTTATATACTGGAGGTTTGTTTAAGGTCATAAATAGATTTTCTAAATTTATTATCAAATTTTATTTTTTATTTTTTAAGTTAATTCATATAAATCTAGAGCTCTATTTAGAAAATTTATTTTTTTTACATTCATATATTGTAATTTAAAATCATATTGAGTCACTAATATCATGATGATTCTTAATGAGTTTATTTAAAAATAGAAAAATTATCTTATTATGATTAATGTATTTTTGATGAGTAAAACTTTTGGCCATAATTCAGGCCATTATATTATTTGATAGTGTCCTTATAAGTCATGTTGATATAATAGACTATTTTATAGTTATTAGGTAATTTGAAAAATTTTCATATACTATTCATGTCCATTGATTTAATTCTTTTTTTATTACATCTTACTTTATTTTAGAATCATTATTTTCATAACTTGTGAAAACAATAAGGAATTTCTTTGATTCTTATATTATAATCTAATTTTTATAGATATATCACATAATTAATAAAATGATAGACTTTTCTTCCCTTTGAGATATTATTAAAACTACCGATTGTGCTTATTCTATAAGCTTATCAATATCGATATCAATATTATGTGAGAGTTCACTAATGCTATTTTATTATTCATCTTTATTAAATTATTTAGTGATTTAATAAATAATAATCAATATATATCTCCTCACTAAATTTTAAAATTTTTATTTTTACTAATTTATCATTTTTTCAGGAATCTTGTATTTACCATATTTAAATATCCTCGTAATATGATTAGGACAATAAAATCTATATCTTAAAATTTTATTTAGATAAGTATAAAATAATAAAAAATAATCATTGAATCAATTTTTTTTAAATATGAAGTTAAGACTATTATCTCTTTAGGATAATCCTATATATAAATGTCTCAAGGTTTCTATTTGTCCATAACTCAAAAGAAGTTTATATAATTGATTTATTAGTAACATTTTCAAGATATACATAATTATCATTAAAGTTTCTTCTCACAGTGATTCAAGTACAAAATAACTCATTATACTCCTAACCATATATATCAATCTAAGTATGATTTTATCTTTTAGCAATCTTATTCTATTATGACATATCTAATAAAACTTACTAAGCATAAATAACTCGTTTTTTTAGGAATATAGCAAAATAACTATAAAATTTATTATACTTGTCAGATATGACAAATTTAATTTTTTTATCTAATTATCTCTCAGCTTCATTTAAGTATACCTCATAAAGATATCAAGACCTTAGTTAGTCATATCTCAATAGATAATCTATAAAGGATATAAAATATATCTATCCACTAAAATAAAAAATTAAGAACAAATTATATGAGAAAAAAATTCAATTATGTTTATGTCTAATATTTTTGAGCTTATAACTTTGCCAATCATATTGAGTATATAATCTTGAGGATAGTTTTTTCATTAATATTTTAATCAATGACTTATTCGTAAGTTTAAATTAATCTTTAAAATATTCTAGTGCATTAGTTGTATAATGTAATGAAGTCTAAATATTATTACTAACTATAATAAAACTAGGTCTTTTAGATATTTTCTTATCATTTATCTCAATTATTTATTTTATGAAACTTTTAATAGTTTTGTCTATGATCCTTTTAATTAGTTTGATTATGGTCTACCATACCTAGTATAAATTACATATACTTAAGTCATTTATAATAATTTAATCTAAAAATATTTATGAGATATGATGAAAAAACCATTATGATAAAATAAATAAAATAAATATTTAATTTTTAATAAATATTAAACTATTAATATTATTTTTATTTTATTTTTAGGTGAAATATTGACATATCTAATGTTCGTTCAAAATTATTTATGAAGGACTTATACTATCTCTATGGAATAATATTGGTATCTTTGGTATACAACTAAAAATTATAAGAATATCTAAAATAATATCAAAATAACTAATCATATAATTATTCGAATTAGATTCTCCTTAAATATTATGTAAATCTTATAATTAAATATACTATTATGAATATTATTTTTTCTAATATCATTCTATAATATAATTTTATAAAGAATAATTTAATAATAATATAAATAATAATTATAAAATATTATTTAGCATAAAGGAAAACGCATATGATAAATATAACCATAAATCATATCTTTATGTGAAAAATAAATATTATTTCATAAATATATATATTTGTGAATAATAAAATAAATATCTAAGAATAATAATTAGATTCTCATTTATTACATGTAAAATTTTATCTATACGTTATATGAGAAAACTATAAAATAAATTTATAATTTATAATTTTTAAATTTTGAATTTTACATATAACCCTAAATTAGACCAATCAACCTTATATAATTAGACAAATCCATAATTAGGCTAAACATCAATCCAGCTAAGTTAATAAAAAATTAAAATTGATCAGGAATAAAAAATATATAAAATTTGACTTTTTTCGAATTCGAACAAAACTTAATTGATCAAATCTAAATCCAATCAAGTAGTCAAAATATAATCATGATAAATCCGATCAAAATATTTGATTAAAATAAATCAAAGTAGTTATTTTTATAATTGAGGGCATAGATCAACAAATTTTAATTTATAAAGGACATAAATTAAATTAAGAAGGACAGTCAATTTTCACATAAATCATATCTTTATGTAAAAAATAATATTATTTCATAATTATATATATATTTGTGAGTAACAAATTAAATATCCAAGAATAATAATTAAATTTTTATTTATTACATGTAAAATTTTATCAATATGTTATATGAGAAAACTATAAAAGAAATTTATAATTTTTAAATTTTAAATTTCACATATAACCCTAAATTAGACCAATCAATCATGTATAATTGGGCAAATCCAGAATTAAACTAAACATCAATCCAACTAAGTCAATCAAAAATTAAAATTGATTAGGAATAAAAAATATATAATTTGACTTTCTCGAATTTGAGTAGAACTTAATTGATCGAATCTAAATCCAAACAAGCAGTCAAAATATAATCATGATAATTTTGGTCAAAATATTTAATTAAAATAAATCAAAGTAGTCAATTTTTTAATTGAGGGCATAGATCAAAAATTTTAATTTATGAAGGACATAAGTCAATAAGGTTAGATATCCTTATATTATCGATTGGTGACCTTTCTAGTCATTACGTGATGTTGTGTCACCATTCCTATGCATGGCTGTGCATATAAGTTACCTTGTGAGTACGACAACGATCACCAAGAGTGTAGCTATACCCACGCTTTTACCTGACGTAGCGATTGATCTTCAATGGTTAGTTGATGCCATCACAAGTAATGACGATATTGCAGCCACCATAGCCGCAACACTATTGTAGTCGCCATAAGGTTGTCGCACCCTAATACTGGAGTGCCTAAGTTACTAAAATCAGCTCATATGGAAATTGCTAATCCTATGATTCCCTATAGTCTACAATATTGCCTCACAGCTTTTAACCCAACTCACTCAAACATGACAGCTCATGAGCATATTCTTTAGATAAAGTAAAAGCTCTTTCAAGATGATTTTCTTCATGACCAAATAATGCATTAAAGGGGTTAGTTAGCAAATATAAAGTACTTAATTTTGTAATTCCTTATGCATGAAGGGTTGTTTCATGCACTAGTACTTATTTTTGTGTTTTAGGATTAGAGAACAAGTTTTAACACCTGATTTTTATTTGTAGAAGCTCTTTGGAATCTCTCTAAAACTCTGTATCTCTTGGATGCATCCTTGAGTGGTGAGTCTTTTGATTTAATTCTATATCATTGTTTATTGAGGTGGTGAATTTTCTATATCCTCTTGTGACTTTAAACTTGGTGGTTAACTTTTTTATCTATTTTATGCAAGTTCTGTTCTGAGTTTGTTTCTTTTCTATAACTCAACTATTAGTTTCTCTCTCGTTTCTTGACTTTCATTCCTCTTTCTCTCTTCCAGGTATCAGTTTGATATCAGAGCTAAATGCTGGAGATCATGGCAAGGCGGAATGGAATAGATGTAGTTGGTGAAGGATGACCATGGAGATGATATTGAATCCTTGAGGTTGCAGAAAAAAAGATTACTACATATTCTATAAAAAAAATAAAATTATTGAAGGACTTCGGAGTATAAAAAATCAGCATGAAAATGATACCCAAATGTATGGTTCTGATAATAATATGCCTCCTTACCCAAGGGAGTTTAGAAGATATCAGGCAAAGCATAGAGACCAAGACGGGTGGCTGAATAAATACAACCCAAGATTAGATATTTCAGAGTTTGAAGGTAAAATCAATATTGATGACTTTATTGATTGGCTTAATATGGTGGAAAGAATATTCGATTTTCATGAACCATCGCAACAAAAGAAGATAAAACTTGTGACACTTAAACTCAGAAGGAATATATTTTTTTGTTGGGAAAAACTGAAGAAGCAAAGAGAACGTGAGGGGAAGAGTAAGATTATAATATGAGAGAAAATGAAAAGGGAGTTGAAAAAAAAAATATTTACCTGACAACTATAGGCAAGAGATCTTTTTCAAAATCTATAAAAAAAAGTTCTCGATAAGGGTCGAAAGATGGTTATACGAGAGGAAAAAATTTCATGCCTACTCTCTAAATCAAAGTGGTATTGAAGGTGCATGACAAGAGTGAAGGATCAGTTGAAAACAAACAACCACCAAATTCTTCAACACTAAGTGGCCAAAATGGTTCGAATATCAGGGTTTTAGGTATATTGCTTCAGATTATCCAAATATAAGGATTGTTACAATTGTTGAAGAATATAATAATAGAGAAGGGAATGATACCAGTGACAAACCAAAATATGATAATTGTGAGGAAGAGGTTACTTATATTGATCATGGTTTGATTATATTCTCCTATAGTGAATGGAAGGATAAATTAGAAAGAGATGGTCATTTTTTGGCTCTGGTAGCCATAAAGGAGAACAAACAATACAAAGAGCCACTAACAATCATGAAACTGATCATGTAGGAGTTACAAGATGTTGTACTAAAAAAGACCCAACATAACCTTCAACTATTGAGACATCCAACATCATGAAGATCTTATTCCTAAGGCAGATCCAACATATTGTTTGGCTTTAGTTACTTATTCTGTAACTTGTAAATTAGTAGAGATGTTGATGAGAATGCTAAATAGATAAAGAAGTTGTATAAGAAAGTTAAAACAATCACTAAAAATTAAAATGAGAGGTACATGCAAGGTGCCAACAAACACAAAAAACATATGGAGTTTAATACAACTGCTTTGATTTGGATTTATCTATGGAAGAAGAGGTTACCCCTATACAAATTTGAGAAATTAAAACCAAAGACTAAAGCTCCAATTAATAAAATGATGAGAATGATTATGTGGTGTCATCAACATTTGAAATGGTTGATTTAAGTCCTTATTATAGTGAGGAAAAAATGAAGACTTTTGGACAAGTCTTTTCCAACCAGAGAAGATTGATACGGGAGTACTTAAGTTGCTAAAATCAGCTTGTATGGAAATTGTTGATCCTATGATTCCCTATAGTCCACAATGTTACCTCATAGCTTTTAACCTAGCTCACTCAAATATAACAGCTCATGAGCATATTCCTTGGATAAAGTAAAAGCTCTTTCAAGATGTTTTCCTTCATGATCAGGTAATGCATTAAAGAGGTTAGCTAGCATATGTAAAGCACTTAATTTCATAGTTTCCTATTCATGAGGGATTGTTTCAAGCACTAGTACTTATTTTGATGTTTTAGGATTAGAGAAGAAGTTTTAGCACCTGATTTGTATTTGTAGAAGTTCTTTGGAGTCTCTCTAAATTTTTGCATCTTTTGGATGCATCCTTGAGTGGTGAGTCTTTTGATTTAGTTTTATATCCTTATTCAATTTCTTTTAGGTGGTGAATTTTTTGTATCATCTTCTTACTTTAAACTTGGTGGTGAACTTTTTATCTATTTTACACAAGTTCTGTTCTGAGTTTGTTTCTTTTCTATAACTCGACTATTGGTTTCTCTCTTATTTCTCGAATTTCATTTCTCTTTCTCCCTTCTCGGTATCACACCCCAAGGTGCTTTTATTGTGTATATAACTATTTCCCACGACTGGACTAGCTGTCGATAGTGGCCCATCGATTAACATGATGAACTTTGCATCGCCCACAAGTAGGCATTAAGTCGGACCAAATAGAAAGTAGAGTGATAGTATAAATAGACCGTCCAAATATTGTAAATCAAAATCGAGTAATACTTTTTCGCAAACGAAGGGTGCTAACAAGTAGATCTGAAATACATTTATGATCTAAGGTATTTGATTTCAAATTGTAAGCAAAAAATCATGAATATACTATTATTATGTTAAAAATTTTAATGTCAAAAATTAAAATTAAATAATAGTAAATCAAATATTTGATGTGTACTTTTGATGCTATTGAAAAAGCCTTTATCTAAGTTGCGATAGTTGGGGATAGAGTGCTAGTTACAGGTGCCTTGTAAACCAATCACGCGAGTGATGACACGTGTAACACACTATGTAATCTTTTTACTTATGATTAATATTGGCATATCCTCACATTATATTATATGTAGCATATATATTGTGATGTCCTTGGTTCTTTGCAATAGGAATCATATCGTGATGAGATCACGATAATGAAATCGATTCACCTTTAAACACAGATCCTAAATAATCCCGGTCATAGGTTACTCGAGAGGGACATCGAGATAACCGGACAGATCGGTGTACTATATACCCGTGCATATGATAGAGGCTGCTGGTCTCATAGCCACTTGTGTGAAGACACTAAGGATATAGTACAGGTGCTCATTGGAGAATGAGTTCACTGATTGATACACTTATTGAATGTTGTATAGTTAATGATACATAATGTCAGATAGCGATTCCATAGTTCCAGTTGTGTATCTGCTCCTTGGACTTGAGACATCAAGGATGCCTTGTATGAGTACTCCTTTCTTTGACGCCAGACTTACAAGCTTGGAAAGCTTCAGATCTGGTACAATTGGTTATCAGGATTTGTAACTAACCTTACGGAGGTAATTCAGTGTCAATAGAGGATCATCCACTCTCGATATCACGAGAGGAATATCCCATATGTGCTTGCTTAGATAAATCCCTGGTCAGGGTCATTCGGATTGAGACAGAAAGAGTTCTCCGGTAGAATCCGATTAGAGTAAGACAAATTGATTCCATATATGACTTGATAGTATCATATCTAATATACAGTCTCTGGGATATTAGTTGGACGAGAGATTATAGATACATGGTAACTGAGGAGAAACGGGTCCGATGGATTCGATCCCCCTGTATCGTCTAGGGACTATGTCATAGTGACCTAGTACGTCCATAGTCGATAAGTTGAGTGAATTATTATAGAGATAATAATTCACTGTATTAGAAGGAGTTCTGATGGAAGTGACTCACAACTAGCTCGGTATCGGGCCTAGAGGGTTACACACATATGGTGGATGCTTCAACAAATACGGGATTAGATGGAGATCCAATTAGCCCTTATTCTCATTAAATGAGATCCTATACTAATGGGCTCCTTGATTAAGGCCTAATTAGAAGGCTAAGGAGATTATTTGATAGAGATCCAATAATGCAAGATTAGTGGATTATTCGATGGAGATCTAATACCCACTAAGGCAGGAGCCCTAGGGTTTTTGGTGGCTCTCTATAAATAGGAGGGGAGACTCTTGGTTGATAGGCTGGAACTTTAGCCACCACCTCCTATTCTCCTCCCTCCCTCTGAGCAAGAGTTGCAAGATCAGAGTGGAGGAGTTTCGCTGATTAGATCCATCGTGTGGATACCGCTAGAGAGAACACTTGACCTCCTTCATCTTCTCTATCCAGATCTAGAATACAGGGATATACGATCTCCCTAGATAAAATTAATCTCTCACACATTGTGATTTTTTTTGTTTTTGCATTTTCTTGTGACCCAATCTTTTGCTTGACGATTTGATCTATGTGGGAAACCAATTTTTGTTTTGATTTTCACTATGCATGTGATACACCCACTGTAGGTTTCCCAACAGTGGTATCAGAGCCAATGTTTTTATGAGAAAGATTGGTTTTAAACTGCGTGTGATGAGATTGAATCGCGTAGAATCATTCTACGCGTTCTTACTATGTTTTCGCAGCGATGGAAGCCCTTGCAAGGTGCGGCCGCATACAACCACATGCGGCGGGCGGCGGCACGCCACGCGGCGACGCAAGGGCACGCCACCGCAACGACCGCCCACTGGGGCTAGTAGTGGCTGCCCGCCACAAGCGCGGCGACCCTGCGGCTGTCGCTGCGGTGGCCGGCGGGAGGGCCGCCCGGTGAGGCGGCGCCGCGCCCGGCGATGGCGCTGGTGGCGGTTGCCCATGCCGATGGCATGCGGCCGCCACCTTCAAAAGCGGCAACGACAACGGGAGAAGAGGGCTAGGGCATCCTTTTAAGAAAAAGGATGATCTTGCCCCTCTGATTTTTAAAAATTTCGAGGACTGTCCTCATGTGTAGAATTTTAAAAATGCCCTCAATAATTCTAAAAATTTTGAGGATTGTCCTCTTATCGAAATTATGAAAATACCCTTGATAATTCTGAAAATTATGAGCATGTTCTGATTTATAGAAAAATAATTAATTAAATAGTTTAATTAATTATTATATATATCTAGTAATCCTATATATGATGTGATCTACATGTGATGTATGATGTGGATGGATGATCGTGAGCCATGTGTTGTGATATGTGTAATTGTGATTATTATTATTATTTTTTATCGGGCCTGTGTGCTTGTGATTATTTGTAATTACATGGAGAGTGTGTCGAGAGCGTGGAGATGATAGCGGGACTTACGATGCCGTGGCGGGAGATTACGATGCATGGTGATGCGATGATCCGACGGAATCGATGATGACGAGATCAACAATCACATGGCATGGAGATGCACCGATGCACACATAGATCCTATTGTATGTGATTAGGCCCATTGGCTCGAGCTTAATCATATTAGGTGACTACTCATGATCATCCGGTGTGGCTTGCATGTGTGATGTGTTATACATCTACTATATATATATATATATATATATATATATATATATATATATATATATATATATATGCATGCGACTTAGATATATATTAAATATGTATGTGTGTGACATGATATATTATAAGACTGATAGAAAACAAAAATCCCTCCTAAGATAATATTAAGTCGGTAAGCGTGAGGTAATAAGATTGACCCATGTGGCCTTCCATCGTTATAGGAAGAAATTGAATCATGATATAGGTTGAGTTGGCCGAGTCCCTCGAGGCTCACCTATCTACGTGATCGAGTTCTTGCCTACGATATAGAGATGTCACCAGTGACCTGAGGACATGGTATGCTTGGTCGAGTCCCTCGAGGGTATATCATTGAATCAGACTCATCTTGTAATGATGGTGATGACTTAACTGAACGTTATGGTTAGTTGAGTCCCTTGAGGCCATGATGATTCGGAGGTCGAATGTGACGGGAATCATAAGGAGTTGTGATTGGCAAGAGTTGCCTACCTTTTAGGCTTAGTGTAATTGGTCGAGTCCTCCCTCGAACTTGCACTAAGATGCTAATTGGATCCCGATCCCCACTAGGAGTCTACCGGTGACTTTCGTCTCACGTGTTGAGGGTGTCGCATGATTCGCTAAGAAAATAGTGGGAGCACATTAAGATAGAAGTCCATATCTTAATTAGTATTTTCTGGAAAGTCTGCATGTTATTTAATTACGCTATATCTTATTTGTCACATGCAAAACCCTTATATGGCATACTTGATGCTAACCACCTCATTAGTCAAAATGCTCCACGATTTGAGATTTGTTCTCATAAAAGAGAAAATTGTATATATCATTGACACGATTGTGCCCACGCTGGAGGAAAGGACATGATAATGAGATCGATTTATCTTTAAACACAGATTCTAAATAATCCCGATCATAAGTTACTCGAGAGGGACATCGAGAAAACCGGATAGATTGATGTACTATATACCCGTCCATATGATAGAGGTGGTTGGTCTCATAGCCACTTATGTGGAGACACTAAGGATATAGTACAGGTGCTCATTGGAGAATGAGTTTACTGATTGATCTACTTATGGAATGCTATATGGTTAATGATACCTAATGTCAGATAGCGATTCCATAGTTCCAGTTGTGTATCTGGTCCTTGGACTTGAGACACCAAGGATGCCTTGTATGAGTACTCCTTTCTTTGACGCCAGACTTACAGGTTTGGAATGCTCTAGATCTTGTACAACTGGTTATTGAGATTGGTAGTCAACCTTACGAAGGCAATTGAGTGTCAATAAAGGATCATCCACTCTTGGTATCATGAGAGGAATATCCTATATGTGCTTGCTTAGACAAATCCCTAGCCAGGGTCATTTGGATTGAGGGAGAAGGATTTCTCAGGTAGAATCCGATTAGAGCAAGATAAACTGATTTCGTATATGACCTGACAGTACCATATCCAATATACGATCTTTGGGATATTAGTTGGATGAGTGATTATAGATACACGGTAAATGAGGTCAGACAGGTCCAATGGATTCGATCCCCCTGTACCATATGAGGACTATGGCTTAGTGGCCTAGTATGACCATAGTCGATGAGTTGAGTGAATTATTATGGAGATAATAATTCACTGTATCAAAAGGAGTTCTGATGGGAGCGACTGACGACCAGCTCGGTATCGGGCCTAGAGGGTCATACACATATGGTGGATGCTTCAACGAATAGAGGATTAGATGAAGATCCAATTAGCCCATATTCTCATTATATGAGACCCTATACTGATGGACTCCTTGATTAAGGCCCAATTAGAGGCCTAAGGTGATTATTGGATAGAGATCCAATAATGTAAGATTAGTAGATTATTAGATGCAGATCCAATACCCACTAAGACAGGAGCCCTAGGATTTTTGCTGGGTCTCTATAAATAGGAGGGGAGACTCTTGGTTGATAGGCTTTAACTTTAGCCACCACCTCCTATTCTCCTCCCTCCCTCCGAGTAAGAGTTGCAAGATCATATTGGAGGAGTTTCGCTAGAGATCCATTGTATGGATACCGATAGAGAGGAGGACGCTTGACCTCTTTCATCTTTTCCATCCGGATTTGGAATACATAGATATACGATCTCTATAGGTAAAATCAATCTCTCACATATCGTGGTTTTTTTTGTTTTTATGTTTTTCTCGTGATCCTAATCTTTTGCATGATGATTTGATCTACGTGGGAAATCGAATTTTGTTTTGATTTCTACTGCGTATGTGATGCACTTCAGGATATAGGTGTAGATGGAATTGGAGTGTAAGTCATTAGTGGGGTCCAAAATCGATGGATTCATTCGATGGGAAGATCTTGATGACTTCAGGATATAGGTGTAGATCTCTACAATCTTTGGACTCTTGTAGAAGCCATTGAAAATATTGTTTAGGTTGTCAGAGAGCCTCCTACTATAGAACAATATGTTGTCGCTCCTCACTGTTAACAGATGAAATTGTTGTAATAGCATTAGTAGTATTATTAGACTATTGAGGGAAATCCCCATCTCCTAATGTTTTTAATCTTCCTTTTACTTGTATAAATAAGTGTTTGTGAAGGAATAAGAAACAATTCACTTTTTTTTTTCTTCATTCAATCTATTGTCTAACATGATATCAGATCCCTACTCTCTTTAAGAGACATTGTTTTTTTTTTCTTATTATCAAACGGTAGCCTCTTGTTGCCTCTGCTGTTTCGCTAATGACTGAGGCCTCGATAACATTATTGGCCTCAGCATTGTCTGCCATCGGTTTACTGTTTGCTTGCCATAGCCCATAGTAGTCCTACTTACGAAGCGCTCTTCGCCGTGAGCACCCCATCCCGCTTGCTGGTGATCAAGCGAGGAAGGACCATAGCCAGAAGTCTCACAACATTGCTTTCATTATGGGTTTGGCTGCCATCTCTACGGCTTCTGTTGGCAATGCTGACTCCTACACTCTCTTCCTCACTGTTGTAGCTCTCGCAATAACAACTTGTTGCTCATCCTGCTAGACTTTGCGGGCATCGTCCGGGTTGCTTTCCTTCCAGACTCGGGACTTGAGGATGTCCTAGACCAGTTTAGCGCCTGCTACCCGTTCTCCGGGGAGGCCTACTTCGATTCATCATTTTGTGTGGAGTACAAGTGGGAGAAGAAGGGGTGGGATGATCGTTCACTGCCCCTCCACTTCCACCTCCGAAGATGATAGTGATAGTCACCGCCGCCGCACCTTCCTCCTATACTGCCACTCCAACATCCCTTCTTCTTCCCCTAATGCTACCATCCTCACAATGCTCCTCTACTGTCAAAACTATCGCAGCATTACGGTCGTGGCCTCCTTGCTCTAGGTCAAGTTTTGCCATATCTAATTCTCTATGCAAAGCCTCTTGATGCACTCATCCAGCTGCTACTGCCAAGCCACTACCATCGTCCTCCAATCTGTCAAAACAGAGCAACTACTACTTCGCTTCTTCCATTGCTGAAGCCGGTGCTGCTACATGCTGTCGAGTTCTTCTGCTCTCTTGATAGAAGTACCCCATCTCCTCATTTCAGATTTGAGGAACTTGCTTCCCGTTGTCAGCACCCCCCTCCTAATTGCCGCTGCTCCCCCTCAACGATAGAGGTAGTGACATCCTCAACTTTAGAGCACATCACCATCACTGCCCAGTCACACTATTGCTCTTCCATACCACCACTGCCTTACTTAACTGCAACCCTCACCGTAGCACTCGCTAGTCGTAGCCGCAACCCTCCTCCTTCCTACTCTGCAGCCACTCCCAACCGAGCCCTATTGCTGCTGCATTTCTCGCTTTCCTTGCTCTCAGCCATGTCTTCCTCCACTGCCTCCTCATATTGCTGTCAGTGCTCTCCTCACCTTCTTCCCTTGCTTCCAACCATGCCCTCTACTGCTGCCTAGCTGCCTCTACCACCGGCGCTGCCCTCTTGCAACACCAGCCACCCACTATGCCTCAATCCCAACCTCCCCTCCTAAACATTGGGTGTTGCAAGCTGCCACTGCCATCTCCTCACTTCTCCTACTATAGCTACTGCAACCCACGGTAGTGCAACACGACCTCACTGCCCAGCTACCAACTAAGTCCTCCTCAACGTACTGAAGATGATCCCATGTTGATCCTCCTCTTCTCCATATATTTGCAGTTTCTTTTCCTACACCACAACAGGCAACCGGTCCATTGTATTGGTGGCTGAGGAAGGAAACAACCCTCCCCTCGTCTGGTGGCACGAGACCACAACAGCCCTTCTAGCACCACAATACACTAGCTTTTGTCTTCCTTTGTTGCTGTAGTCAGTTACACGGTTGATCTGTAAGCACTTCAGTAAGGCAACTCTTACAGATCCTACCGTGGGAGTGATTGGTATTTCTTTTCTCTCAATGTCTTCGTCCTCTATATCTCACGTTCCTGTTACTATCCTCGTAAGGAGCAATATTACTTCTCAGTATACAGGGCTTGTCTTCATCAATGTTGCAGCCCCTCATACCTTTCAAATTATCCAAAGGAGGCAACTATGCATCCTGGCATGCTTAATTCACTAATCTCCTCTTTGAATATGATTTATTAGGTTATGTTGATGGATCTTTCAGTTGTCACCAGTAATGATCGACATCCCAGGGATAGCAAGTCAAGTACCAAATCCAGAGCATAAACTATACTTACGTCAAGATCGTCTCATTCTTCAGGTGATTCAAGCCTCCGTGGCTAGTTCCATCGCACCACTTATATCTTCATATACTATTGCTGTCGAAGCTTGGTGCAAGCTGCAAACTACATTAGCAAATTACTCGCGCACTTGCATGCTCCATCTCCTCTCTCATCTAATGAACACAAAATAAGAGGGAAGTACCATTGTTGATTATCTCCAAAATATAAAGATTATCATCGATGATTTAGCTTTAATAGGGCATAACCTCAGTGATGATGAAGTTATTGTCCACACCCTCAATGGTCTTGGGGCTGAGTATAAAGAATTGGCAGCAGCAATACGGGCATACAACTCATTGCTATCATTCAAGGAGTTATATGACAAGTTGACTGATTACAAGATGTACTTAAACCATCAAGATAGGGCACCAGGACCACCTATCACTACTCAAGTAAGTCATAAATCTAAAAAGAAGAACAATCAGTATTCTAAGCCTATCAACAAAGGTCTAGGCCAAGCGCCATCTTACCACAATCCAATTGGCAATTTCAATTCCCAATAGCCTTGGCATCCTGCTCCAATACCTCAAGGTAGCAATATCAATTACCAACAACCTTAGTGTCCTGCTCTTATGCCTCAACAACAAATAGTCTGCCAACTGTGTGATAAAGTTGGTCACTCCGCTAAAGTCTGTCGGGTTTGTCCTTGACCTTTAGCAATCACACCCTAAGCTGTCATGGGCTTAGCTGATTATGCTTAAGCCATACGACACCTTTGCATATCCATCCATAGAGGTTAGCCTCCCCGAAACCTTCTAGGTCTCTTAGAATCTACAAAAGAGAAACAAGTCAGAAGATGTATTTCCCATAGGATCCATAAGCAACTTCTCTAGCAAAACACTTTATATAGCTAATACAAATTACACCCATAGACTTTACAAGTTTAGAAAGGTTGCACACAAAGGATAATGGTCTATTAAAGACCGAAGTCCCCACAACTGTCCACATGACACGACTCTCATTTACAAGCCGAAACCAACCATGAAAGTTAATCAAACGAGGGCTGCCAAGCCTATTGCAAGCCTGCTACTTATTATACAAAGCATGTAGAAAAACCGATAGACATGGATAATCATAAGCATTATATCGAACATCTTATTTATATTTTTGTCCGTGACATTCTCCGCCACTTATTCCTTCGACGTCCTCGTCGAAGCCACTGTAGACGCTGCATCTCCTCACTTTCTGCTGAATCTTCTACGTTGGCTGCAACACATACCTTGGCTCCCAGCTACTCTCTGCTGTTGTTGTTGAGTAGTCGAACTCTGATCCACCATGCTACTTCAACTCACTAATAACTAACTCTTGTGTGGGGTTAGCCGAGTTGTGCTAATTCTTGTTAATTTCTACGGATCCTTCTGGTGAAAAAAAAAGACCTTTCTTATTATACACCAGTATTGCAATAGTCTCATGTTACTTAAATTGGATAGATGCTTGTTGGAGCTTTAACGAGCATTGATTCACAGACTTTGAAGTTTTTGAGGTCCTTCATCCACAAGATTCGCTCATTGATCTTTCTTCAACTTTAGTTGTCACTTCTAAGTAGGTTCACATCACTTCCACTATCGATTGACATTCTATTGGGAAATGAAATGGACAATCTATTCTTAGTAGTACTAATCACCAATGGTGAGGATTTGATAACTATTATCTTCCATAGGCTTTCCTCGAAGGGTCATTGAACTTATGCAGGACTCCTCTACTGGATAAATAAGAGAAAAGGGGTACTAAGTTTCGGCCTTTCTCTTTTAGTTGAGGAGGCACATGTTACTTGATTTCGCCCGCCTCCTCAAGGTATGAGAACTGGGATACTCGGTTTTGCCCACTTTCTTGAGTTGAGAAGGTAAAAGTTACTCTTGATTTCGCCTGCCTCCTCGAGGTTATACTTCATGCATCGACCTAGTTACTAGCATTTTGCCTGCTCTTTACTCGCACTTCCGAAGCACTCGAAGTATTTGCACTCCTTGCATTGAGTTAGCTACTATAATTCACCTTCCCACTACCATTGAACTTCCGGAATGCAAGAAGTTTTGCCCAAAAAGAGCAAAAAAAAGTTTATCCCAACTTGGAGTAAGTCTTTAATAGTTTTGATTGCCTCTGGGATTGCACCATATTCTCCATAGCCTTTGTTGCCTACTCGTCTGAGTAGAAAAAGTATAGTATCGCGTACTGCCTACTTTGTTCCTTAGTCGAGCACTTCTACATCAACCCAAAGTCCCTCACTTTCAACTATCTTGATGAGAAGCTCGTCGATACCGGTCTTATAAAGTTCCTTAGCCTCTGCCTTTTCGCCCTATCTTGGTACTTAGAATTTACCTATGCATTCTCCACCTCCTCGACCCATTTTATGACCAATGCTCTCCCTCTATGAGAGCAAGGGATCAATGACTCCATGGAAGTCTCGCCTATGCGGTACCATGGTGCTGCCAGCCTATGGCCCTACTATCCGTTGCCTTGCATCTGTATCCCTTTCTTCATAATCAATAGATTTGCCTCTACAGCACTCCTTCGAGTCCACCTCCCTTATAACTGACGGTTTGCTTTTTGAGTAGTTAAGCCCCTTTGGACTCGTCGTCACTTTCTCGCCCATTTTGACCACCTACTTCAATACCTCTGTGTTCTCCTAGCAATACTCCTTGGTTGATAGAAAGATAGACTGCAACTCTTATACATGACCTCTATCATCTTATTGCAGGGCTCACATCGATTATGTTTTCATTAGCTTCCTTGGTAGCAACGTTCACTTACTCACCTTGTCCTTTGACTTGCCGAGCTCCCTTAAGTAAATATGAGCACTGAAGTAGTCCAACTCTCCAATCGCTCTAATCATACCTCTATGTGATCAGGTCCCCTCCATGGGACTCATTGATACTTACAATCTGACTTCTCCCTTGGTGATATACAACCCTCATATGCTGATGACCAAGGCTTTCATCCAATGCAAGATTCGATGCACATATATGAAAGACCCACCTCTATAATACTATGGTATTCACTCCTTGAATTCATAGTCCTTCTTGCCATTGTGTTGTTCACCGAAGTAGAGCTCCCAATAGCTCATGATCATACCTTCGCATGATCGTGTCCCTCACAGAACATCTCCGCATGTATTTTGTATTGCCTTGAACTATTCCACCATGATCCGCTGCACCATGTCGCCTCCTGATGATATCTCCATTGTATTCAGATTCTTGTGTGATGAACTAAAACTACGACTTCTCCGTGTGTGGCCTCTACCAATACATCATAGGACCTTCGCCACCTCTGATTGTGTTTAATACTTTAGTAATCCACCTTCGCCCACCCATTCTTGGGTCACACCCGGACGAAGCATAGCTCTAGGACAGTCCGTCGCTTATTGGCTCTCAAAGTCCCCTGACTTCACTAGGATTAGTGCATCATTGTCTAGATCCCGGGCTTCTATCTCCCTACCAGCACAATCTCCGTTATGTATTACTTTCTTAATGACAACTCGAATGATAGCACTGGTGGCATATTCTGCAAGAGTACCCTCCTCTGTGTTCTCTTGCCCCGTGCTAAGGTCTTTTGATCCCAGTTTCACTTCTACAAGTTGAGTCACCTTAGTTCCTCTATCAAATGCATTTCTAAGATAAAGTGCATGTGCCTCGAAGCTCTCTTTATCTTTGACACTATGCAAAATTAGTCCGCTCCATCAGAATGAGAAACCCATGAAATAACATGGTCCCACTCTTACCTCTGTGAGTATTCATGTAATTGACCTCTATCAAAGGAAAGCTATATGCCTCCGCTCCATGTACCATCTTCTATATCGACTCCCCTCCTGTGGTTTGGACACTTCGCCAAGTTTCACCTAAGTGGCTTTGCTCCTCGATTTGCATTGAGTTAATAGTGGTCCTTGCGCCCACTATTCCATGGGTCAGCCCTCTATTGAGTCTGATTACCATATCGACTCTAAGTATGCCTTCATATGATGTTGCCATGGATTGCTTCCCTGCTTGATCTCGAAATACATCCACCAATGTATTATCTCATTCGAGATCATGCGATGACTCCTTGTTGTTCGCTCGGTCCATTGAGTTTAGTGAAAATATTGCCTTGAAGTACTCTCCCTCAATATGTGCGGTCTGTTGCATATAATTCTCCCTCTAGAAAACTAGGACCTATTCTTCCTAGATATCTATTCTGTCGGAGCAACTTTCCACTTTACATTCTTCCAACTGGAAGTTTAGACCACCATCCCCTTGGCACTATTCCGTCTTGCTAAACAACTTGTGTCTTATTTTGTCCCCGCAAATGCACTTGCTAGATTATGGCTCTTCGCTAATACAATCCCCATTGTACATTTTAAGGTCTAGCAATGTGCTAAACTTGTTGCACACTTCAGCCTCCTACAGATGTATCCTTTCTATGCTAAAGACAAAGTGTCGATACTCCATAGCGTCGAGTTCCGATCGCACCGTGGGGTGGCCTCTAACACTCCATTGTTTGTGTATAAGCCCTTGCATGAGTACCAAATTCTTCGAGTTAGCAATTCCCCTCACCTCTGTGAGCTTTGCGTAACTCTTTTGATCGTCGAGCAATACATCCCACTTTGCACGATCTCATCTTTTACTAAACGCCCCGCTTACCTTGAGCACCGTCAAGTGCCAACGTCAAGCCGTAGCTCGAACTCAGCTATCCCAACCTTTATGCGTTATACATTCTTTCTAGTTTGTTTCTCCTTGTGGTACCTCTCGTGCAAAGGGTTGGCTATTTCATTCATAAAAATCAGCCTCCCTGGAAGCTCTTATGGTCCCTTAGGACCTACAAAAGAGAAAATGGGTCAGAAGAATCACTTTCCACGAGATCCACAAGCAACTTCTATAACAAAACACTTTATATAGCCAATATAAATTACATCCATAGACTTTACAAGTTCAAAAATATTGTATACAAAGGATAATGATTCATTATAGACCAAAGTCCCCACAAGTGTCCACATAACACGACTCTTATTTACAAGCCAAAATCGGCCATGAAAGTTAACCAAATGAGGGTTGCCAAGCCTACTACAAGCCCACTACTTGCTATACAAAGCATATACAAAAATTAAAGGACACAGACAATCATGAGCATTACATCGAACACCTTGTTTGTATTTTTATCTATGATAAAGCGCATCTCACTACTACCCCGACTTCTGATAACATTCTTGGATTACGGATTTTGGAGTCTCCCATCACATCACCTCGGATCTCAAGAACTTGTCCCTTCACAACAGTTATGGTAGTAGCAATGACATCATTATCGATAATGGTAAGTGACTTTCCATTACTATTACTGATTCCATAATACTTAATTCGTATATTCTTAACTTTATACTCGATGATGTGTTGTGCTCTCCTTATATTAAACAATAAAAATCTTATTTCTATCTTTTAATTTTATAAATAAAATAATATCTTTATTAAATTTTTTTTGATTATTTTCTTATCAAAGATATGAACATCATAACATCGTTAGTTTACGAGTAGAATAAATAACATCTATCCATCATCAATCTCTTAACTGGAAACTCTTCTATTTATTATTTTGAGGACGGCAGAACTCTAGCTGAAGTCTCTGCTCATCCGGAAGAAGATTGCGAGCTATCCGAGCTCACACTATGGCTTGTGCTATACGTGAAATGAAGAGTTGCGGCGGTTAGCTTGTACACAAGATAGCCTATGACTTGGAGCTTGACGAGTGCTTTTAGAGCTCTGAGAGCTTTGCATGCATAACTCACACCGATAGGATTCAATATCATTAGAAACAGGAGCCACTGGCTGAGATGAACGTGAGCTTAAAAGCATATGTACTCAAGCTAGTTTCTTGAGCAATGGGTAGTGGCCATCGATAGAGATGAACGGGCGATTACCCATTAGCTCAAATGATCATTTTATCATTTATAAAATTAATAACATAACGATATCATATATTATATTTTTTATCAGTATAATCAATAAAGTTGAAAAAATATTAATTATTTCACTTTTATAATTATAAAAATCTTATTATAAAATTTTAAAATACAAAAAAGAGTGTATAAAATTAGCTTATTTTTTTGGCATATATTTAAAGATTTTTTCTTCTGATTGTTATATGATTCCAGATTAAATACAAGATATTGGTGTATATGATCTGTAGTAAAGGATCTGAGTTCTTATGTATACGCATGGAGGTGTAGAGTGAGCCTTGTATATCTCTTGCTACCCCTCCTGCACCTTCTGCTCCTGCAGGTGGTGAAGTCAATCGAGAACATTATCCCATTCTCATCGAGCAACGATAACAACTGGCAGAGAGAAGAACTAAGGAAGATGGAGGAGGAGAAGGCCGAGATCGATCGGAGAGCCGCGTCTCAGGTGAGGAAGGAGTTGTGGTGTGGGAGGGTATTCATAGTGGCACAAACAACCGCCTTGCTGAGGGCGACCTTTTGGGAGCTGTCGTGGGACGTGATGGAGCCGATCTGCTTCTATCTCACTTCCATCTACTTCATGGCTGGCTACGCCTTCTTCATCAGGACGTCGAAGGAGCCCTCCTTCGAGGGCTTCTTCACGAGCCGCTTTGCCACCAAGCAGAAGCGCCTCATGAAGGCACGGAATTTTGATCTCACTCGCTTCAACGAGCTCAGCCAAGCTTGTCTGCTCTCGCCGCCACTGTCGGAGTTCACATCTCCTTCAAGAGCACATCATTCGGTGGTTCATCGCAGTGGCTTGTAGATGATATGGAGGATTATTTAAGCAAGTAGAGAACTAAGCTTGTCGTGATCTCACATTTTTTTCCAGCCTAAAAGCCTATAAGAAAAATGTATAACGATTATACTGTGATAATAATGATTGAACACAGTTTTTCCTGTTTATGTTCCTTGGTTTCAATAGCGATTATTATGTGATAATTAATGTTTATCACAATCAACTTATGTGGTTTGTGATGACAGAGAAATAATTTTAATAGGATCAATTGACACTAAGATTGAAATAAGATGAGAGGTGAATTAGTGCAAGTGTAAATCCTCGTTTTAACAAAACACTTTTTGCTTGAAGCAATAAAGGAAATTCGAAGCTTTTCATAATAAGTGAATGATTCAAATAAGATACTAAATTTATTGCTTAAAAATAACTTTAGAAGAAACAAGTAAATTCTAATAAAAAGATAAGCAACATCGAAGGGAAGTGCTTGACTTGAAAATTTTCTTTTCATGAGTAAGTAAAAATTGGAAGCATCTATTGATATTTAGTTCAAAATGTTTAAGAACTTGACAATTGCAAGTAGTAAATGCAACAAGTAAAAACACTCACAATTATAGTGGTTCGGCATCAACCGGCCTACGTCTATTCCTGAGTCCTCCTTGAAGCACACCGACGTTCACTACCGATCTTCTTTGGGTGAAGACCAAACCCTTATACTTGAGCTTATAATGAAGATTTCAAGAATTTTTCTAACTCTAAGCTCTCTCTCCCTTCCTCTTTTCTTTTTCTTACAATTCACACATAATTTTTTAATAAAATCTAATATAAAAAATGTTCAAGAAAACTTGGGATATTTATAGGCCCCAAATGTCTTCAAAAATTGGAGCCCAAATTCAAACTTACCCGAAAAATCCGAGTATGAGTAGTTCAACCGTAGGCCTGGGTGGGTCAACTACCGAAAGTACCTAGAATCCATGGTACGGGCATTCAGCTGCTGATAGCCACCCAAACTTGGGCGGCGTCGGTTGAACCATCGCTCACCAGTGGTTCATCCACCAAGAATCTTAAAAAAGTGATTCCCTTCACTTTTTTCAATCCCGATTTGAACCATCATTTGACCAATTCCTTGGTTAACTAATTGAGCTCGACTTGAGATCAATTACACCCCATGGTGGACCCGGTTGCCTCATTGAGTTGATTCCTTCCAAATAAAACTTAATTAGGACTCAATTCCTAACTATGACTCAATGATTATAACTCTTAATGACCAACAAGCTAAATCAAGACCTAATTTCCATCAATCCGGTAGTGTCTGACATTCTTGCAGCGAGTCTTACAGTCTTCTTCCAGTGATCTCCTAGCGTGTTCCCAACGAGCTTCCCAATCTCTTCGGTAAATCTCCTACCGAACTCCTGGCGAGGTCCCATTGCATTGTTCGAACTTCAGCCCCGATGCCAAGCTTAATCTTGGGTCATCATCTAGCTGTAACTTAATTGCTCTATCATAGTTAGACCTGCAATACTTCCTCTAACAACATATTAGATTAAACACTCATCAATTGATTTTATCATCAAAATCTGAGATTCAATAATCTCTCCCTTTTTATGATGATAATCAATTGATGATGGGAGTTAAACCTTACTCTCCCTAAATTCATGCTATAATAAAGAAAACTTAAATTCAAGAGAATCACACACTCTTGAATTTAAGTGAATCAAGACAATCAATATTTCAAGTAAATCAAATTTCAAGGATTGCAATAAGGCACTCATATATCAACAAAAGTTTGCTTTTAAATTATCAAGTCATCTAAATATGAATTTTAAAAAAATTATGTATCCATATCTAAGATATCTAAGTATATCATCAATATTATATATCATCAATGTATATCATTAATATCATGTGTCATTAATGTATATTTCTTCCCCTTTATCATCAACAAAAAACTGAATATAGGCTTAAGGATTTTAAGCCACATGAGTCTTTGCTCCCCCCTTTTTAAAATATAACATGAGTCATAAAGAATTTTCTTCCTTTTGTGAAAAAGAAAGACAGAAAATAAGGGAGGAGTTGTAAAACATCATTAAATATAGCTCTCAATTTTATAGAGTTAAATTTCGAAAATAAGCTCAAAACTCTAAGATATTCAAAGAGATTCAAAAGTTTAAGAGCTACTTATGTATTTAAAATCATCTCATGTAATTTCAAAAAAGCATATCAAATAAGTCCTTAAAATAGCAAAACATTATGCAAATTTTCTTCTCTTTTTGTGAACAAGAACATGGAGAGAGTTTTTAAGATATTATCTCAAAGAAAGATAACTTAATCTCATGAAATCTCATAATTCATATATTTTTATGATTTAAAATTTCATCTCTTTTACGAAAATCAAATTATTCTTCATTTAAGGGTTTTATAAAAATATATGCTAATTAATGCTTAGTATTAATAAATTTTAAGGAGATATATTGACAATTTACATGATCCCTTATAAAATGATGTCTTATGTTAATATATTTGGTTCTTAAATGTTGAATAGGGTTTTTGGTTAAATATATAACACTTGTGTTATCACATTTTATAGAAATATTTTTTAATTTCATTCCGTAATCTTCTAGTGCATCAAATGACTTGGGCATAACATGTACTAACTGCAATATATTTTGCTTCCATAGTAAATAAAGCTACTTAATTTTATTTTTTGGAAGTCCAAGAAATAAGTGCATGCCCCAAAAATTGACATGTCTTAGTGGTACTCTTTCTATCTATTCTACATCCAACAAAATTGGCATCTAAATAAGCAATCAAATTAAAATTTTTTTATTTTGGATACCATAATCTTAGTTTTAAGGTTCATTTTAAATATTTAAAGATTCGTTTAACTACTTTCAAATGAGAGAGTTTAGGATTAGATTGAAACCTTATACACAATCTAACACTAAACATGATATCCAGTCTAGTAGTAGTTAAATATAATAAACTTCCTATCATTCCTCTATAAGTTTTTTTATCAAAGTTTTCTCCTTTATTGTCTAAGTCTATCTTTATAGATGTGCTCATGGGAGTGTTTAATGCTTTAGCATTTTACATCCCAAATCATTTTATCAAGTTCAAGATATATTTAGTTTAACTAATAAAAATACCATCATCTAGTTGTTTTATTTGTAATCCTAAAAAGAATGTTAATTCACCTATTAGACTCATTTCAAATTGTTAGCTCATTTCTTTAGTAAAAGATACATAAAGATTTATTTATAGATCCGAAAATGATATCATCAATGTAAATTTGAATAATAAGAAGTTTATTTTAAAATACTTAAAAAATAATATGGTATTAACCTTACCATTAGAAAATTTATTTCAAATAATAAAAATAACAAAGTCTTTCATACCAAGCCCGAGGGGCTTGTTTTAATCTATAAAGAGCTTTTGTAAGTTTGAAAACATGATTTGGAAGAAGATTATTTTTAAAACCGGAGGGTTGTTTAATATACACTTTTTCAGAAATAAAATCATTTACAAAATCACTTTTAACATCCATTTGAAATAACTTAAAATTTTTAAAAGATACAAAAGCAAGGAGCATCCTTATGGCTTCAAGTCTAGCCATAGGAGCGAAGGTTTCATTATAATCGATTTCTTCTTCATGATTGAAACCTTTAGCCACTAAGTTTCTAATTACAATGACATTTTCATCTTGCTTATTTCTAAAGACCCATTTAGTATTAATCACTAAATGATCATTAGATCTAGGAACAACCTCCCATAACTCATTTCTTTCAAATTGATTAAGCTCTTTATGTATTACATTAACCTAATATTCATCTCTTAGGGCCTTATCAATGCACTTTAGCTCGATTTGAGAAAGAAACATGTCATTCACATAAAAATTTTTAAAAGAAGACCAAGTTTGAACTCCTTTTGATGTTTCTTCTATTATAAGCTTCTTAGGATAATCATTCACATACTTCTATTCCTTGGGTAAGGATATATGAGTAGATTCATCCAAGCTCCTTTTATGAGTATTATCATTTAAATTTAAGTTACCAAGATCAACTTCATCATCAAAATCAATATTCTTAAATTCAGAAAATTTATTAAAAATAACATATATGTATTCTTCTATTACTAATGTTTTTTATTAAAAATATGATAAGCTTTTGAAATAGAAGAATAACCTAGAAAAATACCTTCATCGAATTTTACAAATTTACCTAAAGAATCCTTTTCATTTAGAATAAAATATTTGTAACTAAATATTTTAAAATAAGAGATATTGGGTTTTTTATCATTCCACAATTCATAAGGAGTTTAAGTGAGTAATAGTCTTACAAGAACCCTATTTAAAATATAACATGCCAAATTAACGGCTTCAGCCCAAAAATATTTGGGTAGACTATGTTTATTCAACATTGTTCTAGCTATTTATTGTAAGCTCCTATTTTTTCTTTCTACTACTACTCCATTTTGTTGTGGATTCCATAGAGTAGAAAAAATGATGAATATATACCCATTCGAATCATAAAAATTTTAAAAATTATTATTTTAGAATTCTCCACTATGATCACTTCGTATTGAACAAATCATACATACTTTTTATTTTCAATAATTTTATAAAATTTTATAAAATATTTAAATATATCCCTTTTATGTGTCAAGAAATAGGTCCAAGTATATGTACTAAAATCATCTACTATAACAAATGTATATTTACTACCACCTAAACTTGTAATGTCAATTGGTCCGAATAAATCCATATCGATCAATTTAAGTGGCCTAGAGGTGCTTATTTGATTTTTCAATTTAAAGCTACTATTTATTATTTTCCTAATTGATAAGTGTCATATACTTTGTCTTTGATAAACTTAAGATTAGGTAAGCCTCTTACTAGTTCCTCGGTAGATATTTGGTTTAAAAGTTTTATCATAAAATTTTTTAATATCTATGGTGTATACATTATTATTTCTTAAGGCAATCAAAGATTTGTTTTTGTATGACAACTCAATTATGCAAGCATTAGGTTGAAATTTAACCACATATCCTTTATTACATAATTGACTGATGTTGAGTAAGTTATGTTTCAAGCCATCACATAACAACATATCTTCAATCAAGAGGTTTGATGTGTTACCTATTGTTTCTTTTCCAATGATTTTGCCCTTGTTGTTATCTCGGAAGGTAACAACTCCTTCACTTAAGCTAGTGAGCTTAGAAAAATAAGATGGATCTCCGGTTATGTGTCGTAAGTATCCATTATCAAGATACCATTTGGTGCTCCTAGCTTTAGTTTGGAGACAAACCTACAAGAAAGATATTTTTGGTTTAGGTACTTATTTTATATTGGGTCATTCATAAAGAACTTTATCTTTCTTTTCTAATTATTTTTTATTATATAAAGTTCCCTTGGGAACCCAAACTGGTTGATGTGGACTATATTTTCTAAATAGGTATTTGTTTGCCTTATGTCCTAATTTACCATAAAAATTATACTTGATTATTAGTGACACATTTAAGGTTGATCCTTTAACAAATATGGTTGGCTTTTGTTGGAAGTTACTAACAAAGCCTATATCATTTCTTTTATTAATATGACCCTTATTGGCAAGGATCATATTTAGGAATTTGTTCATAATTTTAAAATTTTCTAATATTGTCTTATGCATGATATTCTCTTTTTCAACATTATCTAGCAAGTCACATTTAGAATATGGTTTATGTGATACTAATGAATCATGTATTTCATCAAGTCTATTAATTAACAATTCATGATCATTCTTAATTAACTTAAAAGATTTACTAAGTTTTCTAAACTCATCAAACAAATCATGAAACATATTTAATAACTCAAAAGGAAATACTTAAAGACTCACTAACGTCATTTTCGATCGCCATTAGAGTATAGTTAGCAACTTCCTCTTTGGAGTAGTTTCTTTATGCAAAGAGCTTGAATCATCTCAAGTGGTCGAAAGTACTTTCTTCTTATATATTGGCTTCTTCTTCAAATAAGGACATTCATTTTAAAAATATCTTAATTTTTTATATTCATAGCGTATGACATTGTCCTTCTATGGTTTCTTTTTGTTTTTATAATTTTTGTTCCTTTCTATAAATTTTCTAAACTTTCTTTATAATAATGCAATATCATGGTTCTCATCACTCAAGGTTTCACTTGAGAATTCATTTGTTATTCGAACTGCTACATCCTTCTTGTTTTTTGGAAGGGGTTCATCAAGCTCATCATGAGCTTTACAGTTCAATTCATATGTTATGAGTGAGCTAATCAGTTCTTCAAAAGTTAAGTTATTTAAATATTTGGCCTCTTGAATAATGATTACTTTATGATCCCAATTTTTAGGTAAAGATCTTAAAATTTTACTAAGTTCAAAATTTAAAAAATATTTTCTAAGTACTTTAAAGCCATTGACAACATCCGTGAAATGGGTGTACATGTCTCCAATTGACTCATTTGGTTTCATTAGAAACAATTCATAATTATAAACTAAAATATTAATATTAGATTTTTTTTTATTTTACTAGTCCCCTCGAGTGTGATTTCAGTGTTTGTCAAATATCAAAAGCTGATTCACAAACGGAAACATGATTAAACTCATTCTTGTCAAGAGCACAAAACAAGACATTCATAGCCTTTGCATTCAAGGAAAAACTTTTCCTTTCTAAATCATTCTACTCATTCATTGGATTGGAAGATTTTTCACAGCTATTCTCAATAATATTTTATAAATCAAGGTCCAAAGAGATAAGAAAAATATACATCCTTATCTTCCAATATGTGTAATTCGTCCTATTGAACATAGGAGGACGTGAAATAGAATGTCCCTCATTTATGCCAAAATAAGTCATTTACTCAAGCGGGTGTTAATCCAATGAGTAACTATCCTACTCTAATATAAATTATTATAATCAATTGGTGCTAAGAGGAGGAGGAGGAGGAGGAGGAGGAGGGGTGGGGTTTGGGGGTGGGTGGGTGTGGAGATGAGTGAGTACAAGTGTAAATTCTCGTTTTAACAAAAAATCTTTTCACCTGAAGTAAGAAAGGAAATTCGAAGCTTTTCGTAATAATTGAATGATTCAAAGAAAATACTAAGTTTCTTGCTTAAAAATGACTGTAGAAAGAACATGTAAATTCTAATAAAAAGATAAGCATTGTCGAGGGGAAGTGATTAACTTGAAACTTTTCTTTCAAAGTGTAAGTAAAAATCAGAATTGTTTATTAGTATTTAGTTCAAAATGATTAATAACTCAACAATTGCAAGTAGTAAATGCAACAAGTAAAAACACTCATAATTATAGTGGCTCGGCCCCAACCAGCCTATATCCACTCTCAAATACTCCTCCTTAAGGCACACCGGCATCTACTATCGATTTTCTTTGGGTGAAGACCAAACCCTTACACTTGAGCTTACAAGGGAGACTTTAATAATTTTTCTAACTTTAAGCTCTCTCCCTTCCCCTTTTCTTTTTCTTACAATTCAGACATTTTTTTCAAATAATGTAATCCCAAAAGTGTTGTATGGAATGCAAAAAAACTTGGGATATTTATAGGCCCCAAATGACTTCAGAAATTAGAGCTAAACATACTTGAAAAATTCAGTTACGGGCGGTTCAACCGCAGGCCTAGGCGGGTAAATCGCTGAAAGCACCAAGAATCCAAGGTACGAGCAATTTAGTTGCTGACAATCACCCGAAATCCTGATATGGGTAGTTCAGCCGCTCGAAAACCTGGGTGATGCCGATTGAACCGTCGCTCATCGAAGGTTCATCCACCGGGAATCCAAGAAAAGTGATTCCCTTTACTTTTTCAATCCTGATTTGAACCATAAGTTGACTAATCCCCTGGTCAACTAATTGAGCTCGACCTGAGCTCGATCATACCCCATAGTGGACCCGGTTGTCTTATTGAGTTGATTTGGATTCCTTTCAATTTAAACTCAATTAGGACTCAATCTATAATTATGACTCAATGATTACAACTCTTATTGACTAACAAGCTAAACTAAGTCGTCTCAATCTTCTGTATAGAAACCTCCCTCGCTGATTCACATCCCTTCTCCGCCCATCCCCCATGGCCATCCTCACTTTCGTCTAGGTCACTCCGGTTGGCATCCACTCCCTTCTTTGCAAATGCTCCTCTCTTCTAAAGTGACCATTCTTCCCACTAACACTGCCACTTGATTGCATGAGATGCTCTAAACAAGAATCATCTCGATGGCAATGTGATACACATGAGAGAACATTTGACAGATCTTTCTCAAAAGTAAAGGTAAAACAAAGGAAATTTGATGACACAATCTAGAATCCTAACTCAATCCCCAATGCTTAAGGAGAACTAGTTTAAGTTAAGTAGATCTAAAGGAGAGGGCTTATTTGATATTGACATCTAGGTGTATCCACCTTAGCGCAAACACTAATTTAATACTGACATCTATTCAACAACTCAGGTCTCTTACCCTTATGAATGGTCCCGAGCTATCTACTCACCCCCATTGAGGTATTCTTAAACCTCACTTGGTATGTACAGACGATAACAGACATGATACAGGTTATTACTTTACTTTTGCCTTAGTGAGCTTAATAGGTGATCCCACCAGCTTAGTCACAGTCCTTAACCACCACTAATACTCATCGAGGATTTCGACCCATCATCATGTCAACATTCAAGGGGTGCTCGAGACTTGTCGAATCGTCGGCCGAGGGGATACTTTGATCTTTGACCATGGAATTGGTAGACTACACCACTACTCAATCCTTCCTATATATGAGATCTAGTCAGAAGATTCGACAGAGGATTCCTTGTAGATCAAACTACAATAGATGAATTGATGTTTGGAGGAGATACAATAAGAGCTCCAACAATCAATAGGGAAGTGTTGGTTAACCCCACCTCGGGCCACCTTGGAATGATCATCATTGACCTAGAAAATCCAAGAGGAACATATTCCAGTGAACTTCTTTCTCCCATCCTTAGAGGTGTTTAAGGGTAATAGAACACATTACAAAATTTCGGACCCAGATGTCATATGGCATTTTGGATGTCTTGATGTATCACACCTTTCTAACCATGTTAAGAGGCCTAACATGAGAATTCTCTACCTACTTGAAGCTACTTTCCATCAGTTCTTTGGTTAGCTTATAGGAGAGTTTGAACTTCACTTCCTTAGGAATGTATGCTCGTGACTTTTAGTAACAACACTCCTTGGACTCAAGCAGGGGAGAAAAAATGCTCACAGATTTCATTGCTTGGTTCACACGATATATGAGGCATGTTAATACCCATTCGTCACTCATAATATAGAAATTTTTGATGGGGCTTAAGCTCTCTCACCTCTTTTGGTTATCGATAAATACATTATCGATAATTATACCTGAGACACTTTAAAGGGCCAATCAATATATTACCTTTGAGGTTATAGTCTTTGGCAAGTATGATAAGTCACACAAGAGGCTGAAGCGAGAGTGGCCATAATCAATCTCGACCCTGAGGTCATCGCAGTGAAGGAGAAATGAACAACCCAAGTTACCTCATCCAAGGTCTAAGCTGAGCTCCCTAAATATGATTAGAACTAAGGTTTTTTTTAGATAAAAGAGAGAGCTCTTAAAAGACTCTCTCTTGAAGAAGATCCCATTGGCAAAAAGAGATAGGACAAGTATTAATGATTCCACCGAGATTACGGTCACAACATAGAAGATTATCAAAACTTGAAAGAGTATATTGAGGAGCTCATATGTTGGGGACACATCAGATAGTTCATTCGAAAGTACCAAGAACCCTCACCATGACCTCGGGGGTGCTAGTTATAGGTGCCCTACAAGCCAATCACGTGAGTGATGGCATGTGTGACACACTGCATAATTTTTTTACTTATGATTAATATTGGCATATTCTCACGTTATATTATATGTAGCATATATATTGTGATGTCCTTGGTTCGATGCAATGGGAATCGGATCGTAATGAGATCACAATAATGAGATCGATTCATCTTTAAACACAGATCCTAAATAATCCCGATCATAGGTTACTTGAGAGGGACATCGAGATAATCGGACAGACCGGTGTACTATATACCCATCCATATGATGGAGGCGGTTGGTCTTATAGCCACTTGTGTGGAGACACTACGGATATAGTATAGGTGCTCATTGGAGAATGAGTTCACTGATTGATCCGCTTATGGAATGTTGTATGGTTAATAATACCTAATATCAGACAGCGATTCCATAGTCCAAGTTGTGTATTTGGTCCTTAGACTTGAGACACCAAGGATGCCTTGTATGAGTACTTATTTTTTTGACGCTAGACTTACAGTTTTGGAAAGCTCCAGATCTGGTACAATTGGTTATCGAGATTGATAGCCAACCTTACAAAGACAATTGAGTGTCAATAGAGGATCATCCACTCTCGGTATCACGAGAGGAATATCCTATATGTGCTTGCTTAGACAAATCTCTAGCCAAGGTTATTTGGATTGAGAGAGGAGTTCTCCAGTAGAATCCGATTAGAGCAAGGCAAACTGATTCCGTATGTGACCTGACAGTACCATATCCAATATACGGTCTCTGGGATATTAGTTTGATGAGGGATTATAGATACATAGTAACTATGGACATATAGATCCGATGGATTTGATCCCCTTGTACTATTTTGGGACTATGGCGTAGTGGCCTAGTATGTCCATAGTCAATGGGATGAGTGAATTACTATGGAGATAATAATTCACTATATCAGAAGGAGTTTTGATGGGAGTAACTCATGGCCAGCTCGGTATCGGGCCTAGAGGGTCACACACATATGGTAGATGCTTCAGCGAATAGAGGATTGGATGAAGATCCAATTAGCCCATATTCTCATTAGATGAGACCCTATGCTGATGGGCTCCTTAATTAAGGCCCCATTTAGAGGCCTAAAGAGATTATTGGATAGAGATCCAATAATGCAAGGTTAGTGGATAATTGGATAAAGATCCAATACCCACTAAGGCAGGAGCCCTAGGGTTTTTTGGTGGCTGTCTATAAATAGAAGGAGAGACTCTTGGTTGAAAGGCTGTAACTTTAGCCACCACCGCCTATTCTCCTCCCTCCTGAGCAAGAGTTGCAAGATCAGATTAGAGGACTTTCGTTGTAGAGATCCATTGTGTGGATACCGCTAGAGAGGAGGACACTTAACCTCCTTCATCTTTTCCATCTGGATCTAGAATATAGGGATATATGATCTCCCTAGGTAAAATCAATCTCTTACATATCGTGGTTTTTCAGTTTTTACGATTTTTTCTCGCGACCCCAATCTTTTGCACGATGATTTGATCTACATGGGAGATTGATTTTTGTTTTGATTTCCGCTGTGCATGTGATGCACCCGCTATAGGTTTCCCAACAGTGGTATCAGAGCCAAGGTTTTTGTACGAAAGATTGATTTTAAACTATGTTTGATAAGATTGAATCGCGTAGAATCGTTCTACGCGTTCTTACTATGTTTTCACAGCGAAGGAAGCCCTTGCAAGGGGTAGCCGAGCATGGCAACCGATCCTTGCGGTCGGCCACACAAGGGGTGCCACCAGAGGCGGCAACCTTGTGGGTACAACCTGCGGCCCGACTGCAGGGCTCCGACGCGACCGCAAAGCGGCCACGACCGAGCCACCGATGGTGGTTGCCGCTAGGCAGGTAGCCCCACGGCTAGCAGAGGCGTAGCAGCGGCCGCCCGGCGGCCCGCCGAGCGGCGGCGACCCACAATATGCCACCGGCGCTGCGGCTGCCGACGGTGTCGGGCCGCCACTGCGAGCGGCGTGATGGCGGCGTCGTAGATGGGGGCAAGGTGAGGGCTAGAGCATATTTTTCAAAAAAAGGATGATTATGCCCCTCTAATTTTTGAAAATTCCAAGGACTGTTCTCATGTGCAGAATTCTAAAAATACCCTCAACAATTTTAGAAATTTCGAGGATTATCCTCTCATCCAAAATTATGAAAATACCCTTGACAATGCTGAAAATTTTAAGCATGTTCTGATTTCTAAAAAACTAATTAATTAAATAATTTAATTAATTATTATATATATCTAGTAATCCTATATATGATGTGATGTACTTGTGATGTATGATGTGGATGGATGATCATGAGCTATGTGTTGTGATATGTGTAATTGTGATTATTATTATTGGGGCCTGCGTGCCTCTATTTTTCTCATTTTTTTGTCGGGCCTATGTGCCTGTGATTATTTGTAATTACATGGAGAGACGCATCGGGAGTGTGGAGATGACAATGGGACCCACGATGCCGTGGCAAGAGATTACGACGCATGGTGATGCGATGATCCGACGGAATCGATGATGACGAGATCAACAATCACAGAGTATGGAGATACGTCGATGCACACATAGATCCTATTGTGAGTGATTAGGCCCATTGGCTCGGGCTTAATCATATTAGGTGATGGCTCATGATCATCCGGTGTGGCTTGCATGTGTGATGTGTTATACACCTACTAGATATATGTATATGTATATTTGCATGTGATGTAGATATATATTAAATATGTATGTGTGTGACACGATATATTAGGAGACCGATAGAAAACAAAAACCCCTCCTAAGATAATATTAAGTCGGTAAGCATGAGGTAATAAGATTGACCCACGTGGCCTTCCATCGTTATAAGAAGAAATTGAATCACGATATAGGTTGAGTTGGTTAAGTCCCTCGAGGCTCACCTATCTACGTGATCGAGTTCTTGCCTATGACATAGAGATGTCACCGGTGACCTAAGGACATGGTATGCTTGGTTGAGTCCCTCGAGGGCATATCATTGAATCAGACTTATCTTGTAACGATGGTGATGACTTAACTGAACGTTATAATTGGTCGAGTCCCTTGAGACCATGATGATTCGGAGGTCGAACGTGATGGGAATCATAAGGAGTTGTGATTGGCAAGAGTTGCCTATCTTTTGGGCTTAGTGCAATTGGTTGAGTCCCTCGAGGTTGCACTAAAATGCTAATTAGATCCTGATCCCCACTAGGAGTCTGCCGGAGACTTCCATCTCACGTGTCACGTGATTCGCTAAGAGAATAGTGGGAGCACATTAAGATAGAAGTCCATATCTTAATTAGTATTTTCTGCAAAATCTGCATGTTATTTATTTTTGCAATATCTTGTTTTGTCAGAAACATGTTGCTGACAAACCCCCTACGTAGCATACTTGATGCCAGCCACCTCACTAGTCCAAACTATATAGATTGACTCCGTAATTTGAGAATTATTCTCATGACAGAGAAAATCGCATACGTCCTTGATACAATCGTGCCCACACCAAAAGAAGGGGCAAGAGAGGATGAGATCGCTTGCTATGTGAAGTACATAAATAATTCCATATTAGCAAAGTATTACATGTTGGCCTCCATGACTCTTGAATTACAAAGTATTACATAAGAGCATGGATGCAGATTCTATCCTTCTTCATCTCCATCAGTTGTTTGAGAAACAGGGAAGAACTCAAAGATATGAGATATCTAAGAAACTCTTCCAAGCTAGGATGATAGAAGGGACATAGTTGAGAACCATGTCATAAAGATGATAGAGTGGATCGATAAACTCACAGGTCTAGGAATAGTCCTAGAGGATAATCTGTATGTTGATCTTATACTTCAGTCCCTACCAGATTCCTTTTCTCACTTTATCATAAATTTTAACATGAGCAAGTTTGAGGTGACTCTCCCTGAGCTCCTCAATATGTTGAGGGAAGCTGAGTGCCATCAAGAAGGAGAATCCAGTTCTCTATATTAGTGAGACTAAAAAGAAAAGAAAGGCCAACAAGATCCTTAAGAAGGGCAAGGGCAAAGAAAGACCAGGTAAGGCAAAGGTTGCCAAGAAATACCTAGCAAATAACAAAGGACAATGCTTCCACTATGGCCAAGACGAACATTGGAAGAGGAACTGTAAGAACTACCTTGTAAAGAAGGCGAGATAAAAGCTTAGAGAAGCTTCAAGTATATTCATGATCAGTCTCCACTTATTAGATTTTCATGATAACACATGAGTATTAGATACCGAGAGTGTTTATCATATCTATAATTCATTATAGGTTCTGGCAAGACCTAGGAGATTAGCTAGAGGTGAGATGGATCTCAAGATGGGTAATGGAGCAAGAGTTGCTGCAATTGCTGTTGGAGAGGTCACCCTACATCTGCTTGGTGGAGCTATTATTACATTAGATGCATGCTATTTTGTTCCCTCTATTATCAAAAATATTATTTTTATCTCTTGTTTGATAATTAGTGGATATAAATTAATTTTTGATAATAATAGTTGTTCAATAATTATGGATAATAAGATCATCACTAGAGGGACCCTAATAAATGGGTTATATGTGTTAGACACTTCTCCACATATCTTGAATATAAATATATCTAACAGGAAAAGAGATGAGGTGAATAATACATACCTATGGCATTATAGGCTAGGTCATATATATGAGGGAATGATTCAAAAGTTGTTGAAAGATGGATACTTAGATCCATTTGACTATGAGACATATGCAACTTGTGAACCTTGCCTTCGTGGGAAGATGACTAACTCTCCTTTTAGTGGAACTGGAGAGAAAGCCACCGAGTTATTGGAGCTCATACATAGTGATGTATGTGGTCCCATGTCGACTTAAGCTATAGGTGGTTACTCATACTTCATTACATTTATTGATGATTTCTCCTAGTATGGACACGTGTACTTAATGAAGTATAAATCTAAGACCTTCGAGAAATTCAGGGAATATAAGAATGAGGTAGAGAACCAAATTGGAAAGAGTATTAAGACTCTTTAATCAGATCGAGGAGAGTATTTGAGTACGAAGTTCACCCATTTCCTCAGGGACAATGGGATTCTATCCTAGTGGACACCTCCTTATACACCTCAGCTCAATGGTGTATCAGAAAGGAGGAATCATATGATGTTAGATATGGTGTGATCCATGATAAGTTTCACTGACCTACCCATCTCATTCTAGGGGTACACCATAGAGACTACAACTTACCTTCTGAACAGAGTTCCATCAAAGTCGGTAGTGTCTACACCATATGAGATATGGAAAGGAAAGAAGCTCGATCTTAAAATTGTTAAGATTTGGGGCTATCCTGCCCACATTAGAAGACATAACCTCGATAAGTTTGAATCAAGGATAGAATGGTGCACATTCATGGAATATCCAAAGGAAACTTGTAGGTATTATTTCTATCATCCCGAGGACCGAAAGGTCTTTGTTACCAAGAGAGCTGTGTTCCTTGAGAAGGAACACATTCTTGGTGGAAACAGTGAGAGTAAGATATAATTGAGTGAGGTTGGAGAATCTAGCTCGAGTACCATTCCAGAGCCCGAGTCTGTTCAAGTACCTAACACACAAGTTCCAACTTTACATAGGTCTAATAGAGTATTTCACTCTCTTGGAAGATATGTGGGACATATTAGTGGAGATGACTCTCAGGATGTTGATCCTTATACCTACAAGGATGCTATTATGAGTATAAAATCTGGGAAGTGGGAAGAAGCCATGAATTCTGAGTTGGATTCTATGTTCTCTAACAAGGTTTGGAACCTTGTAGATGCACTTGAGGGTGTTATACCCATTGGTTGCAAATGGATCTTCAAGAAAAAGATCAGAGTGGATGGAAATGTAGAGACCTATAAAGCATGGCTGGTAGCTAAAGGATATCATCAAAGACAAGGAGTTGACTATGATTAAACATTTTCACCTGTAGTCATGCTTAAGTCAATTAGAATTATTTTGGCCATTGCAGCACATTATGACTATGAGATCTGGCAGATGGATGTTAAAACAGTATTCCTCAATGGTAATCTCGAGGAAGCGGTGTATATGATACAACCAGAGGGATTTGTATCTAAAAAGAGTCCAGATAAAGTGTGCAGGTTGCTTAGATCCATTTATGGATTGAAGCAAGCTTCCCGAAGTTAGAATATAAGATTTGATGAGGTGATCAAATCTTATGACTGTGTTAAGAACGAAGATGAAGCTTGTGTGTATAGGAAGGTAAGTGGAAACATTATCACCTACTTGGTACTATATGTGGATGACATCTTAATTATTGGGAATGATGTAGGAATGCTCTCCACAATAAAGGCTTGGCTATCTAGAAACTTCTCCATGAAAGACTTAGGGGAAGCATCATATATTTTGGGGATCAGGATATATAGAGATAGATCCACAGGATGCTTGGCTTGTCCCAATCTAGGTATATAGACTTCATTGTCAAAAAGTTTGGCATGAAAAATTCCAAGAGAGGTCTCATACCGATGAGACATAGAATATCACTTTCTAGGAGTATGTCCCCAAAGACTCCTGAAGAAAGGGCAAACATGAATAAGATACCTTATGCCTCAGTGATAGGATCTATCATGAATGCAATGCTATGTACTAGGCCTGATATAGCATATGCTCTGAGTGTCACAAGCAAGTATTAGGCAGATCTAGGTTTAGAACACTGGAAGGCAGTAAAATGTATCCTTAAGTACTTGAGAAGGACTAAGGATCTTTTACTAGTATATGGAGGAGATAGCCTCAAGATTGAGGGCTACACAGACTTAAGTTTTCAGTCTGACATTAATGATAGCAAGTCAAATTCAGGGTATGTTTTCACCATGAATGGAGGAGCAGTAAGCTAGAAGAGTTCCAAGCAAGATACTACTGCCGACTTGACCACAGAGGCGGAATACATTACTGCAGTTGAAGCAGCAAAGGAAAGGGTATGGATAAAGAAGTTCATCAAAGATTTGGGAGTCCTACCAAGCAGTGTAGAACCAATTCTCATATATTACAACAACAATGGGGCGATAGCTCAAGCGAAGGAACCCAAATCTCATCAAAAGTCTAAGCATATTCTGAGGAGGTTCCATTTGATAAGAGAGATGATAGCCCATAAAGATATAGCAATAGAAAGAGTTTCATCCGAAGATAACATTGTAGATCCACTGACGAAGTTGTTGGCTCAGATTGTATTTAAGCGTCACAAGGGTCTGATGGGGATGAGACATATAGGTTATTGGCTTTAGATCAAGTGGGAGATTGCTAGTTACATGTGCCCTGCAAGCCAATCACGCGAGTAATGGCACGTGTGACACACTATATAATCTTTTTGCTTATGATTAATATTGGCATATTCTCACATTATATTATATGTAGCATATATATTGCGATGTCTTTCATTCTGTATAATGGGAATCGGATCGTGATGAGATCACGATAATGAGATCGATTCATCTTTAAACACAGATCCTAAATAATCCCTGTCATAGATTACTCGAGAGGGATATCGAGATAACCGGACAGATATGTGTACTATATACTCGTCTATATGATGGAGGCGGCTAGTCTCATAGCCACTTGTATGGAGACACTAAGGATATAGTACAGGTGCTCATTGGAGAATGAGTTCACCGATTGATTTACTTATGGAATGCTGCATGGTTAATGATACCTAATGTCAGACAACGATTCCATAGTCCCCGTTGTGTATCTAGCCCTTGGACTTAAGACACCAAGGATGCCTTGTATGAGTACTCCTTTCTTTGACGCCAGACTTACAGGTTTAGAAAGCTCCAGATCTGGTATAACTGGTTATCGGGATTGGTAGCCAACCTTCCGAAGATAATTGAGTGTCAATAGAGGATCATCCACTCTCGGTATCATGAGAGGAATATCCCATATATGCTTGCTTAGACAAATCCCTAGCCAGGGTCATTTGGATTAAGAGAGAAGGAGTTCTCCGGTAGAATCCGACTAAAGCAAGACAAACTGATTCCGTATGTGACCTGACAGTATCATATCCAATATACGATCTCTGGGATATTAGTTGGATGAGGGATTATAGATATATGATAACTGTAGATAAATAGGTCCGATGGATTTGATCCTCTTATACCGTTTGGGGGACTATGGCGTAATGGCCTAGTACGTCCATAGTCGATGAGTCAAGTGAATTATTATGGAGATAATAATTCACTATATCAAAAGGAGTTCTGATGGGAGTAACTCACGGCCAGCTCGGTATCGAGCCTAGAGGGTCACACACATATGGTGGATGCTTCAGCGAATAGAGGATTGAATGGAGATCTAATTAGCCCATATTCTCATTAGATGAGACCCTATGCTGATGGGCTCCTTGATTAAGGCCCAATTAGAGGCCTAAGGAGATTATTAGATAGAGATCCAATAATGCAAGTTTAGTGGATAATTGGATGGAGATTCAATACCTACTAAGGCAGGAGCCCTAGGGTTTTTTGGTGGCTCTCTATAAATAGGAGGGGAGACTCTTAGTTGAAAGGTTGCAACTTTAGCCACCACCTCCTATTCTCCTCCCTCCCTTTGAGCAAGAGTTGCAAGATCAGATTAGAGGAGTTTTGCTATAGAGATCCATCATATGGATACTGCTAGAGAGGAGGACGCTTGACCTCCTTCATCTTCTCCATCCGGATCTGGAATACAGGGATATATGATCTCCCTAGGTAAAATCAATCTCTCACATATCGTGATTTTTACGATTTTTTCTCGCGACCCCAATCTTCTGCACAACGATTTGATCTGTATGGGAAATCGATTTTTGTTTTTATTTCCGTTACTTATGTGATGCACCCGCTGTAGGTTTCCCAATAAGGGGTTAGTAAAGAGATAGATTGATGTCATTATGGCTTCTATCATTGGAGGACTTACCTAATATGAACCAATTAGTTGATCATAAATCTACCAAGAACCCTTTTATTATTCATGAAGGACTGATAACAAGAACTAAAGCTAAAAGGATGAAATAAGCCATAACTTTTTCATTGGAAGCCATTTGGAAGGAATAAGCTAGTTGAGATTTGATCAAAGTTCTATGGATGCATGAAGAGCAAAAAAATGTCAATATGATTCAGATAAGTCCAAGCAATAAAGAGAAAGTTCAGCCTTGAGGAAATTATAAAATTTAATCCATTTTTGAAGAATAAAGGACATTCAGCTGTGGTGGATCTTATTTGAAATTGTGGGTAATTCTATTTTAGTTTTTTCAAGGCAGAATTTATGAATGATCTATATTTATGAATTGGGAATATGAATATATTTAATTGTAAAGAAATTGTGGACATTCAGCTTTGCCTTGCTCTATATAAACAAGGCTTACTCCCTTTGTAAAGAATAACTTAGAGAAATATAATCATCTTCTAACACTGATGAATATTTATTTTTAAGTTCTTGCATGAACTTTGAAACTTATCAAGCTTTTCTACCTGTGGCGTTCAAAAAATCCTAAATCTTTGCTTTTCCTTTTTAACTTACCAAACTTTTTGGTTTGCAACATTTAGGGGAATCAAAGTGTTATTCTAATCTTTTATCATTTTCTCTTTGATAAATTGATTAGAATAGTTCATCTTACTTCAATCTTGAACAATACGTTTTGTTTAAATTCGTTGGAAGTTATCAATTTGTATTCCATATGTATCGTAACTCTTTAGCTATTGGGGTGTATGATTATTGAGTTGATGATTTTCACCATTTGGTATCAAAGCTCGGCTCAAGTTTGAGGTTTTCATATCCATTTATTTTCTATCTTTTAGCTTTTATTCTTCTTATTGTGGTCTTATTCTTCTTATTTGTTTATCCACAATTTATAGTATAAAAAGAAAAGAAAAGAAAATGAAAGAAAAGAAAAGAAAAAAATCAGAAAGTTAAAAAAAAGAGAGAAAAGCAAAGAACAAAAGAAAAAAAAGAGAAAATAAAAAAGAGAGAAAATCAAAGGTAAAAAAAAGAAAAGATATTTTTTTTGTAAGTAAAAGATCAGAATTGTGGATTCAAGAAAATTCTTATCAATTACATAATTCAATCTTGTTAACTTAATTCTTATTCCTATCTGAAAATCTCTTTTCATTCTAGAATTTTTTTTCTGTTCATTTAATATTTCAATTCTAATTTTTGAATGATCGAAGTGTAATACGTACACCTTTAAATTAGCCTCTCTTTTTTTCTGCCTTTATACCTACCCAATTTCACTATCCTTGAATTGCCATAATCTGAATTGTTTGTTAAGTACCTTAGTTCATCTAAGAACCCAAAGAACAAAACTAGAGAGGTAAAAGGCAAGAGTGATGAGATCAACATCAAGAAAAGCCAAATCTTGAGTGAGACACTTGAGTAGTGAGGTTGTTCTAATTTTGTTTGCCAGGTTTTAACATGTCTAAAGAAAAAGAAACAAGTTCGATATTAAATGATCTTTTGGTTCAAGCAATGCAGCAATAATTTAAACGCATGTTCAAAATAATAGAAAAATATAAAAGATAATCTAAAAAAGTATGATGATGTAATAAATAGATTACAAGAAGGATCACGGCGTGGGAGACAACCAACATTTATCAATGATGAATATGATGGAGTAGAAGACATTGATGATGACTAAGTAACTCTAATTGCTCAAGAAATTAATCCTATGAGACAAACTAGGAAAGGACGTTTTGATGGTGTGGACAGAACATTGGTAGCATCAAAATAAAAATTTCTTCTTTTCAAGGGAAGAATAATCCAGATGCCTATCTGGAGTGGGAACAAAAAGTTGAGTTGATCTTTGAATGCCACAACTACTCCGAAGAAGAAAAGGTAAAATTAACTACTATTGAATTTTATGATTATGCTATTGTTTGGTGGGATCAATTGTGACAGGCGAAGAAATGGTGAAAGGCCCATAGAGACTTGGTTGGAGATGAAACAAATCTTGAGGAGAAGATTTGTCCCTAGCCATTACTATAGGGATTTGCATCAACGACTGCAAACTGTGACACAAGGTTCCATGAGTGTTGTGGAATATTATAAGGAGATGGAGATAACCATGATAAGGGCTAATGTGGAGGAAGACAGTGAGGCCACCATCGCTCGATTCTTGAGTGCATTAAACAAGAACATTGCTGATCTTGTAGAGTCACAACACTATGTGGCGATTGAGGACATGGTAATGTGGCCATGAAGATTAAGAGGCAACTCAAAAGAAAAGGCATAAGATATGATTCAAAACCTTATTTGGTTTCTTCTTCTTCTTGGAAATCGAATTGGAGTAAAAAGCATTATTAAGCCTAAAATTGGTGAAACTAAAGGATGAATTAGGCAATAAGAGTAAAGGTGAGAATCAACCGAATCAAACAAGAGGCATTAAGTTTTTTAAGTACTTTGGGCATGGACATGTGGCATGTGAATGTCCTAATAATGAAGGATGAGATTGTGGAATCTAAAAGTGAAAGAGAGGATGATAATGACCCTCCATCATTAGAGGATGCTAGTGATGTAGAGTATGCTAAAGGTGATATTTTAGTTGTTCAATGCACACTTAGTTTGTCAAAAAAAGATGATGAACGCGGTGAACAAAGTGAAAATCTATATCACACTCATTGTTTGTTTGCTACCAAGTTGTATAACATGATTGTTGATAGTGGAAGTTGTACAAATATGGCAAGTACCTTGCTCTTAGAGACTAAAATTATCTACTATCAAACATCCAAATCCTTACAAGTTACAATGGTTGAATGACAGTGGTGTGGTGAAGGTAAATCGGTGAGTGTTAGTTTCTTAATTGGTAGATATAAGGATAAAGTTTAGTGTGATGTGGTACCTATGTATGCTACTCACTTGTTGTTGGGGAGACCATGGCAATATGGTCAAAGGGTAACACATGATGGGTTCAAGAATCATTATTCTTTGATCATCGATGGACAAAAATATGAACTTGGACCTTTGCCTCTAAAGACGATTTTTGAAGACCAGATGTGCATAAAACATTAGTATGAGGAGCTTGAATCTTCATTAACCAAAACTTTGGGGAGGGAGCAAGAAAGAGAGAGAAAAAGAAAAATAAGAGTTAAGTGGTAAAAACAAGTGTTGGGAAACACAAGGAGAGAGTAAACAAAGAAGACTTGAACGAAAGAAAAATAAGTGCTTATGCTAAAACGAGTGATGTAAAGAAAGCCTTAACCATGAGGTAGCCCATACTTGTACTTATTACAAGGATATTTTAATTGCGTCTAACAAAATTAACAAAATTTTACCTAGTATTATTGTTGATCTTTTGTAGGAAAATGATGATCTCTTTCCCAAAGAAGTTCCAAATTGTTTTCCACCAATTAGAGGAATTGAGCATCAAAGAGATTTCACTCCGGGAGCAAACATACTAAACAAGTCAACATATAGATACAACCCCGAAGAGACCAAGGAAATCCAAAAGCAAGTAAGTTAGCTTATAGAAAAGAGTTATGTGCGAGAAAGCATGAGTCCATGTGCAGTTCCTATTTTATTGGTGCTAAAAAAAGATGGATCTTAGAGAATGGGTGCTGATTGCAGAGCCATCAACAAAATTATGGTAAAGTATCGACATTATATTCCTAGGTTAGATGACATGTTGGATAAATTGCATGGTTCTTGTGTGTTTTCAAAAATTGATTTGAAATCAAATAAGAATGTATAAAGGTGATGAATGGAAAACTTCTTTCAAACTACACATGGTTTATATGAATGGTTGGTGATGCCTTTTGGCCTAAATAATGCACCTAGTAATTTTATGAGATTGATGAATCATGTTTTGCGTGATTATATTAAAAAGTTTATCATCGTTTATTTTGATGATATACTTGTGTATAGCAAAAGTTTGGATGAGTATATAACACATTTAAAAGCTATTTTTGATGTGCTTAAGAAAAAAAAGTTATATGCTAATCTAAAGAAATGCGCTTTCTGCACTAATGAAATTACTTTTCTTGGTTATGTTACTAATGATAAAGGAATACATGTTGATCAAGAAAAAGTGAAAAATAATTAGGGAATGGCAAAAACCCACTGGTGTTAGTAATGTTAGAAGTTTTCATGGTCTTGCTAGCTTTTATAGAAGATTCATTAAGGATTATTCTATAATTGCTGCACCATTAATTGAGTGCATCAAAAAGAATGTGAGATTTAGGTGGGGTAAAAAACAAGATAATGCTTTTAATTTGCTTAAAGACAAGCTTAGTTCAACACCTTTGCTTGCTTTACCTAACTTTACTAAAACTTCTGAGATCGAGTATGACACAAGTGAGATATGTATTAGAGGAGTTTTAATACAAGAAGGCAGACCCATTACGTTCTTTAGCGAGAAGTTAAGTGGACCAAGTCTTAACTACCCGACATATGACAAGGAGTTTTACGCTTTGGTAAGAGTGTTAGAGACATGGCATCACTATCTTTAGTACAAGAAATTTATTATACATATTGATCATGAGTCCTTGAAATATCTCAAAGGACAAGGAAAGCTAAGTCACAGGCATGCAAAATGGGTAGAGTTTATTGAATCATTTCCTTACATTATCAAGTACATACAAGGTAAGGAAAATGTAGTTGTCGATACTCTTTCTAGAAAGTATGCTCTAATTTCTAAACTTGATGCAAAATTATTAGGTTTTGAGTATATTAAAGATTTATATAATTCTGACCATGATTTTACTAATATTTATAGGGCATGTAAGAAAGAGGGTTTTGACAATTTTTCAAGCATGATGGTTTTCTTTTCAAAGAAAACAAGTTGTATATTCCTCAATGTTCAATGAGAGAATTACTTATGAGAGAGACACATAGTGAAGGTTTAATAGGGCATTTTGGGCTCAACAAAACTTTAGATATGTTAAATGATTATTTTTTTTGCCACATATAAAAGAGATGTTGAGAGAGTGTATAAAAAATGCATTACTTGAAAACAAGCTAAATATAAAGTAATGCCTTATGGGTTGTATACTCCTCTTCCTATATCTAGTGAGCCTTGGGTTGATATATCCATGGACTTTATTCTAGATTTACCTAGGTCAAAAGGAGGGAGGGATTTTATTTGAATTTTAGCTCCAAATTCTGAAGCCATTTGGGGTCTATAAATATCCTAAGTTTTCTTGCATTCTAAATAATACTTTTGGGGGATAAATTCTATAAAAAACTTATATGAATTATAAGAAAAAGAAAAATGATAAGGGAGTGATCAAAGAGTTGTAATATTGTCTCCGTTACAAAATTGTAAGGGTTTGGTCTTCACCCAAAGAAGATCGGTAGTGGAAGCCGGTATGCCTCAAGGAGGAGGACTCGGGAGTGGACATAGGCCGCTTAGTGTCAAACTACTATAGAACTGTAAGTTCCTTTTTGCTTACCTTGCTTACTACTTTTGTATTAACGCTTTCGTTTTTATTTACGTTTTGAAAGTAAAGCCTCAAATTAAGCACTTCAATTATGACATTACCCATCTCCTTATTTGGATTTATTTGTTCTTTTTTGAGTTGTCTTCAAGCAAGAAGTTTAATATTTATCTACAAGATTAAACTGCTTTACTTGAACTAAAAGCTTCAAATTTTTCTTTCTTGCTTCAAGCAAAATGTTTTAAGTTAAAATGAGAATTTACTCTTGCACTAATTCAACCCCCCCCCCCCTCTCTTAGTGTCAATTGATCCTAATAAAGTGCATGCCCTAAAAATTGACATATCCTGGTAGTACTCTTTCTATCTATTCTACATCCACCAAAATCAATATCTGAATAAGTAATCAAGTCAATTTTTTTTTTTTGGATACCATAATCCTAGTTTTGAGACTCCTTTTAAGTATCTAAAGATTTGTTTAACTGCTTTCAAATGGGAGAGTTTAGAATTCGATTAAAACCTTGCACACAATCCAACACTAAACATAATATCGGGTCTAGTAGTAGTTAAATATAATAAACTTCCTATCATTCCTCTATAAGTTTTTTTTATCAAAGTTATCTCCTTCATTGTCTTAGTCCAACTTTGTAGATGTGCTCATGGGAGTGTTTAATGCTTTAGCATTTTTCATCTCAAAACGTTTTATCAACTTCAAGGTGTATTTAGTTTGACTAATAAAGATACCATCATCTAGTTGTTTTATTTATCATCATAAGAAGAATGTTAACTCACCCATTAGGCTCATTTCAAATTCTGGACTTATTTCTTTAGCAAAAGACTCACATGAAGATTTATTTCTAGATCCAAAAATAATATCATCAACATAAGTTTGAATAACCAGAAGATTATTTTTAAATATCTAAAAAATAATATGGTATCAACCTTGTATTTGAAAATTTATTTGAAATAAGAAAAGAATCAAGTCTTTCATACCAAGCTCAAGGGGCTTGTTTTAATCTATAAAGAGCTTTTGTAAGTTTGAAAATATGAATAGGAAGAATATTATTTTTGAAGCCGGGGGGTTATTCAATATACACTTCTTTGGAAATGAAATAATTTAGAAAATCACTTTAATATCCATTTGAAATAACTTAAAATTTTTAAAAGATGTAAAGGCAAGGAGCATCCTTATGGCTTCAAGTCTAGTCATGAGAGCGAATGTTTCATTATAATCGATTCATTTTTCTTGGTTGAAATATTTGACCACTAATCTAGCCTTATTTATAATCACGATACAATTTTCATCTTGCTTGTTTCTAAAGACTCGTTTATTACTAATCACTAAATGATCATTAGATCTAGGAACACTCTCTTGTATCATATTTCTCTCAAATTAATTAAGCTCTTCAAACATTACATTAAGCCAAGAATCATCTCTTAGGGACTCATCAATGCAATTTAGCTTGATTTGAGAAAGAAATATGGCATTTGTACAAATATTCCTAAAAAAGGATCAAGATTGAACTCCTTGTGATATTTCTCCTATTATAACCTCTTTAAGATGATCATTTACATCCATTCCTTGGGTAAGGATTTGGTAGTAGATTCATCCAAGTTACTTTTAGGAGTATTATTATTTAAATTCAAAGTACAAAGATCAATTTCATCATCAAAATCAATTTTTTAAAATTTAAAAAACTCATTAAAAATAACATGACTATTCTTCTATTACTAATGTTCTTTTATTAAAAATACGATAAGCTTTTTAAATAGAAGAATAACCTATAAAAATGCATTCATCGGATTTTGCATCAAATTTTTCTAAAACATCCTTATCATTTAGAATAAAATATTTATAATTAAATATTTTAAAATAAGAAATATTAGATTTTTTTACCATTCCACAATTCATAAGGATTTTTAGTGAATAATGGTCTTACAAGAACCCTATTTAAAACATAGCATGCCGTATTAACGGCTTCGGCCCAAAAATATTTGGATAGACTATGTTTGATCAACATTGTTCCAATCATTTCTTGTAAGCTCCTATTTTTTATTTCTACTACTCCATTTTGTTGTGGATTCGTAGAGTAGAAAAATTATAAATATATCCATTTGATTTATAAAAAATTTAAAAATATATTTTGGAATTCTCCACTATAATCACTATATATTGAAGAAATCATACATCCCTTTTTATTTTGAATAATTTTATAAAATTTTATAAAATATTTAAATGATTAGTTTTAATTATCGAGAAATAAGTCCAAGTGTATCTACTAAAACAAATATTATATTTGCTACCACCTAAACTTGTAATGTTAATTAGTGCAAATGGATCTATATGGAGTAATTGAAGTGGTTTAGATGTGCTTATTTGATTTTTTTAACTTAAAACTACTCTTTATTTATTTTCCTAATTGATAAGTATGACATAATTTGTCTTTGATAAACTTAAGAGTAGGTAAGCCTCTTACTAGATCTTTGGTAGAAATTTGGTTTAAAAGTTTCATGCTAGCATGACCTAGTCTCTTTTACCAAATCCAAGCATCATCATTCAAAGCCGAAAAATAAGTTCCATCACAAAATTTTTCAATATCTATGGTATACACATTGTTATTTATTAAGGCAATCAAAGATTTATTTTTGTGTGTCAATTCAATTATGCAAGCATTAGGTTAAAATTTAACTACATATCCTTTATTATATAATTGGCTAATAGTAAGTAAATTATGTTTCAAGCCATCAATTAACAATACATCTTCAACCAAGAGGTTTGATGGGTTACCTATAGTTCATTTTCCAATAATTTTACCCTAGTTATTGTCTCTAAAATTGATAACTCCTTCACTTAAGAAGTGAGCTTAGAAAAATAAGTTGGATCTCTGGTCATATGCCTTAAGCATCCATTATCAAGATACCACTTTGTGCTAGCTTTCATTTAGAGACAAACCTACAAGAAATATATTTTTGATTTAGGTGCTAATTTTACATTGGGTCCTTTATAAAGAACTTTATCTTTCTTTTCTAATCGTTTTTTGTTCTATGAAGTTTCCTTGGGAACCCAAACTAATTAGTGTGAACTACATTTTCTAAATAAATATTTGTTTGCCTTATGTAATAATTTTCCACAAAAATTACATTTGATTTTTGGTGGTACATTTAAGGTAGGTTCTTTAACAAACATTGTTGGCTTTTGTTGAATGTTACCAACCAAGCCTATACCATTTCTTCTATTAATATGACCCTTATTGGTAATTAGGGATTTGTTACTAATTTTAAATTTTTTAATATTGTCTTAAGTATGATATTTTCTTTTTTGAAACTATCTAGCATCTCACATTTAGAACATGGGTTATGTAATACTAATGAATGATGCATTTCATCAACTCTACTAACTAACAAATTACGATCATTCTTAAGCAACTTAAAAGATTTTCTATTTTTTTAAACTAATCAAAAAATCAAGGAACATATTTAATAACTCAAAAAAGAAATGCTTAATGAATCACTAACCTCATCTTGGATCACCATTAGAGCATAGTTAACAACTTCTTCTTTAGAGTGGTCTTCTTCATCCGAAGAGCTTGAATCATCCCAAGTAGTCGAAAGTGCTTTCTTCTTGTGTGTCGACTTCTTCTTTAATTGGGAATATTCATTTTTTAAATATCCCAGTTTTTTGCATTCATAGCATATGACATTGTTCTTCTTCAGTTCTTTTTTGTTTTTATAGTTTTTATTCTTTTTCATAATTTTTCTAAAATTTTCTTGATAATAGTACAATATCATAGTCCTTATCACTCGAGGTTTCACTCGATGAGTCATTTATCATTCGAAGTGCTACATCCTTCCTATTCTTTGGAAGAGGTTCATCAAGCTCATCATGAGCTTTACAATTCAGTTCATATGTCACAAGTGTATCAATAAGTTCTTCAAGAGGCAAGTTATTTAAATATTTTACCTTTTGAATAGCGGTTACTTTAGGATCTCAATTTTTAGGTAGAGATCTTAAAATTTTACTCACAAATTTAAAATTTAAAAAATATTTTCCAAGTGCTTTAAGGCCATTGATGACATCTGTGAAATGGGTGTACATGTCTTTAATGGACTCACTTGGTTGCATTTGAAACTACTCATAATTATGAACTAAAATGTTGATCTTAGATTCTTTTACTCTACTAGTCCCCTCGTGTGTTATTTCTAATATATGCTAAATATCAAAAGTTGATTCAAAAATAGAAATATAATTAAACTCATTCTTGTCAAGAGCACAAAATAAGCATTCATAGCCTTTGTATTCAAAGAAAAATTCTTTCGCCTTTGTATTCAAAGAAAAATTCTTTCTTTCCAAATCATTCTACTTATTCATTGGTTTCAAAGATTTTTGAAATCCATTCTCTATAATGTTCCATCAATCAAGTTCTAAAGAAATAAGAAAAATGTGCATACTTGTCTTCCAATATGTGTAATATGTTTCATTAAACATGGGAGGACGTGAAATAAAATATCCCTTATTTATGCCAAAATAAGTCATTTACTTAAGTGGATGTTAATCTAATGAGTAAGACCTTGCTCTGATATTAATTGTTAAGATCAATTGACACTGGGGGGGTGAATTAGTACAAGAGAAATAATGCTTATTTAAAAAAATTTCTTTTGTAAAGTAGAGAGTGAACAACATATGCTTTTCTTTATATTTTGACAAAAATGATTTAAAGCCGATTTAAAAGAAGTAGAGAGATTGAGGCTTGTATCTAAAAAGAGAGTGATCAAGGGTAATCAAATGTAATAAGTAAAGTAATTAAAGCACACTTACATTTATAGTGGTTCAGCCTTAACCGGCCTACATCCACTTCCCGAGGCATCTCTTTTGGGTGAAGACCGAACTTTATAACTTGAGCTTACAAGAGAGACAAGAACTTTACAACTCTTAGCTCACTCCCTTCCCCTTTTCTTTTTTTTACAATTCACATAAGTTTTTCACAAAATTTTTATCTCAAAATTATTATATGGAATGCAAGAAAAATTAGGATATTTATAGGCCCCAAATGGCTTCAGAATTTGGAGCCAAAATTTAAACGTATCTAGAAAATCCGAGTACGGGTGGTTAACCTGTCAGCACCAATGGTTAAACCATCGAAAGCACCATGAAAACAGGGTACGGGCGGTTCAGCCACCGTCAACTACTTAAAATCCTGAGCGGCGACGATACAACCGTCTCTCATTGATACCGCTAAAATTTTTGAAAGTTCCCTCCACTTTTCGAATTTTGACTTGAACCTTATGTTGACCAATTCTCTAATCAACTAATTTAACTCAACCTGATCTCAATCAAGCCCCTTTAGTGAGCCCGGTTATCTTAATGAGTTGATTTAGATTTCTTCCAAATCAAACTTAATTAGGACTTAATCTCTAACTATGACTTAATGATTATAATCATAATGAATATCAAGCTAAATAAAGACTTAACTCCTACCAATCTGGTAGCCTCTGGCATTTTTGTGATGAGTCTTACAGTCTTCTTCCAATGATCTCTTGGCATGTTCCCAATGAGCTTCCCGGTGTCCCTTCGGCGAACTCCTAGCAAACTCCCGGTGAGGTCCCACTGCATCGTCTGAACATTGGCCTGATGCCCAAGCTTGATCCTGGCCTAACATCTGGTTGTAACTCAATTCCTCCATCGTAGTTAGACCTGCAATACTTTCTCTAACATATGCATGTTAGATTAAACATTCAACAATTGATTTCATCATCAAAATCTGAGATTCAACACTATCAACTGGTATTAGAGTAGCGTTCTTGGCGTCTCACTGTTTATCCACTTCACGGCCTCCTATATAGCAATCATTTATCTTCGATAAAAACCTTTGGGTTTCTATCATTTGGAATCAAAACAATGATTAACCTTTGGGTTCCTATCATTTGGTATGAGAGTAGCGATTCTCGATGTTCCCCCTAAGATTCCACAATCGATCTTCACTGTAACTTCTTCTCTAAGATCTTGCTGATTGTCACCACCTTGCTACAATTTATCACCATCTTCACTGTAGTTATCATTAGTAGTAATAATAATAATAATAATAATAATAATAATAATAATAATAATAATAATAATAAAAATAATAATAATAATAATAATAATAAGAAAGGAAAAGGAGAGAGACTTTAAAGCATGTAACAATCATCCTACTCGAACAAGAAAGGGGCCATCGCTGCCACCCGCTGCTATAACTTCCTTGCCCTCTCCCACATCAGTTGCACCCGACGTGTAGTGCCTCTACTGCTCCTTGCCACACCCGACACCTCTGTTGTCATCACCTCAGCTGGCCATACCCATCACCCCTATTGTTGTTACCATGAGCTCCAACCGTACCCTGCTCCCTCTTCCTCAGCCATAAGGAAGATCGCCTTCTTCCCTACCTCCTCCTTACTTCTCACAAACCAGCAACCGCCTTCGTCGCCAGATGGGATTGCCAATGCTGTCCAGGCATATCCATGCGACCGCATCCCAATGGTCATAGTGCTGCCTCTAGCTAGAATCCTCGATCGCCTCTTTCCCCTCCAGCCGAACGGTCATTCCTGTTCCAATATCGCTGCTGCTCCCAATTGCCACAGCAACCGCACTCCAGCCACGACTCCACTAGGACCGCCACATCTCATCCCCTTTCCTCCTATGCTTCCATTGGAGATGACGTCGCTGTCCCTCCTCGGTTGCTACTCCACCCGCTTGTTGTTGTTGTCCTCTTCCTCCCCTCCTCTCCATCGCCTGCCATCGCTGTGACCGACGTGGCCATACCTATTGCCCTACCTTCTCCTTTGTTGTTGTCGCCAGTACAGAGACTTTGAAGCAATAATAATAATAATAATAATAATAATAATAATAATAATAATAATAATAAAGAAAAAGGAGAGAGATTTGAAGCGCGCAACAATCATCCTGCTTGAACAAGAAGGGGCCATTGCTGCCACCCGCTGCTATAACTTCCCTGCCCTCTCCCACATCAGTTACACCCGACGTGTAGTGCCTCTACTGCTCCTTGCCACACTCGACGCCTCTGCTGTCATCGCCTCTACTGGCCATACCCGTCACCCCTATTGTTGTTACCATCAGCTCTAATCGCACCCTGCTCCTTCTTCCTCAGCCACAAGGAAGATCGCCTTCTTCCCTGCCTCCTCCTTACTTCTCACAAACCAGCAACTGCCTTCGTCGCCAGATGGGATTGCCAATGTTGTCCAGGCATATCCACGCGATCGCATCCCAACGGTCATAGTGCTACCTCCAGCCGGAATCCTTGATCGCCTCTTTCCCCTCCAGCCGAATGGTCATCCCTGTTCCAACATTGCTGCCACTCCCAATTGCCACCGCAGCCGCACTCTAGCCATGACTCCACTAGGACTGCCACATCTCATCCCCTTTCCTCCTACACTTCCACTAGAGATAACGTCATTGTCCCTCCTTAGCTGCTACTCCACTCGCTTGCCGCTACTGTCCTCTTCTTCCTCTCCTCCCCATCTCCCGCCATCGCTATGACCCATGTGGTCATACTTATTGCCCTTCTCCTTTCTTTCCAGAGCCCCACCCACCCCGCCACCCCATGCCTACGCCGTTGTCTCTAGCTGTCAATTACTCCCACCATCAACTCTGCTCCCATCGCTAGCATCTCTCCTCCGCCACCGTTAGCCATCGTCTGCCACTCTTCCCTACCGTCACTATCCGTTAGTTGCTCCCACCATCAACTCTGCTCCCATCGCTAGCATCTCTCCACCTGTCATCGCTGACCATTGTCTGTAACTCTTCGTCGCCACTGTTGTCCCTTCCCTCCTTGCTACCAGCATCTCAAGTAAGAAGGGAACAACACCATAAGTCCTCGGCCTCTGACCATGGGCCTCCTTTCATTCCCCTGCTGCTGTCATCTTCTGCTCCCACTCGTCATCCACTACCGAGTCTCACCAGACCCCAGCCTTTACCCTAATCTTCTTCCTCTTCTTCCCTCTATTGCCTTCAGCCCCATCAGAGATCTACCCCTCCCTTGCCATCGTCGCCTCCTCTGCCTATGATGTTGTAGCCCCCGTTCTGCTGCCACCGCACCAATGTGTTCCCTCTTCCTTTACCCAACGCCACCATCGCCGTCGCTGCCTTCCCCTTTCCTCTGTCCACCACAGCCTCACCCTCCTCATTTCCTCTTCTCCACTAGCAGCTACAATAGCCATAGCCACTACTCGCTAGAACCCCTCTTCTTCCTTTGCCAGCCATGTCATTGTTGGTTGCCGACGCTGCTGCCTGTAGCCACACAACCACTGACCGCCATAGTCCCTTTCCTACTTCCCCTGCTTACTGCGACCCTCTTCTTCCTCCATCATCACTACTACTTCCCGCTGTCCAGCCACATCGCTAGTGCCCACCCTTCTTCCACCTCCTCTATTGCTTAGCAAGGGCTGATCCAAATTCCCTCGGCTACTATCTTCCAACTACACAACAACCTCCAGAACCTGCAATCACCACCAACACCACTCCTTTTTGCTGTCCATCATAGCCTCGACGATCTTGCAGCATTACCGCATCATCCTCTTCTCCCCTCTCTCGATAATTTCTTCTTCTTGTCCCAAGCAATGCCTTTGCCATCTTCCTCCCCTGCTCCAACAACTTCTCCCAACAGCACTGGTCACTCAATGATGCACTATTGAGCCGCAACACTATGGCTCATAGCTTGGACAATAGCGAGGGATCGTTGCCACAAGCTCCCACTTCCTTTGCAGCCACACCAAATAGGACATTGCTGATGTGATGGCTATGGATAATGCAATAGAAGATATGAAACTTTCGAAGCCCGCATAGAGAATAAACTGCAAGAACTCTTCAACAAATTCAAAAGAAGCCTATCATAGAGCCCATTAAATCTCAACATGGTGAAAGTTCCAATCTCAAGCGGAACCGATTAAAAAATATGATCAAGACCAACACAAAGGATACCCACGCATAAGGGTGGAGTTTCTCAAATGGGAAAATAGAGACCCAACCGGTTGGATTTCTTATGTTGAAAAGTTTTTTCATTTTCACAGGACTCCAAAGGAATTTAAGGTAGAAATGACTTCTATCCAACTTGAAGGAGATGCGATCCAGTGGCATGATTTGTACGAGACCTATCATGGAGTCCCTTTATGGGGACAGTTCAAGAGAGAACTCCTGATTCGTTTTGGATCATTAGAGTATGAGCATGCTAATAGACAACTCATTGAAAATCTGTCAGACTTCCATAGCATAGGCAGGAGTACCAGAGCAAGCTCGAATACTTGTCAAACTAAACCCAAGATTGGTCCGAGAAATAATTACTGAGAAAATTTATCGAGGGACTTAATATAAAAATTCGGTGTAAATATAAAGCTCGCCACACCCGCACAATGATGGTTGCTATATCATTCATCTGTGTGTATGAAGAAAGAATCATTATAAACACTTGTCGAAGTAGAAGTTTCAATATACAGGTAATAGGCAAGCCACCCACCCCGTTTATTCCTAACCAAATCCTTGACATCCAAAAGCCGACCCGAGAATAACCCAAGGAATGATCAATAAAGAATTTACAATTCTAGAAATTCTAAGGACTGTCCTATTATCCATAATTATGAAAATGCCCTTGACAATTCTAGAAATTCTGAGCATATCCTAATTTCTAGAAAATTAATTAATTAATAATTTAATTAATTATTATATATCTAGTAATCCTACATATGATGTGATGTACATGTGATTTATGATATGGATAGATGATCATGAGCTATATGTTGTGATGTGTGTAATTGTGAGTATTATTATTATTATTATTGGGGTATGTGAGCCTCCGATTTTCTCGTTTATTGTTGGGCTTGCATGCTTGTGATTATTTTGTAATTATATAGAGAGGCGCAGTGGGAGCGTGGAGGTGATAGTGAGACCCACGATACTGTGGCGGGAGTTTACGATGCATTGTGATATGACGAGGATCCAACGAAATCGATGATTACGAGATCAACGATCACAAGGCATAGAGATGCGTTGATGCACACATAGATCCTATTGTGAGTAATTAAGCCCACTGGCTTGAGCTTAATCAGATTAGGTGACGGCTTATGATCATCTGGTGTGGCTTACATATCTGATATGTTATACACCTACTATATATATATATATATATATATATATTATAATTTCGATATTAACCACCCGGTACGAGTGGTACATACTGGTCCGCCAGGTTGTCGGTACGTGGACTACCCACTATCGGGCGGTTCCGTTAAAAATTGATCGTTGGTGGTTGATTTTGATCATCGGTGGTCGATTGAAGGGAGAAATCGACGGTTGATTGAGTGAGAAAAAGGGAAGAAGAAGAAGATGAAAAGAAGAAAAGAAGAAAAAAAGAAAAGCGGAGAAGAAAGAATAACCTAGCGCCTGTGCGTAGTCCACACCCGTGCATCGTCGTCGCTTGCGCGTCGTCGCCGCCCGCGAGTTTCCATAATTCATAAGAAGTTTAAGTGAGTAATGGTCTTATAAAAATCCTATTTAAAATATAACATGTTGTCTTAACGGTTTCGGTCCAAAAGTATTTAGGTAGGCTATGTTTGTTAAACATTGTTATAGTCATTTCTTGTAACCTCCTATTTTTCTTTCTACTACTCCATTTTATTATGGATTTCTAAGAGTAGAGAAGTTATTGATACACCCATTTGATTCACAAAAATTTTGAAACTCATGATTTTGAATTTCACCACTATGATCACTGTGTATTGACGAAATCATAAAACCTTTTCATTTTGAATAATTTTACAAAAATTTAGAAACTATTTAAATGAATCACTTTTGTGTGTCAAGAAATAAGTCCAAGTATATCTACTATAATTATCTACTGAGACAAATGCATATTTGCTACTTCATAAACTTGTAGTATCAATTGGTCCAAATAAATCCATATGATCAACTATAGTGGCCTAGAGGTGCTTATTTGATTTTTTGACTTAAACCTACTTTTTTATTTGCTTTCCTAATTGGCAAGTATCACATATTATATCCTTAATGAACTTAAGGCTAGGTAATCTTCTTCCTAAGTCTTTAGTTGAGATTTGGTTGAGTAATTTCATCCTAGCATGACCAAGTCTCCTATGCCAAATCCAAATATCATCATTTAAATCTGAAAAGCATGTTTCATCATAAAAATTTTCAATATCAATAGTATACACATTTTTATTGCTTAAGGCAATCAAATAATTATTCTTGTGTGGCATTTCAATAATACAAATATTAGATTCAAATTTAACAATATATCTTTTATCATATAATTAGCTAATACTAAGTAGATTATGTTTGAAGCCATTAACTAATAATACATCTCCAATCAAAAGGTTTGATATGTTATCTATGGTTCTTTTCCAATGATCTTTCCTTTGTTGTTATCTCCGAAGGTGACAACTCCTTAATTTAGGCTAGTGAGCTTCGAAAAGTAAGTTGGATCTTTGGTCATGTGACTTGAGCATCCACTATCAATGTACCATTTGATGCTCCCTAGCCTTAGTTTGGAGATAAACCTACAAGAAAGATGGTCTTAAATTAGGTACCCATTTTACTTTAGGTCCCTTATGAACAGTTTTATCTAATTTATCTAAAGGTCTTTGGTTATTTATGGTTCCTTTAGGAACCCAAATTAATTTGTGTGGACTATACTTCTTAAATAAACATTTGTAAGCCATATGTCCTAATCTACCACAAAAGTTATATTTTATTTTTGATGGCAAGTTTAGAATAGGTCTTTTAACGAAGGCAATTTGTTTTTGTTGTGTATTGCCCACAAAGCCTATCCCTTCTCTCCTATGAACATGACCCTTATTAGCAAGGATCATGTTTAGGATTTATTTCCTATTTCAAAATTTTTTAATATTGATTGTAATATAACATTTTCCTTTATATGTTCTTCTAAACTTTCATATTTGATGCATGAACTATGTGATGATGATGCTACATGTATTTGATCAAATCTACTAACTAAAGAATCATGTTTCTTTTTAAGTGACTTATAAGGTTTACTAATTTTTCTAAATTCATTAAATAATTTATGAAATATATTTAATAATTCATAAAATATAATACTTGAATATTCACTAATCTCGTCTTAGATGGCCATTAGAGCGTAGTTGGCTACTTCTTCCTTTGAGTGGTCTTCTTCATCCGATGAGCTTAAGTCATTCCAAGTTGTTGAAAGAGCCTTTTTCTTGTGGGATGCCTTTTTCTTTAATTGATAACATTCACTTTTTAAATCTCTAGGCTTCTTGCATTCAAAACATATGATGTTATCCCATTTTAGTTCATTTTATTTTTATAATTTTTATTCCTTTTTATGATTTTTTAATTTTCTAGATGAAGTCTAATGTCATAGTCCTCATCACTCGAGATTTGACTTATTCATATGTCATAAGAAATCTAATAAGTTCTTCAAGAAGCAAGTTATTAAGATCTTTGACCTCTTGTATAGTAGTTACTTTAGGATCCCAACTTTTGGGAAGAGATCTTAATATTTTAGTATCAAGTTTAAAATTAGAAAAACATTTACCAAGAGCCTTAAACCATTAATGACATCTATGAAATGAGTATACATGTATCAAATGGACTCACTTGGTTTCATTCGAAATAATTTATAATTATGAACTAAAATATTAATTTTAAACTCTTTAATACGACTAGTGCCTTCATGTATGATTTCAAGAGTGTGCCAAATTTTGTAAATAGTTTCATAAACAGAAACCCGATTAAATCCATTCTTATCAAATGCACAAAATAAGACATTCAGTCTTTACATTTAACAAAAAATTCTTCCTTTCCAAATCATTTATTTCATTCATTAGTTTGGAAGATTTATCAAAGTTATTTTCAACAATGTGTCATAAATAAAAATCTATAGAAATGAGAAAAATATGCATTCTTGTTTTCCAATATGTATAATCCATCCCATTGAACATGGGAGGACATGAAACAAAATATCCCAGCCATTTACTCAAGTGGGTGTTAATCCAATGAGTAAAATCTTGCTCTGGCGAGGAGGGGGGGGGGGGGAGGGTGGTGGGTGGGGTGGGTGGAAGTGTGAATTAGTGCAAAAGTGGTAGTGCTCGATTCGAAAACCTTTGCTTGCAGAAAATAAAAAAATAAAATCAAAAGCATCTTTTGTACTTCGTTGAAAAAGATTGCGAAACCAATTTAACATAAACCATTAAGAATAATGCTCATATCTTTCTATGAACTAATCAAGAACAATAGAAGGTAGAAAACAAGACAAGTAAAGAGTACTCACAATTTATAGTGGTTCGACCGTAATCTTGGCCTACGTCCACTTCCCGAGTCCTCTTCGTCGAGGCCTACCAGTGCCTACTACCGATCTTCTTTGAGTGCAGACGAAACCCTTACAAGCTTTTCAATCTCAACTCATAAAGAAGACCTCTTACAAGAAATACAACACTTACTCCCTTACCCCTTTTCTTTTTCTTGTACACTTTTAGCACACTTTTTCACAGAATTTTTGCCCAATGACTTGTGTGAATGCTTATTCTAAATGCAAGAAAACTTGAAATATTTATAGACCTCAATTGGCTTCAAAATTTTGAGCTCAAATTTAAAATGTACCCAAAAAAGCCAAGTATGGGTGGTACCACCGTTGAAAGCAGCTCGGAATACTGGGCGACGACGGTACAACCGCTAGGAATCCCAGAAAAGTGATTCCCTTCACTTTGTAGATCCTGACTTATACCTTCTGTTGATCAATTCTTAAATTAACTAATTAAGCTTAACCTGAGCTCGATCCAACCGCTTTGTGGACTCGATTGTCTCACATTGAGTTGATTTAGATTTCTTCCAGATCAAACTTAATTAGGACTCGATCCTTAACTACAACTCACTGATTACAACCATAAGGACCATCAAGCTAAATAGTGACCTAACTCCCACCAATCCGATAGCCTCCAGCATTTTTGGCGTGAATTTTATGATCTTCTAGCGATCTCTCGGCATGTTCCTAACAAGCTTCCTAATCCCTTTGGCGAACTCCTATCGAACTCCCAGTAAGCTCCCACAACATCGTCCAAACCTTGGCCCAATGCCCAAACTTGATTCTGGCCCATCATTTGGTTGTAACTCAATTCCTCCATCATAGTTAAAATTCAACACATTGGTGAGACCGAACGATATTACCAAAAATTTATAGTGGTCGTTGTGCATCCGAAATGCGTTCTTCGGTATATCTTTTTCGTGCACACAAATTTGATGATATCCAAACTGCAAATCTAGCTTCGTGAAGACTTATACCCCCTTTAATTCATCAAGTAATTCATCCACCATGATAATAGGGTACTTGTCCTTGACGGTTATGCCATTGAGAGCTTGGTAGTCTATGCACATTTGTCACATTTTGTCTTTCTTGCATACAAGAAGTACAGGTGAAGAATAGGGGTTGCAACTCGATTGAACGATCCTTGTTTTAAGTATCTCTTATACAATCTTCTCTATTTCAGTCCTCTGAAGGTGAGGGTAGTGATATGGCCGAGTGTTTGATGGTGGTTTTCCTAGTAGGATCATAATCTAGTGGTCATGTAGTCGGGTATAAGGTAGACTACGTGGTTCGACAAAGACGTCTAAAAATTTAGCAAGTATTTGGAGAATATTTGGATCTTCAATCTTTATTGGCTCCTTCATTCATAGTTGTTGTAGTTGTATTAGAAAGCCACTGTGTATTTTTTGTAGGACCTTCTCCATGCGTTGCGTTGAAACTGTTGTTACTTCATTTCCTCATTTCCCATGTAGGATCACCTATTTTCCTTTACTAAAAAATTTTATAAATAATTTTAAAAAATTTCAGGAAACATCACCTAGCATAGACAACTATTCAATACCGAGTATTGCCTCATAATCGTCAAGTGGGAGGAGGTAAAAGTCAGTAATAATTTCTTGACCTTATAAAGTCGATTTCACCCGTGGGCATCTTCGATCGCACTTTAAGGTTCGAGCATCAGCCACCTTGATGTTGAACCTGCTGCATTTCTTGATTTGGAGTGTCATCCAGGCAGCAACCTTGTTGTTCATGAAGTTGTTGGTGCTCTCGGTATCGATGAGTATGGTGACGGGCTATTGCTTGAGGAAACCTTCAATCTTTATCTTCTGCAGATTTGCATAGGCAGCTAGAGCATAGACCATGCAATCGGTTGGTTATAGTTCCTCCTTTGTGTCCTCCTTTCATGCTCAGGGTCCTTCTCTTCATGCTTAAGGTTATAAATCGTTATAGATCAAGACCTAGAGCCATGGAGTCTCAGCCTTGAGGACAAGGCTGATTTGAAGAGAGCGGGTCTGTTAGGATCCTAGCTGAGTCAAGTCCTATTTGATTGAGTCGAGTCCTTAGATTGAGACTTGTTGGCCAACCTAAACTTGACATTAGGTTGGCTAAGAAGAGATTTGAGTCCATTGTAATAATTCAGTCCAAATCCTAGTAAAGTTAACCGAACTAGAGTCAGGTTAGGAGTCAGAGTTGGATTCAGGTCAGAGTCAACTGAGTCATAATTGTAATCAAACATAATTGGCCGCCCACCTTGGTTAGAGAAGTCAACTAGGGTTGAGTTCCTTTTAGGGTTTGGACTCTTCTAGTAGAGTTTCACTTAAAGTAGGAGTTGGAGTTAGAATTTTATTTCTAGTAGGACTCTTATTAGCAGTCATGGTTTATCGGGTCTCTTCATGAATCCTATAAATAAGCATATAAACCCTCTTCTTCATCATGAATAAGATCAATCTTTCTTCGGCCATTATGCTAAATACTTTAGAGGAGGAAACCCCTATAGATAGAGTTCTAGGAGGCTGATCCCCTATAGAGATCAAACCCCAAGCTTTTAGAATCTGTAAAAGTTCTAACAATAGTCCCTTGATGAAGAATCCTGCATCATTACCCTTCGGCATATCTTGCTTCACCAATGTTAGAACCCTTACGGATTCTAAGCTTGGGCTTGATCTCTATAGGGGATCAGCCTCCTGGAACTCTATAGGGGTTCCCTCCTCCAAGGTTTTTTGCATAATGGCTGAAAGGAATTTGATCTATTGATAATGTAAAGGTTGTAGCTATAAGTGTTTATATAGGGTCTCAAAATTCTAATCCTAATAGGACCCCTACTTTACTAAGCTTCTCTTACTTCAACTAACTCAACCAAGACTCCAATTCCTAATCTAACTCCTAACCAACCTTAGAGATAGTCCCACCTAAGTGTCACAGACAATAATGTAAACAAGGTGTTCGATGAAATGCTCGTGTTTGTCTATGTCCTTCAGTTTAGATACATATCTTGTACAGCAAGAAGCGGGCTTGTAGTAGGCTTAGCAGCCCTAGTTTGATTTGCTTTATAGTCAAGTTTGACTTGTAAATACAAGTGTGTCTTATAAGAACTTGTAGGGACTTTGGCCTGTAATGGATCATTATCCTTTGTGTGCAACATTTCTGAGTTTGTAATGTCCACGGGTGTAATTTGTATCTAGCTTTATAAAGTATTTTCTTGAGCAGTTGCTTGTGGATCCCCTGGAAATTGCTTCTTCTGGCCCGTTTTCTCTTTTGTAAGTCTAAGGGACTCTAGGAGATCTCTGAGAGGGTTGACCTTTACGGACAGACATGCATGGGTGCCGCACGGCTTGGGCAAAATTAGCTAAGTCCGTGACAATGTGGTATCAGAGTGGGACAAGCACACACAGAAACACTTGTCATACAAACGTGGGGGACCTAGCTGGGCTGTATGGAGAATAGCCAACACGCGTAACCGTTTGGGGGAAAATGGACATTGAGATGTAGGGAAAGGAGTCGCTTAGAGGAGCGGGCATCCAGTTTTAGCATTCAGAGGAATGACCAACCCCTTTATGTGAGAGGCACCACGAGGACATGCAAGCGAAGAAGAATGCATAGCGCATAAAGATTGAGACAGTTGAATTCGAGCTATAGCTCGACGTTAGCAACCAAACTTGATGGTGCTCAAGGCAAAGCGGGGCGCTTGGTGAAAGATGAGAACTTGCAAAGTGGGAGGTGTTGCATAATGACCGAAAGAGTTATGCAAAGCTCACAAAGGTGAGGGGAATTGCTAACTCGAAGGATTCGGTACTCATGCAAGGGCTTGTACACGGACGACGGAGTATTCGTGGCCATCCCAAGGTGCGATCGGAACTTGGCGCCATTGAGCATCAGAACTTTCTCTTCGATATGGAAAGGATACGTCCATAGGCAGCTGACATATACAATAAGTTCAACACATTGCTTGACCTTGAAGGGTGCAGTGGAGACTGTATTGGCCAAGGGTCATAATCTAGCAAGTGCATTTGCAGAGGCAAAACAAGGCATAAGTTGTTCAGTAAAATGGAGTAGTCCAAAGGGGATAGTGGTCTCCAAAACTTCCAGTGGGAAGTATGTAAAGAGAAAAGTCGCTCCAATAGGACAGATATCCAGGAGGGATAAGTCCTAGTTCTCTGGTGGGAGAATCATGTGCAACAGACTGCACATATTGAGGAAGAGTTCCTCAAGGCTTTATCTCTATAAAGCTCAACGGACCGAGTGGGCGATGAAGAGTCGTCGCATGATCTCGAATGAGATAATGCATTGGGGGATGCATTTCGAGATCAAGTGGGGGAGCAATCCAAGGCAACATCATATAAAGGTACACTTAAAGTCGATACAGAAATTAAACTCAATGGAGGGCTGACCCGTGGAATGGTGGACGCGAGAGCCACTATCACCTCAATGCAAATCGAGGAGCAGAGCGACTTGGGTAGAACTTGGTGAAGTATCCAAGATGCATGAAGAGAGTTGACATAGAAGATGGAACATGGAGCGGAGGCATGGAGCTTTCCTTGGACAGAGGTCAAGGGCATAAACTCTTGTAGAGGCAAGAGTGGGATCATGTCGTTTCATGGGTTCTTTCTTCTGATGGCCAGACTTATTTTGCATGGTGCCAAAGATGAAGGGAGCTTTGAGGCACATGCAAGCTACCTCAAAGATGCATTTGATGGAGTAACTAAAGTAATTCAACTTGCGGAGGCAAAATTGGAATCAGGAGACCTTAGCACGGGGCAAGAGGACATAGAGGTGGGTACTCTTGAAGAATATGTCATAGCGTTACCATTCGAGTTTTCAGGAACAAGTGGTACATAGCAAGATTGTGCTGGTAGGGGATAGAGGCCCAGGATCCAAACAATGGTGCACCAATTATAGCGAAGTCATGGGGACTTCATGGGCTACTAGGCAACGGACTGTCCTAGAGCTATGCTTCATCCAGCTGTGACCCAAGAGTGGGTGGATGAAGGTAAATTACCAAGGGAGCAAACTAAAAATTGGAGATGGCAGAGGCCCTACGATATGTTAGCAGAGGCCACACGTAGAGAAGTCGTAGTCCGAGTTCATCACACGAGAATCTATATACAATGGAGATGTCACCAAGAGGCGATATAGTGGAGCGGATCATGGTGGAATTGTTTGTGGTAATGCAATACAGGCAATCCTATTCCATGAGGGACAAGATCATATGGAGGTATGATCAAGAGTTACTGGGAGCTCCACTTTGGTGTACGACACAACAAGAAGAAGGGCTATAGATTCAAGGACTGAATGTCGTAGTACTGTAGAGGTAGGTCTTCGTGTGTGCATCGAAGCTTGCATTAGATGAAAGCTTTAGTCATCAATGTGTGAGAGCTGTATACCACCGAGGAAGAAGTCCAAGTGCAAGTACCAGTGAGTCCCATGGAGGGGGACGTGATCATGTGAATGATCAGGAGCTGCTAGGAGATCCACTTCGATGAACAATGCAGGCAAGAAGAGCTATGGATTCAAGGAGTGAATGTCACAGTACCACAGATGCGGTTCTTCCATATGTATGCATCAAAGCTTGCATCAGATAAAAGCTTTGGTCATCAGCATATGGGAGCTATGTAGCACCGAGGGAGAAGTTAAATTACAAGTATCAGTAAGTCTCATGGAGGAGACTTGATTATACAAAGGTATGATTGGAGCAGCTAGAGAGTTGGCTGCTTCAGTGCTCACATTCGCTTAAGGGATCCCGGAAAGTTAGAGGACAAAGTCAAGTAAGCGAACGTTGCTACTAAGGAAGCTAAGGAGAATAGAATCGGCGCAAGCCCTACAACAAGATGGTGGAGGCCATGCATGAGAGTTGTAGTCTATCCTTCCATTGACCAAGGAGAACTGCTAGGAGGATATAGTGGTGTCGAAGTAGGTGGTCGAAAGGGGCGACGAAGCGACGATGAGTCTAGCGAGGCTCAGCTACCCAAAAGAAAAGCGTCGGTTAGAAAGGAGGTGGACTCGGAGGAGCGCTATAGTGCCGCAAAGGCAGATCTACCGATCGCGAAGGAAGGGATGAAGATGCAAGGTAATGGATAGTAGTGCTATGGGCTTGGTAGCACCATGGTACCGCAGAGGTAGGACTTCCATGGAATCATCGATCCCTTGCTCTCATGGAAGGAGAGCATTGGTCGTAAAAGGGGCCAAGGAGGTGGAGAATACAAAGGCAAACTCTAAGTACCAAGACATGGTAGAATGGTAGAGGCCAAGAAACTTCATAAGATCGATGCCGATGGGCTTCTCATCAAGATAGCCGAGAGCGAGGGACTTCGGGTTGATGTAGGAGTACTCGACCAAGGAACGAAGTAGGCAGTATATGGTATTGTATCTTTCTACTCAGAGGAGTAGGCGACAAAGGTGATGGAGAAGACGGTACAATCCCAGAGGTGACTAGATCTATCAAAGACTTACTCCAAGTTGGGGTAAACTTTTTGCTCTTTTCGAGCAAAACTTCTTGTATTCCAGAAGTTCAATGGCAGTGAGAAGGCAAATCATAGTAGCCAACTGAACACAAAGAGTGCAAATACTTCAAGTGCTTCAGAAGTGTGAGCAAAGAGTGGGCGAATGTTAGTAACCAGCTCAATACATGAAGTACAAACTCGAGGAGGTAGGCGAAATCAAGTAACCTTTGCCTTCTCAACTCAAGAGAATGGGCGAAACCGAGTACCGCAATTCTCTTAACTCGAGAAAGTGAGCAAAGCCAAGTAACCTTACCTTCTCAACTACTAAGAGAATGGGTGAAGTCAAGTATCCCAGTTCTCTTACTTATCCAGCAGAGGAGCTCTACATAAGTTCAGTGACCCTTTAGAGAAAGCTTACGGAAGACAAGAGTTGTCAAATCCTCATCATTGGTGATCAGTACTACTGGAAGTGATGCGAACCTACTTGGAAGTGACAACTAAAAGTGAAAGAAGGTTCAATGGGCAAACATTGTATAGGAAGGACCTTAAAAACTTCAAAGTCTTCGAGGCGATGCTCGTTAAAGCTCAACAAGCATCCACCCAGTTCAAGCAATATGAGTATACTGTGATACTAGTGCATAAGAAGGCAGGTCTTTTCTATCATCAGAGGGATCCACGAGAACCAACAAGGATCAGCACAACTCAGCCAACCCCACACTAGATTCAGTCATTTGTGAGTTGAAGCAGCATGACGGATCAGAGTTCGACTACTCAACAATAGCGGCAGAGAGTGGCTGAGAGCCAAAGGGGCATGTTACAGCCAAAGCAGAAGATTGAAGATTCAATAAAATACGAGGAGATGCAGCGTCTACAGTGGCCTCGACGAGGACGTCGAAGGAATAAGTGGGGCAGAATGTCACAGACAATAATGTAAACAAGGTGTTCGATGAAATGCTCATATTTGTCCGTATCCTTCGGTTTAGGTACATATATTGTATAGCAAGAAGTGGGCTTGCAGTAGGCTTAGCAGCCCTAGTTTGATTTGCTTTATGACCAAGTTTGGATTGTAAATACAAGTGTGTCTTATAAGCACTTGTGGGGACCTCGGTCTGTAATTGACCATTATTATTTGTGTACAATCTTTGTGAGTTTGTAATGTCCATGTGTGTAATTTGTATCTGGCTTTATAAAGTGTTTTCTTGAGCAGTTACTTGTGGATCCTGTGGGAATTGCTTCTTCTAGCCCGTTTTCTCTTTTATAAGTCTAAGGGACTCTAGGAGATCTCAGGGAGGGCTGACCTTTACGGACGGACACGCATGGGTGCCGCACGGCTTAAGCAAAATCAGCTAAGCCGGTGACATAAGTGAAACTCCTCCTCTCTCTAACCCTAGCCGCCTCTTTCAACCCTAGTCGACTTTCCCTCATCAAGGTGGGTGGCCCATTGGGTTGATTACAAGCTTAACTTGGTTGACTCCGACCCAAATCCAACTCCGACTCCAATTTAGCTAAATCCTAACCCTACTAGGATTTAAGATAATTTATTATAATTGACTTAAATCTCCTCCTAGCTGACCTAATGTCAGGTCTAGGGTGGACAACAAGGCCCAATCTAAGGACTCGACTCAATCACTAAGACCCGACTCAACTAGGGTCCTAACAGACCCACCCTCTTCAAATCAGCCTTGTCCTCAAGGCTGAGCTCTATATCTTTGGGTCCTGATCTACAACTTCTCATGAGGCTCTCTTGTGCTCCTGTAGTAAGCGCATTCTGCTCCTATAGTCCAGCATCAACAGTAGTGACTGGACGGTGATGTGTCTCGATCTTTTGATCCCATATAATCATTAGCTAAACTTGGGCCTCATCATTAGCTTAGGTGTCAATTGGATATATTTGGGTTAATCATCCTTTTTAAACTTCTATTTGAAATGACATACTTAGAGGATCAGTTGTACTTTTGATTTGGTGCATAGATCTTATCTCCAGGTTATGACCCCAATTTGATCCTCAATTTTGTAAGGTCCAAAGTAGCAGCAGAACCACTTCCTTGAGACTCAAATTTCCTACTAGTGGAGCTAGAGATGAAGGGAGACTTGATCTTCAATAGCATACTTTCTTCTGCTCCGGTGTTTGTCATGGGGATGTTTCTTCCTTGCATGGACTGCCACATGATTTTTCTTCTTTAATACCAGTTGGTCCTTCTTTTGGAATAAGGGCTGCCCTCTGATAAGATTCCTAGTGGTGTGAGCCCGATCTGAGTCTGAGGTGGGTAGGAGCCATGATTTTCTCGGGCCCATTTTCACTTCTCCTTCGTGCTGCTGCCCTGTATCATGCCAAACTTCAGTAGCAATTAGAAGCCTCATCTATAATGTAGGGTGAGGCTTAGTGCGGATTAGGGGTCAGCCAGCTTGTAAGAGGGTGGTGTCGATCTTAACTTCTGTTATGTCTGCTCTAATTTCAAACACCTCACTTCGATCTAGAAATACTAGGACTGATATAGATGGCATTGTGGCTATGAAGGCCCTATAGATGGTGGGCGTATGGATGACTTCCTCCTATTCCTTCAGAATTTTGATCTCCATTCGGTCATAGATTTCATGCTGGTACTATCGCTAGAGGGACACGATCTTCTTACGATCATCGGCAATGGAATGGAGGTCGTCAATAAGGAAGACTTCAAGCAATGTGGTTTGCTCCTGAGAGAGATAGTGGAAGTAGCCTGAGATCTAGGAGTGTTGCATCATAAGTCATAGTTAGTTTAGCTGGATATGACACTTCAAGAGGATATTATCCCTGTAAACAAAGAGGCAAAGCTTTCGGAGATAAAGTGTCATTGCAGGGGAAGATATTGGCCAAATGATCTGTGTCTCCTGCGTCTCCTGGACAATCCTTTTAGCTTCAGCCTTCTAAAGATGTGGATAGCAATAGAGTTAAATATGTGTTGGTGGCTCCTCCTGTAAGATCAGTATACGAAGGTTATGCAATATGGTAGGAAGAAGTAGACATAGTTCGACAGAGGTAGCAAGCTTCTCCAAGTGTTGTGTCTTTTCTTCACTCTCTCATTTCCCGTGTAAGGTCACATGTTTTCCTTTGCCATTCAAAAGGTCATTGGAGCTCCCAGTGTCGGTGAGGATAGCAATAGGCTAATGCTTATGAGGCCATCAACGTTCACTATCTACGAGTTTGTGTAGCCATATGAAGCATGAAATGTGCTGGTGGTCTGTTATAGTTTTTCTTCTATTTCTTTCTCCTTGGGTTCGAGAGTTGCATCTTTGAGTTTGGGTTCTTTAGTGGGTTCAATCAGGAGAAGACATCCCTTCTTGCATCGGTGGTCGTAGCTTCACGGCTCGTCACAATGCTAACACAATCCCTTCATATATCTGTCATGAAGCTCTTCTCTCATAAGTTTCTTTGGTTGAGGGGGTCAGCTAGAAGTGGATGGAGGTTTATATGCTACTAGTTGTAGTGTGGTTCTTGTCCTTTAAACATCTTGATTAAGCTGCTCCTCTTGAAGTCGTGCGAAGGAGAACCTCACCGTCAATATATAAGGCTATCACGCCTTAACTTCTCCTCGTATCTCTGTCTTTAATTCTTCAAGAAAGATCCCTAGCAATTGTTTCTCAAACCATTAATGGCTTGTTTAGATAATCTTGTAAACTTATTCTGGTATTCCTGAACCATCGAGGTCTATCAGATCTTTACGAATTAACCATTGATGTTCTCATACTTGGATGGTCCAAAGTGGATTAGTAGCCTCACTTTTGAATTGCCTCCATGTTGGGACTCCGTGGGAGTGCTTGTACCAATTATACTATTGAATTGCATCTCCCTTGAGATGGATGGTAGCAATGTCCACCATGGAAGCCTTCGGTGTCTGGTGATAACGAAAGTAGCATTCCACACGTGAAAGCTATCCCATTGGGTCTCCTTCTTCCCATCAAGGGAAGTCCACCATCATGCATGGCTGCATCAAATTAGTGGATTATTCTTCTTTCTTGGTAGGTCTCTCTGAACTTTCACCTTGCTGTGGTTTCGGTGGGCTTGTTGATCGCCCCAATCTAAATTCTGCTAAGAGAGCACGTAGTATGTCCTCCGTGCGCATCTCGAAGGCCTCCAACTTAGCACTGATCAAATCTACCGATGCCATGGTGTAAGACTCCAAATCTTTAATGTCAAGGTCCTTCTCTTGCTGTTGGGTCAATGGCATGAACTGATTGGGTGGATTGGTGGCCAAAAGAGGTGGTGGATCAAGGGTAGATGGCTGTGATTTGAGGCTGATAGGTTGCTATTTTAGGTTGTTATTGGGGCTACGGTTTGGACCTGCTGTAGGGGAGGTTTGATGGTAGTGGTTTAAGGATAGGAAGATGGGTTAGGATTGCTTTGGGTGGCAGCAACTGATTTGGTAAGGATGCCATAAAAAGTATCGAAAGGTGCTGCTACATAATTTTTCATCGATTGGTTTTGCAATGAAAGAATTCCAGCAGTATTCCAGAGGTTTTAGGATCATTTTGGTAGCAAGAAATAGATGAGGATAATAGCAAGAATAGAAATATCGATGGTTGTCATGTTAACAAGGATGGGTTAGATGGCCGCGGAAGATAAGGATCGGTGGTGGAGGGTGGAGGATTGCGGCTTCAGCAAGCCACTATTTGGGCTACAAATTTTTGTTGTATTTTGGGTTGGCTGTGGATTCTAGAAATAGGTTATGATAGCTATATCTTAAGGCTAGAGAGATGTCTTAAAGATGATATAGTTGGTGGCAACAAGTTCGATAGGATTTGATGGTTTACGAGAAGAAGAACAGTAAAAGGTATAGTGGCAAAATTTTTCATCGAAAAGATTTCAGCAGAATAGACATAATTTTTTCGAGCAGTTCATAACAAAGATTCAAGTAGAACCCAATGGGAATCCACTGGTAAGGAAAATATAATGTCGTTGAAAAATTTGTGGGAGAATACGATAACAAATTTTGGCAAAACTAAGGAATACGAGAAGGTGTTGCAGTAAATTTTTATATCTAAAGTGCAGTAGTTTGGATGTAAAAGATCAACAGTTTGTATCAATAATTTTTGCACGAAACCTAAAGGAAATCCACTAATATAGAGTGCTAAAGACATCATAAAAAACTCATGGAAGATAGGGTAGCAAAATAGTGGCACCAAGATCAAAATAGAGTAATAGTATGCGGCTGGATTATGTAGTGTAACTTTCATCATAAAGATGTCAACTTTGCGACGATAAGTTTATACAGTGAAATATGAACACTTATTTTGGTTTTTATTACTTAAGATAACTAAATTGTAGTAGCAGTAAGGTAGGATACCAGAACTTAATGCAATTTGCAGCGAGATTAAAGGGGTGATCTGCAGTAGTGATGATGACGGTGGAGTTAGCGATAATCACAATAATTATAGGAATTGCTTAGGAGATAAATGAAGATGATGGGCAATTGGAGAAGGGCAGCGAGGCTCTAAGGAATGTTGCTTTGATACTAAGGGTTAGGTTTATAGGGGTTCCCTCCTCCAAGGTTTTTTGCACAATGGTTAAAAGGAATTTTATCTATTGATGATGTAAAGGTTATGGCTACAAGTGTTGATATAAGGTCTCAAAATCCTAATCCTAAAAAGACTCCTACTTTACTAAACCTTTCCTACTTCAACTAACTTAACCAAAACTCCAGTTCCTAATCTAACTCCTAACCAACCCTAGAGAGAGTCCCATCTCAGTGAAACTCCTCCTCTCTCTAACCCTAGCTGCCTCCTTTCAACCCTAGCGGACTTTCTCTCATTAAGGTGGGTGGCCCATTAGGTTGATTACAAGCTTGACTTAGTTGACTCTGACCCAAATTCGACTCTGGTTCCAATTCAATCAAATCTTAACCCTGCTAGAAATTTGGCTGATTTATTATAATTGACTCAAATCTCCTCCTAGCCAACCTAATGTCAGGTCTAGGCTAGCCAACAAGGCCCAATCTAGTAACTCGACTCAATCTACTAGGACCCGATTCAGCTAGAGTCACACCAGAGTCAATCATTGGCGAGTTGAAATAATATGGCAGATTAAAATTTGACTACTCAACAACAGTGGCAGAGAGCAGTTGGGAGCCAATAGGAATGTTGTAAAGTAGAAGATTGAATATTTAGTAAATGGCAAGGAGATGCAGCGTCTACAATGGCTTCGACGAGGACGTCGAAGCAATGTGTGGGAGAAAATGTCAAGCACAAAAATATAAAGAGGGTGCTCATGTATATCCGTATCTTTCAGGTTTTATTCATACTTTGTACAACAAGTAGCCGATATCGGCTTGTAATTGAGAGTTATGTTATGTTAACACTTATGGGGACTTTAGTCTATAATGAACCATGATTCTTTGTGTGCGACCGTTTAGAGCTTGTGAAGTCCATGGTTATAATTTGTATTGGTTATATAAAGTATTTACTGAAATGGTTGCTTGTGGATCTCGTATGAAATATTTTCTCTAACTCATTTTCTCTTTTATAGGTCATAAGGGACCATAGGAGGTTTTAGGAGAGGCTGACCTTTGTGAATGAACACACAAGCGTGCTGCATGATTTAATCAAAACCAACTAAGTTCGTGAAATAAGGTTGCTCCCCCATTTGATCTCACAATACGTCCACCAACATATTACCTCATGTGAGATCATGAGATGACTCTTTGCTTCTTGCTCAGTCCATCGAGCTTTATGGAACTATCATTTTAAGGCACATGTGTGATCCATTAACATATCCTTTCGTTTATTGTACATGATATTAGGATCGAGTTAGCACTAAGAGGGGAGCCGTGGGGTGGTGAATTAGTGTAAGTGACAAAAACTCAATTCGAAAAACATCGCTTGAAGTAAAACCAAAATCAAAAGTGCTTTTCTTAGAACTCACTATGAGCAAATAAAGATGAAACTGAAAGGAGATGCTCAAGCTTTTCTTAGAACTAGTTAATAATAACTAAGTTCAAGAGCAAAATTAAAGTAAGACAAGATAGAGATGCTTATAGTATTTTTATAGTGGTTCAATCAAACTAGCCTACGTCCACTCCCGAATCCTCCTTCGTCGAGGCCCACTGATGTCCACTACCGATTTTTTTTTAAGGGCAAAAATCAACTACCTTATACACACCTTTCTCCTTTTCACAAGCTCAGGAAAACAATCTTTACACTCTCCTTGTCTCAAGCTCAGGAGATCAATCTTTAAAACTTAATTTCAACCATTTTCTTAAACACAATTCACTCTTACATAATAGGGAGGGAACTCTCACAAATTCACCACAAGTTTCCCTTTATTTCTTTCTCTTTTCTTTCTTTTTTCTTGCACTTTCTTACTTTTTCAAGCAAGAAAACTTAAAATATTTATAGACCCCAATTTGGCTTCAAAATTTGGAGCCAAAATTCAACTTTTTCCAAAAAATTCGAGTATGGGCGGTACTACCACCGACACCGATGGTATCACCACCAAAAGTACTCCGAATTTATGGGCGATGGTGGTACATTGTCGCTTGGGCAGTACTACCATGCCCACCGATGGTACCAACGTCTAGATCCCAGAAATAGTACTAAAAAGTTTTGTTTCATACCTGAGTTATACCTTTTATTGACCTCCTTCTAGGTTAACGAAATGAGCTCTATCATGAACTCAAATCAAACCTAAAGTGGACCCAATTGGCCCCTAATTGAGTTAGTAAAATTAACTCTAATCAAGATGCTAACTACGATACTTTAAAGACAAACACAATTACATTAATCTTCAATGTCTGGCACGTTAATCGATCTTTCAGCGAACACCTAGCATCCTTCCAATGAACTCTCGACGAGCTTCTGATCTCCTTCTAGTGAACTCCCGAAACCTTGATAGGACTCCAGTAGGGTTGAGTCCTAATCACCCTATAAGTAATTAATAAGATCCTGTGAGATTATAAAAAAACTCCACCTAGTTACTTCTATCCTATAAAGAAGTGTGGCCAGGATTTATTTTGGAGCCTTAGGGCTTCCTAACCACCACCCCCCATTACTGAGCTAGTCAGCTAGGGTTTCTAGCAAAGGGGCATGGCTTATACAGCCACTTAGGCCGTTGCCCACTTTATTTAGGCATGGCAGCTATAGGAGGGGTAAATAGGAGAATTCACATAGGAAGCACCCCATAGGGCTAGGGTTTTGAACCCTATATAAGCTTGTAGCCTCCATCTCTTTTCATTAAACAAGATCAATTCTATTTCAACCTTGTTGGCCGACCCTTAGAGGGATAAACCCCTATAGTGTTCTAAGGGTTAATCCCCCTTAAAGATCAAATTTTATAGAGTTTATTCTAGGGTTCTATTATTTGGTATCAGAGTCACGTTTCTACTACCCCTGCTGCCACCTCCATCCTTCCAAGTAATTCCCAGAATTACTGTAACACGCACCTCTATCTTCCACCCCAAGCTACAGATCAAATCAATTTACTGCTTGCCCTTGCGTTTGAAATTAGAGATCTTGTATATTTTCATCACCCATGCCTATGTGCTATTGCTATTCTTTTGCCTTACACGTTGGAGAAATTTTTTAATATTTTCTTTGCTACAATCATCATTACGAAGAGGAAACACTACAGAAAAATTTCAACCGAATTTTGCTTCTTGAAACCAAACTATTGCTTGTCTTTTTTGGCTGAACCTTTTACATAAATTTATAGATCATCTTAGCTTTCATCTAAGATTGATCTCTAGAAAAAAAATTTCTGAAATTGGACTTCTAGTGCTATAATTCCTCGTCGTGCATTGTTGGAATTTTACGACGAAGAATCTGCCTTCCTTCTTTTCACCTATTTTCCTACCGTTACGCTACCAAAATTTCATTGATTGTATTTATTGATATTACCCACATCTAAATCAAGGTTTGGCTGTCAAAATTTTATATATTTCTCTCAAATTCTCTTCTAAAGTTTACATCAAGAAATCACTGCTTCTTCAACGCAAATTCTGTTCGGCAAAATAGCATATATGCAATGATCTTTCATCGAATCCTATTAGTTTTTTACTATTGATTTTTTAAATTTAAAACTATCTTTTCCTCATCTTTATCCCCTCCCACACAGCCCTAAATTTCATAATTTTTTGGCTGAAATTTTTGTTGAGAAACTATTGTTTCGGCAAGGCAGCATACACTACCGCAAACTTTGTCGAATTCTATCAAACCTTCACTGCCATCTCTTCCAAATCTGAAACCATCTTTCCCTAACCTTCACCCTCTACCATCATAGCCCCAAAACCCTATGAAACTGTAGCTAAATCTATACCAAAATCAGTCATAAAAAAGCCTAAAACTGTAACTATCTATAACCAGCACCTATTCACATTATACACTCACCGATCCCTATCAAACCTTTACTGTCATCTTCCCAGATCCAAAATCCCTTTTCCTAACCTTTATCTATTGTTATCACAGCCCTAAAATTATACCAAATTATAGCCAAAACTCTATAAAATTGTAGCCCTAAACCTCATCCAAAATATCTATAAAACAAGCCCTAAAAACTATAGCCTTCAACATTCGGTCCACCAACATTTCAGCCACCCAATCTCCCATATCCCTTCAACCGCAGCACGTATCTCTCACTACACAATGCTGCTAGTAGTGATCTCTCACTACCATCCTCCTTGATCGCAGCCAGCATCGATCTATTGTGGTACAAATGCTACCAATAGTGATCCTTCGCTGCCATTTGTCTTCATCGCAGTCACAACAATCTTTCACTGCCAACTGCCTTGATCACGACCAGCATTGAAGTGAACATGACTAGAGCAGTCTCTCACTCTATACCATCGCTGCCCTCCTCCACAATAGTCGTGCACTCCACTACCCCATCTTCCTCCTATTGTAGTCGCACCATTACTGCAACCAACTCTACCTATAGCCACGAAGTTGCACTACAGTCACAACTGACGTAGCTGCTGCCCTCTTTTTCCTCCACCATCACTACTACCTTCCAACTCATATCTCTTGGCTGCCATCTTCCAACATATATCATCCACCTGAAAAATCGTAGCCTCGACAACCATGCAACATCACCGCAGAACCGCAACTGATGTTACTATTGTTGTCTTCTTCCTTCACCATTGCTGGTGCCTTTGGTTGCCATCCTCTATCAACACAGCAGCCACTTAGAGACTTCACCACCACAGCCCCAACAATTTTGTAGCAACATCGCAGCGGCATTTTCTCATCCTTTTGCTACCACTACTGCCTTCAACTTGAAAATTACAGTTAAACTCTTCAATCGATTTATTTAACAGGTTAAAGATCCTTATATCATGACATCGGTGGACTTATTTGAAGCCAAATTGGAGGCTTTTGAGCCACTCATGGATGTAAATTACGCGCTCTCTTCGAGGAGTTTAGATTAGGCCAATCACCAAGCCTGATAAGATAACAACATTGTGCAACTTCATATTATAAAAAGAACCTATTGGAGATAAGAAGTGAGGATAAGACACGACAGCCCTACAACTCGATGACATTGATCTCCTTCGCATAACTTCAAGAAGGGCACCTCAATCAAGATGCTCAGAGCATGAGAGCCACATCCCAACCAAAAGCATATAAACCTTCAACACCAATCAATTACAAGAACCTTGACGGAGAACTAGCGATGATCCATTAAACCTCCACCATCCAAGGGTGCCAAACCAGATTTGAAAGATTATCTAATCAAATTTATGATTGGTTTGAAATATAGATATTGAAGACTTTCATTGAGAGCTTGAAGTCGAAGATTCAGAAAGAAGTCAAAGTGCGACAGCCATACACACTTAAGGCAACATCAAAAGGAGTGATTGAACCATGAAGCCTGAAGAACTAGGGTCACTTCCCGACTAGTAGCACCAAAGCTTTTACCTCCTCATACTATCAGCCGACCCCCTCAATTGAAGAAATTAACAAAATACGACCTTCATGATGTATCGACAGATGGCCTATATGGGTATTATGATAAATTGTGGAGCCTAGAACACCAATGTAAAAAAGGAGACACCGTTGTTGATTACACCCACTGTAGAACCCAAACTTGAAGATACGACTCTCAAGCCCAAGGAGAAAGATACACTAGCCACCCACACGGTCCCTACCTTAGCCGGCTACACCAACCTACAAAAATTGAAGATCGAAGGGTTTCTCGAGCAGTAGTCTGTCATCATCCTCATCAATGTTGGGAGCACACACAATTTCATGAGCAGTAAGGTTACTACCCATTTAATGCTCAAAAAAGAAGATTACAGCTGATTCGAAGTCAAGGTAGCTAACGGCCAAATTCTGAAGTGCAACCAGAAGTACCCACAGGTAAAACTGATCCTATAGGAGCAAGATATAGTTGATGATTTTTTTCTCCTCCCTCTTGATGATTTTGATATAGTGTTTGACATTGATTGGTTATCCACAATTAGAGATGTTTTCTAAAATTTTTCAAAGCTAACTATGAAAATTTTCAACAAAGAAAAATATGTGGTCCTACAAGGGAGCCTAATAACTACAACCATAACACAACAGTTAGAGGGGGTACCAAAAGAAGAATCCAGCGGTTTCTTAATCCAAATTCAAGAGTTTTAGGAGATGAAGCTAAAGGAGATTGAAGATAAGAATCCTCCCCCACAACTTGTTAAAATTTTGAGAGTCTCCTCCAAACCGAGCATACTACCTCTTGTCAAGATGCCCGATTCCCCTATACTAAACTAGCTAAAATTACCACCATCTGATACTCGACCAGATTGTTGTCTACAGAAGATCAAAGATATGAGGGTCACCCAAGAGATGATAGAGACAGGGATTATTCGACTGTGCTTATTTCTCACTATGACACATCCTTATATCCTTTTCACTAGGATAAGTTACTTTTCAAGTGTTGCATCTCACCGAACTCACCATGGTTGCTGATGTAGCACTTCGAGATCTTATGTGACTTCCATGACTTTCCCTAGGATCAGACCATGATGCTCAAAGACCTCCTTGATGATGATATTCGATCTACGACACAAGACCGTGAAAAAATTGAGCCCCTCCAATAGAGAAATCAGAAAAAGAGAATGATCATTCGCAAATCACAACAACACATCATCCCTCATGACCACGATGTTGTCCCCATGAAGTCATGGCCAGATGTTTATGATTAGAGCAAACACATCCAAAGTTGGGAACAGCGTCACCCTTATGTAAGATGGTCGACTCCTAATTCACACTGAGGCTTCCCCCACACTCAACATAAGGTTTTTAAAGGGGATACTCATTATTACTAAATTTAAAATTTGGCTAGATACAGGTTCATGGCACGAAAGAGGAGTAAGCCTAGAAGAATTGTAATCCATGCTCACGCCAGATTAGGCTCTTATTATCCTAAACTATACTAGAGGGCGGTCACTATTCCAGAAGAAAGATTGGGTATTATTGAAGATTAACCACATGGCAGTATATGCAAAGAAGAAATGGCCTCCCAACAAACTATAGAATGGACAAAAAATTGAAGATCAAGTTTCCTACACCTCCAGCACGATCAGCAAAAAAATCAAGCCTTAAAAAAGTGTCTCCCTATTTCTTTGGGCCTTACAAAATTGGGAATCACATTGGGGCTCTAACTTAAAGATCAGATCCATGCACCAGATCAAGATTACAGTTGATCCTCTAGGTATCCCAACTCAAATGGAAATTTAAAGAAGATGACTCAGCCCAAATCCTTCCAACTAACACCCAAGCTGATAAGGTCAAAGTTCTATTAATGATAGCATGAGAATCATATAAGGAGCTGAAGATTTGGTTTCTTGAGTTTATGGATCATCAACATTAAGGACAAGGTTGATTCAAAGAGGGTGGGATTGATAGGACCCCAGTAGGGTTGAGTCCTGATCACCCTAGAAGTAATTAATAAGAACCCTGTAAGATTGTAATAAAATCTCACCTAGTCACTTCTATCTTATAAAAAAGTGTGGTGAGGATTTATTTTAGGGCCTTATGGCTTCCTAGCCGCCACCTCCCTTACTGGGCTGGTCGGCTAAGGTTTCTAGCAGAAGGGCATGTCTTGCACAACCACTTAGCCCCTCACCCCATTTATTTAGGCATGATAGTTATAGGAGGGGAAAAAGTGAGAATTCACATAGGAAGCAACCCCTAGGGCTAGGGTTTTGAGCCCTATATAAGCTTGTAGCCTCCACCTCTTTTCATTAAGTAAGATCAATTCTATTTTAGCCTTATTGGCTGACCCTAAGAGGAAGGAACCCCTATAGTGTTCCAAGAGTTGATCCCCTCAAAGATTAAATTCTATAGAGCTCATTATAGGGTTCTATCAAACCTCTAACAAATGCCCGGTAAGTTCTCGCCACATCGTCTGAAGCCTCAGCGTACTCCTAATTCTTCTGGCCCAATGCCCGATCTTGACTCTAAATAACATATTCTTTCTTAATTGTTTTACCTTTTCCTGGTCATAGTTAATCCTGTATCACTTATCTCCAACACAAAAGGTAGATCATAAATCTATCAATTGATTTCATTATTAAAATCTGATATTCAACATATGATTCTCTATTTGGAGAATCGAAACTTATCTCTTCTTGATATCTGTCCTATTTGAGTAATTCTCTTTTTCCTTCACTTCCTTCCCTCTAGAAGTTCAGAGACTACTATCCCTTTGGAATACTTCATCTTGCTGAACACATGTGCATTGTTCCACTACCATAAATGCACTTGCTAGATTATCATTCTTCACTAATACAACCCTTGCTGCACCCTTTAAGGCCTGACAACATGATGAATTTATCACACACTTCAGCCTCCTACGAACATGTTAGGATCAATTGGCACTAAGAGGGGGGGGGGAATTAGTGCAAGTATAGATTTTTGTTTTAAATGAAATCCTTTTCGATTAAATCAAAGTATAAAAATGACAGCTTTTAGTCTTTAGTAAAACTAAATGAGTGTTTGAATGAAAGTTGCTAAGTTGATAAGTAAACCTGAAAGATAAGCAATATGAAAATTTTACTTTCAAAGAGTGAGTTAAATCTGAAGCGTCAATATAAGAAAATATAAGCAATTGAAAGTAAAGAAACAACTCAGGATTTTATAGTGGTTGGGCACCAAAGGCCTACGTCCACTTTTGAGTCCTCCTTTTTGAGGCACAACAATGTCCACTACCAATCTTCTTTGGGATAAGATCAAACCCTTTCACTTGCTTACAAGGGAGACTTAAGAGGTTAATATATCTAAGCTCTCTCCCTTCCCTTTTCTTTTTCTTACAAATCATACATAATATTTTCTCAGAATATAATCCCCCAAAATGTGTGTTTTGAATGTAAGAAAACTTGGGATATTTATAGGCCTTAAATTGGCTTCCAAATTAGAGCTAAAATCCTACCCGTAAAAATTAGGTATGGGCGGTTTACCTGCCGTCCTAGGCGGTTTACCCGTCGTCCCAAGCGGTTTCCCACCGTCAACCACTGGTCGCTCGGATTCTATGGTACGAGCGGTTCACCCGCCACCGGTGGTTTACCTATCGAAAGCTGCAGCCCGGATTTTATGGTACGGGCAGTCCAACCGTCGCTCACCAGTGGTTTACTTATCGAAATTTCTATAAAAATGGTTCCCTCCACTTTTCGAATTCCAGCTTGACTTTTACATTGACTAGCTCTTTGGTCAACTGATTGAGCTCAACCAAACCCAGTAGTGGATCCGGTTGCCTTGTTGAGTTGATTTGGATTCCTTCCAAATCCAACTCAATTAGGACTCAACTTCTAAATAAGACTCAATAATTACAACACTTAATGACTAATTAAGCTTAAATAAGACCTAACTTCCATATAATCTGGTAACCTCCGGTATACTTACGGTAAGTCTTCTAGTCTTCTCCCTAGTGATCTCCCAGCATATTTCCAACGAGCTTCCCGATCCCTTCGGTGAATCTCCTAGCGAACTCCCAACGAAATCCACCGCATCGTTCGAACCTCGGCCCGATGCTCAAGCTTGATCTTGGCACATTATCTGGTTGTAACTCTGTTGATCTTGCCATAGTTAGACCTGCATGATGCTAATTATGACTTAATTAAATACAATCATAATTGCCAAACATCCATTACAAGATCATCCTAACTCCCGGCAAGCTTTTCGACTACCCTCGATAATCTTCCGGCTAGTCATGGTCTTCTTCTAGCAAACTCCCTTGTGCCATCCTGGTAAGCTCTCGATACCCTCGGTGAGCTTCTGACACACTCCTGGCAAGTTTCCACCCGCATTAATTCGATGCATGGACTTGACCTTGGCCAATTCTGATTGTAATAATCCTTTTGTTATAATTAATCCTGCATTAATCAACTCTAATAATCCTTTTAGATCAATAATCCATCAATTGATTTCATCATCAAAATTTGAGATTCAAGAGAACATATCCTTCTTATGCTGAAGAAAATGTTTCTATGCTCTATAACACCAAGTTTCAATTGCCTTGTGAAGGCCACACATAGTCTATCATTCTCATACAAGCTCCCCTCACCTCTATGAGCTTTACACAACTCTTTCACTTGTCAAGCAACTCATCCCTCCTTGCATGGCCTTATCTTTTGCTAAATATCCCACTTGCCTTGAGTATTATCAGGTTTAGTCACCAACATCGAATCATAGCTCGAACTCAACCATCCCAATTTTTATGCATAACACATTCTTCTCATCTCGCTTATCCTGATGGTGCCTCTTATGTGAAGAGCTAACCATTCCTTTGAATGTCAATCTTGTATGTCCACTCCTTTAAGTGACTCATTTCCATATGTCTCTATACATGTTTCTCTTATTGTGTGTTGGTTGCCCTCAACGCAGCTCCACTAAGTCCCCCACGTTTTCATGCGAAGTGTCTTTTTAAGTGTGCTTGTCCCGAGTTGATACCGTTTGACATGGACTTAATTGATTTTGCTTAATCGTGTGGCACCCTTATATGTCCATCTTCAAAGGGTCAGCATCCTCATAATCTCTTATGGTCCCTTAAGGATATACAAAAGAGAAGACAGATTAAAAAAAACGTTTAACTTATGATTCCACAAGCAATATTTCAACAAACACTTAGAGTATGCAAATTATAAACATAAACTATATGAAATTTGAATGATCACACAACAAAGGCTTGAAGGTATAGACATGACACTATCGGAATAATGTAATGAATTATCCTAAATACTACCCCAAAGGCCCATTCAACCATGAGCCACCTAGATAGCTCCTATGTATTGGGTTGGTTGACACTTCACTTTATAGAACTTGAAAACCCCTAAAATGGGTGCCTACATGACTTATTTTGAGACAATTTTATCACTATATAATTATTACATATAACATACATTTGTAGAACTAAAATAGTCACAAAATCTAATCAAAATGAAACTATCAAATCTACTACAAACCATCTATATACTACACAAAACATAAATAAAACTAAAGATATAGACTTATATAAACATTATATCCAACATCCTTTAAATAGCTTTACATGAAACATATAAATATATATAAACATGTATTCATGATAGGGTACAATTTCTCCATGTAACCAATGTGTCAGCTCCACCTGGCTGACACGTCAAGAGCCCGTACCTGACATGTTGGCTCCACTTGGCTGACACATTAGTTTCACGTGGAATACATAATAGCTTTATGTTGTCACCGCCTATTCCCTATGGCTGACACGATGGGGTGCACGGCTGATCACCCCTCACCTCCACGTGACCTCTCAATAAATAAAGCAACCTAGTCGTCCAATAAATGCCATGTGAAGAGAATCATGTAATCCTAAATCCGATGTGAGATAACGACAATCACAATTAAACTCCATGCCCCCGCATAAACTATACAATAGACAAGTATAATACCCCCTAGTGGTACATAAGTATATCCCAGGACATAATATCTTTGAACTGAATTATCTGTGTTGGCTTTCCAATTAGGCATTTATAATCTTCATTAACAATATATATATATATATATATATATATATATATATATATATACTCTTTCGAGTGATCTGACGGCTTTAGCGTGGACATCTCAGAGACAAACGCTGTTGCCATCTCATCCGTTTCTAGGTCGATCAGACGGCTCTACCACGAACACCTCAGTCGTCCGAGAGCTCTCCATCGAACAGACATGGGGACTTCCCTCGCATTCCAGTCTTCCGATCACCTTAGGGTTTGATTCCGAGAGAGAAAGGAAAAGCTGGAGGATCCATGGATCGATCAATCGGAATCCGCGGCTCTTTGATCTTGTTAGGGCCAATGCCCGCAGGTATGCTTTGCAGTGTTTCCATTCCATGAATTCGCCTTGGAGCCGAACCGTTTGGGTTATTCACCAATCTCATCTTTTTGCTTGTTTTGGATGACACTTCTAGGGATTATATTGAGTGATTAGCTCTGAGGGGTGGGTTCTTTCCTTTCTTTAGTCGGATCAAGTACTCCAATGGATTGCGTTGTACTGATGGCGGAGAAACTTGACCTATGATGATCTGTAAACTTGCATTGTGGATCTTCATATGTGGTAAGATGATGTTTCTGTCCTAAAGAGTGTGGTTAAGACAACCTGAGGGTTTTCTGAAGTAAACTCAGGCTAGTTCTTAGCCTTTGTCGTTAAAGAACAAAATACTGTGTATCAGATGTACCTTTCATTATGTTTTCGTTCCAAACCAAGTAATAAAGAGATACCTTCTTGGTGAATTGTTTGGTTGAAGAAAAAAAGTGTTTATACATTAATTGCACGTCAAAGTTCATTATAGTGATTGCGTGTTGCATCAGAGTGTTAAGTGAGCTTCCCTGTGGTCGAGGCAATTACATTACAAGATAGAAAAGCATATTGTCATCATATGTACATTTGGAATGAACCGAATCAATCTTATTCTTCCATTAGGAGGAGCTTGGTTGTTTCGCATGTGAATTCTCCATTGATAGGAAAAGGAAAAGGAAAAGGAGAAGTTCTTGAAGTTAGTTGACTCCCTGGTTCCCAAGTCAAAAAGAAGGAAAGTATCGGTTGAGTTCATCTCAAGTTTTTGGAAATGGATACTAAAGAAATGCCAAATGCTTTGAAAGGGCCGTAACGTGTTTCATTTTGAAAATTAAAATTATATATATATAATGTTCATTTTTAATCTTTTTTGTTAAGAGGCAATAATAACAAGAAGATTCAACTAGTTATCTAGTAAGAGAAACTACTTGCATACATTGCTTGTTATTTTACAAGTGTATGTACATGATGGTTATTCTTATGATTAAGTCCATTTCTATGCCTAGTGTTCTATATTTTACATTAAACTATTGCATTATTGCATAAGAATAATGATTCTTACCTCAAAACAAGGATTTAAATACCGATCAGATCGGTAGATATTGATTGATATTTACTAATCCGATTAAGAATTAATACTGGAACATATGGAGTCAAGTAGGAGATTGTTGGTTACAGATGTCCTGTAAGCCAATCACGTGAGTGATGGTACATGTGATACGCTGTGTAATCTTTTTACTTATAATTAATATTCATATATTCTCATATTATATTATTTGTTGCATATATATTGTGATGTCTTTGGTTCAATAAAATGGGAATCAGATCGTGATGAGATCACAATAATAAGATCGATTCACCTTTAAACACAAATCCTAAATAATTTCGGTCATAGGTTACTCGAGAGGGATATTGAGATAATCGGACATATCGGTATACTATATACTCATCCATATGATAGAGGCGATTGGTCTCATAGCCACTTATGTGGAGATACTAAGGATATAGTACATGTGCTCATTGGAGAATGAGTTCACTAATTAATCTGCTTATGGAATGCTATATGGTTGATGATACCTAATGTCAGACAGTGATTCCATAGTCTCAATTGTGTATTTGGTCCTTTGACTTGAGACACTAAGGATGTCTTGTATAAGTACTCCTTTCTTTGACGCTAGACTTACAAGTTTGGAAAGCTCTAATCTGGTACAGCTGATTATCGAGATCGATGGTCAACCTTACGATGGCAATTGGGTATCAATAGAGGATCATCAACTCTCAGTATCACGAGAGGAATATCTCATATGTGCTTGCTCAGTTAAATCCCTAGCCAGGGTTATTCGGATTGAGAGAGAAAGAGTTCTCCGAGAGAATCCGATTAGAGCGAGACTATTATAGATTTCGTATGTGACTTGACAGTACTATGTCCAATATACGGTCTCTGGGATATTAGTTGGATGAGGGATTATGGATGTTGGAAAACCTCATCGGGTGCATTACATGTGCAGTGGAAATCAAAATAAAAATCGATTTTTCATGTAGATCAAATCGTCGTGCAAAAGATTAGGGTCGCGAGAAAAATTACAAAAATTAAAAAATCATAATGTGTGAGAGATTGATTTTACTTAAGGAGATCGTATATCCCTGTATTCTAGATTTGGATAGAGAAGATGAAGGAGGTCAAGCGTTCTCCTCTCTAGCGGTATCAACACGATGGATCTCTGCAGTGAAACTCATCCAATTTGATCTTGCAACTCTTGCTCAAAGGGAGGGAGGAGAATTAAAGGTGGTGGCTAAAGCTGCAGCCTATCAACCATGAGTCTCCCCTCATATTTATAGAGAACCACCAAAACCCTAGGGCTCATTCCTGAGTGGGTATTGGATCTCTATCCAATAACCTACTAACCTTGCATTATTGGATCTCTATCCAATAATCTCCTTAGGCCTATAATTGGGCTTTAATCAAGGAGCCCATCAACATAAGGTCTTATCTAATGAGAATAGGGACTAATTGGATCTTCATTCAATCCTTTATTCGCTGAAGTATCCACCATATGTGTATGACCCTCTAGGCCCAATACCGAGTTGGCCATGAGTCACTCCCATCAGAACTCCTTCTGATATAGTGAATTATTATCTCTATAATAACTCGACTCATCGATTATGGACGTACTAGGCCACTACACCATAGTCCCCAAACGGTATAGGGGGGTCAAATCCATCGGACCTGTCTGTCCACATTTACCATATATCTATAATCCCTCATCCAAATAATATCACAGAGATCATATATTGGATATGGTACTGTCAGGTCATATACAGAATCAGTTTATCTTGCTTTATTCGGATTCTACGGAGAACTCCTTCTCTCTCAATCCGAATGACCTTAGCCAAAGATTTGTCTAAGCAAGCATATATGGGATATTTTTCTCGTGATACTGAGAGTTGATGATCTTCTATTGACACTCAAATGCCTTTGTAAGGTTGACTACAGATCTCGATAACCAGTTGTATCAGATCTGGAACTTTCCAAACCTGTAAATCTAGCATCAAAGAAAGGAGTACTCATACAAGACATCTTTGGTGTCTAAAGTCGAAGGATCAGATACACAAGTGAGACTATGGAATCGCTATCTGATATTAGGTATCATTAACCATACAACATTCTATAAGCGGATCAATCAGTGAACTCATTCTCCAATGAGCACCTGTACTATATCCTTAGTGTCTCTACATAAGTGGCTATGAGACCAACCGCCTCCATCATATAGACGAGTATATAGTACACTGATCTGTCCGGTTATCTCAATGTCCTCTCGAGTAACCTATGACCGGAATTATTTAGGATCTATGTTTAAAGATGAATCGATCTCATTATCGTGATCTCATTACGATCCGATTCTCATTGCATAGAGTCAAGGACATCACAATATATATGTAATAAATAATATAATGTGAGAATATGCTAATATTAATCATAAGTAAAAAGATTACGCAGTGTGTCACACGTGCCATCTCTCACGAGATTTTCTTGCAGGGCATTTGTAACTAGCAATAGATATATAGTAATTGAGGACATACAGGTCCGATAGATTTGATCCCCCTGTATTGTCTGGGGACTATCGCGTAGTGGCCTAGTACATCCATAATCGATGAGTCGAGTGAATTATTATGGGGACAATAATTCACTATATCAGAAGGAGTTTTGATGAGAGAGACTCACGGCCAGCTCGGTATCGAGCCTTGAGGGTCACACATATATAGTGGATGCTTCAGCGAATATAGGATTGGATGAAGATCCAATTAGCCCTTATTCTCATTAGATGAGACCCTATGATGATGGGCTCCTTGATTAAAACCTAATTAAAGGCCTAAGGAGATTATTGGATAGAGATCTAATAATGTAAGGTTAGTGGGTAATTAGATGGAGATCTAATACTTACTAAGGCAGGAGAGCTAGGGTTTTTGATGGCTCTCTATAAATAGGAGGGGAGACTCATGGTTGATAAGCTGCAGCTTTAGCCACTACTTCCTATTCTCCTCCCTCCCTTAAGCAAGAGTTGCAAGATCAAATTGAAAGAGTTTCGCTATAGAGATCCATCGTGGATATCGCTAGAGAGGAGGACGCTTGACCTCTTCTTCTATCCGGATGGATATACGATCTCCTAGGTAAAATTAATCTCTCACACATCGTGGTTTTTTGGTTTTTACGGTTTTTCTCATGACCTCAATCTTTTGCACGATGATTTAATCTGCACGGGAAATAAATTTTTATTTTTGATTTTCACTGTGCATGTGATGCACCCGCTGAAGTTTCCCATCAGGTCGGCAGGTGAACCGCCCATACTCGGATTTTTCAGATACGATTGGAGTTTGGCTTTGATTTTGAAATCAATTTGGGGTCTATAAATATCCCAAGTTTTCTTACATTCTATACAATAATTTTTTGGGATTATATTCTGAGAAAATTATGTTAGAATTATAAGAAAAAGAAAAAGAATAAGGGAGTGATCAAATAGTATAATCTTATCTCCCTTATAAGTAAAGTGTAAGGGTTTGGTCTATACCCAAAGAAGATTGGTAGTGGACGTCGGTGTACCTCAAGAAGGAGGACTCGGAAGTGGACATAGGCAGTTATGCCATACCACTATAAAAATTAAGAGTGTTTTCTTACTTTCATTGCTTACATATTTTTATGTTGACGCTTCTGATTTAACTCAACTCTTTGAAAGTAAAGTTTTCACTATAAGTTATTTCCTTCAAATGTTGCTTATCTTTCTAGTTTACTTATTAACTTAGCAATTTTTTTTTAATTACTCACTTATTTCACTAAGAACGAAAAGCTTCATATTTCCTATCTTGGTTTAATAAAAAAGTTTTCATTTAAACTGAAAATTTACACTTGCACTAATTAACACCCCCCCCTCTTAGTGCCAATTGATACTAACAATCATAACAATTGATATCAAAGCCTCGATTTTTTTTATTTAGTTTAACACTCAAGAGAAATTACTCTTATTGGCTTTCAAGAGGGCTTTTCTATCGTTCGTCCTCCCATATTCAATGGGATGGATTACACTTATTAAAAATCTCAGATGAGAGATTTATTACTTTCTTTAGACCTTGATTTATGTACTATTATTGAAAATGGATTTGAAAAGTCTTCTCTTCAAATAAATAATTGGAATGATTTAGATAAGAAGACTTTCTCTTTAAATGCAAAAGCTATGAATGTCTTATATTGTGCCCTTAATAAAAATGAATTTGATCGGGTTTCTTATTTTGAGTCGGCTTTCGATATATAACATGCATTGGAAATCATATATGAAAGTACAATTAATATAAATGAATCAATTAATGAAATATATTACAAAAATAAACTTGAAGAACAATTTCTAAAGAGCAGGAAGGAATTTGAACTGAGAACATATAACTCCTCAAGTGAAATCTCGAGTGATGAGGATCTTGAACATTTGACAAATGAACCAAAAAAATTAATCAACATAAACTATAAAAATAATTTAAAGATAGACAAAATCTCTTGCTATGAATACCAGAAGCTAAGGAGCTCCAAAGATAAAATGCACAAACAAAAAGTTGAGAACATCGCTCTTATGGTTATCGACAATGAGGTTAGTAATTCATTAAGCGTTTCTTTTTCAAAATTATTAAGCATGTTTCATGATTTATTTGATGAGTTTAGAAAACTTATCAAGTATTTTAAGTTATTTAAAATTGATCATAATTTGTTAGTTGGTAATATTAATGAAATGCATGAGTTATTAACATCACATAATCCTAGTTCTAAATGTAAAATGCTAGACAACATTAAAGAAAAAGATATCATGCTTAAGACAACTTTAAAAAAATTTAAAATTGGTAGTAAATCCTTAAATATGATCCTTGCCAATAATGGTTATATTAATATAAGAAAAGGTATATGTTTTGTTGGTAATACTCAACAAAGCCAATCATTTTTGTTAAAGGACCTACCTTACATTTACCATTAAAAGTCAAGTGTAATTTTTGTGGAAGATTAGGAAATATGGCTTACAAATGTCCATTTAAAAATTATAGTCTTAAAAATTATAGTCCTCACAAGTTAGTTTGGATTCCTAAATGAACCCTAAACAATCTTATGCTATTAGAGAAAATGGAAAAAACATATTACGAAGTACTCAAACTCAAGTGGATACTTAAATCAAAACCTTCCATAATATAAAGTTACCTCCTAACAAGGCTAGGAGCACTAAGTAATGTTTTGAAAGTAGATACTCAAAACTTGAGATCTAATACTCTTTCAAAGCTTACTAGCCTATGTAATAATAATAAAAAAAATTATTTGAATTAAGATGTTTGAAGTTCAATGATCCTTGTTTCTATAATAAATCCTTTTATTGAAAATAGTTTATCTTTACATAATTAATCTTGATGATGTATAGCTAGAGAATGTTAGAATTAGAAAGAATAAAGTATAGTTAACTTAAATAAGAAAGATTTTGATGATGATTATTGTATTGATGTGTATTAACTTGTGTTGATGATTTATGTTGTTTTTGAACCTAAAAATCATATGTGAAATCATCTTTCTTTAAAATAAAAACTTCTTGATAACATGATAGAATCTTCTAACATGCAAAAATCATTAGATTTAAAATGAATCAAAGTTTTTGTTTGAAAATATTTTTGCAATGATCATAATGAAATTTTGTTTTTGACTTTAAATGCCAATGCATTCTTGAAATAAGTTTTAAAAGAAGGATAATTCTTCTTGAAAGAATATTTATCCTATGAATCCTTTAACAAAGATAAAGTGATATATTTACTATCGAATCTCTTTAACTATAAAAATAAATAGAAAACTTTAGCTATTTTCTTTTGGAAAATAATCTATGATAACTTTATTGAAATTTTCTAAAAAGTTATTTTTGATAATGATTTTGGATAAGTTTTCAAATGATTTTATTTTAAAAAGAGATTAATGAATTGATTATGTTATTTTTATGACTCTCTTAAACTATGAACGTTATTTTGATGATTTGATATTGAACTTGAATAAATTATTATCATGATTTTGGTAATTTTAGAAAATAAAACTTGAAAATCTTCTTGTGAACCATATTCTTGAAAACTTGAAGTTTTATATATATAAATCAAGATCTTCTACTTTTTTGTTTCTTAAAATTAATTCATGATCTTGATATCTATAATATGATATCTTTATGAGATAAAGACTCTTCTTTGTTCTCTTATGGTTCTATTTTATCATGTAATAAGATATTTATTAAATTAAATAATCTTTATAATTTTTTAATAAAAAGGAGATTTATGATCTTAACAATAATAATTAATTTTTTTTTATCAAGATCATTCTTTTTTTTTATCAAAAAGATTTGTCTTGGATGAATTGATATTATCCCCTAAGACTCATTTTTATTATTCATAAAAAAATGGGGAAAGAAACTTATTAAACGAAAGCATGTCTTTTGATATTCAAAAATTTGATTTTATCTTTAATGACATGATCTCCTTGTACCTTTTGATGTAATTTGAATATGAATATTAAGAATAAATTATGCTATTATATTTCTTTCTTGACAATGACAAAAAAAAGAGAGAGATAAAATTATTAATATGATTAAAAGGAAATTTGGATATGATAACATTGAATACGAAAAAATTACTTAGAAGAAAATTAGGACTTTTTAAATGCATGCAAAATACTTGATTTACAAATTCTTGATGCTTTTTATCAAAATTTAAAATAAATAATTTTTTTGTTGTACTTGAAATTGCATAAGATGATTTTAAATGCATTAGTAGCTCTTAAACTTTTGAATCTCCTTGAATATCTTGAAGTTTTGAGCTTAATTTTAAAATTTATATCTATAAAATTTACATCTTTAAAATTCAAGAATATGATATTTTTCATTTCTCTACATTGATTCTACCTTATTACTTACATAAAGTGGAGAAAGAAAATCACTTGCATTTCAAGAGACTAATAAATCTATTAATGATATTTTGAATCTCTTGAAAGTGATTTTGATTATTATAAAATTAAATGAGTGATTTACCTATATTGTGGTTTTAATTTCTTGGAATTACAACTTGAAATCTTTTATGAATCAAAATCTTTTATTATATGTTCCCGTATTATTTAAAAGGAAATTTTTATATAAATCATGAACTTAACAACTTCATATTTCTTATGAATGAATCAAGAGATTTTATTTTATTTGTTTCTCTTATAATTTGTGGATTGATAGTCACAATTTGTCTTCATGAATTTTATATCTCATCACTATGTTAATTTTTCTTGATATATTTCATATGATGATTTAAAAATATTGTAATGGAAAAAATTTTGCACTATATCTTCTTTTTGACAATGACAAAGAAGGAGCAAAACTTGTTCTTTGCATGAGCTAGCTTGAATATTACAAAGGAAGCAAAAATTTGTTAGCTTGCACTTTCCAAAAGAGAAGAAAGAACTTACTAGCTTGCATATTCTAAAGTGATGAAAATTTTGCTAAATTATTAAGCTCTCATATATCAAAAACTTGCTAATTGTATTTTTCCTTTTTGTTGATGACAAAGAGGGAGAAGATATGATGATATGAAATCATTTATAATAATAATGCATGTTGATTTTTGAAAATATACATAATAATTTGGAATAATAATCATAATTTTATAATATGATGTATTGCATATAATGTGGTTAAAATAGTTTCAACTTGGACTTTTGAGCTCATTTTAATATTCTTTTTAAAATTTATTAAGAGCTCTTCTTAATGATGTTTTACAACTTCTCCCTTATTTTCTTTCCTTTTTTTTTACAAGAGAAAGAAAATTCTTTATGACTCATGTCATATTTTATAAAGAGAGAGCAAAGACTCATGTGCTTTAAAATCCTTAGCCTATATTTCACCTTTTTGTTGATGACAAAGGGGGAGAAATATATATTGATGACACATGAGATTAATTGATGACTAATGATATTGATGATATACAATGATAACATATGATATGGATATGGATATGATTAGACATCTTGATATGGATATGAGTGCATAATTATTATTATGATTTGATGACTTGATATAAATTTATGTTGAAATTTACATAAAATATTGATTGCTTGAATTTAAGGGTATGTGATTCTCTTAAATTTAAGTGGCATGAATTTAGGGGGAGTTAGAATTGACTCATGTCATCAATTGATTGTCATCATCAAAAAGGATGAGATTGTTGAGTCTCAAATTTTGATGATGAGATCAATTGATTGTTATTGATCTAACAAGATTGTCAGAATTGATTGATGCAGGATTAATTACGATAGAATGATTATTATAATCAGGATTGGTCAAGGTTAAGTGCATGTATCAGGTTGATGCGATTGACAATTCACCAGGAGTGCTTCAGGAGCTCGCCGAAGGTATCAGGAGTTTGTCAGGATGGCGCAAGTGAGTTCGCCAAAAGAAAACCAAAACTCGTCGGAAGATTGTCGGGGGCAATCGAAAAGCTTACTGGGAGTTAGGATGGTCTTGTAATGGATGTTTGGTAATTATGATTGTATTTAATTAAGTAATAATTAGCATCGTGTAGGACTAACTATGACAGGAGCAATGGAGTTACAACTAGATGATGGGCCAAGATGAAGCTTGAGCATCGGGCTGGGGTTTGAACGATGTAGTGGGATCTCGTCGGAGTTCACTAGAAGATTTGTCGAAGGAATCGGAAAGCTCACATGTCGAAGACTACCGAAAGAAGACCATAGGACTCACTGCAAGAATGCCGAAGGCTGCCCGATTGGTAGGAGTTAGGTCTTGATTTAGCTTGTTGGTCATTAAGTATTGTAATTATTGAGTCGTAGTTAGGAATTGAGTCCTAATTGAGTTAGATTTGGATGAAATCCAAATCAACTCAATAAGGCAATCGGGTCCACTATAGGGTTTGGCTGAGCTCAGGTTGAGCTCAATTAGTTGACCAAGGGAATGGTCAATTGATGGTTCAAGCTGAAATTCGAAAAGTGGAGGGAACTACTTTTGTGAAAATTTCGGCAGGTAAATAGGTGGTGAGCGGGTGTACCGCCATCGCCCAAGCTTTCGGGGGACTGACTCGCTTAGATTGGGCAGTTGAAGCACCCATATCTAGGAATCTAGGTACTTTCGATAGTTGACCCACCCAGGCCGGCGGGTGAACCGCCTGTACCCGGATTTTCCAGATACGATTTAATTTTGGCTCTAGCTTTGAAACCAATTTAGGGCCTATAAATACTCTAAGTTTTCTTGTATTCTATATAATAATTTTTAAGGATTATATTCTCAGAAAATATTATATAAGAATTGTAAGAAAAATAAAAGGAGTAAGGGAGTGATCAAAGAGTGTAATATTGTCTCCCTTGTAAGCAAAGTGTAAGAGTTTAGTCTTTACCCAAAGAAGATCGGTAGTGGATGCCCGTATTCCTCAAGAAGGAGGACTCGGGAGTAGACTTAGGCTGTTGGCACCAAACAACTATAAAAATTATGAGTGTTTCCTTACTTTCATTGCTTACATATTTTTGTATTGACGCTTCAGATTTAACTCAACTCTTTGAAATCAAAGTTTTCATGATAAGTTCTTTCCTTCAAAGTTGCTTATCTTTTCGGTTTACTTATTAATTTAGCGACTTTCTTTTAATCACTCATTCGTTTCACTAAGAACGAAAAGCTTCAGATTTTCTATCTTAGTTAAATCGAAAAGTTTTCATCTAAATTGAAAATTTACACTTGCACTAATTCACCTCACCCCTCTTAGTGCCAATTGATCCTAACAATCATAACACATTTTAGAGTTTTTAACTCAGCCCACTAAAAAATGACAACTCATGAGCATATTCTTTGGACAAAGTTAAAGCTATTTCAAGATGTCTTTCTTCATGACCAAGGAATGAATAAAGGGGTTAGTTAACAGATGTAAAGTAATTAATGTGATAGTTTCCTATGCATGAAGGGATGTTTTATATACTAGTACTTATTTTGATATTGTAGGGTTAGAAATAATTTTTTTGATAATTGATTTGTATTGATATAAGTTATTTGGAGTCTTTAAAACTTTATATCTCTTCGATGCATCTTTGAGTGGTGAGTATTTTGATCTAGTTCTATATCCTTGTTTAATTTTCTTGAGGTGGTGAATTTCCTGTATCCTCTTGTGTCATTAAATTTGGTGGTGAACTTTTTATCCATTTTACATAAGTTTTGAGTTTGTTTCTGTTTTATAACTCAACTTTCGATCTCTCGTTTTCTTTCTAAATTTCATTCTTAAGTGGCATTACTTGATGATGTGATTCTAATTGAAACAACTGCAATTAATCAAGCAGATCTAAATGCGGAAGAAAGTGAAATTACTATATTCATCATCATTATATGTTTTTTGGCCTTTGGAATTGGTGATCTGACAGATATATAATATATTTGCTCCATGAGTCTGATGACAAATAAGTAAAAGAGAACATCAAACTTGTTCCATACAAGGTTGTTAACAAAGATGATAACCCTTACATTCAAGTTAAAGACAAGGATGGGAAGATTAAGGATTTTTTCAGTCCTGAAGAGATATTGCCACCGTTCTAACAAAAATGAAAGATACAACTGAAGCATTTCTTGGATAAAGGATGCTATTGTCACTGTTTTAGTGTGTCTCATATGTCAGTGACTGGTTTATCACTGGACATTAACAGATTCCTTTTTTTTCTTCTTTGGGTGTACCAACAAATTACAATGAGACTCAGAGGCAGGCTACCAAGTTTACCAGGGCAGTAGCTGGTCGCTGCTGTTATTAGTCTGGACAAGAAGGGAAGTGAAAAGAGCATCCTTATTTTTGACCTTGGTAGTGGATAATTAATGTCAGTATCTTGACAATCGATAATGAAATTTTCATGGTTGACACGTATTTAGGAGGAAAAGTTCTTGTTACATTAACATTTTTGTTTGGTCATATTTGTTTTATCACACTCCTTTCACAAGTTAAGAAATTTTAAAGTGGATAAAGCTTATAAGGAAAAGGGTTTCAGTGAATAAAAATTGTCCCGTCTCTTCTAGTTTCAGTGAACTAGTCAAAAATAAGGAAAAGGGTTTCAGTGGATAAAGCTTATAAGGAAAAGGGTTTCAGTGAACTAGTCAATTATAGGACAGTGTTGCCTCCATAATCTGGCATGTGTTGCATCCCGTTTGGGGTTCATTTTCATCATGAATTTAGTTCCGAATCAGCTGCAGAAATGAGGGAGCTCAGCTTGCTTTGTAGCTGACACAAAATGAAGCACACACTTGTAGCACAGATTTGATCATCTGAATTCCTAGTTAAAACTAAAAAAGATATCTTATTTTCGAACAGAAATATAATAATGATCTAATTCATCACAGATCAGTGAGTTCATATATACAAGTAGGATAAGAAGCATTGTGAAATATCATTCAGGACAGCTTTATTATGTATGTTTCTGATTAAGAATCGTTTGAATGACGGGAGGACTTTGGTCAGCAGATGATGGAAATTTTCATCAAGTTGATCTAGAAGCATGGAAACAACACCAGCAAGGAGTGAGTGTGAAGGTGTCTAAAGGAGGCTTTGGAAGATGCTGGGCTGGAGAAGCACCGGATTGATGATATTGTTGTTAATGATGGGATCACCAGCATTCATAAAGTTCAGCAGCTCCTGAAGGAGTTTCTGATAAAATGGAACCCTAAAAGGTGTGAAACTACACGAGGCAGTTGCATATGGTGCTACTGTCCTAAATGGAGAGTGTGGAGAAGTAACACGAGGTAATCATCACTACCCTAGTTCCTTACAGGCCATCACACGCTGCATAACTGTCTCCATTAAATTGCAACACTGCTTTCTCTACCATGCCAACCTACCTTAACCAATAGACAGCACACGTTATGCTGTTTTTACCTTTTCCTATGCTCTAATTTGTGATGTAATCCTGAACGCAGAGATACTTTTATTGGATGTTCCATCCTTGCTCTTTAAATTTTAGACTGTTGGTGGAATGATGACTAAGCTTATCCAAAGAAATACTGTCATCCCAACCAAGTAATCTCAAGTTCTCACGACTAATCATGATCGGGAGACTACTGCCACCATTTGGGTATGAGCATTGTGGTTAATCTAATTTAAACTTTCAGTACTCATCTTGAGATCTAATTCCATTTAAATGAAGGCTGTTGTTGGTTGTCTGCAAATATCACCCACCGAAATTCTACCAGCTCCTAGGTTTGCAATTCAGATCTTATTCAAGAATTGTTGCCCTTTGCCTTGCTATGTATAATTATTGTTGATGGTGAGAAACTTCTCATTCAATGGTACCCTAAAATGCTATAGTTGCATAAATTTCATGAAAATGGATCATATCGACACACTAAATGCATATCGGATCCTTGGTCTGCTGACCAGTCTTCTGAAACACCCTTTAGGCAAGGGCCAACCTGCATTGTGAAGGCCAAATGAGTACCTTTTTCACTGTAACAGCAGGACGAAAATGACGCAAGCACAAACAAAACACGTACTGAACTTCCTGACACTAAAAAAAAAAAAAAAAAAGAAAACCAGCCACCACCTACTGCACACTGATCAACCCCCACCCTTAGATTCCCTTCAGCTCCCTGTCAAGCGAGCTTGCTCATGGTCGAACGCCAGCATGAGGTTGCATCAGCCGCTTCAATGGATCCTCCTCTTCTTCTTCCTTCTTGCCTCCTCCTTCGATCCCCTAGCCACCAGCCTCGCCAGTTATGATGGCCAACTCCCCAAGGTGCCATGCGAGTCCCCGAACTACTCCTCCTTCCCCTTCTGCAACACCTCCCTCCCCGTTGCCGTTCGCGCCCGCAACCTCGTCTCCCTCCTCACCCTGCCGGAGAAGATCCAGCAGCTCTCCAACACCGCCGGTGCCGTACCCCGCCTTGGCCTCCCGGCCTTCGAGTGGTGGTCCGAGTCCCTCCATGGCATCGCGGTCAACGGCCCCGGCGTCGCCTTCAACGGCTCCGTCCGCGCCGCCACCGAATTCCCCCAGGTCATCCTCACTGCCGCCGCCTTCAACCGTACGCTGTGGCGCGCCGTGGCCCGCGCCATCGCCGTCGAGGCCCGGGCCATGTACAACGTCGGCCTGGCCGGCCTCACCTACTGGGCACCCAATATCAACATCTTCCGCGACCCGCGGTGGGGCCGGGGCCAGGAGACACCCGGTGAGGACCCGCTTGTGGCGTCCGAGTACGCAGTCGAGTACGTGAAGGGATTCCAGGGGGAGTACGACAACGGCGAAGCTGGCAGCGGCTCTATGATGCTTTCCGCCTGCTGCAAGCACTACACCGCCTATGATTTGGACAGATGGGGCAATTACACCAGATACATCTTCAATGCGCAGGCATGTAATTGCTGGAGCAGCAGCTTCCGTTCATCGCCACTTTCTCTTTGGTTTAGAATTTGATTCGACGAAGAACCATACTGTTTATTGTCAGGTGACGGACCAGGACATGGAGGATATATACCATTCTCCATTTGAGAGCTGCATAAAAGAAGGCCATGCGAGTTGCCTCATGTGTGCGTACAATCAGGTCAACGGTGTGCCTGCTTGTGCTCGGGGCGATCTCTTAGAGAAAGCACGAAAAGAATGGGGATTCGAGGGGTACATTCTTCATGAATCTTGGTTCTGATTCTTAAGCTAGAACAGATCCCTTTTCATCACTTAAATTCCAAAGCAGAACTCTGTTTGAACTTAGCTGATCAGTTATTGAATGCAAAAATGCAGATACGTTACCTCCGACTGTGATGCTGTTGCAATAATTTATGAAGATCAGCACTACTCCTCTTCACCTGAAGATTCGATTGCTTATGTTCTAAAAGCAGGTTAGAATTGATCATATCGTTTCCTATCATGTCCTTCAAGAACATGAACTGATTTGTGCAGTCTCGAAAAGGAATGGATATCAATTGTGGAATGTATCTGCTTCGGTTCACCGAGTCAGCAGTTAAGTCAGGAAAGGTTCAAGAAGAAGACATTGATCGAGCACTACTTAATCTGTTCTCTGTTCAGCTGAGACTTGGGGTCTTCGACGGTGACCATGCAAAGCATCGATTTGGGCACCTAGGACCCAGTAATCTCTGCACTCAGGAGCACAGGGAGCTCGCTCTCGAAGCAGTGAGACAGGGCATTGTCCTTTTGAAGAATGAAGAAGATTTTCTTCCCCTAAGGAAGCATGAGGTGAGTTCTGTGGCAATAATTGGCCCGGCTGCCAGTTCCACAAGTGTATATGGTGGTGATTACACAGGTACACAATGTCATTAAATTAGCTGAAGTCGAACAAATCGTTTGCATGAGGCTGCAATGTGATCACATTATTGTGACATAGGCTTTCCTTGCAATCCAACAAGCTTTCTGGAAGGCCTCCGATCATATGTTCCAAGAACAACATCTGCTGCTGGTTGCATGGATATGCCTTGTGAAACAACAGTTGGATTTGAGGAAGCCATTGACATTGCCAAAGATGCTGACATAGTTGTCATGGTTGCTGGACTCAATCTAACAGAAGAAACGGAAGATCTTGATCGGCACAGCCTCCTTCTGCCGGGCAAGCAGATGGATCTCATAAGGTCCATCACCAGTGTCAGTAAAAAACCGCTGATACTACTAGTCCTAATCGGTGGTGGACCTGTTGATGTTTCGTTCGCAAAAGAAGATCCATTAGTTGCTAGTATTCTTTGGATTGGATACCCAGGTGAAGTTGGTGGGCAAGCACTTGCAGAGGCTCTCTTTGGAGATCTCAACCCAGGTCACTTTGATTGATCACTACTACTAATTTAATGTAATCTTGATGGCTAAAGTAATCTTTGTCTGGAACAGGGGGTAGGCTGCCTGTGACTTGGTATCCGGAGTCCTTTACCGGTGTCCCTATGACCGATATGAACATGAGAGCTGATCCTTCACGAGGTTACCCTGGGCGAACGTATCGATTCTACACGGGGAAGGCAGTGTATGAGTTTGGATATGGATTGAGTTATTCTAACTACTCTTATAAGTTCTTATCGATGCCTGAAAAGATTAGACTGGCACGATCATCTGCTATGAGAGGTAGGCTGAATGTCGTGCATCTTGAGGAGGTCGCGTCCTGCGATGCTATGAGATTTCATGTACAGGTATCAGTCATCAACAATGGTGGTGTGGATGGGAGTCACACTGTTCTACTGTTTTCTAGATCAGGAACAAACGTCAGAGGCATTCCACAGAAGCAGTTGATTGGATTCGAGCGTGTGAGAACAACATGCTATGAAGCTACGGATGTTACGATCTTGGTTGATCCTTGCAAGCATCTTAGCACGGTGAATGAGCATGGCCAACGGGTTCTACCACTGGGAGCTCATGTGATAATGTTGGAAGATTTGGAGCACAAGTTAGTCATCGAAGTGGCCCAGGCCATCCAAGAAGAGGAGATGAAGATGCACGATGAGCTTTAAGATTGTGTTGTTGGCTGACAAATAAATTTAGATGGGAGACTCGTAAAATGCTGTAACAGTTGGGACATTGAAACTGTGATCAACTCTGCTCCTTTGTGCTGTTAGTCTGGTTGAACTTCTAGCCCACTCCACACCTTTTGGTATTTGGCACGCGGAGGACGTCGGTAATTAATAGATCGACTTGGTTCAAATGTGTGTGCCTATGAAATCTAATGATATAATCGAAGGTGGCTTGGATATTCGTTTGGTGGTTGAGAGAGATTCAAATGTTTGCTCGGTCGATCTCTACATAACTTAAGGTCTAATGATTTTTCAGTGTGGTCGTTTAAATGAAATATTATGAACTTAGTTTTGTCATGATCATACTGTACTATAAATATATATTTTAATAAATACTTGATATATAATATAAATCATGAATATAAATTTTACAAGTTCTAGATGATCGTATAACAAAGGATCCAAGATAGTTTATAGTGGCCAAAGGTTCATGCAAGTGCTTATATGATATTATTATGGAACAAGATAGCAAATCCACTCTAATCACTATTCCAAAAACTCATCCAATATTGTACCACTCGCTTAACTCTAGCGTGTTATATTAGCTGACATTTCGTAACACTTACAAAGTTCAAAACTAATTAAATGATTATATAGATAATCTATTTTTGATCATTTTATTTATATACAACGATCGCACTACATGTACAAAACTAAAACAATCATAAAAGTCAATCAACACGTTATCTAGGCTATCTATGACAACAAGTCAGTCACAAAATAAAAATTGAGAATTTTTATAATGAGCTTTTATAATGGGTTTAGTCCAGAAGATATTGTAGGTAGAATATGTTCTTTACCTTTATTTTGGAACGTACACGTGGTTTAGTTGTTGACAGAGATTTTTATTATATTAACTATGCTGCCACATGTTATGTATTGGGATAAATATTTTTTCTATGATTTCACAAACAAATTCCATCAATTATGCATTCGACTTGATGGATTCGATATCAAGCTTCGGCATAGCTCATATATACTTGTTGGAGACTTCTGAACACAAAGTTGCCAACGAGGAACATAAATAAGAAAAACTTGCTTTCATTGCATATTCATTATCATAATATAATCTTCATATATTTTTCTTATAGCCTTTTAGGTCATAAAGAAAAAGTGAGATAATGACAAGCTCAATTCTTTACTTGGCTTAAATATATAAGAATAAATTATAATGTGGACAATATTAATATTATAATTGAAATCAAAAGTATTATAGATCAAGGTTGTATCTTGTATACCTTTAGATGTTATAATTGAATATAGTTTCTTAAGTACAATCATGTACCTCGGACGATGTGAATTATGACAGAATAGAGGAAAAGGCTAGGTTCGTTTTACTCTCTTCCTACGGAAATCACTTTCATAGGATTACTGTCTTCCTAATCTCTTTTATCAAGATTGTCTCCCAAGATTTGCTAATACAAGTAAACTTTCTTTTTCTAATCGATTATTTTATCTAATTCGATTATTAATATATCATATCTTAAGTTAATTGGATTATATAATTAACATTCTTCTGCTTGACTAATTAATTGATAAGTTATGAAATAAAATATTTAAAATTAAAATAAATAAAATAAATTTTATTTAAAAATAATTTTATACAGTTGAATTCTGAAATTTTATAAAATCATTTTATATGTGATTATAAATTTTAAAAATATATCAATAAATTTAATAATTATAATAATACTACATTAAGTTCAACTCTCAATCTAAGTCATTATGATTATATATCATTAGTGTCATCTTTTCTTTTTGATACCACAACACTATTAGACTTTTTTGATACAATCCATAATTATTCATGTAATTTTATTTTATCAAGATAATCTTAGTATTATATTCAACCATAATATGTATATATAAATGAAAATAGAATAGCAGAAATAATTAACCTTAATTACATAAATAAAAACTACCAACAATAATATCTACTTGAATATACATTTTCATATCTTTTATGAGTTGTTCATACATTATAATAATATATTCTTTAAAAACATTAAACTTAAAGGTCCTTAATGAATAAATCAATAATTGATTAGTGGAACTTAGGTTATTAATTAACATTAGTTGTTTTTGGAATTATTACTTTATTTCAATATGTTTAGAATAGTTAAAGTACTTCTTCCTTTTTTATAGAAGAAATATATTATAGTTTTATGACAAAATATATTTAGCAACTTGATCATTGAGTTGGTCACACTAGATCTTGAGATTAAATTTCGTGATAATAAAACTTGATTAGTAGCTACAAAATATGCTATAGAATCAGTTTTTATTATCAATGGTGTAATAATATATTGTTTTATACTTTTGTAATAAATTGCTCTTCATCTAACATAACTATAAACCTAGAAGTTGACTTCTTATGGCAGAGGTAATTTACAAAATCATCATATGAAAATTTTATCATTTCAATCTAATATAATCTCTTATAAGTAAGTATCTAATCTCTCATCCCTTATAATGATCTTATTACTTCATTTGTAATATACATAACTTTAATATCTATCCAACATTTCGATTATATATCTTGTATCTATTGATTATAAGTGCTCTATAAGCCAATCACATAAGTGATAGTACATGTGACATGCTGTATGATCTTTTTACTTATTATTATTGATATATTCTTATTCTATGTTGCATGTTGCATATATTATGATGTACTTAGATTTGTACAATGAAAATCAAACCATGATTAGTAGCCAACCTTACGAAGACAGTGAGTGTCAATAGAAGATCATCCACTCTCGTATCACGAGAGAAATATTTTGTATACTCTTGCTTAAGCAAATCCCTAGTCAAGGTCATTCAAATTGAGAGAATAAATTCTTCAAGAGAATTTGATTAGAGCGATACTCTGATAGAATCTGTATGAGGCATGACAATACCGTGCCTGATATAAGGTCTTTGGAATATCAGATAGAACTATATATATATGTAATTATGGATAGATAAGTCCAATGGATTAGATCTCCTTGTACCATCTAGGGACTACGACATAGTGACTTAGTACGTCCATAGTCAATAAGTGAGTGAATTATTATCTAAGTCAGGAGGAGTTTTGATATGTGCAACTCACAACCAGCTCGATATTGGACCTACAGGGTCACAAACATATGGTGGATGTTATGACGAGTAGAGGTTAAGATATTAGATATTTGCGGAATCCCTATTTTATTAGATATCCAATAAGCCCGTATATTATTGGATCCTATGGATGAAATCCAATAAGAGCTAATTAGATATTATTGGATAGAAATCCACTAATCTAAGAGGCTTGTGTAGTTGGATAGAGATCCAATACCCAATAGGGTAGGATCCATTATGGATAAGTTGACAGAGACCTCTATAAATAGGAGGGGGCTAAAGGGTTCGTAGGCTAGAGCTTCTAGTGGTTGCCACTCCTCCTTGGTGATAGATCTTTGAGAGGGAGATCTTGTAGTAATCTGAGGAGCGTTGTCATCATATCAACCGTATGGATACCACTAGAGAGGAGGATATCTAACCTCCTTCATCTACGTCAATGGTGATGAATCTCAGATTCTGATGAGAAAATCAATTGATGAAGTTATGATCTAATCTATTTTTAAGCTTAAGTAATGTAGAATTATCTTCGATCATGAAAAGGTAAAATGATTGAAGTAGTAAAATCATACATTGGGCTGGAGTCAAAGATCGGGCATCGGGCAAAAAAAATCGGATATTACGTCAAGATCGGATGTTGCGGGAGTCAACATACTGATGGATCAAGCAACAAGCCAAAGGAGAGCATGATACATCAAGGGTTTGGATGAACCAATGACATGCCGGACAACACAAGATTTATGTATAATAATCGTCTTTGTCATGATTATCGTAGTCTAAATCTTAATTAAGTTAGTTTTGGGGATAACCCTACTAACTCAATTAAAGGCCCATTGGGCATTAATGAAGCCTTAATTAAGACTGATTTAAGCCCATTAGGAGGCTCATTTCGTTAACCTTAGAGGAGGTATTGTCGGGTCAAGAGATGGTACGATACGAAAAGTATGGAAACATACTTTTTTGGGTTCCCGGGCGATGGTACTGCCCATATACCAAAAACTCAAGGATTTAAATTTTGACTCTAAGATTTAAAACCATTTGTGGTATATAAATACCCCAAGTAGTCTTGCTTGGAATAGTAAGAAAAGTGATCAAAAAACTTATGATTCTAAGTGTGTAAACATTATTGTAATCTTGAGAGCTCCCCTCTTGAAAGTTTAGAGTTTATTCTAAGGGAGGTGTAAGACTTATAAATGTTCTCTCCTATACCTGTAAAAAAGAGAAAGAGTTGTAAAATGATAGTTGATTTTCACCCATTGAAAGAATATCATTAGTGGATGCTAGTGGTCTTGACAGAGGAGGAATCAGAAGTGGACGTTGGTTACGTCGATCGAACCACTATAAAATTGGTTTGCATTCTCTTTTTTGCTATTTAATTATTTTATAAATTACTTTACTTGCTTATTATAGTCCTATGAACATTTGCAAGTATAAACGATTTTCTAATATAAGCTTGATTGAACGAATCTTCAAATATACAAACGTTCTTCAAATCTTTAGAGTTCCCCTCTTGAAAGTTTAGAGTTCATTCTAAGGGAAGTGCAAGACTTATAAAAGGGTTATAAAAGGATAGTTGATCTTCAACCATCAAAGAAAGATAATTAGTAGATGCTGGTGGCCTCAATGGAGGAGGAATCACAAGTGGACGTTGGTCACGTCGACCGAACTACTATAAAATTGGTGTGCTTTCTCTTCTTTGCTGTTTAATTACTTTACTTGCTCATTATAGCCTTATAAATGTTTTCAAGTTTAAAAGCTTTTCCGATATAAGCTTTATTGAATGAATCTTCAAATCGATAAAAGTTTTTTAAAAGCACTAACTCACCTACCCACCACCACCACACCTCCCCGCCACTCCTCTCTTAGTGCTGATTCGGTCATAATAATTAGTATCAGAGCAAGGTTTCTCTCTATTATGTTTAAAACCTAAGAGAGAGATGACTTTTGCTGGCAATCAAAAGGGTCTTTCTATTACTCATCCTCCTATGTTCAATGGGATGAACTACATATATTGGAAAACTGGAATGAGAATTTTCTTACTTTCTATAGATTTTGATTTATTGAATATTGTTGAAAGTGATTTTGAAAAGTCTTCCAAACCAATAAACGAATTGAATAATTTGGAGAAGAAGACTTTCTCTTTGAATGCTAAAGCAATAAATATTTTGTTTTATGCTCTTGATAAAAATAAATTTAATCGGATTTCTATATGCGAAACTGCACATAAGATTTGACATACATTTGAAGTTACACACTAAGGCATAAGTAGAGTTAAAGAGTTAAAAATTAATCTTTTGATATATAGCTTTGAGTTGTTTCATATGAAACCAAGTGAGACCATTGGAGACATGTACACCTGTTTTATGTATATCATCAATGGTTTAAAAACACTTAATAATTTTTTTTTTAATTTTGAATTTGTTAATAAAATACTAAGATCCTTTCCAAGAAGTTGGGATCCTAAAGTAATGGCAATACAAGAAGCACATGACCTAAACAATTGTCTGCTTGAAGAACTTATCGATCTTTGATGACCTACGAAATGACATGTATAGCACATGATGAACTTGAGAACAACCTTCCAAAGAATAGGAAGGGCATGACACTTAGAACCAAAGAAGACCACTCGAGAGAAAACTCAAGTAACGATAATGATAATGATGACTAAAAAAGATACTAAGAACAAATGTGAACTAAAAAAGAACTCAATAATATGTTATGAACATAAGAAGCCAGGACACTTCAAAAATGAATATCCCCAAGTAAAGAAACTACTAAAGAAGAAGAAAGCGCTCAAAGTAACTTGGGATGACTCAAGTACACCCGAAGACGAGGAACCAACTAACAAGGAAGAAGTTACAAATTATGCATTAATAACATTTGATAACGAGCTATGTAACTCAAACGAATCTTCCTTACCTTACGATGAATTATTCAATACATTTGAGTTATGCTTCTCTTACCTTAAATTAGCTAGTAAAAAGTATAAATTATTCAAAAAGGATTATGCTTCTCTTGCTAGTGAATTTGAAAAATTTAAAAATGAGCATGATGATTATATGTTAGCTCCTTGCACTAAGTGTGAAGAGTTAGATTCACTTAAGAAAAAAATATTTTACTACAAGAAATATTAGAAAATTTTAAAATAGATAACAAATCCTTAAACATATCCTTGCTACTAAGGGTCATGTTCATAGAAAGAAAAGAATTGGCTTTGTTGGTCACACTCAACAAAAGCCAACTATCTTCATTAAAGGACCCATATTACATGTTTTATCAGAAAACAAATATAACTTTTGTGTTAGATTTGGACATTATGCCTATAGATGTTAATTTAAGAAATATAGTCCACACAAATTAGTTTGAATTCCTAAATGAACCATCTCAATGCTAATAAGATAGATAGATCTATTTATGGGGGACCCAAAGTTAAATGGGTACCTAAAAGATCTTTATTGTAGATATGTTTATAATCAAAATCTAGGAATAAGAGATGGTACTTGATAGTGGATGCTCAATAACCAAGATGAATAATATGTCATATTCGAAGACAACAACAAGAAAAAAATTATTAGTAAAGGAACCATAGGTAACAAGTTAAACCTCTTGATTGAAGATGTATTATTAGTAAATAGTTTAAAACATAATTTACTAAGCATTAGTCAATTGTATGATAAAGGATATACCATCAAATTTTAATTTAATACCTGAATAATTGAAATACTATACAAAAATAGATCTATGACTGCCTTAAAAAAATAATAATGTGTATTCTATTGATATTGATGATTTTTGTGATGAAACACGTTTTTCGACATTAAATGTTGATGCATGGCTTTGGCATAGGAGATTAGGTCATGCTAACATGAAACTAACCTCTCAAAATTTGAACTAGAGAATTTGTAAGAGGATTGTCTAGCATCAAGTTTGTCAAAGAAAGTTTATGATGCATGCCAAATAGGAAAACAAATAAAATTAGTTTCAAATTAAAGAATCAAATAAGCATATGTAGACCACTATAATTGATCCATATAAATTGATTTACAATATTGATAATAAGTTTAGGAGGTTATAAATACACCTTTATAATTGTCGATGATTATAGTATACACACTTGAACATTCTTCCTAGAACACAAAAGTGATTGCTTTAAATAACTTTCAAAATTTTGTAAACTTGCTCAAAATAAAAAGGGTTTTATAATTTCGTCTATTCACAGTGATCACAGTGGTGAGTTTGAAAATTATGATTTTCAAAATTTTTTGTGAGTCAAATGGGTACAATCATAATTTTTTTACTCCAAGAAATTTATGATAAAATAGATTAGTTTAAAGAAAAAATAGGAGCTTACAAGAGATGATAAGAATCATGTTAAATGAATATAGCCCACCAAAATATTTTTGGGCTAATGCTATTAACACAACATGCTATGTCATGAATAAGGTTCTCGTAAGATTACTACTTTCTAAAACTTCCTATGATATATGGAACAACAAAAGATCTAATATTTTATATTTTAAAACTTTTGGTTATAAATATTTTATTTTAAATAAAAAAGATGTCTTAGAAAAGTTTGATGCTAAGCCGATGAAGGCATATTTATTATATATTCCTTTATTTCAAAAGCTTATCGTGTTTTTAATATAACAACTTTAATTATTGAAGAATCCATCCATATTATTTTTAATGAGATTCTCGAATTTAAGAAAAATAATTTTGATGATGATTTTGACCTTGATAAATTGAATTTGAATAAGAATTCTTCTCTCCCAAGTAATTTGGATACATTCAATTTCAAAAAATCTTTACCCAAGAAATAGAAATATGTAGATGCTCATCCTAAGGAGCTAGTCATTGAAGATACATTAAAAAGTGTTCAAACTAATTCATCTTTTAAAAATTATTGTGTGAATGTGGCCTTTTTATCTCAAATTGAATCTAAATGTATTGACAATGCTCTAAAAGATGAATTATGGGTTTCTTAATGTATGATGAGTTAAATCAATTTAAAATAAATAATATTTGGATACTTATTCCTAGACCTAGACCTAGTGACTATCTTGTAATTGGCATTAAATGGGTCTTTAGAGAGAAGCAAGATGAATTTGGTATCGTGGTTTGAAACAAGACTAGATTAGTAGCCAAATGTTTCAACCAAGAAGAAGGTATCAATTATGAAGAAACTTTTGCTCTTATGACATGACTTGAAGCAATAAGGATACTCCTTACCTATGCATGTTGTAATAATTTTAAGTTATTTCAAATAGATGTTAAAAGTGATTTTCCAAATGATTTTTATTTTCGAAGAAGTTTATGTTAAGCAACCACCCGGATTTGAAAATGCTCTTTTTCCAAACTATAATTTTAAGTTATCTAAGGCTCTCTATAGATTAAAGCAAGCCCTAGGGCTTGGTATGAGAGGCTTAGTTATTTTTTTATTCAAAATAATTTCTCAAAAGGCAAGGTCGATACCATATTATTTATTAAAATTTTAAAAATAATATTCTTATTGTCCAAATTTATATTGATGATATTATTTTTGGTTTCACAAATAAATCTTTATATAAGTCATTGGCTAAAAGTTTGAGCCAAGAATTAGAAATGAGTGTAATGGAAGAATTAACATTCTTCTTAGGATTACAAATTAAGCAACTTAGTGATGAAACTTTTATTAGTAAAACTAAGTATGCTTTAGATCTATTAAAATAATTTAACATGGATAGAGCTAAGGCTATTAATACATTAAAGAGTATTTCTATAAAATTAGACATGGACCAAGATGGAGAATGTTTTGATTAAAATCTTATAGGGGCATGATTGATAGTTTGCTATATCTTATTGCAACTAGACCATATATTATGTTTAGTGTTGGACTTTATGTTAGATTTCAATCTAATCCTAAATGATCTCACTTTAAGACAATTAAAAAGATTTTTAGCTACTTAAAAGGTACCCCTAATCTAGGATTATGGTATCCAAAGTCTAAACATTTTGAGTTGATTGCTTATGTTGATGTCGACTTTAAAGGATGTAGAATAGATAGAAAATATACATTTGGAATATGTCAACTCCTTGATCATGCAATTGTTTCTTAGTTTTTCAAGAAACAAAATTCTATTACATTATCTACAATCGAGGCTCAATATATAGCAGCAAGTGCTTGTTGTACATAGGTAATATGGATGAAAAATACTTTAGAAGATTATGGACTTCATTTTAAAAACATACCTATAAAGTGTAACAACTCGAGTGCAATATGCTTATGAAAAATCTTATTCAATATTCATGAACTAAGCATAGTAATATTAGACATCATTTTATTATGGACCATATAATCAATCATGATATATCCTTAGAATTTGCTGATATAAAACACCAACTAGCAGATATATTCACTAAACCATTAAGTGAGGAACAATTTGACTTTATAAGAAGAGAATTAGGCATGTTAAATCTTCTTAATACATGAATTCCTCTTATACATTTTTCAGATTTCTCAGATTTTATAAATTTTCTTTTTCTTTCGAGATCGTATCCTATCATTCCTTCTCTTGCTATTTACAAAAGAAGAAATTTGATTCATGGACTTTTGGTATGCACAACTTAATCTTTTATGTGATCATTTCCTATGAATCCTTTCTCTTTCTAATTATGAAAGTAGAGCCTTGATTCATGGACTTTTGGAACTTATGACTTGATTCTTTTCTTTATGTGATAGATGAATTCCTCCTTCTTCTTCTTCTTATTTTTTTTTTATAAATGGGAGAAAGAAACTTGCTAGCATCTCAAGAAAAACAAAACTTGCAAGCATCTCAAGAGAACTAAAAGTGTTTGCACATCTAAAGGGAAGTGCTAGCTTGCGCATTTCAAGAAGCAAAAGTTGTTATCTTGCACAGCTCAAGAAGCAAAATTTTGCTTAACTTTGCATCTCAAAAACTTGTTAGTTTGCATGTTCTAAAAGTTATGTAAAACTTGTCAAAAAATTCTAGCTTACATGATTTAAATAGTTGTTGAATGTTTCTCTTTTTTGTTGATGACAAAGGGAGAAGAAATGATGATGTGAAATTATGCTTGATAATTTAGAATCTTAACTCACTCTTGATATTATGATGACAATTATAATGTACTTTAAAATTATGCATGTTATAATAAATTTGATGATTTGATGCATACAATACTCATGATTTTACTATAATGATGCTTATGTTGTATGCATATATGACATGAATGCTATGATTTGATATTATGCATACAAAGTCATATTTCATTAAAATTAACTTGAAAGCAAATAAGTTATGATTAGAAGATTATCATTCTATGAATACAAGTTTATTTTAATATGACATATAGATATGAGGAGTTTAGTTAAAACTACATCATCAATTGATTGTCAGCATATAAAGGGGGGAGATTGTTGAATCTCAAATTTTGATGATGAAATCAATTGATAAAGTTATGATCTAATCTATTTCAAGCTTAAGGTGATGCAAGACTATCTTCGATCATGAAAAGGTAAAATAATTGAGGCAGTAAAATCATACATTGGGCCAAAGTTAGAGATCGGGCATCAGGGTGAAAAAATCAAACATCGCGCCAAGATCGGATGTTGGGGGAGTCAACATACTGATGGATCAAGCAATACACTGAAGGAGAGCATGATACACCGAGAGTTCGGATGAACCAATGACATGCTGGATACCACAAGATTTACACTTGGTAATTGTCTTTATCATGATCATTGTAGTTTAAATCCTAATTGAGTTAGTTTTGGGTGTAACTATGCTAACTCAATTAAGGGCCCGTTGGACCTTAATTAAGATTCATTTGAGCCTATTAGGAGGCTCATTTCATTAACTTAGGAGGAGGTATTGCCAGGTCAAGAGATGGTATAGCCCAGGGTACAGAAAGTACTAAAACATATATTTTTTGGATTTGTGGGTAGTGGTACCATCAGTTGCCAATAGTAGTACCACCAATCAGTGGTAGTACCTACCACCTATTACGGGTGATGGTACCACCAAAGCCAAAATTTTGATCTTTGTTCGGCAGTGGTACTGCCCGTATCATAAAAACTTAAGAATTTAAATTTTAGCTCCAAGATTTGAAGTCATTTGGGATCTACAAATACCCCAGGTATTTTTGCTCGAATATTAAGAAAAGAGATCGAAAAACTTGTGATTCTAAGTGTGTAAACATTATTGTAATACTAAGAGTTCCCCTCTTGTTTAGAGTTCATTCTAAGAGAGGTGTGAGACTTGTAAATGTTCTCTCATAAACTTGTGAAAAGGAGAAAGGGTAGTTGATTTTCCCTCATTGAAGGAAGATCATTAGTGGACGTCGGTGGCCTCGACGGAGGAGGAATCAGAAGTGGATGTAGGTCATGTAGATCGAACCACTATAAAATTAGTATGCCTTCTCTTCTATATTGTTTAATTACTTTACAAATTGTTTTATTTGCTCATTAAAGTCCTATGAATGTTTTTAAGTTTAAACACTTTTCCTATACAAGCTTTATTGAACAAATCTTCAAATCGATGAAAGTTTTTCAATAGCACTACTAACCCCCCCTCTCTCTCTTAGTGTCGATTCAGTCCTGACAAATAGATCTGATTTTTTTAGGGATATATGATCTCCCTAGGTAAAATATCTAACATATGCTATGCAGTTTTTAATTTTATGATTTTTTGCATACTAATCATTGCACGATGATTTGATAAACGAAGGAGATCTTTTGTTTTGTTTTTCTACTATGCATGTGATGCTTTAATAAGGTTTCCCAATAGTGGTATTAGAGTTAGGGTCATCATATGATGATTGGCCATATTAACTATGTATGTTGTGTTGAATCATGTAGAATTATTTTATGCATTCTTGCTATACTTGGAGAAGTATGTAATGGCCACCTATGGAGAGTCAATGTGCGTGCAAGGGCTGTAGAGGAGTCACTTGCCCATAGGCAAACTACCCATGGGTAGAGACAATGCTGGCCCCCGCAAGGGTGACCGTTGGAGGGCAAGAGTAGCCGCTTATGGCGCGTAACAGTACCACTTATAGTAAAGGTGCTACCGCATTAGCGATTGCTTGCATAGGGGCAATGCGTATCACAAATGACGACGGTCGCCCACTATAAGGTGACTAATGGACAATTAGGATTTTTCATCAAAAGGATGATTTTATCCCTTTGAATTTGAGAAATCTTAATGTCTATCCTTCTATCCGAATTCTAAAAATGCCCTTCACAAGTCAAAAAAAAATCCCTATATGTCTTAAATTTAAAAATATTAGTTAATTAAATGGTTTAATTAACTATTATTATTATTTATTTAGTAGTCGTATATGATGATGTATACATGTGATGTATGATGTGGGAGGATGATTGTGGACCATGTAATGTGTGATTATTATTGTTATTGGGACCTATAAGCCTCCATTTTTCTATTTTATTATCAGACTTGTGTGCTTGTGATTATGTTGTAATTACATAAAGAGGTACAACAAAAGCGTAGAGGTGCCAATGGGACCCTCGAGTTCGAGACGGACAATTGCGACTCATGGAGATCACCGAGGTACCAATGTAATCAATGATGATGAGATAGACGATTATCGAGAATGGAGATGTATTGATACACACATAGATCATGATGTAAGTGATTGGATCCACTAGCTTGAGTATGATCACATTAGGTTATAGATATATGCATGCAATGTAAATATATATCAAATATATATGTCTATGACATATCATATTATGAGACTAAATCAAAACTCTCTCCTACAATAATATTAAGTTGGTAAGTGTAAGACAATTAGATTGACCCATATGGGCTTTCATCATTATAGGGAGAAATCAAATCCCGACGTAGGTTGAGTTGGTCGGGTCCTTTGAGACTCACCTATCTCGTGATTCAAAATTTTACCTATGACATAGAGATTGTTAAGATCATAATGGCACTAAGAAGGGAGGTGAATTAGTACTATGGCAAACAGAATCTGATTTATCAAATTCAATCGATAAAATCTGTATTAGAAGTATGTTTAACTAAAAGTCTAAGTAAGGGTAGTGAGTAAGCAAATCAATATACAATGATAAAGCAAAGGCAAGAGAAAGTAAATTGATTTATAGTGGTTCGATCTTCCCGACTTATGTCCACTCCCCATTCGTCTTGCCTCGAGGCCACCGACTTTTACTACTGATTTTCTTTTCAACGGGTGAAGATCAACTACCCTTGTTACAACCCTTCTCTATTTACTAGGCTCATGAGAGAACCTTTACACCAATTCTTTTACAAAAGACCTTACACCTCCTTAGAATAACCTCTAAACTCAAGGGGAAAGACTTAACCACTTTAAAAAGATTTTACACACTTCAATTCACAAGATTTCTTTCTTGTTCACCCTTGCATTAAGAAAGTATGAGTGGGGTATTTATACATTCCCAAATGCTTCAAAAATAGAGCTAAAAATTTAAACCCCTGAGTTTTCGAGGCACTAACAATACCACCACCGGCATCAAGTGGTAGTATCACTAAACAAAGCCTAGGAATCTAGGCTCTGGCAGTACTACCATCAGCCTAGGTGGTACCACTATCGTTGGATAGTACCACCACTAGCAAGGGACGAGACCACCGCTAAAGTACCCAAAAAAGCACAAAAAGTGCTTTTCGATTATCTAGGTAGTACCACTGCCTAGTTCTAATGATACTATCTCCCAGGCCAATTTTAGGTCACTGAATGTTGGGAAACTATCAAAGAGCATCACATGCGTAGTGAAAAAATTAAGTAAAATCAATTTTCCATGTTTATCATGTTGTCGTGCGAAGATTTATGCAACTAGTGTGAGATTAATTATCTAGGGAGATTGTATATCCTAGATATTTCAGATCTAATTAGAGAGAATGAAGGAGTTTAGATGTCCTCCTCTTTAGCAGTTACGATAGATTATTACAATGATGCTCCTCTAATCATAGCCAAAACCATATAACTCTTGTGCACCTTCTTGTAGTGAACGTAGAAGAATATATGCTATCTTCTTCACTGCCCTCTCGTAGCAGGGAGAAGATGGCAACTGAGAAGAAGAGGGAGGGAGGAGAGTAAGAGGGGGCTGCCAAAGGTGCAGCTTATCATGCTATTGTGCTACCCCTACCTCCTATTTATAGAGAGCTACTAAAACCCTAATGGATCCTACCTTAGTGGGTATTGGATCTTCATCCAATTATCTACACCGCTTGGATTATTGGATCTTTATCCAAAAATCTCAATTGACTTCTAATTAGGTCTCATATAAGGAGCCCATTAATGTTGGATCTCATCTAATGAGAACTAGGGCTAATTGGATAACTTATATCCAATCCTCTAATCACTGCAATCTTCCACCATATGTGTGTGACCTTCTAGGCCCAATACCAAACTGGCTATGAGTTACAATTATTAGAACTCTTTCTGACATAGAACTCCTTCTGACTTAGTAAATTGTTATCATATAATAATTTACTTAACTCATCGACTATGGAAGTACTAGGCTACTATGTCATAGTTTTCAAAAGGTATAGAGGATCTAATCCATTAGACATGTTTGTCCTTAATTATCATATATCTATAGTCCCTCATCCATTTAATATCCCAAAGACCGTATATTGGGCATTATATTATTTGGCCACATACAAAATCTATCAAAGTCTCACTCTAATTGGATTCTCCCAGAGAATTCCTCTCTCAATCTAAACAACCCTAGCCAGAGATTTGTCCAAGCAAGAACATACGAGATATTCCTCTCGTGAGACTGAGAGTGGATGATCCTCTATTGACACTCAATTGCATCCACAAGGTTGGCTATTAATCTCGATAATTGGTTGGACAAAATCTAGAACTCTCCAAACTTGTTAGTTTGGCGTCCAAAAAATTAGTACTCAAACAAGTCATCCTTGATGTCTCAAGTCTAAGGGCCAGACACTACATAATTACTATCTGATATTAGGTATTATTAACCATACAACATTCGGTAAACGGATCAATTAATGAACTCATTCTCCAATGAGCATCTATATTATAGCCTTAGTGTATCCACACAAGTGGCTTTGAGACCAGTCACCTCTATTATATGGATGGATATATAGTACACCAGTTTATCTAGTTATCTTAATATCACTCTCGAGTAACCTATGACCAAAATTATTTATAATCTGTGTTTAAAGTTGAATCAGTCTCATTATCATGATCTCTTCACGATCTAATTTTCATTGTATAGAACCAAGGATATCTTAATATATATGCAACATATAATATAATATGAGAAAATATCGATAATGTGACCATGATCAAGACTTAACCACTTTAATTACAATCATGAAGGTTTCAACATGTTGTTTGTATTCCAATATGTCATCTAAATATTTGACACTTCATCTGATCCTCTAGCACATCATCCTTTCCTTTCAACCTGTTCCTCGAACTCATAGTAAGAAGTCCATCCTATGACGACTAATCCTCTAGTCCGACGTCCAGTCTTTGACATGATGTCTACTTCGATAATTTATTGTCTGATGGTTTGAGTCCATGATCAAAGTTTTTTCGACGTTACTAATCTTGAAAGAATATTAGTCTATAAATTCATCAATTGATTTCATTATCAAAATCCGGGATTCAACAAAGATGTTACTAGTGACCTAAGGGCATGATATGCTTAGTCGAGTCACTCGAGTGTATATCATCAAATCTGACTCATCTTGTAATGATGGTGATGAGTTAACTAAATATTATAGTTGGTCTAGTCCCTTGAGGTCATGATGGTTCAGAGGTCGAATAAGACGAGAATCACAAAGAGTTGTGATTGGCAAGAGTTACCTACCTTTTTGGGCTCAATTGTGATTGGTCGAGTCCCTCGAAGTTACATTAAGATGTCAATTGGATCCCGATCCCCACTGCAAGTTTTTCGGATACTTTCATTCACATGCTAAGAGTGTCGTGTGATTCACAAGAAAAATAGCGAGGATATGTTAAGATAGAAGTATGTATCTTAATTATTTACTTTTCTATAGAGCATGTTATTAATTTATGCTATATCTTTTCTTGTCAGAAACATGTCACTTGCAAACCTTTTATGTGGCATGCTTGATATCAACCACTTCACTGGTCCAAACTATACAGATTGACTCTACAACTTAAAAATTTTTCTCACAATGGAGAAAATCACTAGTCCAATCTAGCTAAGTGGAATAATTTAATCCATTAATCCAAAATTGGATAAAGAGATGAGAGTAATTGGATAAAGATTTAATACCCATTAAGGTATGATCCATTATGGTTTAAAGAGGCTCTCTATAAATAGAAGGTAGGGCAGGCCAAGAAAGAGAGATAGGTTGTACCACTAACTATCTCCTCCTATTCTCATCCCTCCCTTCTCTTCTCAGCCGACCACCCCTCTCCTTGGTTATGAGGACAGCGAGGAAGAAAGGAGTTATTCTTCTACGTTCACTGCAAGTTGGTGCATAAAAGCTATGAAGAAGGTGTGAAAAAACTATGATTGGACAAGCATCACTGCATCGATCCACCATATGGATACCACTAGAGAGGAGGACATCTGACCTCCTTCATCCTCTCCTATTAGATCTAAAAATTTCGGGGATATACGATCTCCATAGGTAACACATCTCATATGATTTGTAGTTTTTTTATTTTGTGACTTTTTGCACATTAATTATCACACAATAACATTATAAACATAGGAAACTTTTATTTTTTGTTCTGCAATGTATGTGATGCTCTTAAGGCTTTCCATCGGTGGTATCAGAGCTAGGTTCATCGTGCGATGATTGACTTATAAATTACTTATGTTGAGATTAAAATACGTAGATTATTTTTTGCATAACTTGCTGTGATTTTATTGTAATTTTTGGATGTGGATAACACCATTTCTCACTGTTGAGAGGTGCCGTAGAGAGGCCCTTTGACATCAAAATTGTTGACATGAAAGGGGAGAAGAAAGGTAACAGTTGTTGCCACCCTACGGTATGACCGAAGGCTGCTTACAAACTTGGTCGAGAGCACAGCTTGCTGCTCTCGACCTAGCCAAGGGTTGCCTGGTCCAGAGCAGCAAGCTCTCGGCCATGGTTAAGATGTCCCATGTGGCTAAGAGTCCTAGCTGCATGAGGGACCATAGCGACTAGGGTTTCCTAACCACTTGTGGTAACCTCATGGCCAGGGAGTCCTAACCGATCAACGCAACCTTACATCCAAGGAGTCTTGGTTGCAAGGGAGACCTTGGTGGCTAGGGTTTCCTAGCCGCCCAAGGTTGCCCTATGGCCAAGGACTTTTGGAGGTAGGGGTATCCCTAGTGGCTAGGGTTTTCTAACTGTATATGGGTCTCTTTCCTGCCATGTGGGGCACCTAATAGTAGGATATCTAAAAAATTTTACTAATATAATTAATTAAATAATTTAATTAATTAAATAATTTAATTAATTATTATTTATTTAATAGTCCTATATGATGATGTATACATGTGATGTATGATATGGACAGATGATTATGTACTATGTGATGTGATGTATGATTTTTTTATTATTAGGGCCTACGAGCCTCTAATTTTTCTAATTTATTATTTGGCCTGCATGCTTGTGATTATATTGTAATTACACGAAGACGTGCGGTGGGAGCATGGAGGTGCCAGTGGGACCCACGATACCAAGATGAATGATCATGACGTATGGAGATGCGCCGAGGTGTCGTCAGAATTGATGATGATGAGATGGACAATCATAGGGCATGGAGATGCGTCAATATACATATAGATAATATTATGAGTGATTGGACCCGTTGGCTCAAGCATGATCATATTAGGTGATGGTTACTAATCATCTGGTATGATTATGCATATATATATATATATGTTGTTGATTCTCGGATTTTGATGATGAAATTAATTGATAGGTTTTATGATCTAACTTGTGTGTTAAAGAAAGTGATGTAGGATTAACTATGACAGTAAAAGGGCATTACAATCAGATGTTGGGCCGGAGTCAAGTTTGAGCATCGGGCCGAGGTTCAGACGATGTTGTTGGGAGCTCACTAAGAGCTTAGTAGAGATTTGTCGGGAAGTTCATCGGGAGTTCATTGACAAGTGGTTGGGAGCTCGTCGGGAGTTCATCGGAAGAATGCTGGGAGTTCGTTGTTTATCTGAACCCTCGATGCATCATACTCTCCTTCGACGTGTGGCTCGATCTATCGGTATGTTGACTCTCGCAATATCTAATCTTGACGTAATGTCCGATTTTTTTAGCCTGAAACCCGTTCCATAACTTGACCCGAGGTTTGATTTTCTTGCTTCAATCATTTTGCCTTTTCATGATCGAAGATAGTTCTGCATCATTTTTCTGAAACACAGATTATATTATAACTTTATCAATTAGTTTCATCATCAAAATATGAGATTCAACTATCTCCCCCCCTTTTTGATGATGACAACCAATTGATGATGGAGTTTTAACTAAACTCCCCCTATCTATATGTCATTTTGAAATAAAAAAAACTTGAATTCAAAAAGAGTGAAAACCTTTGAATTCAAGTTGAAACAATCTGAATCATAGTTGAAATATCATTGCATGTATCATAAATTATAAGTATTTCATGCATAATTTCAAATCATCAAATTACATCATATCATGCATGATTCAAGTTTTAAAATTTCATCATAACTTCTCTCCCTTAAAGTACATCATACATGCATGATTAAATCATCATAACTTCTCCCCTTTTGTCATTAGCAAAAAGGGGGATGCCCAAGTTTATAAGTTTTAATCCCCTTTTGTCATTGTCAAAAAAAAAAAAGAGAAGTGAAGGATTTAATAGTGCAGAATTTGCATCGACATCATCACATGAAAGATCAAATCATGAAAAAGAAGACATGAATCATTTTGACAAATTTATCCTTTTTTAATGAATCAATAACAAGAAGAGGAATCATAGGAAATGATCTTGATTTAAAAGAAAAACTTAAGTCAAGAAAAATGAGAAATCAAGATAATAATCAAAGTATATATATAAAGAGTTCATGCATTTAGTAGATTCAACATGTCTATCTCTCTCTTAATAAAATCAAATTATTTCTCGCTTATCGATTTCGTAAAAATATTCGCCAATTGATGCTTTGTATCAATAAAATCGAAAGATATATCATGATTACTAACATGATCCCTAATAAAATGATACCTAATATCAACGTGTTTAGTCCTATAAAGTTGAATGAGATTCTTTGTTAAACAAATAATACTTATATTATCATATTTTATAGGAATATTTTTGAAGTAAAGTCCATAATTCTTTAAAGTGTTTTTCATCTAGATTACTTGTGCATAACATGCACCCGTTGTATTCAGCCTCAGTTGTGGATAATGTGATAGAGTTTTACTTCTTGAAAGATCAAAATACAATGAGTGTCTTAGGAATTGACATGTTCCAAATATACTCTTTCTATATATTCTACAACCACCAAAGTCGATATAAGCATAGATAATTAAATCAAAATTTTTGGATTTAGGATACCATAATCCTAGATTTGAAGTTCTTTTTAAATATCTAAATATTCATTTAATAGCCTTATAATGAGATTATTTAGGACTGTACTGAAATTTTGCACACAGTCTAATGCTAAACATAATATCTGGTCTAGTAGATAAAATAAACTACATATCATTCCTTTATAGGTTTTTTAATCAATATATTCTGGATACCATAATCCTAAGTTAGAAGTTCCTTCTAAATATCTAAATATTCTTTTAACCGCTTTAAGGTGAGAAAGGTTACGATTGGATTGAAATCTTGCATACAATCCAATACTAGTAGTTAAGTATAACAACTACCCACCATTCTTCTATAAGTTTTTTTATTAAAATTTTCTCCTTCATTATCTAAGTCTAACTTTATAGATGTGCTCATGGGAGTGTTTATAGCTTTAGCATTTTCTATACCAAAACATTTAACAAGTTTAAGGTGTATTTATTTTGACTAATAAATATATCATCATTTAATTATTTTATTTATAATCCTAAGAAATAGGTTAACCCACCCATTAGACTCATTTCAAATTCTTGGCTTATACTTTTGGCAAAGGATTCACATAAGAATTCATTTGTCGAACCAAAAATGATATCATTAACATATATTTGAATAATAATAAAATTATTTTTAAAATACCTAAAAATAATGTGGTATCAATCTTGCCTTTCAAAAAATTATTTGAAATAAGAAAAAAAATTAAGTTTTCTATACCAAGCCCGAGGGGCTTGTTTTAATCTATAAAAAGCTTTAGAAAGTTTGAAAACATGATTATGAAGATGACCATTTTCAAAACTAGTGGGTTATTCAACATATACTTCTTCGAAAACAAAATCATTAAGAAAAACACTTTTAACATCTATTTGAAATAACTTAAAATCTTTAAAAGATGCAACCACAATGAGCATCCTTATGGCTTGTTTCTAAAGACCCATTTAGTATCAATCACTAAATGGTCATTAGGTTTAGGAATAAGCTTCCATACCTTATTTCTCTTAAATTGATTTAACTTTTTATACATTGAAGAGTCATCTCTAAGGGTTTCATCAATACATTTTAGTTCAACTTGAGAAATAAATATGACATTAGTAAAAATATTTTTTAAAAGAGAATGATTTTGAACACCTCTTGATGTATCTCCCATTATAAGCTCCTTAGGATGAGCATTTGCATACTTCCATTCCTTGAGTAAGGATTTAGAAGTAGATTCATCCAAGTTGCTTTTAAGAGAGTTATCATTTAAATTCAAAGGGCCAATATCAAATTCATCATCAAAATTAATTTTCTTAAGATTGGAAAACTAATTAAAAACAACATGAATAGATTCTTCAATTACTAAAGTTCTTTTATTAAAAATACAATCGGCTTTTGAAATCAACGAATAACAAAAAAAAGAAGCCCATATAGGGTTTTGCATCAAAATTTCCTAAGGTATCTTTTTCATTTAAAATAAAATATTTACAACCAAAAACTTTAGAATATACAATATTAGGTTTCTTACAATTCTATAATTCATACGGAGTTTTGGAGAGTAATGGTCTTACAAGAACCCTATTTGAAATATAACACATTGTGTTAACGGTTTCGATCAAAAGTATTTAGGTAGGCTATGTTTATTTAACATGGTTCTAGCCATTACTTGTAAACTATTTTTTTTTCTACTACTCTATTTTGTTATCGATTTCTTAGAGTAGAGAAATTATGGATGTACCAATTTGATTCACAAAATTTTTGAAGGTCATTATTTTGAAATTCACCACCATGATCACTACTTATTGATGAAATTATAAATTATTTTTTTATTTTGAATAATTTTATAAAATTTTATAAAATATTTAAATATATCACTTTTGTGTACCAAGAAATAAGTCCAAGTATATCTGCTATAATAATCTACTATAACGAATACATATTTGCTTCCACCTAAACTTGTAATGTCAATTAGTCTAAATAAATCCATATGGATCAATTGAAGTGGCCTAGAGGTGCTTATTTGATTTTTTACCTTGAAGCGACTCTTTATTTATTTTCTTAATTGACAAGTATTAGGTAATTCTCTTACTAATTCTTTAGTTGAAATTTAGTTTAGAAGTTTCATGCTAGCATGACCTAGTCTTCTATGCCAAATCCAAACATCATCATTCAAGGCCGAAAAGCAAGTTTCATCATAAAACTTTTCAATATCTATAGTATATACATTGTTATTTCTTAAGGTAATCAAATATTTATTTTTGTATTATAATTCAATTATGTATGCATTAGGTTAAAATTTAACTACATAACCTTTATAACATAATTGGCTAATACTAACCAAATTGTGTTTCAAGCCATCAACTAACAACATATTTTCAATCAAAAGGTTTTATGTGTTACATATGGTTTCTTTTCCAATGATTTTACCTTTATTATTGTCTCCAAAGGCGACAACTCCTTCACTTAGGCTAGTGAGTTTAGAAAAATAAGTTGGATCTCTAGTCACGTGCCTTGAGTAACCACTACTAAGGTACCATTTAGTGCTCCTAGCCTTAGTTTGAAAACAAACCTACAAGAAAGATGGTTTTAATTAGGCACTCATTTTACATTGGGTCCTTCATGAAGAATTTTATCTTTATTTTCTAATGGTTTTTGGTTGTTTGTAGTTCCTTTGGGAACCCAAGCTAATTTGTGAGGACTATAATTTCTAAATAAACATTTGTTCACTTTATGTCCTAATCTACCATAAAAGTTACATTTTATTTTTGATTGCATTTTATTTTTGATGACAAGTTTAGCGTAGGTCCTTTAATGAAGATTATTAGCTTTTGTTGGGTATTATCCACAAAGCTTATACCATTTCTCCTATTAATATAACTCTTATTAGCAAGAATCATATTAAGAGATTTATTCCCTATTTTAAATTTTTCTAAGGTTTACTTTAGCATGATATTTTCTTCTTTAACATTATCTAGTATTTCACATTTAGAACAAGGATTATGTGATACTAATGAATCACGCATTTATCAAGTCTACTAACTAACAACTTACATTCATTCTTAAGCAGCTTATAAGATTTACTAATTTTTCTGAATTTATAAAACAATTCATGAAACATATTTAATAACTCGGTAAAGGAAATTCTTAAAGAATCACTAACCTTATATTGGATCGCCATTAGAGCATAGTTAGCAACTTCTTTGGAGTGACTTTCTTCATCTGAAGAGCTTGAATCATCCTAAGTTACCGAAAGAGCTTTCTTCTTGTGGGATGCCTTCTTCTTGAATTGTGGACATTCATTTTTGAAATGTCCCGGGTTCAAAGCATATGACATTATCCTTTTATGATTTATTTGTATTTTTATAGTTTTTATTATTTTTCATAATTTTTTTAAACTTTCTTAATAATAGTACAATATCATGGTCCCCATCACTCGAGGAGTCATTTGTAGTTTTTAGTACTACATCCTTCCTGTTCTTTGGAAGGGGTTCATCAAGCTCATCATGAGCTTTACAGTTCAGCTCATATGTCATGAGTGAGCCAATAAGTTCTTCAAGAGGCAAGTTATTTAAATCTTTGGTTTCTTGTATACCAGTTACTTTAGGATCCTAGTTTTTGGGTAGAGATCTTAAAATTTTACTCACAAGTTCAAAATTCAAAATATATTTTGCAAGCGCTTTAAGGCCATTGACGACATCTGTGAAACGGGTGTACGTGTCTCCAATGGACTCACTTGATTTCATTCTAAATAATTCATAACTATGAATTAAAATGTTAATCTTAGATTCTTTAACTCTAAAAGTGCCTTTGTGTGTGATTTCTAGTATATGCCAAATATTATAAGTGGATTCACAAATGAAAATATGATTAAATTTATTTTTATAAAGAGCACAAAATAAGACATTCATAGCCTTTACATTTAAAAAAAATTCTTTATTTCCATATCATTCCATTCGTTCATTGGTTTGGAAGATTTTTTAAATCCATTCTTTACAATGTGTTATAAATTGAAATACATAGAAATAATAAAAATATGTATCCTTGTTTTCTAATATATATAATTCATTCTATTGAACATGGGAGGACATGAAATGAAATATTCCTCATTCATACCAAATAAAACCATTTATTTAAGTAGGTGCTAATCCAATTAGTAAGTACTTGGCTCTGATACCAATTGTTAGGATCAATTGACACTAAGAGGGGGGGGGGTGGTGAATTAGTGCAAAAGTGAAAGTGTTCTATTGGAAAAACTTGCTTTTAAGAAATAAAGAAATAAAATCGGAAGCATCTTTTATATATTTTTAAAAATGATTAAGAACCTGAATTAAAAGAAAAAGTTATGAGAATGATGATCATATCTTTTTATGAACTAATTAAGAGCAATAAAAGGTAGTAAATAAGACTAGTAAAGAGCACTCACAATTTATAGTGGTTTGGCTCCAATCTTGGCCTACATCCACTTTCGAGTCCTCTTCGTCAAGGCCCACCGGTATCCATTACCGGTCTTCTTTGAGTGAAGACCAAACCCTTATAAACTTTCAACTTATAGGAGAGACTCTTTACAAGAATACAACACTTACCTCACTTGCTTCCCTCATTTCTTTTTCTTACACACTTTTAGCACACACTTGTTTCACAGATTTTTGCCTAATGACTTGTGTGAATACTTGTGCTAAATGTAAGAAAACTTAGGGTATTTATAGACCCCATTTAGCTTCAGAAGAATAGAGCCAAAATTCAGACACACTAAGAAAAACTCGGTATAAGCGGTATAATTGCTGTTGCCAACGATACAACCGCTAAAAGCCACCCTAAAAATAGGGTACAGGTGATATAATTATCGGCCTGGGAGTTCCAATCATCACTTGCTGCCTGAAATCTTGGGCAGCGGTGGCACAATCGTCGGCCTGGGCGATACAACCGTCGCCTACTCCTCGGATTCCTAGGCAGTGGTGGTACAACCATCGCTCACCGATGGTACAATCGCTAGGATTTCTAAAAAAGTGATCCCTTTACTTTTCCAATCCTGACTTATACCTCATATTGAGCAATTTTCAGATCAACTAATTGAGCTCGACTTGAGCTCAATCTAATGCCTTTGTGGACTCGGTTGCCTTATAATGAATTGATTTGGATTCCTTATAAATAAAATTCAATTAGAACTCAATCCCTAATTATGACTCACTGATTATAACCATAAGGACTATCAAGCTAAACAATGGCCTAACTCTCGTTAATCCAGTAGCCTCCGACATTCTTGTGGTGAGTCTTACGATCTTCCTTCGGTGATCTTCCAGTGTGTCCCTAACGAACTTCCCGATTCCTTCGATGAACTCCTAGCGAACTCCTGGCGAGCTCTCACAACATCGTCCAAACCTTAGCCCGATGCTTAAACTTGATTCTGGCCCATCATCTAGTTGTAACTCAATTCCTCCGTTGTAGTTAGACCTGTATTATTTCCTCTAACACATAAGTTAGATGAAACACTCATCAATTGATTTTATCATTAAAATCTGAGATTTAACATGAGTATCTATGTACTTCAATTCCTTGGGTAAGGATTCCCTAAAAGAATATTCATCCAAGTTGCTTTTCAGAGGATAATTTTTATTCAAATTTAAGGTACCAAAATCAAAATTATTATCAAAATCAACTTTCTTTAATTTGGGAACTTCATTAAAAATGATATAGATAGATTCCTTAATAACTAATATTCTTTTATTAAAAACATAATAAGTTTTTGAACTTGAGGAATAACTAAGAAATATGCCTTCATCGAATTTTGTATCCAACTTTCCTAAGATATCTTTTTCATTTAATATAAAATATTTACAATCAAAATATTTGAAATATGAAATGTTGGGTCTTTTATTATTCCATAATTTATAAGGAGTTTTAGAAAGTAATGGTTTTATGAGAACTTTATTCATAATATAGCATGTCGTGTTAATGGCTTTGATCTAAAAATATTTTAGGTAGGCTATGCTCGTTTAACATAGTTCTTTCCATTTCTTGTAAGCTCCCATTTTTTCTTTCAACTACTCTATTTTTATTGTTGATTTCTTGGAGTATAGAAATTGTGATTGTACCCATTTGACTCACATAAGTTTTGAAAATCATGATTTTGAAACTCACCACCATGATCACTATGAATAGATGAAATCATAAAACCTTTTTTATTTTGAACAAGTTTACAAAATTTTGAAAAACATTTAAAGTAATCACTTTTATAAGCCAAGAAGTATGTCCTATTGTATCTACTATAATTATCAACTAATACAATAGTATTTACTTCCTCCTAGACTTGTTGTATCAATTGGTCCAAATAGATCCATATAGATCAATTGAAGGTCTAGACGTGCATATTTGATTCTTTGATTTGAAACTGTTTTTTACTTATTTTCCTAGTTGGCATGCATCACAAATTTTGTTTTTGACAAACTTGATACTAGGCAAACCTCTTACAAGTTCTCTAATTGAAATTTGAGAGATTAGTTTCATACTCATATGACTTAATCTTATATGCCAAAGCCAAGCATCATTATTTAAAGTTGAAAAACACATTTCATTATAAAAATCATCAATAGTATACATATTATTATTTTTTAAGATGATTATAGATATATTTTTATGTAGTATTTCAATTATACAAGTATTAGATTCAAATTTGATGATGTATCCTTTATCACATAATTGACTAATGCTTAGTAGAATATGTTTTTAACCATCCACTAGTAACACATCTTCAATCAAGAGATTTGACTTGTTACCTATGGTTTCTTTTATCAATAATTTTTTCTTTATTGTTGTCTCCCTTTCTTGGTTAGTGAGCTTAGAGAAGTATGCTGGATCCCTGGTCTTGTGTATTGAGTATCCACTATTAAGGTACCATCTCTTGCTCTTAGCTTTTGATGGGAAACATATCTATAAGAAAGAAGTTTTTTTTATATACCAATTTAACTTTGGGTCCCTCATAAGTAGATCTACCTATCTTAATTAAATTATTCAAGGTTCATTTAGGAACCCAAACTAATTTGTACAGACCATGTCTTTTAAATGAATATCTATAGTTATAATGTCCAAATTCACTACAAAAATTATATTTATTTTCAGATGAAATATGTAATATGGTCCTTTAACAAAGATGGTTGGCTTTTGTTGAGTCTTACTCACAAAGGCAATTCCTTCCTTTCTAAGAACATGACCCTTATTAGTAAGGATCATGTTTAAAGATTTGATACCTATTTTAAAATTTTTCAATGTTTCTTGTAATGAAACATTTTCTTTTTTAAGTGTATGTAACTCCTCACACTTAGTGCAAGAAGCTAACATACATTTATCATACTTATTTTTAATTTTTTAAATTCACTAGCAAGAGAAGCATAATCTTTTTTAATAATTTATACTTTTTATTAACTAATTTAAAATCATCAAATAAGTCATTAAATGTATTAAATAATTCATCCTAAGATAAGGAAGACTTGTTTGAGTTACTTACCTCGTTGCTAAATGCCATTAATGCGTAATTTATAACTTCTTCCTTGTTGATTGGCTCCTCATCTTCGAATGAACTTAAGTCGTCCTAAGTAGCTTTCAACACTTTCTTCTTCTTTGGATACTTCTTCTTCACTCAGGGATATTCAATTTTGAAATATCCTTTCTTCTTGCATTCATATCATATTATTGAATCCTTTTTTAGTTCACTTTTGTTCTTAGCATTTTATTTTGCTTTGGTTGTTTTTAAGAATTTCTTAAATTTTCTTGTAAGAAGTGCGAAGTCCTCATCATCAGCATCGTCACTTGAGTTTTCTCCCAAGTGGTCTTCCTTAGTTCTAAGTGTCATGTCCTTCCTGTTCTTTGGAAGGTTATTCTCGAGTTTATCATATGCTATACATGTCATTTCATAGGTCATCAAAGATCCGATAAGTATTTAAGTGAAAAATTATTTAAGTCTTTTGCTTCATGTATTGTCGTTACTTTAGAATCCAAACTTTTTGGAAAGGATCTTAATATTTTGTTAATAAGTTTAAAATTAGAAAAACTTTTACTAAGTATTTTTAAACCATTAATGACATTCGTAAAACGGATGTACATGTCTCAATGATCTCACTTGGTTTCATATGAAACAACTCATAGCTATATATCAAAAGATTAACTTTTGACTCTTTGATTCTACTAGTGCCTTCATGTATGACTTCGAGTATGTGCCAAATCTCATGCGCAGTTTCGTATATGGAAATCAATTAAATTTGGTTTTATCAAGAGCATAAAATAAAGCATTCATCGCTTTAGCATTCAAAGAGAAAGTCCTTTTTTCCAAATCATTCCATTTGTTTAGTGGTTTGGAAGACTTTTCAAATTGCTTTCAATAATATGCCATAAATCAAAATCCATAGAAAATAGAAAAATTCTCATTCGAGTTTTCTAATACGTATAGTCCGTCCCATTGAACATAAGAGGATGAGTAATAGAAAGACCATCTTAATTACTGATAAAGGCTATCTCTCTTGGGTTTTAAACCAAATATAGAGAGAGACCTTGCTCTGATACTAATTGTTAGGATCAAATCGACACTAAGAGGGTGGGGGGATGGTATGCTTTTGAAAAATCTTCGTCGATTTGAGAATTTGTTTGATTATATCGGAAAAAGCATTTACACTTGAAAGCGTTCGTAGGATGGTTATAAATAAGTAAAGCAATAAACAAAGCAATTAAACATTAGAAAAAAGAAGATTAGGCACACTAATTTTATAATGGTTCAGTCATCGTAACCTATGTCCACTCCCGATTCCTTCTCTATTGAGATCACCGACTTCCACTATTAATCTTCTTTCAATGGGTAAAGATCAACTACCCTCTTACAGTGCTATTCTCCTTTTTATAATTTTAGGAGACAACTTTTACAATTCTCTCGACTCTCCCTTAAACAGAAACTACAATTAGAAGAAAGAAGGGGAGCTCTTAAGAAGTTACAACATCATTTTCATAAGTTTTTTGCTATTAGATCTTGCTATCTCAAGCAAGAATGGGTGAGATATTTATAGGCCCCAAATGACCACCAACATAGAGCTAAAATTCAAATTATCAGAGTTCCCGAGGTGCTAGCGGTATCATCGTCATTAATATGCGATACTACCACCCTTGACAGCCTTGGACACTAGGCACTAACGGTTGTACCGCCAACCTGGGCAGTACCACTTACCACTGCTTTACACAGTTTAGGAGACTGTGTCTAGGGGGTACCATCGCCTAGTCTGGGCAGTACCACTGCCTAGTTTAGGTGGTACCATCGTTTGACATAGCCTCGAAGACTATGTCTTCTCAGAGACTATCTTTTGGGTGATACCACCACTTGGTCTGACTTTGGATCAATGAAATAGGCCCAAATTAGCCCTAATTAAGACCCAATGGCACCTTAATTGAGTTAGCATGGTTACACCCAAAGTTAACCCAATTAAGACCTAAAATATGACGATCTGATAGAACCCCAGAAGGAGCCCTATAGATTTTGATCATTGAGGGGGATCAACCCTTGGAACGCTGTAGGGGTTCCTCCCTGTAGAGTCGACACAAAGCTGAAATAAAATTAATAATTGCTTGATTCAAGAGAGGGGGCTACATCTTTAAATAGGAATCAAAACCCTAGCGTAAGGGGGTACTTACCTAAGTAGAATTACCCCTTTGCCCCTCCTATAGCCAACTTGCCTTAATAGGAATAGGAGTCGGCTAAGTGGCTCTATAGCTGACCTAAGCAGGGGGAAAACCTAGCCAACCAACCCAGTAAGGGGTGTGGCGGTTACTAAACTCTAACGGCTAATCTAGACCCTAGCCATACTCCTTTATAAGATAGGAGTAGCTTTATTACAATCTAATATGATTTTTATTAACTAGTACTAAGATGATTAAGACTCAACCCTGCTAGAGTCCTATCAAGTCCGCCCTTTTTAGATCAGCCTTGTCCTCAAGGCTGAGGGTCCATAAACTTTAAAAATTGGATCTTCAACTCCTCATGTGACTCTCATGCTATCATTAACTAAACTTTGGCCTTCTCATTAATTGGGGTGTTAGTTGGAAGGATTTGGGCTGAGCTATCTTCTTTAAATTTTCATTTGAGGTGGGATACCTGGTGGATCAACTGTAATCTTGATCTGGTGTGTGAATTTGATCTCCAGGTTAGGGCCCCAATATGATTCTTAATTTTGCAAAGTCCAAAGAAATAAGAAGATCACTTCATTAAGGCTCGAGTTTCCTACTGATTGGGCTAGATGTCACGAACGGTCGTCACTCAACCGTAATGCCTTTGCTCCTTGAACCGTTCGTCACTTTTTTCTTGCTTGTACATATGTTTGGCAGCTTGTTTTGCCTTGAGTTTACATGTTTTTACCTAAGAAATGTGAGCGAAAGTAGTGTAGAAGGTGAGCGATCGCTCATCGCTGAGCCAAAATTGCCCCGTTTTTGGGTCTTTTTCATGTGCCACGACAATCTTTCTGAGCGGTGCAAAATGTCAGCCATTTCAGCACCTTGGAACCCCCCGGGTGGCACCGGGCTGGATGGGGTTCCGGGTATATGTCGGCATAGGCATTCATCGAATTGAACTTGTCTTGCGTCCGATACCTTGGGAACCATCGTTTGTGGACTTGCGACCGTTCCTATAACCCTCCAAAGTCCTATTTCGCTCTTTCTCTCTTTTCTTTGCTGCACTCAAGGTGTTCGATAAATTGCTTGTACAACTTTCCACTTTGCGAGACGTCGGGACGTGTCCGTCGCTCGCTTCTGAATTAATCAACTTCTTCTTTGTAGGTCCTACGGGACCTTAAGAGGTTGTAAGAGGGCTGACCTTTGCGGACGAAAACGCTGGGCGTTTCGACTTAGGCAATTTCAGCTAAGTCTTGAGTGCCGCGAGGGTGCCGCACGACTTAGGCAAACTTTAGCTAAGCCCGTGACAGTGTGGTATCAGAGCAGGCAAGCAATTCATATGAACAGCGAAGAAGATTCACAATCTCGCCATGGTGAAACATCGTGGTGAATCGAGCAAGATGGGGCAAGCCGGACCCTTGCTCCAAGCAGTAGCAGGTGTGGGTGCAAGTGCAAACTCGCTTGCAAACTATAGGAGTCACTCATGAGGAGCTCTATAGTGAACAAGACGAGCGTGAAGTTGGGTATTCTCCACGAGGGGAGGAGGCGCCATCTGGAGCGCCAACCGGGAAAAAGGGTCACAAGGAGAGAATTATAGCGGCGGAGACCCGCCTTGATATTCTTGAAGCGAGCGTGGAGGAACTCTACCAAGGCCATCGAGGGCTACTTAGGGTAGAGAGCTCGCTAGAAGAAGCTGAATCTCGGATCGAGAAAGTTGAATCTATGATGGATCAACGAGAGGACACCAAAGATTCCGTCGACACCTACATGAAGTTGTGGCGGAACTCACGGCTAAGGTGATGGTGTTAACAAGGACTCTTGATGCGGGAGGGAACAACACCAGTGCCACTACAAAACTTGAGGGCACGAGCCGCTACGGAGGTGCTAAAGATGCTAAAGAGCTTGAAAATTTCTTGTTCGACATGGAACAGATTTCCGTGCTACAAGGCTTGATTCGAAGAAACCAAAGTTGCTATAGCAACAATGTATCGAATGGGGATGCAAAACTTTGGTGGCGAACCCGTTGGGAAGAGATCCAACAAGGCCGATGTCAAGTGGATACATGGGGAGACTTGAGCGAGAGTTGAGAACTCGTTCTTACCGAGAACACGAGTTTATCGCAAGAAGGAAACCGAGACAACTCCGCCAAAGTACAACAATCCGAGACTATGTGAAACAATTTTCAGCGATCTTTGGATATACGGACATGTCCGAGAAAGACAAACTATTCAGCTTCCTCGATGGCTTGAAGCCATGGGCACACCAAGAACTACATCGAAGGAATGTCACGATGTAGTCGGGGCAATTGCTGAAAAGGCTAACGACTTTGTTTCTTGAGGATTTGAGAAAGAAGAAACAATCTTGAAATCGCCCATCTAAATACTCTCGGCGAAGGAGTTGGGGCGAGCAAAGAAGAAGAATTTCCACAAGGGACTGGGCTCAAGAGGTAGAGTCCCAAAGCCTCTGGATGCTTCTTGTGTGGAGGACCGCACATGGTGAGGAGTGCCCACAAAAGGCACTCAATGCTTTGGCATCGATTCTATCCGTAAGTCGACAAGGGCAAAGTAATCGCCCTTAGTTCGAGTAGTTCGACTCAGTGGCGGAGGCGTCGCAAGGACCCAGGATGAGAGCAATGCGTTTGTTGAATGCATTGCGGGGTCAAGTGGGGGAGAATACAAATGTGAAGCCACCGAAGGCAGGAAGCAGCGAGTTGATGTATGTGGACATCAAGCTCAATGGCCGAACAACCCGTGCAATGGTGGACACAAGGCGCGACCCACAATTTTATTGCCGATCGCGAAGCTAAGCGACTGGGACTAATCTTGGAGAAGAGCCCAAGTCGTATGAAGGCGGTGAACTCGGAGGCCAAGCGGATCTCCGGACAAGCAAAGGGGGTCCCCATCAAGATTGGGACATGGAACGGGAGAACAGACTTGATGGCGGTGCCATTGGACGACTTCCAAGTGATTCTCGGAATGGAGTTTATGCACGCAGCAAAGTTGGTGCCAATACCGTTCCTGAACTTCTTGTGTCTAATGGGAGGCGATGATCCCTGCATGGTTCCAGTTTCTCGAGTAGGAACCAAGGACCTACAACAAATATCGGCTTTACAATTGAAGAAAGGGGTGCGAAAAGGTGAATTAACCTTTTTAGCTGCTATGAAGCTAGAGACACTTGACGGGGAGGCCATTCAGGAACCTGCCATTGTGGCGAACATCCTGAAGGAGTTCTCAGATGTGATGCCAACAGAGTTGCCGAGAACTCTACCACCACGCAGAGGCGTGGATCATCGATTGAGCCGGAGTTAAGCCTCCCGAGACCACCATACCGCATGGCCCCTCGAGTTGGCGGAGGAGGAAGCGTTAGATGAAGCTAAGCGGTGGTCTCATCCGCAGCAGCACCTTCGAGCTCCAGTCCTCTTCAGAAGAAACAAGATGGGAGCCTCCGATTATGCATTGATTATCAAGCCCTCAATAAGATGACGGTGAAGAACAAGTACCCTATCCCACTCATCGTGGACTTGTTCGATCAATTGGGCAAGGCAAAGTACTCCTCCAAACTCGACCTTCGGTCAGGGTATTGGCAGGTGCTCATCGCAGAAGGTGATGAGGCGAAGACTACATGTGTGACCAGGTATGGAGCATTCGAGTTCTTGGTGATGCCTTTCGGCTTAACCAACGCTCCGGCCACATTTTGCACTCTCATGAATCAGCTGTTCAAAGAATATCTGGATAAGTTTGTGGTCGTCTACTTAGACGACATCGTTGTCTATAGCCAAACACTTGAGGAGCATGTTAGACACCTCCGAACAATTTTCAAAGTTCTCAGGGAGAACACCTTATTCGTGAAGAGGGAAAAGTGCTACTTCGCCCAAACAGAGATTTTATTCTTGGGGCATCGAATTGGGAATGGGTCCATTCGAATGGACAAGGTTAAGGTGCAAGCTGTGGTGGACTGGCGAACACCAAAGAAGGTGCCAGAGTTGAGATCCTTCCTTGGGTTTGTCAACTATTATCGGCACTTCATAGCTGGATATTCGAAGCACGCAGCCCCACTGACGGAGTTGCTAAAAAGGAGCGATCCACGGAGATGGTTGGACAAATGTGAGGCATTTCAAGACACGCTGTGTTAGAAGAACTGTACTCAGTTGCGGACTATGGAAAGTCTTTTGAAGTCCATACCGATGCTTGACTTTGCTATTGGAGGAGTTCTTATGCAGGAGGGTCATCCAGTGGCCTACGAGAGTCGCAAGCTCAACGAGACCGAGTGGCGATATCCTGTACATGAGAAGGAGATGACAGCGGTGGTCCATTGTCTACGAGTGTGGCGACACTACCTTATGGGAGCACCATTTGTGCTAAGGACCGACAATGTCGCATTGAGTTACTTTCAAACTCAAAAGAAACTCTCCCCAAAGCAAGCACGATGGCAGGACTTCTTGGCTGAGTTCGACATGGTGATGGAGTACAAACCCGGAAAAGCAAATGTCGTGGCCGATGCATTGAGTCGGAAAGTGGAGCTATATGCTGGAGGCGGAGGCCAAGCAAGTCAATTGCGCTCCAACTTTCTTTCCGAGATCGGTTGGGCATCGAGATCCTCAAGCGGTGGCTCGATTTAACTCATTAAAGAGGGCAAGGCACGACGATTTTGGGTCCCGGAGGGACTCATCTACACCAAGGGGAATAGAGTTTATGTCCCACGAGCGGATAACTTGAGGCGTGAACTCTTGAAAGAGTGTCATGATTCCCTTTGGGTTGGACATCTGGGTATCCACCGAATAATGGCTCTCGTGGAGAGGGCCTTCTATTGGCCGAAGATGGGGACAGATGTGGAGGAATATGTTCGAACATGCCTTACTTGTCAACAGGACAAGATAGAGCTAGTGGGACTTTTGGAACCGCCGCGTACGAAAGGCCATGGGAGAGCATTTCTTTGGACTTCATATCAAGCTTGCATGAGGGGGACTGGATCGATACTCGTGGTAGTTGACCGATTTTAGTATGCAACATTCATTCTGCACCCTACATTGCTTTCGAGGAGGCGGCTAAGTTGATGATGAAGAATGTGGTTAAGTATTGGGAGTCCCACACAACATCATTAGTGATCGGGATTCTTGGTTCTTGGACGATTCGGACCGAGTTGTTCAAGTTGTTGGGGTCTAAATTATACTTCTCCACAAGCCTCCACCCTCAAAGCGGATGGCGACAGAGAATTAACTCGCTCTTGGAGCAATATCTTGACACTACGTGAGTGCCAACCAACGAGATTGGGTGAAGGCTGGACATAGCCCAGTTCTCCTATAACTTGCGGAGCTCTGCATCCAACAAGAGCCCATTTGAGATTATTACGGGACAACGACCATCAACTCCTCATACCACAGTTATTGGTTATACAGGAGTAGCCAATCAGCCTACCACTGCAAGGGAATGGCATCGTAATGCGATATTGCAGCTTACTTGGAGAAGGCGACCAAAAGATGAAGAAGTGGAGACTTGGGAAGGCGACCACAAGAATTTAAAGTTGGTGACATGGTGTTGGTGAAGCTCCAACCAGATCACTCCAATTCTTTAGACACAAAGTGCACAAAGGATTGGTACGTAAGTATGAAGGGCCTTTCCCAATCATCAGCAGGGTAGGCAATGTCTCATACAAGTTGCAACTGCCAGCATGGTTCAGAATTCACAATGTCTTCCATGCGAGCAACTTCAAAGCGTACCACTCAGATCCGTGAGATGATTCCCGAAATGTTCCAACTCGACTACCCCCCACCAGAGCCTCTTACGAGAAACGAGTTGAAACTATTCTAGCGGATCATAGAATAAAGCTACCCAATGGAGCGCAGCAAATAGAGTACTTGGTGAAGTGGCAAAAGCTTCCTCAAACAGAAGCCAGTTGGGAGCCAAAAGATGCCCTATGACATGAAGAAGCTCACATCAAAGCCTACCAATAAGCGTCGACGAGGGCGTCGACAGTTTAAGTGGGGGAGATTGTCACGAACGGTCGTCACTCAACCGTAATGCCTTTGCTCCTTGAACCGTTCGTCACTTTTTTCTTGCTTGTATATATGTTTGGCAGCTTATTTTTCCTTGAGTTTACATGTTTTTACCTAAGAAATGTGAGCGAAAGTAGTGTAGAAGGCTGCAGAATGATCGCTCACTGCACGGAGCCCAAACAGCCTCGTTTTTGGGTCTTTTTCATGTGCCACGACAACCTTTCTGAGTAGTGCGAAATGTCAGCCATTTCAGCACCTTGGAACCCCCCGGGTGGCACCGGGCTGGATGGGGTTCCGGGTATATGTCGGGCGTAGGCATTCATCAGCAATTGAACTTGTCTTGCGTCCGATACCTTGGGAACCATCGTTTGTAGACTTGCGACCATTCCTACAACCCTCCAAAGTCCTATTTCGCTCTCTTTCTCTCTTTTCTTTGCTGCACTCAAGGTGTTCGATAAATTGCTTGACTGCGCTTATGAGGCGTCGGACGTGTCCGTCGCTCGCTTCTGAATTAATCAACTTCTTCTTTGTAGGTCCTACGGGACCTTAAGAGGTTGTAAGAGGGCTGACCCTTTGCGGACAGAAAACGCGTTGGGCGTTTCATGACTTAGGCAATTTCAGCTAAGTTTTCGGGAGTGCCGCGAGGGTGCCGCACGGCTTAGGCAAACTTTAGCTAAGCCCGTGACATAGAGGTGTAGAAAAACTCGATCTTCACTTTCTCGTCTATTCTGAAGTTTGTCGGGAGGCTATTTCTTCTTTGCATGTGCTGCCATATGGTTAGTCTTTAGTGACAACTAATCTTTCTTCTAGAATGGTGACTACCCTCTAGTATGATTCAGGATAATGAGAGCCCAATCTGGCGTGAGCATGGATTGTAATTCTTCTAGTTTTACTCCTCTTTCGTGTCATGGACCTATATCCAACTATATTCTAAATTTGGTAGTAATTAGTATCGCTTGTAAAAATATCATATGGAGTGTGGGGGAATCCTCGGTGTAAATTAGGAGTAGATCATATTGCATAAGAATAGCCCCAATTTCAACTCCTGACGCATCGGCCTCAATGACAAAAGTGTGATCAAAATCGGACAGCGTTAGGAACGACATAATGGCTGCCTTAAGTCATTTGAAGGCTGTGAAGGCTTTATCCGACCACAAGAAGGAGTTTTTCTTCAGTAAGGACGTGAGCAACACACTAATCTTACCATAATTTTTCACAAAATTTTGGTAGTAGCCCGTGAGTCCAAGGAAACCGCGCAGTGATTGTACATTTATAGGTCTCAACCATCCTTGCATTGCCTCGATCTTTGTTAGGTCCACCGTCACTCCATCCTCTGATATAATATGCCCAAGATACTCTACTTTATGCTATAAGAAGCCGCACTTTGACTATTTAACATAAAGAGTATTCTCCCGAAGAATCGTTAGAATAGTTCGTAAGTGCTGAAAATATATATCAAGAGTAAGGCTATAAATAAGAATATCATCAAAGAATACCACTACGAACTTACGTAGAAAACTCCAGAAGATGTCATTCATCAGGCTTTGGAAAGTAGAAGGAGCATTCGTAAGTCCAAAAGGCATTACTAGAAACTCGTAGTGGCTATTATACGTGTGGAATATAGTTTTCAGAATATGTTCAGTGCATACTCGAATCTGATGATATCCGGATCGGAGATCCAAGAGTTTATCTATGAATGTGATAGGATATTTACCACTGCTTTACACAGTTTAGGAGACTGTGTCTAGGGGGTACCATCGCCTAGTTTGGGCGGTACCACTGCCTTGTTTGGGTGGTACCATCGTTTGACATAGTCTCGAAGACTATGTCTTCTCAGAGACTATCTTCTGGGTGATACCACCACCTGGTCTGACTTTGGATCACTGAAATAGTCCCAAATTAGCCCTAATTAAGACCCAATGGCACCTTAATTGAGTTAGCATGGTTACACCCAAAGTTAACCCAACTAAGACCTAAAATATGACGACCTGATAGAACTCCAAAAGGAGCCCTATAGATTTTGATCCTTGAGGGGGATCAACCCTTGGAACGCTATAGGGGTTCCTCCCTCCTAGATTTGGCACAATGGTGAAATAAAATTGATAATTGCTTAATTTAAGGGGGGGTGGGGAGTGGGGGGGGTTGGGGGCTACATCTTTAAATAGGGATCAAAACCCTAGCCTAAGGGGGTGCTTAACTAAGTAGAATTACCCCTTTGCCCCTCCTATAACCAACCTACCTTAATAGGAATAGGAGTCGGCTAAGTGGCTCTATAGCCGACCTAAGCAGGGGGAAACCCTAGCCAACCAACCCAATAAGGGGTGTGGCGGCTACTATGTCCTAAGGGCTAATCTAGACCCTAGCCATACTCCTTTATAAGATAAGAGTGACTAATCTAACAGAGTTTTTTTTTACTAGTATTAAGATGATTAGGACTCAACCCTGTTGGAGTCCTATCACGATTATGACATAAACATTTAGAAAGCAAAAATCATGTTATATAACATGTCATTTGTTTATTCGAACACTCAGTGCATCATGCTCTCCTTTGGCATATTACTTGATCTATCAGCATGTTGACTCCTGCAATATTCGATCTTGATGCAATATCCGATTTTTCAGCCCGATGCCTCTTATTTAACTCCAACCCAACGTTTGAGTTTCCTACTTCAATCATTTTGCTTTTTTATAATGGAAGATAGTCTTGCATCACTTTTTTAAACATAGATTAGATCATATATTTATCAATTGCTTTCACCATCAAAATCCAAGATTCAACATTACATATATTAATTTCATATCAACATTACTTTTCCCCCTTTGTCATCAACAAAAAGGAGAAGAGACTAGCAAAATTTTGAAACATGCAAGCTAGCGATTTTGCTTCTCTTTTGAGATGTGCAAGCTAGCACTTTTTGCTTTTCTTGAGATGAGCAAGATCACACTTCTTTCTCTCCCCTTTGTAATTATCAAAACAATAAAGAGAAGGAAATGATTCAATGATGCAAAAATTTACATCACATGAAAAATGAAAGATCAAGTCGTGCATATCGAAAAAGTATAAATCATTTTAACAAATCTCTTCTTTTGTAAATAGGAAGAAGAAGGCATCATAGGAAATGACCTTGATTTGAATAAAAAACTCAAGTTATAAAAATCGAGAAATCTAAATAATGATCCAAAATATATATATGTGATTGGAAGATTCAACACATGAATTTTTGCCTTGTAAAAAATAATCAAATTAGAAGTGTTACCTATCTCTCTTCTAATAAAATCAAATTGTTCCTCACTTAATGATTTAGAGAATATATATGCTAGTTGATATTTTGTATCAACAAATTCCATGGATATACCATAACTGTTTATATGGTCTCTGATAAAATAATGTCTGATATCAATATGCTTGGTTCGTGAATGTTGAATAGGATTTTTTGACAAGCATATTGCACTAGTGTTATCACATATTATAGGGATATTTTTAAGATAAAGTCCATAATCTTCTAAAATATTTTTTATCCATATTACTTATGCCCAACATGCACATGCCGCAACATATTCAGTCTCAGCTATAGATAATTTAACATAGTTTTGCTTCTTAAAAGATTAAGAATAAGTGCATAGCTTAAGAACTGACAGGTTCTAGAGGTACTTTTTCTATCTATTCTACATCCTCTAAAGTCGACATCAGTATAAGCAATCAAATAAAAAATTTCAGATTTCAGATACCATAATCCTAGATCTAGAGTTCCTCTTAAATATCTAATATTCTTTTAACTGTCTTATAATGAAATTATTTAGGATTAGATTGAATCTTGTACACAGGCTATACAATAAACATAATATCTAGTCTACTTGTAGTTAGATATAGCAAACTATGTATTATACCTCTATAGGTCTTTTAATCAAAATATTATTCTTCATTATTTATATCTAATTTTGTAGAGGTACTCATTGGTGTGTTAATGGTCTTAGTATTATTTATTTGAAATCACTTTAACAAATCCAAAGCATACTTAGTTTAACCAATAAAAATTTCATCATTCAATTGCTTAATTTGTAATCCTAAGGAAAATATCAATTCACTCATTAAACTCATTTCGAATTCTTGATTAATGCTTTTGGGAAATGATTCACATAAAGATTCATTAGTAGAACTGAAAATAATATCATCAACATAGATTTGAATAATAAAAAAATTATTTTTAAATATTGGTAGAACCCCAGAAGGAGCTCTATAGCATTTAATCTTTGAGAGGGTTGACCTAGAACTTGACATAACACTGAAATAAGATAATTCTTGCTTAATAAAAAGAGGAGATGGCTACATGCTTATATAGGGTTCTAAACCCTAGCCCAAGGAGGGTGTTGCCTAAGTAAAATTATCCCCTTGCTTCTCCTATAGCTAACCTGCCTTAATAGGGATAGGTGGCGACCTAGTTAGCTATATAGCTGACTCTAGTAGATAGAAACCCTAGCCGACCAGCCTAGTAAGAGTGGTGATGATCACTAAGCCTAAAGCCCCAATCTAAACCCTATCGGAGTCCTATCAAGCCCGCCCTATTTGAATCAGCCTTGTCCTCAAGGTTGTGAGTCCATAAACTCCGAGAACCAGATCTTTAGCTCCTGACAAGACTCCCATGTTGCATCTTTGGATGATAAATTATTTTATTTCATGAGTACTTCAGTTGAGGGGCGTTGATAGCATCACAATCCTCCGATCAAGTATAGCTTGTGGTTGAACTTGAATCTCACCATCATTTATAGTGCTCGACAACTAGGTCTAGGTTAACTCATGTTCTCCCAATTTGGGCTTTAGCAAGGATCGTTGGAAGACGAGATGGATCTTAGCGTCTTCTAGGAGCTTTAATTTGTTTGCCACGGCCCTAAGACGCTCCAAGATCTAATATGGTCTATAGAATTATGGAGATAGATCAATGCTATGATATCGATTGACAACTATTTGTATAGTTGTAGGTGAAGGTAGACCTAATCTCCTACTGAAAATTCTTACTCGCTTCGATAAGTGTCAACTTGTTGCTTCATGTGGGCTTAGGTGGCAATTAAGTTGTCCTTCAGTAGCTGCATACATTGTCCATGTCAATTAAGTTTTGGTCGACCTGATCTATTTTGGCCACACCAATTATATACTTAGGTTTTATAGGGGGCGGTCGGTCATACAATGTCTCATAAGAGGTACATTTAGTTGATGAATGATAGGTTGTATTATACCACCATTCGGCCCAAGGAAGCCATTTTGTCCACTCTTTTGGTCGATCACTCGTGAAGCACCATAGATAAGTCTTTAAACATCTATTCACTACTTTTGTTTGGCCATCCATCTGTGGATGATATGCTATTCTAATCTTAAGTTGGGTGCCTTATAATTGAAAGAGTTCGGTCCAAAATTTACATGTAAACACCCTATCACGGTGGCTCACAACCAACCTTAGCATCTCATACAGTTTAACAATATTTTTACAAAGATTTGAGTAATACTGGTAGCGGTATAAGGATGTCTCACAGTATAAAAATGAGCATATTTGGTTAGACGATCTACCATCATAAAGATCATGCTTTTACCTTGAGATGATGATAGCCCTTTAATAAAGTCCATGGAGATATTAGTCCATTCGAGTCCAGTATAGGTAGTGGTTATAGTTTTCCTAGACTTACCATCGTTTTACCTTTTTGCTATTGGCATACATCACATTTAGATACATAATCATGAATTGATCTTTTCATGACCTTCCAAAAGAAGTTTTGCTTCACCCTCTTGTATGTTTTCAGAAATCTAGAGTGCCCTAAAGGTGAGGAGTGCATCTCATGCAAAATAATTCTGATGTAAGGGGAAGAAGGAATAATCACAATTTGGTCTTTATAGCGTAAGTCCTTTGAATCCCAAGTGTAGTGGCCCATGGAACCAAAATTCTTCTCTAACTTTTCTATGATGTCTCGGATCTTTGGGTTGCTCTTCCATTCCTCCCTAATGTCCTTGGGTCTCAGCCATCCTTACATTGCTATAATCTTTATCAGGTCTATTGCCACTCCATCCTTTGATATAATGTGTCCTAGATACTCTACTTTACGTTGTAATTAGCTGCACATTAATTATTTAATAGAAAGGGTATGCTCCTGAAGACTCATTAGAATAATTCGTAAGTGCTGAAAATGCGTATCAAGCGTAGGACTATAAATGAGGATGTCATAAAAAAATACCAGTACAAACTTACATGGAAACCTGCGAAAAATATCGTTCATCAAGCTTTGAAAAGTGAAATGAGCATTTATAAGTCCGAAGGGCATTACTAAGAATTCATAGTGACCGTTATGTGTGCAAAATATGATTTTCAGAACATCTTCAGTGTATACCCAAATCTGATGGTATCCGGAATGGAGATCCAATTTAGTGAAGACTCGGGCTCCTTTCAGTTCATCCAAGAGCTATATTTGTCTTTGACAATGATGGTGTTCAAAGCCCGATAATCGATACACATTCGCCACGTATCACCCTTCTTGCGCACTAGCAACGCCGGTGAGGAGTAAGGGCTGTAGTTTGGTCAAATTACTCTAGTGTTAAGCATCTTCTTAACGATGTTCTCAATATCATCCTTCTACAAGTGAGGATAGTAGTACGATCTGTGTTTGTTGGAGGTTTGCCCGACAGTATTGGGATGTGGTGGTCATGCGGCCGATTAGGAGGAAGCCCATGCAGCTCCATAAAAACATCTGCGAATTAGTCCAATAAGAGGGCAAGCTTTGGATCTGAATTATGCATGTCCTTCATTGATGGTTGCTCGATATACATCAAAAATCTACCATGTGTCTTGTGCAGTACCTTCTCCATCCGTTGTGTCGAAACGGTGGAGATATGGCTCCGGCGCTTACCTCGTAAGGTGACCTGTTTCCCTTTATAATAGAACTTCATGATTAACTTGGAGAAATTTCAGGAAATGTCACCTAATATTATGAGTTATTCAATCTCAAGCACAGCTTCATAGTCATCGATGGGTAGGAGGAAAAAGTAGACTACCACTTCTTGATCTTATGGGAGCAATTTTACCCACGAACACCATTGGTCGCAATTGAGGATTCGGCTATCGACGACCTTTACATCAAACTTGTTGCAACCTTTAATTTAAAGTGCCATATGTGTAGCAACCTTGCTATTGAGAAAGTTAGTTGTGCTGCCCGTATCTATGAGAATAGTAATGGATTGTTGTTTAAAGAGTCCTCCAACTTTCATCATCTGTGGGTTGGAGTAGCTAGCCAGTGCGTGCACTACATAGTCGGCTCCATGGTTCATTATAGTGCCAAAACAAGCCCTTGGTCGATCTTCTTGAAGCTTATCTCTTGTCAATTCTTTTGGTATAGGGGCTCGGATAGTAGTAAAGGGGGCTGAAGGCTTCAGCATGGCTAGTCAAGGAGTAATATTTGTCCTTCGTACTTCGTGGTTCAGTCGTTCCTCTTGGATTCTTACAAAGGAAATTGCTACCATAAGAGTGTACGGTTGTCACGCCTTCACTTCTCCTTGAATCTCCAACTTTAGGCCCATAATAAAAGTCCCTAAAAGTTATTTTTTAGACTAATTCATAGTTTGGTTAGATAAATGTTCAAACCTTATTTGGTATTCTAATATTGTAGAGGTTTGCCAAACTTCGCCAATTGTCCTTCCTTGAATCATTGCCAAGAGAGACCTCAATGGGTGTGCTCAAACTAATTGAACCACTGAATAGCATCTCCTTCGAGGTGGATGACAACAATCTCAACTCTTGTAGTATCGGGGGTTCGGTAGAACCGAAAATAGCGCTTCGCACGTAAGATCTATCCGATCTGGTCTCCTTATTCCTATATAGGGAAGTCTATCCTCATGCGTGAATTGTTTGGATCAGGGATAGTGCAACCTCACTCTTTAGAATCATCTCTCTGATCTCAAGTTTCTCTTTGCTATAATTTTCTCGGGCTCGGTGGTCAGCCCATGCTGAATTTAACGAAAAGGAAACAGATCTTTTCCTCCATGTAGGTTTCAAAGGCTTCGAACTTGGCGTTAATGGCCTCCTCTGATGCCATTGTGTAGGCATCTAGATCTGTAATATTGAGATCTTTTTTTGTTATCAAGTTAGGGGCATGAGAACTTTCTGTTGTATGGATGGATCGGTGTAGATGGAGGTTGCAGTTAGGGCTAATTTGGGAGGCTGATTGGGATCAGTTTTGTGTGTGATTCGGTAGGGTTCTTGGGTGCGCATGATAGGGTTTGAAGATGAGAGAAAGAGAGTCCAAAAAACCAATTGGGATAAGTTTTGGTTTTCATTTCAAATCTGATGGAATTTGGTAAAGAAAGGGCTGTGTACATGTTGTTCTGCTGAGCAGAATTTAGGTCGAAGAAACAAAAAATTCTTGACATAAGTTTTGGAGGAAAACCTAAGGAAAAATATACAGAAATTTATCAACAAAACCTCAATTCAAATGTGGCTAATATCAGCAAATATGTTCGATAAAATTTTAGTAGCATACGATAGGAAAATAGATGAAGAGATGGAAGATAGATTCTTCATCATAAAATTCTAATAGTACGTGATGAGGAATTGTAGCATAATAAAATCAATTTTAGAGAGAATTGTTTCCAGCGATTAATCTTAGATGAGGGCTAAGATGATCTACAAAATCATATAAAAGTTTCAGCCAAAATAGAGAAGCAATAAATCAGTTTCATGAGGCAAATAGGTGATTGAAATTTTCTATAGTGTTTCACCTTTGCAATGATGATAACATTTGCAATGGTAGAAATTTACATTAGAGAAAATATGGGAAAAACTCTTCAACGTGTAAGGCAAAGAATTTTGCAGTAGTGAATAAGCATGGGTGGTAGGAATTACCATAACTCTAGCTCAAACATAGGGGGTAGTAGCAGATTGATTTGATCTGCGACTTTGGTGAAAGGTAGAGGCGTGTATTGTAGTAATTGTGGGAATTGCTTAGAAGGGTGGGGGCAGTAGAGATGGCAGCAGGGGCAGCAGGAACACTACTCTGATACCAGATGATAGAACTCCAGAAGGAGTTCTATAGAATTTGATCTTTAAGAGGGATCAACCATTAGAACTCTATAGGGGTTCCTCCCTCCTAGAACTCGGCACAAGGTTGAAATAAGATGATTCTTACTTGATAGAAAGAGGAGGCAACTACATGATTATATAGGGTTCTAAACCCTAGCCTAAGGGGGGTGCTACTTAACTACTCCCTTGCCCCTCCTATAGCCGACCTGCCTTAATAGGGATAGGTGGTGGCCTAGTTGGCTATATAGCCGACTCTAGAGGATGAAAACCCTGGCCGACCAGCCTAGTAAAGGGGGACGATGGCTACTAAGCCCTAAGACCCTAATCTTAACCCTAGCCACACTTCTTTATAGGATAGAAATGACTAGGTGAGGTTTTATTACAATCTCACAAGGTTCTTATTGATTACTTCTAGGGTGATTAGGACTCAACCCTAGTAGAGTCCTATCAAATATTTAATAAATAATATGGTATCAACCTGGCCTTCAAAGAAATTATTTTAGATAAGGAAGGAACTAAGCCACTAATACTAAGCCCTAGGAGGTTGCTTCAATCTAGAGGGCCTTAAATAACTTAAAAACATGATTCAGAAAAAGAACATTCTCAAATCTGGGTGGTTGTTCAACATAAACTTCTTTTAAAATAAAACTATCAAGAAAAGCACTTTTAACATCCATTTGAAATAATTTAAAATTTTTTAAAAAAGAATAGACAATGAGCATCCTTATAGCTATTCAAGTTTTGCCACAAGAGTAAAGATTTTTTCATAATCAATACCTTCTTCTTGGTTAAAACCTTGGTTACTAATCTAGTATTATTTCAAATCATGATACCAGATTCATCTTGCTTATTCCTAAAGACCCATTTAGTGCTAATTATACGATGGTCACTAGGTCTAGGATCAAGCATCCATATCTTATTTCTCTCAAATTGATTTAACTCCTCATGCGACTCCTCATGCATTGCTAAAACTCATGAATCATCTTTTAGAGCATCGTTAATGCATTTTGGTTCTATTTGAGATAAAAAGGCGATATTAGCACAAAAATTTTTAACTGATGAATGAGTTTGAACACTTTTTGACGTATCTCCAATGATTAGCTCCTTAAGATGAGCATCTACATACTTTTCTTCCTTGAGTAAGGATTCTCTGGAAGTAAATACATCTAAGTTGCTTGGGAGAGGAGAATTTTCATTCAAATTTAAAGTACCAAAATCAAAATCATCATCAAAATCATTTTTCTTTAATTTGAAAAACTCATTAAAATAACATGGATGGATTTTTTTAATAATTAAAGTTCTTTTATTAAAGACATAATAAGCTTTTGAAATAGAGGAATATCGAAGAAATATGCCTTCATCGGATTTTACATCAAATTTTCCTAAGACATTTTTTTATTTAAAATAAAATATTTAAAATAAAAAACTTTGAAATATAAAATAATGGGTATTTTGTTGTTCCAAAACTCATAGGGAGTTTTAGAAAGTAGTGGTCTTATGAGAACCCTAATCATGACATAGCATGATGTGTTAATGGCTTCGATCCAAATGTACTTATATTTTTTCTCTTATGAACTTATATTTTTTTCTCTCAACAACTTCATTTTGTTGTGGATTTCTTAGAGTCAGAAATTTATGGTCATACCCATTTAACTCACAAAATTTTTAAAAATCATGATTTTTAAATTTACTACCATGATCACTACGAATAGACGAGATCATAAAATTATTTTTATTTTGAACTAATTATAAAATTTTTAAAAATATTTAAAGCAATAACTTTTATGTGCTGAAAAGTATGTCCAAGTAAATCGACTATAGTCATTAACGATTACAAAGGCATATTTACTATATCATAGACTTGTGGTATCAATTGGTCCAAATAAATCCATATGGATTAATTGTAGTGGTCTAGAGGTGCTTATTTGATTTTTATATTTAAACCTACCGTTTGTTTGTTTACCTAGTTAGCTTGCACCATAAACTTTATCTTTGACAAACTTAATTCTAAGCATACCTCTTACAAGTTATTTAATTATAATTTATAAAATTAATTTTATGCTTGCATAACCTAATCTTCTATGCCAAAGCCATACATTATCATTTAAAGCTGAAAAATAAGTTTCATCACAAAAGTCATCAAGATCAATAATGTACACATTTTTAGTTCTTAAGATAATCATTGATCTATTTTTGTGAGGTATCTCTATAATGCAAGCATTAGATTTAAATTTTATGCCATAACTTTTATCACATAATTGACTAGGTTGTGTTTTAAACTATCTTCTAATAAGACATCTTCAATCAAAAGGTTTGACCTATTACCTATATTTCCTTTGCCAATAATTTTTCCTTTGTTGTTATCTTTAAAGGTGACATACCATCCGTCTTGACTAGTGAGCTTTAAAAATTATGTTGGATTTGGTCATATATCTTAAACATCCACTATCAAGATATTATTTTATGCTCCTAGCTCTTGTTTGGAGACATACATATAAAAAACAAAGGGTTTACTTTAGGCACCCATATAGCTCTGGGTCCTTCATGGTTAGATCTACCTCTCTTGATATTTGGCATTAAGTTATTAATTATTCTTTTATGAATCTAAATTAATTTATAATAGTTTTATTTTTTGAATGAACACATAATGACCAAATCTTCCACAAAAGTTACATTTATCTTTAGGGGGAATATGTAGTGTGAAACTTTTTAAAAATTTTGTTGGCTTTGGTTGAGTATTACTACCTATAAAACAGATTCCTTTCTTTTTACAAACACAACCTTAGTTGGCAAGAATCATATTTAATGATTTATTTTTAATTTTAAACTTTTCTAAGGTTTTTTGTAATAATATATTTTCTTTTTTTAGTGCATCTAACTCTTCACATTTAGAACAAGGAGTACATGATGTTGATGTTTCATGAAAAGTTTCAAATTTACTAGTATACAATGTATGCTCTTTTTTTAGAGATATATATTTCTTACTAACCTTTTTAAGTATTTGTTATAGGTGCCCTGAAAGCTAATCATGTGAGTGATGACATGTGTGAAATGCTGTATATTCTTCTTCCATTATTATTATTGATATATTCTCACATTATATTGTTTGTTGTATATATATTATAATATCCTTAGTTCTATGCAATGTGAACCAGATCGTGATAAGATCACGATAATGAGACTAATTCATCTTTAAACATAGACCCTTATTAATCCCGATCATAGATTACTCGAGAGAGCCACCGAGATAACTTGATAGACTAATGTATTATATATTTGTCTAGATGATGGAGGCAGTTGGTATCATAGTCACTTGTGTGGGAATACAAAGAGTACAGTACAAGTGCTTATTGAAGAATGAGTTCACTGATTGATCAACTTATGAAACCTAATGTCAGACAGCGATTCCGTAGTCCTAATTGTGTATTTGGTTCTTAGACTTGAGACACCAATAATGTCTTGTTTAAGCACTCTTTTCTTTGATGCCAGACTTACAGGTCTGGAAAGTTTCAGATCTAGTACAACTAGTTACTGAGAATTGTATTTACTCTTATGAAGGCAATTGAGTGTCAATAGATGATCATCCATTCTCAGTATTGTGAGAGGAATATCCCGTGTATTATCGCTCCGATAAATTAATAGGACCTTAGCAGAGTCGAGTCCTAGTCTAGTGAGTCAAGTCCATTGATTGGGCCCTGTTGCTCGACCTAGACCAGACATGGAGTTGGTTAGGAGTTGATTTGAATAAACGGGCCCAAATCCTAGTTGGAGTTGGATTTGACTGAAGTAGGAGTCCTAGTAGAAGTAGGAGTTCTATTCCCAGTCAAACTCTTAGTTGGAGTTCAAGGTTAGGAGGTCTTTTCATGGAACCCTACAAATAAGCATGTAATTCTTCTTTTTGTATAAAATAAAAGATTAATTCTTATTTTCAGCCTTGTGGCCAAAACCTAAGAGGGTTGATCCCCTACAGAGATTGATTACCCTTGATAGAAACTTTTGGGTTCCTATAATCTAATATCAAAGCAGTAGTATTCTTGGCATCTCGTTGTTCATCTACTCTATCGCCGCTCTACCATCCTATAGTTGTTGCCACCTGCAACTCTAGTTTGCAATCGTTGACTTCCATCTCTTACTGTCGCCACCTTCATCTCCTGTTGCTGCCACCACCAACAATATTATCATAGCCATCTAACCCTAGATTGCTACCGCTGCTGCCACCTTCAACCCTTGCTTCCGCCATTTGCAACTCTAATCTGTAGTTGTCAACTTTCATCCCTTGCTAATGCCACCATCATCAATATTTTTTGTGGCCATCTAACCCTAGATTACTGCTATTGTCACCACCTTCACCCCTTGCAGCAATTTGTCATAGCCATCTAACCTTAGATTGCTGCTGCTACCTCCTCCTCCCTCCCTGTTGTTGCTACCAATAGCATTTAGCACAAATCTCATTCCCTTGACTTGACAACAGAAGGAGTTGAACATCATAGATGTTTAATCTTATGCGATGGCCTCAGTTGATGCTCTTAACGTAAGGTTTGAAGCCTTCGAGGCTTGCATGGAGGATAGATTGTGAGCACTCTTCCATGAATTCAGAATAGGCCGATCGGAGAGCCCAAATAGATCTTAGCATAGAGAAAGTTCAAATCGTAAGGAGAACAATTTGAGAAGGGTGATCAAGCACAGGACTCTGGATACCTGTGCATGAGGGTGGAGTTCCCTAGATGGAAAGATGGAGATCCAACCAGATAGATCTCGCATGCTGAAAGGTTCTTTCATTTCCACAAGACTCCAGAAGGATCTACGGTGGATATTGCCATCATATACCTCGAAGGATATGCTATTCATTAGTATAACTGGTTCGAGCACACACGTGGCATACCCACGTGGAGGTAATTCAAAAGTGGACTGTTGATCCGTTTTGGACAATCGGAGTATGAGAATGCGAACGACCAACTTGCATAGATTCATCGAACCTCTACCATATAAGAATACCAAACCAGGTTTGAACATCGCTTGAATTAAACTCGTGATTGGTTTAAAAAGTAATTATTAGGGATATTCATTAGAGGACTTAAACCAGAGATCCGATGTGAAGTTAATGCCCATCAAATGTATACCTTGATGGCTGCCATCTCCTTCGCTCGTATCCAAGAAAAAAACCTTAACATCAACATCCAAAGGACCAAGATCATGCATAGACTAGCAACCATCAAACCACCAGCCTTCCTTGCTACCAACCGAACTCCTATGATGAAGAAGCTTACCTAATAAGTACTTCAACAGAGATCGGCTAAAGGGCTATATTGGTATTGTGATAAACCATGGGGAGAGATCATAACTACAAAAGAGGGAGACTTTTGATGATTGAACCAATTGAAGATTTATAACCCAAGGACATAGATCCCGAACCCAAGGAGGAAGATGCAGAGGAAGAAGTCAAGCCGGTCATCATCATGATCCATGGCTTAACCGGCTATACCAACCCTCAAACGATGAAGATCGAAGGATTCCTTAAGCACTAGCTGGTTGCAATCATAAACACGGGAAGCACCAACAATTTTATGGACAACAAGGTTGTTGCTCGATTAACCTATCAAATCAAAGATTATGACAAGTTCGACGTGAAGGTAGCAGATGGCCAAACCGTATCTTGCGGCCAAAGGTGCCCATGGGTGAAACTGATCATGCAGGGCCAAGAGATAACCATGAACTTTTTCTTGTTGCCGTTGGAAGACTACAAAATGGTACTCGGCATTGAGTGGCTAGTGACTATAGGTGATGTTTCTTGAAACTTCTTTGAAATCCTTATGAAGTTTTTCATTGATGGGAAACAAGTGATCCTAAAAGGTAAACGCAGGGGCAAGGTTTCCACTATTGAGTTATGTAATACCCCTCTTGAAAATCATACAAGAACCTATTTTAAGATCCTTAATAATGATTTAATTATAAATATAAAAATTTATTTATAAAATTTAAAGATCTATTTGTTTATAAGATTTAAGGAAGTAAATTATGAGGACCTAATCATGAATATAATTATTTAAGGGACTAAACTATAAAAGTTAAAAAAAAGAAAAAAAAAGAAAAATCACATCTCCCTCCCACGTATCTATGTTTACTATACGTGGAGGAGACTGAGTTTTGGGAAGAGAAGAGGAGAAGGAAAGGAGAGGGGAAGAAATAAAGAAAAAAAGGGAAAAGAAGAGTAAGAGAAAGAAGAGAAAAGGAAGAAGGGGCTGTGGTTGAGGCAGTTGCGGCTGCAAGAGCAGGGAAGGAGAGGAAAAAAAGAAAAAATCAAAGAGGGAAAAAGAAGAGGTTGTTGAGAATTGATCCATGGTAGTTACACAGTTTGTTAACATGATAAGGAGTAGTGGCCTATGTTTAGGAGTTGTGGAGGTAGTTTGTGAGATAATGAGGTAGTTATTAATGATGGGTGAGATAATGAGGTAGTTATTAATGATGGGTGAGATAATGAGGTAGTTATTAATGATGGGAGAGATAATGAGGTAGTTATTAATGATGAGATGAAGGAAGTGATTATTATGTCCTATAAATAGGACCTTAGTGAATGAAGTAGGAGTGCAGAAAATAGAGTGTGTGCATTTGGAGATAATCTTGTAAGTGTTCTTGTTCTTTTACCTCCTGTTTAATACTACGTCGTTTTCTTGATTGAAAGCGTTTTCCGTTGTTTTGGATCGTAGTATTCTGTTTTATCATTTCCTTGCTCCTCCTTCCCCAACATTTGTGGTATCAGAGCCTTGTTTCAATCTGAACTGGGCATTATGGCTTTTAATGGCAATTCTATGTCTCAACCCCTTATTCCCATCTTCTCGGGCAAATCCTATGAATTTTCGAGTATCAAGATGAAGACTCTATTCAAGTCTCAGGATCTTTGGGACTTGATAGAGACTGGATATGCAGATCCAGATAAAGAAACCAAGCTGAGGGAGAATAGAAAGAAGGACTCAAAGGCATTGTTCTTCATTCAGCAAGCTGTGCATGAGACAATATTCTCAAGAATTGCAGCAGTGACAACCTCAAGACAAGCTTGGTTGATACTTCAAAATGAATTTCAAGGCTCATCAAGGGTGATTACGGTAAAACTTCAAACCCTTCGCCGTGAGTTTGAAATTTTGTTTATGAAAAGCAATGAATCAGTGCAAGATTTTCTTTTTTGAGTGACTGAAATTGTTAGTCAAATGAAATCTTATGGTGAACATCTTCATGATCAAATAATTATTGCAAAAGTTTTGAGAAGTTTGACTCCAAAATTTGATCCTGTTGTTGTGGCAATTGAAGAGTCAAAGAACTTATCTACTTATTCATTTGATAAACTAATGGGTTCCTTGCAAGCACATGAAGCAAGGTTGAACATGTCACTGAAAAAAAGTGAGGAAAAAGTATTTCAGGTTAAGGGGGAGTCTTCTACTTCAAAAGAAGACAAAAAATCAACTGGAAGAGGACATGGCAGAGGAGGATTTCATGGTAGAGGAAATAGAAGAGGAAGAGGAAGAGGACACTTTGATGGGCATGATGAAAGGCAATCAAACTATGCTCAGAAAAACTACAAGAGTGGAATTTAATATCACTATTGTAAGAAGTTTGGTCATATGAAGGCAGATTGCTGGAAAAGAGAAAAGCAAGTAAGCTATGTGGAAGAAAATGAAGACAATAATAAGTTGTTATGACTCATTCATAAGTTAATAATATCTCGGATAATATTTGGTTTTTGGATAGTGGATGTTCTAATCATATGTCAGGCATAAGATCAATATTTAGAGATATTGATGAAACTCACAAGTTGAAAGTTAAATTTGGAGATAGCAAGCAAATCCAAGTAGAAGAAAAAGGAATAATTGAGGTGAAGACAAATCAAGGGAAGGTAAAATACCTTGATAATGTTTTCTATGTTCCTAGCTTATCACATAACTTGTTGAGCGTTGGACAATTGATAGATATTGGATATTCAGTTATATTTGATGATGGTTCATGTACTATTAAAGATAAAAAATCTGGCTTGATTATGGCAAATATTTGCATAACGCAAAATAAGATGTTTTCAATTGATGTTTCAAATATTGAGAAACATGCCCTTGTTGCAAATCAAAAGAATGAGACAAATTTATGGCATTTGAGATATGGACACCTTAATATTAAAGGTTTAAGGTTGTTAAATAGAAAAGAAATGGTTTATGGATTGCCTAAAATTAATACACATGATGTATGTGAAGGATGTATTTATGGCAAACAAAGTAAGAAACCATTTCCTGTTGGAAAAGCATGGAGAGCATCTAATTGTCTTGAATTAATACATGCTGACTTATGTGGACCTATGAATACAAAATCTTTTGGGGGAAGTCGATATTTTCTATTATTTACTGATGATTATAGCAGCATGAGTTGGGTATATTTTTTGGAATTGAAATCTGAAACATTTGATAACTTTCGAAAATTCAAGGCACTTGTAGAAAGGCAAAGTGGTAGACGCATAAAGACATTTCGGACAGATAGAGGTGGTGAATTTATCTCTAATGAGTTTAATTCTTTTTGTGAAGAAAATGGTATTCGTAGGGAATTAACAATATCATATACACCAGAGCAAAATGGTGTAGCTGAACGTAAAAATCGAACTGTTGTCGAAATGGCAAGAAGCTTGCTTAAAGGAAAGCATCTTAGAATCGGTTTTAAGCGAGCGGTTAGCTTTATTTGTTGAATATTTCACCGACAAAGGCTGTTATGAATCGAACTCCTTTTGAAGCTTGGTATGGTATAAAGCCAACTGTAAGCCATCTAAGAATTTTTGGTTGTATTGCTTATGCTTTAGTAAATTCACAAAATCATCATAAGCTTGATGAAAAATCAGAAAAATACATCTTAATTGGATATTCTGCACAATCCAAAGCATATCGATTATATAATCCTGTAAGTGGTAAAGTTATTATTAACAGAAATATTGTATTTGATGAAAGGGCAAGTTGGAATTGGGAGATCAATGAAGGTGAAACACAAATTCGTGTTCCGACAGAACTAGTTACTCCATCGAATCAAGTGACAGATCCTGCTCCAACAAGTTCAACGTCAACCTCACCCAATAGTAGCTCAAATTCAGCAAATGATTCCTCAGATGAAACCCCTCCAGGAAGGTTTAGATCACTAACAGAGATTTATGATTCAACATTTACTTTATTTATTTCAGATCTTATAAGTTTTGAAGAAGCAGTTGAGGAATGCCGAAAAGCAATGAAGGAGAAAATCAAGTCAATTAAGAAGAATGAAACCTGAAAGCTAATGAATCAACCGAAACAAAAAGAAAGCTTTTGGATCGAAATGGGTATTCAAAACAAAGTATAATGCAGATGAAAATATCCAAAAGCATAAGACTCGGTTTGTAGTAAGTGGAGCCATAACATGAAGTATTTATGGCACGGATGAACAAGTTGCAGATATTCTCACCAAGTTATTTCCAGTTCAGAAGCATGTTTATTTTATTTCTCAAATTGGTGTATGTAACTATGAATCAAGGGGGATTGTTGAGAATTGATTCATGGTAGTTACATAGTTTGTTAACATGATAAGGAGTAGTGGCCCATGTTTAGGAGTTGTGGAGGTAGTTTGTAAGATAATGAGGTAGTTATTAATGATGGGTGAGATAATGAGGTAGTTATTAATGATGGGAGAGATAATGAGGTAGTTATTAATGATGGGATGAAGGAAGTGATTATTATGTCCTATAAATAAGACCTTAGTGAATGAAGTAGGAGTGCAGAAAATAGAGTGTGTGCATTTGGAGATAATCTTGTAAGTGTTCTTGTTCTTTTACCTCCTGTTTAATACTACGTCGTTTTCTTGATTGAAAGCGTTTTCCGTTGTTTTGGATCGTAGTATTCTGTTTTATAATTTCCTTGCTCCTCCTTCCCCAACAGAGGCTGCGGTAGGAAAGAAGAAGAAGAAGAGGAGAAGAAGAGGAGGAAAGGAAGAAGAGAAGGGGCTGCAGTGGTGGTAGCTGCGATTGGGCAAGAAAAAGAAGAAGAGGATGAAGAGAAGAAGAAGAGAAGGGGCTGCTGCTAAAGCTGTGGCTGTGATAAAAAGAAAGGAGATGAACAGGGGAGAAAGAAGGGATGGCAGCTGGAAGAGAAGAAGAAGAAAAAAGAAGAAGGAAACGAGAGGGTAGAAGAAGAAGACGATGCAGTTAGTGTTGCTGCATCTCTGTTTTCTACAGAGGAAATAGAGGTGCAGTGAGTTAGGGAAGAGAAGGGAGGAAGAGAAGAAGAATAAGAGAAAGAAAAGAAAGGGGGAAAGAAAAGAAAGTGGTGACTACGATTGTGGCTGCAGCTGCGGCAGGGAAAGAAGAAGTGAAAGATAGAGGAAGAGAAAGGAAAGAAGGAAGGAAGAAAGTGGGCAGCACTTCCCTACACGGGGAAATAGAGATGGTGTTGTGCGATGGGAAAGAGAAGGGAAGAAGAGGAGAAGATAAAGAAGAGAAATGGGGAAATAAGAAGAGGAAAGGAGAAGAAGAGAAAGGGAAGAAGGGGTTACAGCTGTGGCAGCTGCAGCTGCGAAAGAAGAAGTGGAAAAGAAGAAAGAAGAAATAAGAAAGAAGAAAGAAGAAGAAGAAGAAAGAAAAAGAAAATGAAAGAAGAAAGTAACATAAAGAGGGTTGTGATTGTAGCAGTGGGAGAAAGAAAAGAAGATAAGGATGAGGGGTTTAGCAAATGATTGTGCCCCTCATACATTCTACACGAGCTACTAATGTGAAGGAAAAAAAAAGGAAGATAAAAAAATAGAGAGAAGAGAATGAAAGAAAGTAAAGAAACAAATGAAAAAAAAGAATTTGGGCTTAAGGACTTTGGATCAAAATCATTTAAAGGCAAGTTTCTAACCCTTTTTATTGTCATCTCAATCTTTGTTTTCACCTTATTATGATAAATTATACATTTATAATATTACAAGTATTTCGATCCTTTCTTATTGTCGCCAACTTTTTGTTTGTATCTTGATATGATCAATTGAACTGTTATAACCTTGCAAGTTTCCAACCCTTTTTTATTATCATCTCAGTCTTTATTTTCATCTTGTTATGATAAATTATACATCTATAATATTGCAACTATTCTGATCATTTCTTATTGTCATCTAGTCTTTGCTTGTATCTTGATATGATCAATCAAATTATTATAACCTTGCAAGTTTTCAATCATTTTTATTGTCATCTCAATCTTTGAATTCATCTTAATATGATCAATTGAATTGTTACAACCTTGCAATTGATACCTTTCCTGCCTAGATGTAAAGAATTGAGTGTAGATTTGAGATGTTGACTTTTGTTCACTAACTTGTTTATAACTCCATGTTGGAAAACTCTAATTTATGTAAAATATATTCTATGAAAAACTAGACTCGCATATCCTTCTGTCCATACCTATCTTGAGTAATTTGGAGCATAATTGATTGTCTAAATATTTCATGCTATATACCTCTTAGATTCTATTGGAATCATGTGTTTATTGATCTTTGCCTATTCTTGTTTATCTTTTGGAAATAGATTCTTCTTCAATTGAGCTTTGAACTCAATTTGTATTCCTTGCCTATCCGAACGCTCTATATAAAAGTTTGTGTTTACATCTTATTGTTTCATATTGGCATATGTATTTTTTATTATTCCGCATGTGCTTCTAATATATGCCACTTTTATTGCTTATATCCTTTTGTACTCTGGTGATTGTGGGATATTATGGACCTTTGCTAGAAATGGTAAAATGTATGGAACCTGTGATGCTCTATTATGTTTGGTGGTTAGATGGACCATATTATGTTTGTGATCCCACTTCACCAATTATGTTTTTGATATATTATCAGATCATATTTTGTTTATGATCCAATTAAAGACCTTTTTTTAATTGAGCCTTACATTATTGCTTTGAATTCTTATGCACTCTTATCCTTTATTCTTTGCCTATCTGAATACAAATTCTGAATGTTTATGTTGATATCGTATTGCTTCATATTGGTATATGTATATTTCATTGTTCTGCATGTGCTTCCGATATATGTCACTTTTATTGCTCATGTCCTTTGTACTCTGGTGTTTGTAGGATATTATAGACCTTTGCCAGAAATGGTAAAGGGTATGTTATGCTTGGAGCCTGTGATGCTCTATTATGTTTGGTGGTCAGATAGACTATATTATGTTTGTGATCCCACTTCACCATATATATTTTTGATATATTATCATATCATATTTTGTCTATCATCCAATTAAAACTCTTTCTTCAATTAAGCCGTACATTATTGCTTTGAATTCTTATGTACTCTTATCCTTTATTCTTTGTCTATCTGAATGCAAATTGTAAATGTTTATGTTGGCATCGTATTGCTTCATATTGGTACATGTATATTTCATTATTCCTCATGTGCTTTCGATATATGCCACTTTTATTGCTCACGTCATTTTGTACTCCGGTGTTTGTGGGATAATGTGAACTTTTGCCAGAAATGGTAAAGGAAGTTATGCTTAGAGCATATGTGCTCTGTCGACCCCCTATGACTTCACTCAGACATACGTGGATGGAGCTCCCAAATGTTGGAAACTTATGTTTGGTGGTCATTCAGCGATGGATGTTCTACATTATATTTATGGTCCCACTTCACCCTCTATATTTTTGATATGATATCTAAAGCATTACTTTTGAGTTATTTGTGCACTTTGGATAAGAATGAAATGAATGTTATGTTTGATATTATATTAATCTTCTGTTCCTCAATTGTTCACTTAATATGCTTTGAGATTATCCATTCACCTTTGGCATGTATCGCAATATATTTACGTATTTGACATGCTTTGAAATATTTTCTTATGTCATTGTTATGTTTCGAACTATTTCAATTGCTATTAATATGTTCCAAAATATTTTATATTCTATTGATATATTCTGAAATATTTTAATTGCCATTGTTATATTCCAAAATGTCCTATATGGCTTGATGTGCTCCGAAATACCTCTTATGTCACTAATATGCTCCAATTACTTTGTATTTCTTTTGTTATGAGCCAAATATGTTTTGAATGAATGACATTTGAGATTTTGTATATATTAAGTTGATATCCATGAACTCTTGTATATCTGCTTTGTATCTTGACCAGCTTATTTGAATGTCATCTGCTCTCGTCTTCGAATTTGTTAAACACTTACTGAGCTTTCTAGCTCACTCCTTTGTTATCAAATCTTTCAGGTCAGTTTGACACTCATTAAACTGTTAAGATTATGCTGAGAAAGTGGAGAGCTATACAGATTGAGGGCAAGTATTATTGAATGATATATCATAGTTTTTGTATAAGTATATTTTGTATGTAATGAAATGTTGTCGATGAATTTGATTGATGTATGATGTAAAAGTTTTAAACGTCCTCTTACATTTGGAGTTATTTTGGAATGCTTATTTTTATCTACGATGAAGTGAATTTGTGGTAAAGTGTTGGTTTGGTGATTGTATAGGTTCCTTCATTGATGAATTATAAGTATGGTTAATATCTGTTAAGTTGGCCTTGGGTTTCATAAATGTTTGAGTGATGCGATATATGATTATAAACTGCACAGGTTTTATATATGTCAATTTTAAAAGTTTGAATGTTTCTCGATATCTTCAAATATTTAATTGGATCCTGGATGGATTTTGTGATGATCACAAAAGTATAGATTTATGACACGGTCACAACTCTCGAATGTGATATAATTCGGGAGGCATGACAAGTTAAAGGATGGATAGGGAGTTGCACAAGACGCATACCAGTTTTCTAATCCAATTACAAGGGTTGCGACTTGTTGAACCGATGATCCAAGAAGACCCTACTCTCTCCTCCTTGCTTGCCGAATTTGCGGACGTATTTGTGTTAGGATCAATTAGCACTTGGGGGGGGAGTGAATTATTGCAAAAGTGGAAGTGCTCGATTGAAAAATCTTATTTTCAAGAAGTAAAGAAATAAAATCGAAAGCATCTTTTGTATTTTGTTTGAAAACGATTAAGAACCCGATTTAAGAAAAAAGTCATGAGAATGATGATTGTATCTTTCTATGAACTAATTAAGAGCAATAGAAGGTAGTAAACAAGACAAGGAAAGAACACTCATAATTTATAGTGGTTCGGCCCCAATCTTGGCATACGTCCACTTTCGAGTCCTCTTCGTCGAGGCCCATCGGTGTCTACTACTGATCTTCTTTAGATAAAGACCAAACCCTTATAAACTTTCAACTTATGAGGGAAACTCTTTACAAGAATACAACACTTAGCTCACTCCCTTCTCTCTTTTCTTTTTCTTATATACTTTTAGCATACACTTGTTTTTACAGATTTTTACCTAATGACTTGTGTGAATACTTATGTTAAATGTAAGAAAATTTGGGATATTTATACATCCCACTTGTCTTTAGAACAATAGAGCAAAAATTCAAACACACTCGAAAAAATCAGGTATGGGCAGTACAATTACCGGTCTGGAAGGTCCAACAGCTGCTTATTGCCCGAAATCCTGGGCGGCTGTAGTACAACTGCCACCTGTTACCCAAAATCCTAGTTGGCTATAATACAACCGCAACCTATTGCCCAGATTCCTAGGCGATGGCGGTACAACTGTCGCTCACCAGCGGTACAACCGCCAGGATTTTCGGAAAATGATTCCCTTCACGTTTCCAATCTCGACTTGTACCTCCCATTGACCAATTCTTAGGTCAATTAATTAAGCTCGACCTATGCTGAGTCTAATCCCCTTTTGGACCTGATTCCCTTACATTGAGTTAATTGAGATTCCTTCCAAATCAAACTCAATTAGAACTCAATCCCTAACTATGACTCACTGATTACAACCATAAGGACCATCAAGCTAAACAATGACCTAACTCCCGCCAATCTAACAACCATTAGCATTCTTGCGGTGAGTCTTATAGTCTTCCTCTAGTGATCTCTTGGCGTGTTCCCAGTGAACTTTCTGATTCCTTCATCAAACTCCTAGCAAACTACCGGTGAGCTTCCACTACATCGTTCAAACCTTGGCCTAATCATGTAGTTGTAACTCCTTTTCTCCATCATAGTTAAATCTGCATTACTTTCTCTAACACACATGTTAGAATAAACACTTATAAATTAATTTCATCATCAAAATCTGAGATTCAATAATCTCCCCCTTTTTTTATGATGATAATCAATTGATAACAGGAGTTAACCTTACTCCCCCTCAATCCATGCCATTATAAGGAAAACTTAAATTCAAGAGATCTACACACTCTTGAATTCAAGTATCATGAATTGTCAAGCAATTAATATTTCAAGGATACAACAAAACACAAATACATCAACTTTAATAAAAAAATTTACTTTAAATTATCAAGTCATCAACTCAAGGATTTTCATGAATTTCAAAAATTATGCATCATTCATACATTTAAAAATCTTCCCTCAAGTCATTAATCATTTCTTCCTTTTGTTTATCAACAAACAAAGAGAAATGCTCATGTACATGTGTCATCAATATTCATTTCTTCCCTTTTGTCATAAAAAAAGGTGAAATGTAGACTTAATAATTTCAAGCCACATATGTTATTGCTCCCCCTTAGTAAAATAGGATATGAGCCATATAAGATTTTCTCTTCTTTATGAGCAAAGAAGAAAAAAAAACAAGGGAGGAGTGAGATAATATTACATCATTCTTATAGAAGTAAATTTTGAAAAGAATGTTTCGAAGATGAGCTAAAATCATCTTATGTAAATTTCAAGCAAACGTAACAAATAAATTCAAAAAATAGCAGATCATTATCTTCATGTAAATTTTCCTTCTTTTTTGTAAACAAGAAGGTAGAAATAATAAGGGAAGTGAAAAATATCATCACAAAAATAGATCTTCTTCTTAGTAAATTTTGAAATCCAAAGTTAGTAAAATTTCAAGCAAGTGTATAAATCAAACATTCATGCAAAATAGTAAATCATGTATTCTCATAGTTTAGCATTCTTAGCTCTCTCCTAATAAAATCAAATTACTCTGTATTTAATGGTTTTGTAAAAATATCTACTAATTGAGGCTTAGTGTCAATAAATTCCAAGAAAATGTCTTAATTATTTTCATGATCCCTAATGAAGTGATGTCTAATTTCAATATGTTAAGATCTTGAGTGATGAATGAGATTTTTAGTTAAATATATGACACTTGTATTGTCACATTTTATAGGATATTTTTTAGATAAATTATATAATCTTCTAATGTGTTTTTCATTCAAATAACTTAAGCACAACAAGCACTAGCTACAATATATTCAGCTTCAACAATAGATAAAGCAACTTAATTTTATTTCTTGAAAGACCAAGAAATAAGTGCATGCTCTAAAAATTAACATGTCCCTGGTAGTACTTTTTCTATCTATTCTACAACCACCAAAATCGACAATAGCATAAGCAAGTAAATCAATATTTTTGAATTTTGGATACCATAATCCTAAGTTAGAAGTTCCTTTTAAATATCTAAATATTATTTTAACTACTTTAAGGTGAGAAAGCTTAGGATTGGATTGAAATCTTGCACACAATCCAATACTAAACATGATATCTGATTTAATAGTAGTTAAGTATAACAAACTACATATCATTCCTTTATAAGTTTTTTGATCAAAATTTTCTCCTTCGTTGTCTAAGTCTAACTTTATAGATGTGCTCATAGGAGTGTTTATGACCATAGCATTTTTCATACTAAAACATTTTAGTAAGTCCAAGGTGTATTTAGTTTGACTAATAAAGATACCATCATCTAGTTATTTTATTTATAATCTTAAGAAAAATGTTAACTCACCTATTAAACTTATTTCAAATTTTTGGCTTATACACTTGGCAAAAGATTCACACAAGGATTCATTTGTAGAACTAAAAATAATATCATCAAATAAATTTGAATAATAAGAAAATTATTTTTAAAATATCTAAAAAATAATATGGCGTCAAGCTTGCCTTTCAAAATTTTATTTGAAATAAGAAAAGAACTAAGTCTTTCATACTAAGCCCTTATTTTAATCTATAAAGAGCTTTAGAAAGTTAATAATTTGAAAGTTAAAAAATATGATTAGGAAGAAGATTATTTTCAAAACTAGGGGGTTGTTCAACATATACTTCTTCGGAAATGAAACCATTAAGAAAAGTAATTTTAACATCCATCTGGAATAATTTGAAATCTTTAAAAGTTGTAAAGGCAAGGAGCATCCTTATAGCTTCAAGTCTAGCTATATGAGTGAAGGTTTCTTCATAATCGATTCCTTCTTCTTGGTCGAAACCTTTGGCCACTAATCTAGTCTTGTTTCTAACCACGATACTATTTTCATCTTGCTTATTTCTAGAGACCCATTTAGTATCCAATCATAAAATGGTCATTAGGTCTACGGACAAGCTCTTATACCTCATTTCTCTCAAATTGATTAAGCTCTTCATTTTGCATTAGCCCAAGAAATATCTCTTAGGGCCTTATCAATGCACTTTGGTTTGATTTGAGAGAGAAATATGATATTTGCATAAAAATTCTTAAAAGAGGATCTTGTTTGAACTCCTTTTGATATATCTACTATTGTAAGCTTTTTAGGATGATTATTCATATACTTTCATTCCTTGGGTAAGGATTTAGAAGTAGATTCATCTAAGTTATTTCTAGGAGTATTATCATTTAAATTCAAAGTATCAAGATCAAATTCATCATCAAAATCAATTTTTTTAAGATTTGAAAACTCATTAAAAACAATATGAATAGATTCTTCAATTATTGAAGTTCTTTTATTAAAAACATGATAGGCTTTTGAAATCAAATGATAACCATAAAAAGTGTCCTCATTTTTATTTAAAATAAAACATTTGTAACTAAAAACATTATATTGGGTTTCTTACTATTGCATATTCATATGGAGTTTTAGAGAGTAATGAAATCTTACAAGAATCCTATTTATAACATAACATGCCGTGTTATTGGCTTCGGCCAAAAAATATTTGGATAGACTATGTTCATTTAATAAGGTTTTAGCCATTTCTTGTAAACTCCTATTTTGTTCTATTTACAAACTATATTTTGTTATGGATTTCTTAGAGTAGAGAAGTTATGAATGTACCAATTTGATTCATAGAAATTTTAAAAGTTATTGTTTTGAAATTCATCACCATGATCACAGCGTATTGATGAAATCATAAATCTTTTTTTATTTTAAATAATTTTATAAAAATTTACAAAACATTTACATTACTTTTGTGTGCCAAAAAATAAATCCAAGTATATGTACTATGATCATCTAATGTAACAAATGCATATTTACTTTCACCTAAACTTGTAATGTCAATTGGTCCAAATAAATCCATATAGATCAATTGAAGTGGTCTAAAGGTGCTTATTTGATTTTTTAGCTTGAGGCTACTCTTTATTTATTTTCTTAATCGACAAGTATCACATACTTTATCTTTGATAAATTTTAGGCTAGGTAGTCCTCTTACTATGTCTTTAGTTGAAATTCAATTTAGAAGTTTCATGCTAGCATAACCTAGTCTTCTATGTCAAAACCAAGCATTATCATTTAAAGATGAAAATCAAGTTTCATCACAAAACTTTTCAATATCTATGGTATATACATTGTTATTTTTAAGGTAATCAAAGATTTATTTCTACGTGATAATTCTATTATGCATGCATTAGGTTAAATTTAATTACATAACCTTTATTATATAATTGGCTAATGCTAGGTACATTGTGTTTCAAGCCATCAACTAACAACATATGAGATAACTCCTTCACTTAATCTAGTGAGTTAGAAAAATAAGTTGGATCTTCGGTCATGTGCCTTGAGCATCTACTATCAAGGTACCATTTGGTGCTCCTAGCTTTAATTTGGAGACAAACTTACAAGAAAGATGATTTTAATTTAGATAATTATTTTATATTGGATCCTTCATGAAAAATTTTATCTTTCTTTTCTAATGGTTTTTGGTTGTTTGTGGTTCATTTAGGAACCCAAACTAATTTATGAGGACTATACTTCTTAAATGAACATTTGTAAGCTATATGCCTTAATATACCATAAAAGTTCCATTTTATTTTTAATAACAAGTTTAGAGTGGGTCCTTTAACGAAGGTAGTTGGTTTTTGTTGGGTACTACCCACAAAGCCTATACCATTTCTTCTATTAATATGGCCCTCATTAACAAGAATTATATTAATGGATTTATTCCCTATTTCAAAATTTTCTAATGTTTGCTTTAGCATGATGTTTTATTCTTTAACATTATCTAATATTTCATATTTAGAACAAGGATGTTGTAATACTAATGAATCATGCATTTTATCAAGTCTACTAACTAACAAATCATCTTCATTCTTAAGCAATTTATAAGATTTACTATTTTTCTAAATTCATCAAATAATTCATGAAACATATTTAATAACTCGGTAAAGAAAATGCTTAAAGAATCACTATCCTTATCTTGGATCATCATTAGAGCATAGTTAGCAACTTCTTCGTTAGAGTAGTCTTCTTTATCCGAGGAGCTCGAGTCATCCCAAGTTGTTGAAAAAGCTTTCTTCTTGTGGGATGTCTTCTTCTTCAATTGCAGACATTCATTTTTGAAATGTCCTAGTTTTTTACATTCAAAGTATATGACATTGTCCTTTTTCGATTCATTTTTATTTTTGTAGTTTTTATGTTTTTATGTAATTCAAAGAAAATTACGACCCCTACCCATATCAGGCTCAGCTTGGATCGACATCTCCATGGACTTCATCGAAGAATTACCATCATCTCAAGAGAAAGGTACCATCCTTGTTGTTGTTGATTGCCTTATAAGATACGTCCACTTTTCTGCTATTTGAAATGCTTACACTATCACTAGCATTGCCCAGATTTTTATAGAGAATATAGTTAAATTACATGGGATACTGTTAGGACCCTAGCTGAGTCGGGTCTTGTCGATAGAGCCGAGTCCTTATATTAGGTCTTATTGGCCAACCTAGACCTGACATTAGGTCGACTAGGAGGAAATTTGAGTCTATTGTATTAAACCAACCTAAATCCTAGTAGGATTAGGATTTGGCTGAACTTGAGTCTGGTTAGGAGTCAGAGTTAGATATGGGTTGAAGTTAACTAAGTCAAACTTATATCTAACCCAACTGGCTATCCACTTTAATGAGGGGAAGAGCTCCATTCAGTTAGGACTTTCTCAAGGGTTGATTAGGAGCTAAATTAGGAGTTGAAGTCTTAGTTTACTTGGAATAGGAGTTGCTTCTTAGAGTTGGAGTTGAAGTTGTTGGAAGTAGGAGTTGCTTCTTAGAGTTGGAGTTGGAGTTGTTAGAAGTAGGAGTCTTAAGTAGGAGTCCTATTATGAGTTAGGGTTTAAAATCCCTATAAATAGCCTTGTAATCAATTACTTTTAATCAATGGATTAATATTATTTTTAATTTTTGTGAGAAAACCAAGGAGGGAGGAACCCCTATAGAGTTTCCAAGGAGGTCGATCCCCTATAGAGATCTCCTCAAGCTTAGAATCCACGAGGGTTCTAATAGATACCTCACTGTAAGTGATCATGATAAGGTTTTCACCAGCAAGTTTTGGACAAAGCTTTTCCAATTACAAGACATGTAATTGAAGATGAGAATAGCCTATTATACCCAAACTGATGACCAAACAGCAGGTGGTGAACAGGTTCTTGGAGAATTACCTCAAATGCTTCACTAGTGACAAGCCAAAGGAGTGGACCAAATGGTTTCTCTGGGTCGAATAGTAGTACAACAAAACATATCATTCATCCACCAAATGTACTCCATTAGAAGTTGTCTTTAGTCGGCCTCCTCCAGCAATCACCAAATATGTGGCTGACACATCAAAAATGAATTAGGTAGATAAAGAATTGATTGATAGGGAAAAAATTTTGTAGCTATTGAAGGATAACCTCACGATAGCCCAAGCAAGAATGAAATAGCAGGCTGATAAACACACGAGCGATAGAGAGTTTGTTATTGGAGATTGAGTCTTCCTTCGCCTTTAACCTACAAGCAAACATCCATAAAGACTTGGGCCTCAATGAAGTTTCTCCTAGGTCTTCAGCCCCACAAAATTTTGGAGCGCATTGGAGCTATGGCTTACAGATTGGACTTGCTCGCAGACTCTAAAATATATCCGGTCTTCCACGTGTCCTACCTCAAATTGAAGCTAGGAGAAGATGAATTAGCCTAGAGCCATCTGCTAAACATATCTACTGATGGAGAGGTCTAGGTTTAACTAGAGACCATATTGGACCATAGGATCGTGATACACCACAGACACCCTTCAACTGATATACTAGTATAGTGGACCAGTTTGCCTATTGAGGATACTACCTGGGAGTCCTATGAAGAAGTTAAAGATAAAGTTCCTAGAGTTTATAGAGGCTCAGCCTTGATAGCTTTAAAGAGGGCAGATCTGATAGGACACTAGCAGGGTTGGGTTATAGTCTACTGAGTCGAGTCCACTGATTGGGCCCTATTGGCTAGCCTAGACTAGACATTGAGTCGGTTAGGAGTTAATTTGAATAAATGGGCCTAAATACTAGTTGGAGTTTGGATTCGATTGAAGTAGGAGTCCAAGTAGAAGTAGGAGCTCTATTCCCAATAGGACTCTTAGTTAGAGTCCAGGGTTAGGTTGTCTCTTCATGGAACCCTATAAATAAGCATATAATTCTTCTTTTCACAAAAAATGAAAGATTGATTCTTGTTTTCAGCCTTGTGGCCAAAACCCTAGGAGGGTCGATTCCCTACAGATATCGATTATCCTTAATAGAAACCTTTAGGTTCCTATCACAAATCCATGATCGGGTTATTCGGATTGAGAGAGGAGTTCTTTGGGAGAATCCAATTAGAGCGAGAGTCGACCAAATTTTATATGTGACCTGACAATATTATACCCAATATGCGGTCTTCGGGATATTAGATTGATAAGAGACTACAGATACATAGGGACTGATGATAGATAAGTCTAATGGATTAGATCTCCTATATCGTATTGGGACTATGTCGTAGTGGCCTAGTACGCCCATAGTCGATGAGTCAAGGAAATTGTTATGAGAACAATTCACAAGAGTTAGAAGGAGTTCTAACAAGTAGGACTCACAACCAACTTGGAGTTGGGCCTAAAGGGTCACACACATATGATAGATGTTACAATAAGCAGAGGATTATATATGAGTTATCCAATTAGCCCCTGTTATTATTAAATGAGATCCAATATTGATGAATCCTTTACATGAAGTCTAATTTGAGGCCAATTGAGATTATTAGATAAAGATCCAATAATCCTAGGAGTGAGGGTAATTGGATGGAGATCTAATATCCACTAAGGTATGATTCATTGGGGTCTTTTTCTGGCTCTTTATAAATATGAGGCAGGGGCACACAATAGTTATAGATTACACTTTTGATTACCCCCTCCTATTCTCCTCCCTCTCTCATCTTCTCAGTCGACTAGTCTTCCCTACTGTGAGAGGACAGTAAAGAAGATAGATGATCTTCTTCTACGAGTATGGCGAGAAGGTGCATAAGAGTTACGAATTTTTGGGTTGTGATTGGAGGAGCATCATTGCAAAGATCTATCGTGTAGATACCTCTAAAGAGGAGGTCATTTGACCTTCTTCATTATCTCCATCTGGATCTAGAATTTTAGGGATATACTATCTTCCTAGGTAATCAATCTCTCATGTATCATAATTTTTAATTTTATGATTTTTTTACGTACCAATCTTTACATGATAACTTGATACACATGGAAAACCTGTTTTGTTTTCTTTCTTTCGTTGCGCGTTTGAAGCTCTAATAGTTTCTCTATATTAAGTTCTTCATATAAATCATAAAATACATTAAACAATTCATCATTTGAGAAAGATCGTTGAATTTTATCGCTTGATTGATCGCTGAAGATGATTGGTCTCCTTAAAATACTATAGGGGTTCCTCCCTCCTAGGTAGTCGGTTACAAGTGCTGAATAAAAGAGATCTATTACTTGATTAAAAGTGGTGGTGACTATATGCTTTATATACGACTCGAAACCCTAACCCTAAAGAGACTCCGACCTCAAGTGAAATATCTCTTTCACCCTTAAACCCTAGCCGACCAACCCAAGAAGGAAAGGGGGTGGTGGCTAGGAATTCCTAACCTATTGAGGACTCCTCCCCCAAAATCTAGTCGACTCCTCAATCAAGAGGGATGATGGCTAGATTAGAGGGACATTACATGACTCAAGGCTTTATCGACTCCCTAACTTATTTGACTTACGACCCATCTAAGCTAGGGTCTTAACAAACCTATCCTCTTCAAATCAACCTTATCCTCAAGGCTGAGATTCTATATCTCTAGGTCCTAATACAAATCCTCATGAGGCTCTCTCATGGTCCTTATAGTAGGCGCATCTTGCTCTTGCGGTCCAGCATCAGTAGTAGTGACTAGACAATGGTGTGTCACGATCCTGTGATCCCATGCAATCATCAACTGGACTTGTGCCTCCTCATTAGCTCAGGTGTCGGTTGGATGGATCTGGGTTGAATCATCCTTTCTAAACTTTCATTTGAGGTGGGATACCTGGAGGATCTATTGTATTTTTTATTTGGTGTGTAGATCTAATATCCAGGTTAGGGCTCCAATATGATCCCTAATTTTGTAAGGTCCAAAGTAGCAAGAGAATCGCTTCCTTGAGGCCTGAATTTCCTACTGGTGGGGCTAGAGATAAAGGGAAACTTGATCTTCAACAACAAACTTTCTTCTTCTTTAGCATTTGTCGATAGATTGTTTATTTTTTGCATAGGCTCCCACATGGTTGTTTTTTAATAGTAGTCAGACATTCATTTGGAATAAGGGCTACTCTCCGATAAGGTCCCCCTAGTGTGAGCCCGATCCGAGTCTAAGGTAGGTAGGAGCTATGATTTTTTTGGGCCCAATTTCCCTTCTACTTCATGTTGTTGCCCTATATCATGCCAAACTTCAGTAGCAATTAGTAATCCCTTGTAGATTAGAAGTCTTGTCTGAAGTGTAGGGTGAGCCTTGGTGCGGATTAGGGATCGGCTAACTTGCAAGAGGGTGGTGCTGATCTCAACTCCTATTATGTCTGCTCCAATTTTAAACACCATATCACGATCTGGTAATGCTAGGACCGATATGGATGACATTGTTACTGTGAGAGCCCTATAGATAGTGGATATATAGATGCCTTCCTCCTGTTCCTTCAGAATTTTGATCTCCGTCCAATCATAGATTCCATGCTGGCCCGATTATGATCGATAAAGATTTATCGTATACAGAAGAGTGCACTCTGATTATGGATAAGAAAGAAAAGATCCTAAAGAATAGGATCATTCCTCTAGTTAAAATGATTTTGAACTATTATTTTATGGATAAAACAATCTATGAGCTAGAGGAGGAAATGAAGAAAGTTTATCCTCATCATTTTCATCAATCGAGTATGATAAATTTAGAGGACTAAAATTTTATTTTAGGGGGGGGAGAGTGCAATATCCCTCATTTTTGAAATATTTGTAATGATCTATTTTAAATTATTTATGAGGACCTATTTATAAATATAAGGATTATTTAATAATTCTTTTAATTAAATAATTTTATATTATAAGCTTCTTGCTATGGACCTAAATATAGATCTTAGAGATCTGATAATAATTATGAAAGATTCACATTAAGTTAAAAAAAAAAGAGGACATATGTCACTAGGTAGCTTAATGATGGTGCCACTTATGCTTATTACATAGATAACCATTGTTCTTGCATGCTTGCCAATTAGCAACCTTTATGTTAGCCAAAACTAAGCAGCAATTAAAGGAGAAAACTTACTCAAAAAACTGAGGAAAAAAGACTTGTTGCAACATAGAGAAGAGAAAGGGAAGAGGAATTGAAGTGGTAGGAGTTTTTTACTTTAGTTTGAGATTTTTGCTCAAATTCCTCACTAGAATCAAATTTTCTATGACAAGTGTTCTAACCATATCCAACATAATTTAATCTTTAATTTCCTCTTAGTTTAATATAATTTTAAAAAATTTATAGCTTAGAACATGAAATCTCTCCCATTCAACCGAAAATTTATAAATCTACAAAATTTAAGAATTCTGACCTTTCTTCTTTATTCTAGCCATAACTTTCTACACTAAATTATGCTTTAGGTAAAACCTATTTCATCTAACATAAATCTTTTGTTTGATCCAAAATTAAACATTTTAGAGTTTATTTGCCTCTCTAAACTCTTGTTTGAATTGTCCCTGAAGAATCTATAAATTAGATTTTGTAATTTCTAACCTTTTGATACTAAACTGCTTATAACTTCCTATTGGGAACTCTGATTTAAGCAAAACATATTTTATCAAAAACTAGACACCTAGATCTTAAAAGATATGGAATACAAATGCTTAATGAGTCATCTATTGAATTTGATCCTATACATTCTGCAAAATAGAGCTTTTGTTTTATGACCTTTAGTTACTAAATCATTTTTAACTCTTTGTTAGAAACTTCAATTTGTATGAAACTTATTTTATCTGAAATTAGATTAATTTATCTTTATAATAATATGATTCTTGAGTAATTCATGATTGGGTATTCAAATAATTTATGAAATGTGCATCTCTAATTCTGCTATAATTAAGGGTTTATCGATTTTGCCTATTCTTGTTTACTTTGGAAATTGATTTTTAGCTAAAATCATTACTTCCATTGAGCTTTATATTATTGGTTTAAAATCTTGAATACTCTTATCCTTAGTTAATTTGCATCCCCGAATCAATTATGTGACATTTACGTTTGTATCATATTATTTCGTATAGGCGTATGCATGTTCACTATTTCGCATATGCTTTCGATATGTACCAAATTTATTGCTCACATGTCTTTTTGTACTCCAGTGTCTGTGAGATAATATAAACCTATGTGAGAAGTGATAAAGGGAGTTATATTTTGAGCCCGCGATGTTTTATTATGTTCAGTGGTCATTCAAAAATGGATGAACCATATTCTATTTGTGATCTCATTTCATTATCTATATTTTTGATATAATATCGTATTATATTCTATCTGTGATCCAGCTAAAGTATTTTCTTCATTTGAGCCTTATATTATTATTTTGAATCCTTATATGCTCTTATCCTTAAATTAATTATATACCTAAATTTGTTATGAAAAATGTATGTTACATCATGTTGTTTTATATTGGCACATGTACATTTTGTTGTTCCATATGTGCTTTCAATATAGGTACCAACTTTGTTATTCATATATCCTCTTATACTATAGTGTTCGTGGGATATTATGGACCTTTGCTAGAAATGGTAAAGGGTGTTATGCTTAGAGCCCATGATGTTCTGTCGGCCCCTTATGGCTTCACCTAGACATGGGTGGATGGAGCTCCCAAACATAGGAGACTTATGTTTGGCGATTATTTAGAAATGGATAAACCATATTATGTATGGGATTCCACTTTCCCTTATGAGTTTTTGATATGATATTTGAGCTTCTGTTCCTTATTTGCTCATTTGATAAGCTTTGAAACAATTCATACACTATTGATATGCTTTGAAATATGTTTATGTCTTTAATATGCTCCAAAATATTTCATATACTATTGATATATTCTGAAACATTTCATATGTCTTGGATATGCTCTAAAATATTTCATATGACGTTGATATGTTCTAAAACATTTTATATGCCTTTGATTTGACTTGAAATATTTCATATACTTTTGATATGCTCTGAAATGTGTTTACGCCTTTGATATGCTTCGAAACATGTTTACATCTAATCCAAAATATGTTTATGCCTTTGATTTGCCTTGACCTATTTCATATACCTTTCATATGCTTTGAAACATGTTTATACCTTTGATATGCTCTATAATATTTCATATACCATTGACATACTCCAAAATTTTTCACATGCTAGCTCCAAATTGTTTCGTATGATATTGATATATTCCGAGGTATTTCATGCTGATGATATGCTCCAACTACTCTTCCTCTACTATTATGATCAAAGTATGTTTCGAATGAAATGATTTATGATTCTGTATCTAACGAGATGCTATCTAATGATTACTATACCCTTACCTGGCTATTTAATATCAAGTTTGTTTTAAAAACTATCATTCTTTGTCTTGGATATGTTAGTTACTTGTTGAGCTTTATAAGCTCACTCCATGCTATATAAAATTTCTAGGTTAGCTTGTCACTTACGGAAAAAGTTAGAATTAGGTTAAGGTAGAGGAAAGCTAAAAGATTTTGGGCGAATCTTTATTGGTTGATATGTTTTATTGTATAGTACACTTTGCATCTAATGAAATGTTGATGGTAAATCTGAACTTATATATTTTGTAAATGTTTAAAGCATCTCTCATGTTTAGGAATTATGAATTTTAAGTTAAATTTGTATAATGATATGAACTTGTGATGAGTGTTGATTTTGTGTTTATATAGATTTTTCACACTTATGGATTTATAATGTGGATATGGTTTAGTTGAGTTGGCTCGGATTTTATGAATAATCAAGTGATGTGGTGAATGATTATAAACTGCACATGTTTTATAGATGTGAATTTTGAAGTTTGAATGTTTCTCAACATCCTCAAATGTCAGTTTGGATCCTGGGTTCAGATTGTTGATGAATTAAAATATTATTGATTTATGATTGGTTTCACACCTCTCGAATATGAATATTCAAGGTGTGTGATAGCATTAATTGCTGCAACAGGTCAGGGGCCACGCTAGTGTAGCTGAGGGTGAGACTATGGTGGACAAAAGAAGGGGGCAGCACTAGTGCAGTCGATGGAGGATGAAGATGACAATAGTTGATAGAGGCAAAGGAGTAGCATTAGTGCGACTGGTGAAGGAGGAAGTTGGCAGCAGTTGAGGGCTAGAAGTTGCCCTATTTCGGTCACTGCAAGGAGGGACAATTGCTGCCCTATTTTTGTCAGTGTGCTGTTAAGGACAAGGCTGCGTGACTACTACGGTCGCTGTGAAGGAGACACGAGCGGTGACACAACAGAGGGCTAAGGATGCTGTAATGAGGATTATGATTGTAGTTGTGTTGTTGGGAACAGCTATCAGACGGTAGAGTTGTGAGATACAAACCTTGCCAAGATGATGTCGTAGTGGCTATGGGTGATGGCAAAAAGTGCATTGCTAGAAGGGGATGCTGGCAACATCATCTCCAGCAGAAGTAGTGTGGAAATAGGGCTAGCGACGAGCAGGGTGTTGGCGACAAGTAAAATGCGGGAGGGGGGCGCAGCGACATTGTTGTGGTTGTGACATAAGGAGGTAGCAGTGGCAATGTTAGTTGGACTACACCTTCTCCGAAGGCAGAGGCTAGGAGATGGCAATGACAATGGCAAAGGAAAAAGGTAGGATGAGAGAGGTAGAGGAGGCAACAACGATGGTGACGCGGGTGGAGCAGTAAGATTGCATGGCTGTGAAAGTTATAGCAGACGTTGAGCTATCGGTGTGGGGAGTTACAGCAGAAAGCGAGGCTAGAAGGTAGCACTTGGGCTTATCCTTACAACTGAGGAAGAGGACGACAGCAACAGGGAAGGAGTAGCACTGGGACAGAGATGGCAGCTAGAGATCATTGTGGTAGAGGCTGGAAGTGTTATGCAGGCAGTGATGCTCACTACTGCTGAAGGGAAAAAGGGAGATAGCAGTAGTAGGGAAGAAGCACCACTAGGACAAATGACAACAGCCGTTAGAGTGAACGATAGAGGGCTATGTGTTATAGTGGGAGGCAAAGATGACAGTGAGAGATTATTATGGTAGAGGAAGGCGAGTAGCAATGGCTGCGATTGCGTGGATTGCAAGCGGCAGATGTGCTGGTTACAGGTGCCCTGCAAGCCAATCACGTAAGTGATGGCCTGTGTGACATGCTATGTAATCTTTTTGCTTATGATTAATATTGATATATTCTCACATTATATTATTTATTACATATATATTATGTTATCCTTGGTTCTGTGCAATGGGAGTCGGATCGTGATGAGATCACGATAATAAGATCGATTCACCTTTAAACACAGATTCTAAATAATCCCGATCATAGGTTACTCGAGAGGGACATTGAGATACCCGGATAGATCGATATACTATATACTTGTCTATATGATGGAGGCGGCTGATCTCATAGCCACTTGTGTGGAGACACTAAAGATATAGTATAGGTGTTCATTGAAGAATAAGTTCAATAATTGATCAACTTATGGAATACTATATAGTTAATGATACCTAATGTCAGACAGCGATTTCATAGTCCTAGTTGTGTATCTGGTCCTTAAACTTGAGACACCAAGGATGCCTTAACGCCATACTTACAGGTGTGGAAAGTTCCAAATCTGGTATAGTTGATTATCAGGATCGGTAGCCAACCTTATAAAGGAAATTGAGTGTCAATAGAGGATCATTCACTCTCGGTATTACGAGAGGAGTATCACATATATGCTCACTCAAATAAATCCCTGGCCAGGGTCATTCGGATTGAGAGAGGAGTTCTTCGGTAGAATCTGATTAGAGCAAGACAAACGAATTCCGTATATGACCTGACAGTACCATGTCCAATATACGGTCTCTCGATAAGGGATTATAGATACACGGTAACTGTGGACAGACAGGTCCAATAGATTTGATCCTCCTTGTACCGTCTGGGGACTATAGCATAGTGGTCAAGTACGTCCATAGTTGATGAGTCGAGTGAATTGTTATGGGGATAATAATTCACTATATCGAAAGGAGTTCTGATGAGAGCGACTCACGATCAACTCGGTATCGGGCCTAGAGCGTCACACACATATGGTGGATGCTTCAATGAATAAAGGATTGAATGGAGATCCAATTAGCCCCTATTCTCATTAGATGAGACTCTATGCTGATGGGCTCCTTGATTAAGGCCCAATTAGAGGCCTAAGGAGATTATTAGATAGAGATCCAATAATGCAAGTTTAGTGGATAATTGGATGGAGATCTAATACCCACTGAGGCAGGAGCCATAGGGTTTTTGGGTGGCTCTCTATAAATAAGAGGGGAGACTCATGGTTGATAGGCTACAGCTTTAGCCACCACCTCCTATTCTCCTCCCTCCCTTTAAGCAAGAGTTACAAGATCAGATTGGAGGAGTTTCGCTGTAGAGATCCATCATGTTGATACCGCTAGAGAGGAGGATGCTTGACCACCTTCATCTTCTCTATTCGGATCTGGAAAACAGGGATATACGATTTGCCTAGGTAAAATCAATCTCTCACACATCATGATTTTATCGATTTTTATGTTTTTCTCGCGACCCCAATATTTTGTATGATGATTTGATCTGCATGGGAAATCAATTTTTTGTTTTGATTTTCGCTATGCATATGATGCTTCTGCTGAGGTTTCCCAACAGTGGTATCAGAGCCAAGGTTTTCGTGCGAAAGATTGATTTTAAATTGCGTATGATGAGATTGTATGGCGTAGAATAGTTCTATATGTTCTTGCTGCATTTTCCCAACGAAGGCAGTGAGGAGGAGGGGTGGCTAGCCATGACCAGCCCCCATGTAGGGCCAGCCACCCACGGCTAGGCCACGGCCAAGGCCCCCTGCAAGGGGGTGTCTAGCTGCGGCTAGGGCCAGCCCGAAAGGGAGGCCAATGGCGCCCGCAAGGGGTGATGTCTACGGGCAGAAGCATCGTCTGTGGGGGTAGCAACGTCAGAAGCACTACCGGGGACCATAGGGCGCCACCGCCACCATCAAGGGCGCATCTAACCGCAGGGTGGTCGCCTTGGCGGTGGTGGCCGCCAAAGGGGCCGGTCACAGGGCAACGACAACCAGAGGGGAAAGAGGGGTTAGGGCATCCTTTGGTGAAAAGAACGATCCTGCCCCTATGAATTTAAGAAATTTTAAGGATTGTCCTCGTGTACATAATTTTCATAATACCCTCAATAATTCTAGAAAATTTGAGGACTGTCCTCTTATCAAGAATTATGAAAATACCCTTGACAATTCTGAAAATTTTAACCATGTCCTGATTTTTTAAAAAATAATTAATTAAATAGTTTAATTCATTATTATATATTTAGTAATCCTACATATGATGTGATGTACGTGTGATGTATTATGTGGATGGATGATCATGAGCCATCTGTTGTGATATGTGTAATTGTGATTATTATTATTATTATTGGGGCCTACATACCTCTATTTTTCTCATTTATTGTCGGGCCTACATGCCTGTGATTATTTGTAATTACATAGAGAGGCGCGTCGGGAGTGTGGAGATGACAGCGGGACCCATGACGCCGTGGTGGGAGATTACAACGCATGGTGATGCGACGATCAGACGGAACCAATGATGATGTGATCAACAATCACAGGGCATGGAGATGCGCCGATGCACACATAGATCCTATTATGAGTGATTAGGCCCATTGGCTCGGGCTTAATCATATTAGGTGACGGCTCATGATCATCCGGTGTGGCTTGCATGTGTGATGTGTTATACACCTACTAGATATATGTATATATATATTTGCATATGATGTAGATATATATTAAATATGTATGTGTGTGACACGACATATTAAGAGATCAATAGAAAACAAAACTACCTCCTATGATAATATTAAGTCGGTAAGTATGAGGTAATAAGATTGACCAACGTGGCCTTCCATTGTTATAGGAAGAAATTGAATCCCAACATAGGTTGAGTTGGTCGAGTCACTCAAGGCTCACCTATCTACGTGATTGAGTTCTTGCGTACGACATATATATGTCACCGGTGACCTGAGGATATGGTATGACTTAGTCGAGTAGTCGAGAGCATATCTATTGAATCAGACTCATCTTATAACGATAGTGATGACTTATCTGAGCTTCATAGTTGGTCGAGCAGTCGAGACCATGATGATTCAGAGGCGGAACATGACGGGAATCACAAGGAGTTGTGTTTGACAAGAGTTGTCTACCTTTTGGGCTTAGTGTAGTTGGTCGAGTCCCTCGAGATTGCACTAAGATGCCAATTGGATCCTGATCCCCACTATGAGTCTGTCGGAGACTTTTGTATCACACGTCGAGAGTGTCACGTGATTTGCTAGGAAAATAGTGGGAGTACATTAAGATATAAGTCCATATCTTAATTAGTATTTTCTACAAAGTTTGCATGTTATTTATTTATTACTATATCTTAATTTTCAGAAATATGTTGCTCATAAACCCCCTACATGGCATACATGATACCAACTGCCTTACTGGTCTAAACTATATAGATTGGCTCCGTAATTTGAGAATTATTCTCACGGCTAAGAAAATCGGATACATCCTTAATACAATTGTGCCCACGCCGGAAGAAGGGGCAAGCGAGGATAAGATCACTCGCTATGTAAAGTATATAGATGATTTCACATTGGCAAAATGTTATATGTTACTCTCCATGACTCCTAAGTTACAGAGGCAACATAAGAGCATAGATGTAGATTCTATCCTTATTCATCTCTGCCAGTTGTTTGAGAAACAAGGAAGAACTCAAAGATATGATATATTTAAGAGACTCTTTCAAGCCCAAATAACAGAAGGGACATCGGTTGAGAACCATGTCCTAAAAATGATAGAGTGGATCGAGAAACTCACAGGTCTAGGAATAGTCCTAGAAGATAACCTGTACGTTGATCTTATACTTCAATCCCTACCAAATTCCTTTTCTCACTTCATCATAAATTTTAACATGACCATATTTGAGGTAACTCTCTCTAAGCTCCTCAATATGTTAAGGGAAGCTGAGAGTGCCATTAAGAAGGAGAAGCCAGTTCTCCATATTGGGGAGACCAAAAGGAAAAGGAAGAGCAGCAAGACCCTTAAGAAGGGCAAGGGCAAAGAAAGACCAAGTAAGGCAAAGATTGCCAAGAAAGACCCAGCAAAGGACAAAAGACAATTCTTCCACTGCGACTAAGATGGGCATTGGAAGAGGAATTGTAAGGACTACCTTGTAGATAAGGCAAAACATAAGCTTGGAAAAGCTTCAGGTATATTCATGATTAGTCTCCACTTATCAGATTTTTGTGATAACGCATGGGTATTAGATACCGGGAGTGCTTATCATATTTGTAATTCATTACAGGTTCTGTCAAGACCTAGGAGATTGGCCAGAGGCGAGATAGACCTCGAGATGGACAATGGAGCAAGAGTTGCTGTAGTTGTTATTGGAGAGGTTACCCTACATCTGCCTGGTGGAGCTATTATTGCATTAGATGCATGCTATTTTGTTACCTGTATTATCAAAAATATTATTTTTATCTCTTGTTTGATAATTAGTAGATATAAATTAATTTTTAAGAATAATAATTATTCAATAATTATGGATGATGAGATCATCACTAGAGGGACCCTTACAAATGGCTTATATGTGTTAGACACTTCTCTGTCTAAGAGGAAAAGAGATGAGGTGAATAATGCATACCTATATTATTGTAGGCTAGGTCATATACATGAGGGAAGGATTCAAAAGTTGCTGAAAGATGGATACTTAGATCCATTTGACTATGAGTTATATGCAACTTGCGAATCTTACCTTTGTAGGAAAATGACCAACTCTCCTTTTAGTGGAACTGGAGAGAGAGCCACTGAGTTATTGTAACTCATATATAATGATGTATATGTTGGGAAACCTTAGCGGGTGCATTACATGCGTAGCGAAAATCAAAATAAAAACTAGTTTCCAATGCAGATCAAATCATCATGCAAAAGATTAGGGTCGCGAGAAAAATGTAAAATTTGATAAAACTATAATGTGTGAGAGATTGATTTTACCTAGGGAGATCGTATATCCCTGTATTCTAGATCCGGATGAAGAAGATGAAGGAGGTCAAGCGTCCTCCTCTCTAGCGGTATCCATACGATGGATCTCTACAGTGAAACTCCTCCAATCTGATCTCGCAACTCTTGCACAGAGGGAGGGAGAAGAATAGGAAGTGGTGGCTAAAGCTGTAGTCTATCAACCATGAGTCTCTCCTCATATTTATAGAGAGCCACCAAAAACCTTAGGACTCTTGCCTTAGTAGATATTGGATCTCCATCCAATTACCCACTAACCTTGCATTATTGGATCTCTATCCAATAATCTCCTTAGGCCTCTAATTGGGCTTTAATCAAGGAGCCCATCAACATAGGGTCTCATCTAACGAGAATAGGGGCTAATTGGATCTTAATTCAATTCTTTATTTGCTGAAGCATCTACCATATGTGTGTGACCTTCTAGGCCCGACATCGAGTTGGCCGTGAGTCCCTCCCATCAGACTCTTTCTGATATAGTGAATTATTATCTCCATCATAATTCACTCGACTCATCGACTATGGATGTACTAGGCCACTATGCCATAGTCCCCAGATGGTACAGGGAGGATCAAATCCATTGGATCTGTGTGTCCATAATTACCGTATATCTATAATCCCTTATCCAACTAATATCCTAGAAATCATATATTGGACATGGTACTGTCAGGTCACATACGGAATCCCACTTGACCTAAAGCCAATCACCTATGTGATTGATCCCTATCAAACCCCTGTGACGCTTAAATACAATCTAAGCTAGTGATTTCATCAATGGATCTGCAATGTTATCTTCAGATGGAACTCTTTCTATTGCTGTATCTTTTCGGGTCATGATCGCTTTAATAAGATGGAACCTACTCAGAACAATTCTGATGAGACCTGGGTTCCCTTGCTAGAGTTATCGCCCTGTCGCTGTCACAATATATGAGAGTCAGCTCCACGCTGCTTGGTATGACTCCCAAATCCTTGATAAACTTCTTCATCCACACCCCTTCCTTTGCTATTTCTACTGCAATAATGTATTCCACCTCTACGGTCCAGTCAATAGTAGTATCTTACTTGGAACTCTTCCAGCTTACTGCTCCTCCATTCAGGGTCAAAATATACCCTGAATTTGACTTGCTATCATCAATGTCGATTGAAAACTCGAGTCTGTAGCTCTCAACCGAGGCTACCTCCTCCATATACTAGTAAAAGATCCTTAGTCCTTCTCAAGTACTTAAGGATACACTTTATCGCCTTTCAGTGTTATAAACCTCGATCTGCCTGATACCTGCTCGTGACACTCAGAGCATGTGCTATATTAGACCTGGTATATAGCATCGCCGCATATATGATATATTCTATCGTTGAGGCATAAGGCACGCCTAGAAAGTGATATTCCATGTCTCATCTATCTCCATACCAAACCTTTTGATAATGGAGACTATATACCTAGACTGGGACAAGCCAAACTTCATTTGGATCTATCTCTATAGATCCAAATCCCCAAAATATAAGATGCTTCCCTAAATCTTTTATGGAGAAGTTTCTAGATAAACTTTTTCATTCCTACATCATTTCCAATGATTAGGATGTCATCCACATATAGCACCAAGAAGATAATAGTGCTCCCACTTACATTTCTATACACACAAGGCTCATCTTCATTCTTAACGAAGTCATAAGATCTGATCACCTTATCAAATCTTATGTTCCAACTTCATGAAGCTTATTTCAATCTATAAATAGATCTAAGCAACTTGCACACTTTATTTGAACTCTCTTTGGATACGAATCCCTCTGGTTGTATCATATACACCTCCTCCTCAAGGTTACCATTGAGGAATGTCGTTTTGACATCCATCTGCCAGATCTCATAGTTATAGTGTGCTGTAATGGTCAAAATAATTCTAATGGACTTAAGCATGACTACAGGTGAAAAGGTTTCATCATAGTCAACTTCTTGTCTTTGACGATATCCTTTAGCTACCAGCCTTGCTTTATAGGTCTCTATCTTTCCATCCACTCCGATCTTCTTCTTGAAGATCTATTTATAGCCGATGGGTACAATACCCTCAGGTGCATCCAAAAGGTTCCAAACCTTATTAGAGTACATGGAATCTATCTTAGAATTCATGGCTTCTTACCACGTCCCGGAGTCTATACTCATAATAACCTCCTCGTAGGTCTGAGGATCAACATCCTGAGAGTCATCTCCATTGATATATCCTACATACCTTTTAGGAGGATAAGATACTCTACTAGACCTACGTAACATTGGAACTTGTGTATTAGGTACCTGAACATACTCGGGCTTTGGAATGTTGTAGGGTCTCCAACCTTGCTTAATTCTATCTTGCTCCCACTGTTTCCACCAAGAATGTGTTTCTTCTCAAGGAACATAGCTCTCTTAGCAACAAAGACCTTTCGGTCCTCAGGATTATAGAAATAATACCCCAAAGTCTCCTTAGGGTATCCCATGAACATGCACCGTTCCATCCTTGATTCTAACTTGTCGGGGTTATATCTTCTAACGTGGGTAGGATAGCCCTAAATTTTAACCACCTTAAGATCGGGCTTCTTTCCTTTCCATATCTCATATGAAATGGACACTACTAACTTTGATGGAACTTTGTTCACAAGGTAAGCTACAGTCTCTAGGACGTACCCTCAGAATGAGATGGGTAGGTTAGCGAAACTCATCATGGACCACACCATGTCTAACAGCATGTGATTCCTCCTTTCTGATACACCATTGAGCTGAGGTGTATAAGGAGGTATCCACTGGGATAGAATCTCATTGTTCCTGAGGAAATGGGTAAACTATGTACTCAAGTACACTCCTCCTCGATAGGATCGAAGAGTTTTAATACTCTTTTCAATCTGGTTCCCCACCTTATTCTTATATTCTCCAAATTTCTCAAAAGCCTTAAATTTGTACTTCATCAAGTACATGTGTCTATATCTAGAGAACTCATTAGTGAATGTAATGAAGTATGAGTAACCACCTATAACCTGAGTCAACATGGGACCACATACATCACTATGTATGAGTTCCCATAACTTAGTAGCTCTCTCTCCAGTTCCACTAAAAGAAGAGCTGGTCATTTTTCCACGAAAGCAAGGTTCGTAAGTTGTATATGACTAATAGTCAAATGGATCTAAGTATCCATCTTTTAACAACTTTTGAATCCTTTCCTCATATATATGACCTAACCTATAATGTCATAAGTATGCATTTTTTACCTCATCTCTTTTTCTCTCAGACATATTTATATTCATAATATATGGAGAAATGTCTAACACATATAAGCCATTTATAAGGGTCCCTTTAGTGATGATCTCATCATCCATAATTATTGAACAACTATTATTCTAAAAAACTAATTTATATCTACTAATTGTCAAACAAGAAATAGAAATAATATTTTTGATAATAGAATAAACAAAATAGCATGCATCTAATGCAATAATAGCTCCACTAGGCAGATGTAGGATGCCCCCCTCCCCCCAATAGCAACTATAGCAACTCTTGCTCCATTGCCTATTTTGAGGTCCATCTCACTTCTAGCCAGTCTCCTAGGTCTTGTCAGAACTTACAACGAATTACAGATATGATAAACACTCTCGTATCCAATACCCATATGTTATCATGAAAATCTGACAAGTGGAGATTGATCATGAATATACCTGAAGCTTCTCCAAGTTTCTGTTTTGCCTTATCTATAAGTTAGTCCTTACAGTGCCTCTTCTAATGTCTGTCTTGACCATAGTGGAAGCACTGTCCTTTGTCCTTTGCCAGGTCTTTCTTGGCAACCTTTGCCTTACCCGGTCTTTCTTTGCCCTTGCTTAGCTTAAGGGTCTTACTAGTATTTCTTTTCCTATTGGTCTCACTAATATAGAGAACTGACATCTCTTTCTTGATAGTACTCTCACCTTCCCTCAACATATTGAAGAGCTCAAGTAGAGTCACATCAAACTTGTTCATATTAAAGTTAATAATGAACTATGAAAAGGAATCTGGTAGGGACTGAAGTATGAGATCTACTAATTACAGGTGTCCTACAAGCCAATCACGTGAGTGATGGCACATTTGACACACTGTATGATGTTTTTACTTATGATTAATATTGGCATATTCTCACATTATATATTATATATATTATGATGTCCTTGATTTTGTGCAATGGTAGTCGGATCATGATGAGATCACGATAATGAGATCAATTCACCTTTAAACATAAATCTTAAATAATCTTAGTCATAGGTTACTCAAGAGGGACATTAAGATAATCGAACAGATCGGTATACTATATACCCGTCTATATAATGGAGGCGGCTGGTCTTATAGCTACATGTGTAAAGACACTAAGTATATAGTACAAATGCTTCTGGAGAATGAGTTCACTGATTGATCTGCTTATGGAATGTTGTATGGTTAATGATACCTAATGTCAAACAGTGATTCCATAGTCCCAGTTGTGTATCTGGTCCTTAGACTTGAGACCAAGGATGCCTTGTATGAGTACTCCCTTTCTTTGATGCTAGACTTATAGGTTTGAAAAATTCTAGATCTGGTACAACTGGTTATCGGGATTGGTAGCCAACCTTACGAAAGCAATTGAGTGTCAATAGAGGATCATCCACTCTCGGTATCACTAGAGGAATATCTCATATGTGCTTGCTCAATCAAGGCCAACCCCCATGTAGGGTCCACCATGGCCGCCGATGCAGGGCAACCGCGCCAAGGTCCCTGTAAGCACGACCATGGCCAAAGCTGCAGGGCCCAAGATGCGGCCCCGCAGTACGGCCTGGAAGCGGCCGGCAGTCGCAGGGGCGACTACCGTCGCGAGGCCAGGGAAGCCCGACTGTGGTTGCCGCAAGGGCGATCGCTCGCAAGGGCAGCTCCGTGCAAGGCACCACCCCGCGAGGTGCCACCCGAGGCTCACCGTAGGGGCGGCTTCCCATGCCGATGGCACACGCGTCACAGGGCCGACGGCAGTAGTGAGGGTAAGGGAAGAGGGCTAGGGCATCCTTTTATAAAATGGATGATGATACCCCTCTGAGTTAGGAAAAGACTAAGAATTGTCCTCATGTATAGAATTTTCAAAAATACCCTCAATAATTCTAAAAATAGAGTGTCCTGGATCCAAAATTATGAAAATACCCTTGATAATTTTGGAAATTCCAAGCATATCCCGATTTCCAGAAAAATAACTAATTAAATAGTTTAATTAATTATTATATATCTACTAATCCTACATATAATGTGATGTACATGTGATGTATGATGTGGATGGATGATCATGAGCCATGTATTGTGATGTGTTTAATTATGATTATTATTATTATTATTGGGGCCTGCAAGCCTGCGTTTTTCTCGTTTATTGTTGAGCCTGCATACATGTAATTATTTGTAATTACATAGAGAGGTACAATGGGAACGTGGAGCTTGATAGCGGGACCCACGATGTCGTGGTGGGAGATTACGATGCATAGTGATGCGATATTCTGACGGAACCGATAATGACGAGATCAACAATCACAATGCATAGAGATGCGCCAATGCACACATAGATCCTATTGTGAGTGATTAGGCCCATTGGCTCGAACTTAATCATATTAGGTGATGGCCTATGATCATCTAGTGTGGCTTGCAAATGTGATGTAGATATATTTTAAATATGTATGTGTGAGACACGACATATTAGGAGACCGAAAAAAAAACCCCTCCTAAGATAATATTAAGTCGATAAGTGTGAGACAATAAGATTGACCGACGTAACCTTCCATCGTTATAGGAAGAAATTGAATCACGACATAGGTTGAGTTGGTCGAGTTCCTTGAGGCTCACCTATCTACATGATCGAGATCTTGTCTATGACATAGAGATGTCACCGGTGACTTGAGGACATTGTATGTTTGGTCGAGTCCCTCGAGGGTATATCATCGAATCAGACTCATCTTGTAACGATGGTGATGACTTAACTGAACATCATGGTTGGTCGAGTCCCTTGAGACTATGATGATTCAAAGGTCGAACATGATGAAAATCACAAGGAGTTGTGATTGGCAAGAGTTATCTACCTTTTGGGCTTAGTGTAATTGGTCGAGTCCCTCGAGGTTGCACTAAGACGCCAATTGGATATCGATCCCCACTAGGAGTCTGCCGGAGACTTCCATCTCATGTATCGAGGGTGTCACGTGATTCGCTAAGAAAATAGTAGGAGTACATTAAGATAGAAGTCCATATCTTAATTAGTATTTTCTACAAAATCTGCATGTTATTTAATTTACACTATATCTTGTTTGTCGCTTGCAAAACCCCTACGTGGCATACTTGATGCCAAGTGCCTCATTGGTCCAAAAGCTCCGTAATTTAAAAATTATTCTCACGGAAGAAAAAATCGTATATGTCCTTAACATAATTGTGTCCACGCTGGAGGAAAGGATATGCGGGGATGAGATTACTCGCTTTGTGAAGTATATAGATAGTCCTAGAGAATAACCTATGTATTGATCTTATACTTTAATCCCTACTGGATTCTTTTTCATAGTTCATTATTAACTTTAATATAAACAAGTTTGAGGTGACTCTCCCTAAGCTCCTTAATATGTTGAGGGAAGCTGAGAGTGTCATCAAGAAGGAGAAGCCAATTCTCTATATTGGTGAGACCAAAAAGAAATTGAAGGCCAACAAGATCCTTCAGAAGGGCAAGGGCAAAGAAAGACCATGTAAGGCAAAGGTTGCTAAGAGAGACCTAGCAAAGGACAAAGGACAAAGGACAGTGCTTCCACTGCGGCCAAGTCGAGCATTAGAAGAGGAATTATAAGGACTACCTTGTAGATAATACGAAACATAAGCTTAGAGAAGCTTCAGGTATATTCATAATCAGTCTTCACTTATCAAATTTTTATGATAACACATGGGTATTAGATACCGGGAGTGCTTATCATATCTGTAATTCATTACAAGTTCTGGCAAGACCTAGGAGACTGGCCAAAGGCAAGATGGACCTCAATATGGGCAATAGAGCAAGAGTTGCTATAGTTGCCATTGGAGATGTCACCCTACATATGCCTTGTAGAGCTATCATTGCATTAGATGCATGCTATTTTGTTATCTCTATTATCAAAAACATTGCATCCATCTCTTGTTTGACAATTAGTGGATATAAATTGGTTTTTGAGAATAATAGTTGTTCAATAATTATAGATGATGAGATCATCACTAGAGGGATCCTTATAAATGGATTATATGTATTAGACACTTCTTCACATATCATGAATATAAATATGTCTAAGAGAAAAAGAGATGGGGTGAATAATGCATACCTATGACATTATAGGCTAGGTCATATACATGAGGGAAGGATTCAAAAGTTGTTGAAAGATGGATACTTAGATCCATTTGACCATGAGTCATATACAACTTGCGAACCTTGCCTTCGTGAGAAGATGACCAACTCTCCTTTTAGTAGAATTGGAGAGAGAGCCACTGAATTATTAGAACTCATATATAGTGATGTATATGGTCTCATGTTGACTTAAGCTATAGGTGGTTACTCATACTTTATTATATTCACTGGTTATTTCTCTAGGTATGGACATGTGTACTTAACGAAGTATAAATATGAGGGCCTTCGAGAAATTTAGGGAATATAAGAATGAAATAGAGAACCAAATTAGAAAGAGTATTAAGACTCTTCGATCAGATTGAGGAGGAGAGTACTTGAGTATAAAGTTCACCCATTTTTTCAGGGATAATGAGATTCTATCCCAGTGGACACCTCCTTATACACCTCAGCTCAATGGTGTATTAGAAAGGAGGAATCGCATACTGTTAGACAGGATGTGGTCCATGATGAGTTTTGCTGACCTACCCATCTCATTCTAGGGTATGCCCTAGAGACCGCAACTTACCTTATAAACAAAGTTCCATCAAAATCGGTAGTGTCTATACCATATGAGATATGGAAAGGAAAGAAGCTCGATCTTAAGATTGTTAAGATTTGGAGCTGTCCTGCTCATGTTAGAAGACACAACCCCGATAAGTTGGAATCGAGGACAAAATGGTGCATATTCATAGGATACCCAAAGGAAACTTGTGAGTATTATTTCTATCACTCTGAGGACCGAAAGGTCTTTGTTGCTAAGAGAGCCGTGTTCCTTGAGAAGGAACATATTCTTTGTAAAAACAGTAGGAGCAAGATAGAATTGAGCAAGGTTGGAGAACCTAGCTCAAGCACTATTCCAGAGCCCGAGTCTATTAAGGTAAATAATACATAAGTTCCAACTTTACATAGGTCTAGTAGAGTATCTAATCCTCCTGAAAGATATGTGGGACACATAAGTGGAGATGACTGTCAAGATGTTGATCCTTAGACCTACTAGGAGGCTATTTTGAGTATAGACTCTGGGAAGTGGCAAGAAGCCATGAATTCTAAGATGGATTCCATGTACTCTAACAAAGTTTGGAACCTTGTGGATGCACTTGAGGGTATTGTACCCATCGGCTGCAAATGGATCTTCAAGAAGAAGATTAGAGTGGATGGAAAGGTAGAGACCTATAAAGCCAAGCTAGTAGCTAAAGGATATCGTCAAAGACAAGGAGTTGACTATGATGAAACCTTTTCACCTGTAGCCATGCTTAAGTCTATTAGAATATTTTGGCCATTGCAGCACACTATGACTATAAGATCTGGTAGATGGATGTCAAAATAACATTCCTCAATGGCAACCTCGAGGAGGTGTATATAATACAGCCAAAGGGATTCGTATCCAAAAAGAGTCCAAATAAAGTGTGCAGGTTGCTTAGATCCATTTATGGATTGAAGCAAGCTTCCCGAAGTTGGAACATAAGATTTGATGAGATGATCAGATCTTATGACTTTGTTAAGAACGAAGATGAGCCTTGTGTATACAGGAAGGTCAGTGGAAGCACTATCACCTTCTTGGTGCTATATGTGGATGACATTCTAATCAATGGGAATGATGTAGGAATGCTCTCCACAGTAAAGGCTTGGCTATCTAGAAACTTCTTCATGAAAGATTTAGGGGAAACATCCTATATTTTGGGGATCTAGATCTATAGAGATAGATTCAAAAGGATGCTTGGCTTGTCCCAGTCTAGATACAAAGACTCCATTATCAAAAGGTTTGGCATGGAGAATTCCAAGAGAGGTCTCATAGCGATGAGGCATGGAATATCACTTTATAGAAGTATGTCCCAAAAAACTCTTGAAGAAAGGGCAGACATAAATAAGATATCTTATGCCTCAGCGATAAGGTCTGTCATATATACGATGCTATATACCATGCCTGATATAGCACATGCTCTGAGTGTCATGAACAGGTATCAGGCAAATCCAGGTTTAGAACACTGGAAGGCAGTAAAGTGTATTCTTAAGTACTTGAGAAGCACTAAGGATCTTTTACTAGTATATGGAGAAGGTAGCCTCTAGGTTGAGGGCTATATGGACTTGAGTTTTTAGTCTAACATTGATGATAGTAAGTCGAATTCAGGGTTTGTTTTCACCCTGAATGGAGGAGTAGTAAGCTCGAAGAGTTCCAAACAAGATACTACTACTGACTCGACCACAGAGGTGGAATAAATTGGTATAGTAGAAGCAGCAAAGGAAGGGGTGTAGATGAAGAAGTTCATCAAGGATTTGGGAGTCATACCAAGCAGCATGGAGCTGACTCTAGCAAGGGAACCCAGGTCTCATCAGAATTATTCTAAGGAGGTTCCATCTGATTAGAGCGATCATGATCCCAAAAGATATAGCAAAGAAAGAGTTCCATCCGAAGATAACATTGTAGATCCACTGATGAAGCTGCTGACTCAAATTGTATTTGAGCGTCACAAGGGTCTGATGGGAATTAGACACATAGGTGATTGGCTTTTGGTCAAGTGAGAGATTGCTGGTTACATGTGCCCTGCAAGCCAATAATGTGAGTGATGACACGTGTGACATGTTGCGTAATCTTTTTACTTATGATTAATATTGACATATTCTCACATTATATTATTTGTTGCATATATATTGTGATGTCCTTGGTTCTATGTAATGAGAATCAGATTGTGATGAGATCACGATAATGAGATCGATTCACTTTTAAACACAGATCCTAAATAATCCCGGTCATAAGTTACTCAATAGGGATATTGAGATAGTTAGACAGATCGGTGTACTATATACCCATCCATATGATGGAGGTGGCTGGTCATATAGCCACTTGTGTGGAGACACTAAGGATATAGTATAGGTGCTCATTGGAGAATGAGTTCACTGATTGATCCGCTTACGAAATATTGTATGGTTAATGATACCTAATGTCAGACAACGATTTCATAATCCCAGTTGTGTATCTCGTCCTTAGACATAAAACACCAAGGATGCCTTGTATGAGTACTCCTTTCTTTGGCGTCGGATTTACAGGTTTGGAAAGTTCCAGATCTGGTACAAATGGTTATCAAGATCGGTAGCCAACCTTACGAAGGCAATTGAGTGTCAATAGAGGATCCTCCACTCTCGATAACACGAGAGAAATATCCCATATGTACTTGCTCAGACAAATCCCTGACCAAGGTCATTCGGATTGAGAGAGAAGGAGTTCTCCGGTAAAATCTGATTAGAGCAAGACAAACAGATTCCGTATGTGACCTGCCAATACTATATCCAATATACGGTCTTTAAGATATCAGTTGGATGAGGGATTATAGATACATGGTAACTATGGACAAACAGATCCGATGGATTTGATCCCCCCTGTACTGTTTGGGGATTATGGCATAGTGGCCTAGTACGTCGATAGTCGATAAGTCGAGTAAATTATTATGGGGATAATAATTCACTATATGAGAAAGAATTCTGATGGGAGCGACTCACGACCATCTCGGTATCGGGCCTAGAGGATCACACACATATAGTGAATGCTTTAGCGAATAGAGGATTGGATGGAGATCCAATTAGCTCCTATTCTCATTAGATGAGACTTTATGATGATTGGCTTCTTGATTAAGGCTTAATTAGAGGCCTAAGAAGATTATTGGATAGAGATCCAATAATGCAAGTTTAGTGGGTAATTGGATGGAGATCCAATACCCACTAAGGTAGGAGCCCTAGGATTTTTTGATGGTTCTCTACAAATATGAGAGGAGACTCATAATTGATAGGTTTTAGCTTTAGCCACCGCCTCCTATTCTCCTCCCTCCCTCTGCGCAAGAGTTACAAGATCAGATTGGAGGAATTTCGCTGCAGAGATCCATCATGTGGATACTGCTAGAGAGGAGGATGTTTGACCTCTTTCAGCTTCTCCATCCAGATCTAGAAAATAGAGATATACGATCTCCCTAGGTAAAATCAATCTCTCACACATCACGGTTTTATCAGTTTTTGTGTTTTCCTCATGACCCTAATATTTTGCATGATGATTTGATCTGCGTGGGAAATTAGTTTTTTGTTTTGATTTCTGCTGTGCATGTGATGCTCTCGCTGAGGTTTCCTAACAAGATATGGTTGGCAAAAATAGCAGTAGGGGGCGATTACGATGGTTGCACTACAATGATGTGAAACAGTTGTTTTGAAGATTACAACAAGATGACAGTATGAGTAATGGTGTGTAGGCAGTGAGTAGATTAGTATTGCAGTTTGTTGAAGGCACCGTTGATTGCTGTAGTAGATCAACAAGGGATTTGCATCGGTTGACAAGGGTAAGGCTGATGATTGCTACAGTGCAGATGGTGAGAAATTATTGCAAGGTGATTGAGATGACAGTGTTGTTGACAGCTGTGATATGAGATTGGGAGGTAGCAGTGATGACAACATAAGTTGGTGAGATGATAGGGTGACAACGGTGTTGTTGGTGGCTGTGATCGGAGGTTGCAAGGCAGCAACGACGGCAGCACAAGATGAGGAGATGATAGGGCGATGACGATGTTGTTGGCAGTTGTAATATGAGGTTGGGAGGCAACAGTAACGATAGCACAAAATGAGGGGGTTTGCTTTATCTTGGGCTAGATGGCAGCAGCAAGAGGATGAGAGAGGCAGCTGCAACTTGGGTTCAACGACAGTAGCAGGGGGTTGGAAAAGGTGGTTGCAATCTAGGGTTAGATGGCAATGTGATAGTAGTAAGATATGGAAGACGACGACTACAATCTAGGGTTGTACATGGCAACGGTAGTTGAAGGTGGCAGATGCAACGGTGACAACAACAATGACAAGGCGAGCAATAGAGGTAAGGAATGGTAGCAGCGAAAGTGCCAAGGAATACTACTCTGATACCAAATGATAGAAATTCAAAGGTTTCTATCACTACTCTAATACCAGATGATAGAAACCCAAAGGTTTCTACCGAAGATAAAATCATCGCTATAGGGGAAGTGGTGGAGTGGATAAATAGCAAGATGCTAAGAACGCTGCTCTGATATCAATTGATAGGAACCCCTAGGTATCTTACATGGATGAAGACAAAAAAGGGGGATAAATGATCACTTCGAGGGGATCGAGCTCCTTGATCTCTATAGGGGATCGACCCTCCTATGGTTTTGGCCTATTGGCTAGAACATATTTTTTTTATTGATTGCTTACCCTTATTTATAAAGACTCTGAACCAACTCTTAATTGAACTTGAACTCTTAAAATAGACTCCTACTTGGACTCCTAGTCAAATAAACTCCAACTCCTATTAGGACTCCTAATTGACTTGACTAGACCAACCAACATGACTCAATAAAAAACAGAATTTAATAGATGAGGACCCAACCTTGTTAGGGTCCTATCAAATTATCAAGATCAATAATATAAATATTATTTTTTCTTAAGGTAATTACATATTTATTCATATGTGGTATGTCTATAATGCAAGCATTAGATTCAAATTTAATATTATATCCTTTGTCTCACAATTGATTAATGCTTAATAAGTTATGTTATAAACCATCTACTAATAGAACATATTCATTCAAAAGATTTAATTTGTTACTGATATTTTTAATATCGATAATATTTGCTTTATTATTGTCTCTGAAGATGACATATTCTCCGTCTTGGCTAGTGAGTTTTAAGAATTGTGATAGATCTTTGGTCATGTGCCTTGAGCATCCACTATCAAGACACCAGTTTTTGCTTGTAGCTCTTGTTTGGACACTCATTTTTGAGGTGCTCTAACTTTTTTCATTCATAACATATTATTGACTCATTTTTTGGTTCACTTTTATTCTTATAAGTTTTACTCATTTTCATAAATTTTTTAAGTCTTATCGTAAGAAGTGCAATGCATCGTCATCATCACTTGAGCTTTTGCTCTAGGAGTCTTCTCTAATTCTAAGTGCAATATCCTTCTTGTTCTTTGGAAGGTTTTCCTCTTATTCGTTATGTGTTTTGCATGTCATTTCATAGGTCATTAAAGATCCTACGAGTTCTTTAATAGGAAAGTTGTTTAAGTCCTTTGCTTCTTGGATAGCCTCCACTTTTAGATCCCAACTTTTTCGAAGTGACCTTAAAATCTTATTTATGAATTCAAAATTAGTATAACCATTACCAAGAGCTTTTAAACTATTGATAATATATGTAAAATGGGTGTATATATCACCAATGATTTCATTTAGCTTCATTTCAAACAATTCATAACTATGAATCAAAATATTAATTTTAGATTCTTTCATACTTGTGCCTCCATCAGTAACTTCAAGTATGTGCCAAATTTGATGTACAATGTCATAAATAGAATATGATTAAATTTATTTTTATCTAAAACATAAAATAATGCATTCATAGCTTTTGTATTTAAGGAAAACATTTTGTTCTCAAAATCATTTTATTCATTCATCAGTTTAAAAGATTTTTGGAAATCACATTCAATGATGTTCCATAAATCAAAATCCATAAAATCAAGAAAATTCTCATTTATTTTTTTTCTAATAATTATAGTCCATCCAATTGAACATATGAGGATGAGTGATTGGGTGATCCTCCTAATTGCTAGAAAAAACTATTAAACCTCATTTAGGTGTTAATCCAATTGAAAGAACTTAGCTCTGATACTAATTATTAGGATCATAATGGCACTAAGAGGAGGAAGTAAATCAGTAAGTAATAATAAGGTAAAGAAAGAAAAGAAATGCAAATCGATTTATAGTGGTTTGGTCATTCCAACCTACGTCCACTCTCAATTCTTCATCCCTTGAGGACACCGGCTTTCACTATCGATCTTCTTTCCAAAGAATAAAGATCAACTACCCATGTTATAACCCTTCTCCTTTTACCAGTCTCAGGAGAGAACCTTTACACCTGTCTTTTACAAAAGACCCACACATCCTTAGAATAACCTTTAAACTTAAAGATGAAGAGACTGAAGCACTTTGAGAGGGTTTACACACTTCAATTCTCAAGATTTTATTTTTTTCCAACTTTACATCAAGCAAGCATTAGTGGGTTATTTATAAAACCCCAAAGGCTTAAAAAATGGAGCAAAGAATTCAAATATCTGAGTTCTCAGGGTACTAGCGATACCACTACCAGTGTTAATGGTACTATCATCGAACAAAGCTCGAGATTCTAGGTTCTGGTGGTACCATCGTCGGCTTAGGCAGTACCACCATCGCCTGGGCGGTACTACCATTGAAAGAACTAGAAAAGCATAAAACAATGATTTTCGACTCTCGGAGTAATACCACCACTTGGGCCTAGTGGTATGGTACCATTGCCTAGGCGTACTTCAAATCATCATATTGGCCTTCCAACACACCCAATTTGGCCCAGATTCAGGCCTAATAGGCTCCAAATCAAGTTGGCATCATTTTGGCCTAATACCAACTAAAATTGACTAAGCAGGAGCATAACATGTGTAGTAGATGATTAAAATAATAAAATAAATTTTTTACGTAGATCAAAATCATTGTACAAAAGATGGGATCACGAAAAATCATAAAATTAAAAAACTGCACCATGTGTGAGATTGTTTATATAGGGAGATCATATATCCCTGCTTTTCCAGATTTGGATGGAGAGGATGAAGGAGGTTAAGTGTCCTTCTCTCTAGCGGTATCCACATAATGGATCGCTACAGTGATACTCTTCCAATCGTAGCCCCAAGTCTCGTAACTCTTCTGCAACTTCTCACAATGAACTTAGAAGAAAATCCTCTATCTTCTTCGCTGCCCTCTCACGCTTGAGAGAGGCTAGTCAGCTGAGAAGGTGAATGAGAGGAGGAGAATAGGAGGGGGCAGCTAAAGATGTAGCCTATCATCTATGTAGCACTCCTGCGTCCTATTTATAGAGAGCTACCAAAATCATAGTGCATCCTGCCTTAATGGGTATTGGATCTCCATCCAATTGTCCACTAACCTTGGATTATTCGATCTCTATCTAATAATCTCCTTTGGCCTCTAATTAGGCCTTATGTAAGGAGTCATCAGTGCAGGGTCTCATCTAATGAGAATAGAGACTTATTGGATCTCTATCCAATCCTCTATTCGCTGAAGCATCCATCATATGTGTATGACCCTCTAGGGCCAATACTGAGATGACCATGAGTTACTCCTATCATAACTCATTCTGATATAGTGAATTATTATATCCATAATAATTCACTTGATTTATCGACTATGGGCGTACTAGGCCACTACACTATAGTCTCTAAATGGTAGAGGAGGAGTTGTCCACAGTTATCGTATATCTATAGTCCCTCATCCAACTAATATCCTAGAGATCTTATATTGGACATGATACTACTAGGCCATATATGAAATCCTTCTAAGTCTCGCTCTTATCGGATTCTCCCGAAAAATTCTCTCAATCCGAATTATCGTGGCCAGAGATTTGTCTGAGTAAGCATACATAGGATATTCCTCTCACGATACTGAGAGTGCATGATCCTTTATTGACACAACTAATCTCAATAACCAACTGTACCAGATCTGAAACTTTTTAAACTTGTAAGTATGTCATCAAAGAAAGGAGTACACATACAAGACATCATTGGTGTCTTAAGCTTAAGGACCAGACACACAACTAGGACTACGGAATCGCTATCTAACATTAGGTATCATTAACCATACATCATTCCATAAGTGAATCAATTAGTGAATTCATTCTCCAATGAGCATCTGTACTTTATCCTTATTGTCTCCACATAAATGGCTTTGAGACTAGCCGCTTTCATCATATGGATAGGTATCTAGTATATCGGCCTGTTCGATTATCTCGATGTCCCTCTCGAATAACCTACGATAGGGATTATTTAGAATCTATGTTTAAAGGTGAATCAGTCTCATGATTGTGATCTCATTACGATCTGATTCCCATTTCATAGAACCAAGGACATCACAATGTATATATACAATAAATAATATAATGTGAGAATATGGCAATAATAGTTATAAGCAAAAAAATCGCACAACGTGTCATATGTCATCACTTATGTGATTGGCTTACAGGGCACCTGTAATCAGCAATCTCCCACTTGACCTAAAGCCATTCACCTATGTGTCTGATCCCCATTAGAACCCTATGACTTTCAAATTCAATCTGAGCCAATGGCTTCGTTAGTAGATCTGCAATGTTATCTTCGGATAAAACTCTTTCCATTGCTATATATTTACAGTCTATAATCTCTAATCAGTTGGAATGATAGAACCCCAGAAGGAGCTCTATAGAATTTGATCTTTGAGAGAGATCAACCCTTAGAACACTACAGGGGTTTATCCTTCCTAGGAGTCAGTCACAAGGCTGAATAAAAGAGAATACTTGCTTATTAAAAAGAGGTGGAGGCTACAAGCTTATATAGGGCTCAAAACCCTAGCCCTTGGAGGTTCTTCTTAAATAAATTTCCTATTTTACCTCTCATATAGCTGTCTTGCCTAAATAAATGGGGCGATGGCCTACGTGGTTGCATAAGTCATGTCCCTCTGATAAAAACCCTAGTTAACCAATCGAATAAAGGGGGAGATGGCTAGGAAGTCCTAAGGCCTCAAAATAAATCCTAGCCACACTTCTTTATAGGATAAAAGTGACTAGGTGAGATTTTATTACAATCTCACAGGATTCTTATTGATTACTTCTAAAGTGATTAGGACTCAATCCTGCTCGAGTCCTATTAAGCCCGCCCTCTTTGAATCAGCCTTGTCCTCAAGGCTGAGGATTCATAAACTCTAGTAACCATGTCTTCAGCTCCTCATAAGACTCCAATGTGGCATCTGTAGTAGGTGTTTCCTGCTCCTGCGATCCAGCCTTAGTAGTAGTGGCGAGACTGTGATGTGTCACGATCCTTTGATCCCATACGATCATCAGTTGAACTTTGGCCTCCTCATCAGCTTGGGTATTAGTTGGAAGGATTTGGGCTGAGTTATCTTTTTGTAAATTTCCATTTGATGTGGGATACATGGAGGATCAATTGTAATTTTGATCTAGTGTATGGATCTGATCTCCAGGTTCTGCCCCCAATGTGATCTCCAATTTTGCAAGGCGCAAATAAATAAGGAGACTACTTCCTTAAGGCTGGAGTTTCCTGCTGATCAGGCTAGATGTGTAGGAAAACTCAATCTTTAATTTTTATTTATTCTGAAGTTTGTCAGGAGGTTATTTCTTCTTTGCATGTGTTGTCATATGGTTAATCTTTAGTAATAGCCAATATTTCTTCTGGAATGGTGACTGCCCTCTGGTATAGTTTAGGATGATAAGAGCCTAATCTAGCGTGAGCATGGATTACAATTCTTCTAGACTTACTCTTCTTTCATGCTATGAACCTATATCCAGCAAAATTTTAAATTTGATAGCGATTAGTATCCTCTTTAAAAACCTTGTGTAGAGTATGGGGGAAGCCTTAGTGTAAAATAGGAGTCAACTATCTTACATAAGGGTGATGTCAATCCCAACTCTGGATATGTCTGCTCCAATTATAAATATCTGACCATGACTTAATGTGGGCGATATTGTGGTTATAAGGGCTATAGTTCCACTTGGCCAAGGTGGAACATCTTTCTTCATAGTGAGATGGATGATATTTTGTTGAGATCTGTAATTGATCCTTCTCTTACTCTGATTTTGCCACTAGAGGAGCTCAATTTTCTCACGGTCTTAGGCTATAGATTGGAGGTCATCATCAAGAAATTCTTTGATCATCATGGTCTGATCCTAGGGAAAGTCATGGGAGTCACCTAAGATCCGGAATTGTCGCATCAGCAACTATCGTGGGTTCGATGGAATATAATACTTCAGAAGTGACTTATCCCTAGAGAAAAGGATGCAGGGATATGTCGCAGTGGGAAATAAGCATGGATAAATAATATGTCTCTGTCGTCTCTTGAGCGACCCTCTTAACTTTAATCTTCTAAGGTTGTAAGAAGTAATTTGGTGGAGCATCAGCTGGTAGAAGTTTCAGCTAGTTTAGCATAGGGTGTTCAAGCAGCTTCAGAGGAGGTAGTCGGCTCGGTTTGGTGGGAATGCTCAAAATTTCATCAAGCTATGGGAGAGGGTTCTTATCTTCAATCTCCTAAAACTCTTGAATTTGAATTGAGAAATCATTGGATTTCAGAAAATGTTTGTTTTCCTTTGCTAAAAAATTTCATGATTAACTTCAAAAAATTCTAAGAAATGTCTCTAATTATGGACAACCAATCAATGTCGAGCACTATATCAAAATCATCAAGAGGGAGGAGGAAAAAATCAGCAACTATATCTTGCTCCTATAGGATCAGTTTAACCAACGGGCACTTCTGGTTGCATTTTAAAATTTGACCATTAACTACCTTGACTTCGAACCCACTGTAATCTTTATTTTAGAGCATTAAATGGGTAGCAACCTTACTGTTCATGAAGTTGTGTGTCATCTCAGCATCGATGAGGATGATGATGGACTATTGCACGAGAAACCTTTCGATCTTCAATTTTTGCAGGTTTGTATAGTAGGCTAAGGTACAAACTGTGTGGGTGGTTTGTTGTAGTATATCCTTCCACTTGGGCTCGAGATTTATATCTTCAAGTTTGGGTTCTTTAGTGGCCACAATCATCAAAGGTCTCTCTATTTTACAATCTTGTTTGAAGCTCCATAGTTTATCACAACACCCACATAGGCCCTTTCCGACCCATCATGAGGGTCTTCTTTTGTTAATTTCTTCGGTTGAGGGGGTTGGCTAATAGTAGGAGGAGGTGAAAGCTTTGGTGCCTCTGGTCAGGGAGCGAACCTAGTCCTTCGGGTTTCATAGTTTAATCGCTCCTCTTGATGTCGCGCGAACGAGATGGCTGCCTTAAGTGTGTACAACTATTGCTCTTTAACTTCTTCCCAAATCTTCGGCTTCAAGCCTTTAATGAAAGTCCTTAATATCTATTTTTCAGACTAATTGTAAGTTTGTTTATATAATCTTTCAAACATGGTTTGGTACTCTTGGATGGTGGAGGTTTGACGAATCATCGCTAGTTCTTTATCAAGATTCTTGTAATCGATTGGAGCTAAAGATTTATATGCTTTTGGTTGGGATTTGGCTCTTATGCTCTGATCATCTTGATTGAGGTGCCCTTCTTGAAGTTGTGTAAAGGAGATCGATGTTATCGAGGTGTAGGGCTGACGTGTCTTAACTTTGCTTCTTATCTCCGTGGGTTCTTTTTACAATCAAAATTTATACCATGTTGTGTTCTTCTTAGGTCAACAATCGGCCCAATCTAAACTCCTCGAAGAGAGCGTGTAGTCTAGCATCCATACGTGTCTCAAAAGCCTCCAATTTGGCTTTAAATAGACCCACCGATGTCATGATGTAAGGATCTCTAACCTGTCAAATAAATAGATTAAAGAGTGTGGCTACAATCTTCCGGTTGAAGGCGAATGGTAATAAAAATAAGAAAGTGCTGTTGTGATAATGCTACAAAAATTATCGAGCTGCGGTGGTGAAGTCTCTAAGTGGCTGCAGCATTGATAAAGGATGGCAGCCAATGGTAGTAGGAACAATGGAGGAAGAAGATGGGTGGCAGTGATGTCAGCTGTAGTTGCGATGTGACTTCATGGCTGCAGGTAGCGTTGGTCGCAACAAGGGTGTGGCTGCAATAGGGGGAAGATGAGCAACGAAGTGTGTGTGACTGTTGTAGAGGAGGACAACGATGGTATGGAGGGAGAGACCGCTATTGGTCATGTTCACTTTGATGTTGGCCATGATCAAGGCAGTTGGTAGCAAAAGATTGCTGCTAGTATCATTTCTACCACCAGAGATTGCTGTTAGCTATGATCAAGGAGGATGGTAGTGAAAGATTGCTACTAGTAGCATTATGCAGCGAGGGATCACTACTGGAAGTGATCAAGTTGCTACTAGTCGCGATCAAGGTAGATGGCAGCAAGAGATTATTGTGGCTACGATGAAGATAGATGGCAGCAAAGGATCGCTGTTGGTAGCGTTTGTGCCACAAGTGATCGCTGCTAGCTGTGATCGAGGATGATAGTGAGAGATTATTGCTAGCAGCATTGGGCTTGTTTTGTAGCTTATTTTTGGTGTGGTTTGGGGTTGCAGTTTTTGGAGTTTTGGCTACAATTTGGTAGGGTTTTAGGGCTAAGATATAAGTGGATGAAGTTTAGGAAAAGAGATTTTAGATCTGGGGTAGATGGCAACAGAGGTTTGGGAGAAGTCGGTGAAGGCTGGCTGCGGTAGCTATTGTCCTCGCAGAAGCATAATTGTCACCAAAGAAACAATAGTTTCTCAACAAAAATTCTAGTGAAAACCTGAGAAATTTGGACTACGATGGCAGGGATTGAAGACGAGAAGGAGAAAATTTACAGCTGGAGAAATGACACAAAATTTACATCAAAGAAATGATGAATTCTCGACGTAAATTCTAGTAAAAATCTAAGGATAATATGCAGAATTTTGACAATGAAACCTCGGTTCAGATGTGGGTAATATCAATAATTAAGATTGATAAAATTTTAGCAGTGTAATAGTAGGAAAATTGATGCAAAGATAGAAGGCATATTCTTCATCGTAATAATCCAGCAATACACAACGAAGAATTGCAGCACAATAAGACTAGTTTCAGAAAGGTTTTCTTTTTCTAGAGATCAATCTTAAATAAAGGCTAAAATGATCTATGAAGTTGTGTAAAAAATTCATCCAAAATAGATGAGCAATAAACCAGTTTCAAGGAGCAATAGTGTGGCTAAAAATTTATGCAGTGTTTCCCCTTTGCAACATTGATCACATTTGCATTCATAGAATTTTACGATGAAGAAAATATTAAAAACCTTCTTCAATTTGTAAGGTAAAGGATTGTGCAGTAGTGAATAGGTGTGGGTAGCGAAATTTTACCAGATCTCCAATGTAACACAGGGGGATAACAACAGATTGATTTGATTTGCGGCTTGGGGTGGAAGATGGAGGCATGTGTTGTGGCAATTATGGGAATTGCTACAAAGATGGCAACAGGGGCAGCAGGAATGCTGATACCAGATGATAGAACCCTAGAAGGAGCTCTATAGAATTTGATCTTTGAGGGGGATCAACCCTTGGAACACTATAAGGGCTCATCCCTCTTAGGAGTCGGCTACAAGGCTGAATAAAAGAGAATACTTGCTTATTGAAAAGAGGTGGAGGCTACAAGCTTATATAAGGCTCAAAACCCTAGCCCTGTTGTCACGGGCTTAGCTGATTTTGCCTAAGCCGTGCGGCACCCATGCGTGTCCGTCCGCAAAGGTCAGCCCTCCCCGAGATCTCCTAAAATCCCACAGACTTACAAAAAGAGATAACGGGCCTGAAGAAGCAACTCCCACGGGATCCACAAGCAACTGCTCAAGAAAAAACACTTTATAAAGCCAAAATACAAATTACACCCATGGACATTACAAACTCAGAGAGGTTGCACACAAAGGATAATGGTCCACCACAGACCGAAGTCCCCACAAGTGCTTATAAGACACACTTGTATTTACAAACCAAACTTGGCCATAAAGCAAATCAAACTAGGGCTTCCAAGCCTACTGCAAGTCCGCTTCTTGTTGTACAAGATATGTACATAAACCGAAGGACACGGACTAACACAAGCATTTCATCGAACACCTTGTTTACATTGTTGTCCGTGACATTCTCCCCACTTATTCCTTCGACGCCCTCGTCGAAGCCACCGTAGCATCTCCTCGCATTCTGAAGCTTTAATCTTCTTCTTTGGCGCAACATGCCCTTTGGCTCCTAGCCGCTCTCACCGTTGTTGAGTAGTCGAACTCAATCCGCCATCGCTTCAACTCACCAATGATCGGTGTGGGGTTGGCTGAGTTGTCGATCCTTGTTGGTTCTCGCGATCCCTCGATGAAGGAAAAGACCTACCTTACGATGTGCGATCGCAAAGATACTCATATTGCTTGAACGGGTAGATGCTTGTTGAAGCTTTAACGAGCATCGCCTCTGACTTTGAAGTTTTTAAGGTCCTTTCTCCATAATATTTGCCCATTGAACCTTCTTCCGCTGTTAGTTGTCACTTCCAAGTATGTTCGCATCACTCCCTCTTAGTCAATTGGGAAATGAAGTGGAAAAAACTACTCTCAATAGTACTAATCACCAACGGTGAGGATTTGACAACCATTGTCTTCCATAAGCTTTCTTTGAAGGGTCACTGAACTTGTGCAGAGCTCCCCTGCTTGGATAAGTAAGAGAACTGGGATACTCGACTTCACCCATTCTCTTCATAGTTGAGGAGGTAAGGTGGCTTCTCTCACCTCCTCGAGTTAAGAGAACTGGGTTTCGCCCATTCTCTCCATGAGAAGGCAAAGGTTACTCAATTTCGCAAAGGTTACTCGATTTCTCGGCCTCCTCGAGTTTGTACTTCATGCATTGAGCTGGTTACTAACATTCAGCTCTTTGCTCACACTCAAGCACTTGAAGTGGTTGCACTCCGCGTTGGGTTAGCTCGTGATTCACCTTCCCACCGCCATTGAACTTCGGAATGCAAGAAGTTTTGCCCGAAAAGTGTAAAGTTTACTCCAACTTGGAGTCCCCAACTTGGAGTAAGTCCGTGATAGATCCGTCGCCTTTGGGGTTATACCGTGTTCTCCATCACCTTTCGCCTACTCCTCCCGAGTAGAAAGTGCAGACCATGTCTTGCCTCCTTGGTCGAGCACTCGCATCAACCCAAAGTCCCTTAATTTGCTATCCGGATGAGAAGCACATCGACATCGGTCTTATGAAGTTTCTTGGACTCGCCCTCGTCTTGGTACTTGAGTTTGCCTCTGCACTCTCCACCTCCTTGGCCCCTTTACGACCAATGTTGTCCCTTCATGAGAGCAAGGGATCGATGACTTCACTAAGTCCCGATCTGCATACCATGGCGCCAAGCCCATAGCACTACTATCCGCTACCTTGCATCTTCATCCCTTCCTCCGCGATCGGTAGATCTGCCTCGTGGAGCTCCTCGAGTCCACCTCCTCTCTACGCTTTTCTTTTGGGTAGTAGCCGTTGGACTCGTCGCTTCCTCGCCTTTCGACCACCGCCGACACCACCGTGTCCTCCTAGCAGTTCTCCTTGGTCGATAGAGACAGATCGCAACTCTCATGCATGGCCTCCGCCATCTTGTTGCGAGGCTCGTCTCGCTCTCCTTAGCTTCCTTGGTAGCGAACACTCGGCCTTTGTCCTCGACTTGGCTCCCTTGCGAATGTGAGCACCAGCCCAAATCTCCAACTGCTCGGTTAATCAAGTCCCTCCATGGGACTCACCGGTACTTGCAATCGACTACTCCTCGGTGGTACCACCATATCTTTGGCGACCAAGGCTTTCATCCGATGCAAGCTTGATGTATATACACGGAAGACCCGCCTGCGATCTGGCATTCACTCCTTGAATCCAGCCCTTCTTCGCTGCATTGTTCAAGTGGAGCTCCCAGCTCTCGATCATTCACATGATCATGTCCCCTCCATGGGACTCACTGCACGTGCACTTGGACTTCTTCCTCGGTGGTGTACAGCTCCCATATCGATGACTAAGGCTTTCATCCAATGCAAGCTTTGATGCACACACGAAGACGCCTCTGCATACTAGCATTCACTCCTTGAATCCATAGCCCTTCTTCTTGTTGTGTCATACACCAAAGTGGAGCTCCCAAGAACTCCCGATCATACCTCAGATGATTTTGTCCCTCACGGACAAGATTGCTGTATTGCATTGCCACGAACTATTCCACCACGATCCGCCGCACCATGTCGCCTCCCGGTGACATCTCCATTGCATCTGATTCTCGTGTGATGAACTCGGACTACAACTTCTCCACGTGTGGCCTCGCCAACACATCGTAGGGCCTCGCCATCTCCGACTTTTAGTTCGCTCCTTGGCAATTCCCTTCGCCCCTCACTCGGGTTACTCCCGAAGCATAGCTCTAGGACCCGTCGCCTAGTAGCTCCTCAAGTCCCCGACTGCTAGAGTGGGTGCACCATTGTCGGATCTTGGGCCTCTATCCCCACCAAAGACAATCTTGCTATGCACCTCTTATTCCCGACATCTTGAACGGCAACACTGGCATATTCTTCAAGAGTACCCGCCTCCCCTCTTGCCCGCATTAAGGTCTCATGATCCTAACTTTGCCTCTGCAAGTTGAATCACCTTAGTTACTCCATTAAATGCATCTCGAGGTAGCTTGCATGTGCCTCAAGCTCCCTTCATCTTTGGCACCATGCAAAATAAGTCCCATCGAATGAAGAACCCATGGAACGACATGATCCCACTCTTGCCTCTGCAAGAGTTCATGCCCTTGACCTCGCCAAAGGAAAGCTCCATGCCTCGCTCCATGTTCCATCTTCTATGTCGACTCCTTCATACGGCTTGGATACTTCACCGAGTTCCACCCAAGTCGCTCTACTCCTCGATTTGCCGAGTTGATAGTGGCCCTCACGTCCACCATTCCACGCCCTCCGTTGAGTTCGACTCTAAGTGTGCCTTCATATGATGTTGCCTTGATTGCTCCCCACTTGATCTCGAAATGCATCCCCAATGCATTACCTCCTTCGAGATCATGCGACAACTCTTCGCCGCTCACTCGGTCCGTTGAGCTTTATGAAGATATAACCCCGAGAAACTCTTCCTCAATATGCCGTCGCACATGATTCTCCCACTAGAGAACTAGGACTTATCCCTCCGGATATCCGTCGCTGAGCAACTTTTCTCTTTATATACTTCCCACGGAAGTTTTGAGACCATCATCCCTTTGGACTACTCCGTCTTCGAACTTGTGCTTTGTTCGCTCACAAATGTACTTGCTAGATTGCGACCCTTCTCCAATACGCCCACCGCACCCTTCAAGGTCTAGCAACATGCTGAATTTGTTGCACATTTCAGTCACCTACGGACATATCCTTTCCATGTTGAAGAGAAAGTTCGATGCTCCATGGCGCCGAGTTCTAATCGCGCCTTGGGATGGCCACAAACACTCTATCATCCGTGTACAAGCCCTTGCATGAGTTCCGAATCCTTCGAGTTAGCAATTCCCTCACCTGTGAGCTTTGCATAACTCTTTCTGTTACACAACACATCCCACCTTGCACGGCCTCATCTTTCACTAAGCACCCGCTTTTGCCTTAGTTTAGTTGCCAAAGTCGAGCTATAGCTCAAACTCAACCATCCCAATCTTTGTGTGCTACGATTCTTCTTCGCTTGCTTGTCCTCGTGGTGCCACACACAAAGGGGTTGGCTATTCCTTGAATGCCAAACCAGGATGCCCTCCGAGCGACTCCTTTCCCTACATCTCAATGTCCGCTTCTAACCCAGACGTGCTAGCCGTCCTCCACACCCTAGCTAGGTCCCCCACATTTGTATGGCAAGTGTTTCTGCGTGTGCTTGTCCCGCCTCGATACCACATTGTCACGGGCTTAGCTGATTTTGCCTCTGCGGACCCATGCGTGTCCGTCCGAAGGTCAGCCTTCCCGAGATCTCCTAAAATCCCAGACTTACAAAAGAGAAAACGGGCGAAGCAACTCCCACGGATCCACAAGCAATCGCTCAAGAAAAAACACTTTATAAAGCCAAAATACAAATTACACCCATGGACATTACAAACTCAGAGAGGTTGCACACAAAGGATAATGGTCCACCACAGACCGAAGTCCCCACAAGTGCTTATAAGACACACTTGTATTTACAAACCAAACTTGGCCATAAAGCAAATCAAACTAGGGCTTCCAAGCCTACTGCAAGTCCGCTTCTTGTTGTACAAGATATGTACATAAACCGAAGGACACGGACTAACACAAGCATTTCATCGAACACCTTGTTTACATTGTTGTCCGTGACACTGTGGGGTGCTTCCTAAGTGAATTCTCTCTTTTACCCCTCCTATAGTCATCCTGCCTAAATAAAGGGGGCAGCAACCTAAGTAGCTATACAAGTCATGCTCTCTACTAAAAATCCTAGCCAACCAGCCCAGTAAAAGAGGCAACAGCCAAGAAGCCCTAAGGCCCTAAAATAAACTCTAGCCATACTTCTTTATAGGATAGAAGTGACTAGGTGGGGTTTTATTACAATCTCACAAGGTTCTTATTGATTAATTCTAGGGTGATCAGGACTCAATCCTACTTGAGTCCTATCATGGAACCTCAGAATAATTCTAATGAGACCTGTGTTTCCTTGCTAGAGTTATAGCCCTATTGTGTTACTATATATGAGAATTAGCTCCACGCCGCTCGGAATAATTCCTAAATCCTTAATGAACTTCTTCATCCATACCCTTCCTTTGTTGCTTCTATTGCTGTAATTTACTCCGCCTCTATGGTTGAGTCAATAGTAATATCATACTTGGAACTTTTCCAACTTACTGTTCCTCTATTCAGGGTGAAAATATACCCTAAGTTTGACTTGCTATCATCGATATCAAACTTAAAACTCGAGTTTGTGTAGCCCTCAACTTGGAGGTTACCTCCTCCGTATACTAGTAAAAGATCCTTAGTTCTTCTCAAGTACTGAAGGATACATTTTAGCGTTTTCCAGTGTTCCAAACCTAGATCCGTCTGATATATGCTCATGACACTCAGAGCATACCCTATATTAGGCCTGGTACATAGCATAACATACATGATAGACACTATTGCTAAGGCACAGGGTATCCTATTCATGTCTACCCTTTCTTTAGGAGTTTTTGGGGACATACTCCTAAAAAATGATATTTTATGTCTTATCGGTATGAAACCTCTCTTGGAATTCTCCATGCCAAACCTTTGACAATGGAGTCTATGTACTTGAACTTGGACATGCCAAGCATCCTCTTGGATCAATCTCTATAGATCCGGATCTCCAAAATATATGATGCTTCCCCTAAGTCCTTTATGGAGAAGTTTATGGAAAGCCAATCCTTAATTGTGGAGAGCATTTCTACATCATTTCCAATGATTAGGATGTCATCCACATACAACACCAAGAAGGTGATAGCGCTCCCATTTACCTTCCTGTATACACAAGGCTCATCTTCATTCTTAACAAAGTCATAAGATCTGATTGCTTGATCAAATCCTATGTTTTAGCTTCAGGAAGTTTGGATCAATTCATAAATGGACCTAAGCAACATGCACACTTTATCTAGATTCTCTTTGTATATAAATCCCTCTAGCTATATCATATACACCTTCTCATCAAGGTTGCCAATGAGGAATGTTGTCTTTACATCCATCTACTAGATCTCATAGTCATAATGTGCTGTAATGGTAACATAGGAGTGTTTGATTTTTTAGAATTTTTAACCCAACCCACTCAATTTATAGCTCATGAGCATATTTCGTGGACAAAGTTACAGCTATTTCAAGATACCTTTCTTCATGACCAAGGAATGTATAAAGGTGTTAGTTGGCAGATGTGAAGCATTTAAAGTTAGTTGGCAGTTGTGAAGCATTTAACATTATAGTTCCTTATGCATGAAGGGATGTTTCATACTCTAGTACTTATTTTGATATTTTAGAATGGAAAACAACTTTTTGGATAGTTGATTGTATTTGTAGAAGCTCTTTGGAGTCTCTAAAACTCTGTATCTCTTGGATGCGTCCTTGGGTAGTGAGTCTTTTGATTTTAGTTTTGTATCCCTATTTAATTTTCTTGAGGTGGTGAACTTTTTGTATCCTCTTGTGATTTTAAACTTGGTGGTGAACTATCTTTAACTATTTTATACAAGTTATGTTTTGAGTTTGTTGGTTTCCTACAACTCAACTTTCGGGTATTCTCGTTTCTTTCCGAATTCCATTCCTCTTTCTCCCTTCCCGGTATCAGTTTGGTATCAGAGCTTAAGGCTAGAGATCATGACAAGGTGGAATGGAAAAGATACAGTTGGTAAGGTAGTGGCCATGAAGATGACGTTGAATCCTTGAAGTTGCAACTACAAAGTTTGTTACATAGTCTACAAGAAAAAAAATAAAATTATTGAAGAACTTCGGAACAAAAATAATCAGTATGAAAATGTTGGCCAAATATATGATTCTGATAATGATTCTCTATCTTACCCAAGGGAGTTTCAAAGATTTCATACAAGACGTAAAGACCGAGATGAATGGTAGAACAAATACAACACAAGGTTGGATATTCCGGAGTTTGAAGGGAAAATCAATGTTGACGACTTTATTGATTGGCTTAATATGGTAGAAAGAATTTTTGATTTTCATGAACCGCCAAAACAAAAAAAGGTAAAACTCATGGCACTAAAACTCAGAAGAAATGCATCTTTTTGATGGGAAAACCTGAAGAAGCAAAGAGAATGTGAGGGAAAGAGTAAAATCATATCATGGGAGAAGATGAAAAGGGAGCTAAAAAGAAAATACTTACCTGACAACTATAAGCAAGAAATCTTTCTGAAAATCCATGATTTTAAGCAAAAAAATCTTAGTATGGAGGAGTACACAGCAGAGTTTGACAATCTTATGTTAAAATGAGAGCTTATGGAGCCAGAAGAATAGACTATTACAAGATACCTTGGAGGTCTGAAATATGAGATTGCCAAAGTCGTTCAACTCCAACTGTATTGGACTTTAAATGATGTGAGTAAGTTGGCTTTAAAAGTGGAGAAACAATAAAAGTTTGAAAAGGGTTCTCGATATAGAGTGAAAGATAGCTATACAAGAGGAGAAAATTCTAGGCCTACTCCCCAAAGCAAAGTAGTACCGAAAGGGCAAGAGAAGAGTGAAGGATCAATTAGCAGCAAACTACCACCTAAGTCTTCTACACCTAATAATAAAAAATGCTTCAAGTGTCATGGTTTTGGGCATATTATTTTAGACTGTCCAAATAGGAGGATTATTACATTAGTTGAAGAATATAGTGACGAAGAAGGAAATGAAGCCAATGACGAACAAAAATCTGATGATGATGAGGAAGAGGTTACTTATGCTGATCGTGGTTTATCTATTATGTTACAACGTAGCTTACAAGTATATTATGTGGCAAAGGATGAAAGTTGAGTGAGAAAAAATGTGTTTTATACTAAATGTACCTCTAATGGCAAGGTGTGCTTGGTGATCATTAACAGTGGCAGCTTTAAGAATGTGGTATCTTTCGAGATGGTGCAGAAGCTAAAGTTGGAGATAATCCCTCATCCACATCCTTACCAATTATGTTAGCTGCAAAAGAAAAATAACATCAAAGTAACTGAAAGATGTTTAGTTCCATTTTCTATTGGCAAGTACTACAAAGATGAAGTATGGTATGATGTTGCTCCTATGGATGCTTGTCATTTATTATTGGGCAGACCTTGGCATTATGATAGGAGGGTATTATATGATGGCTATAAATATACTTATTCTTTTAACGTGAATAAAAAGAAGATGATTTTAGCTCCATTACAACCTTCTGAAATCAATGCACCTAAGAAGTAAGTTAGTGCTTTTATGTCCTATGGTGAATGTAAGGGTGAATTGGAAAGGGGTAGTGATATTTTGGCTCTAGTGGTGGTAGAAGAGAATAAACATCACAATGAGCCACCGACAAACATGAAACCAATCCTGGAGGAGTTTCATGACATTACACTAGAAGGGATTCCATATGGTCTTCCACCATTAAGAGACATCCAACATCATATTGATCTTATTCCGGGGGCTATCCTACCTAACAAGGCAGCTTATAGAATGAGTCCCAAGGAGCATGAAGAACTTCAAAGGCAAGTAGATGAATTATTGAAAAAGGGATTGACTCGGGAAAGTATGAGTCCTTGTGCTGTTCCAGTCTTGTTGGTGCCTAAGAAAGATGGTTCTTCGAGAATGTGTGTGGACAGTCGTGCCATCAACAAAATCACTATTGACTATCATTTTCTCATTCCAAGGTTAGATGATTGACTTGATCAATTATATGGTGCTTCTATTTTCTCTAAAATTGACTTGAGGAGTGGCTATCACCAAATAAGAATAAGGCTTGGAGATAAGTGGAAAACATCATTTAAAACTAGAGAAGGCTTGTACGAATGGTTGGTTATGTCATTTAGGTTATCTAATGCTCCTAGTACTTTCATGAGATTTATGAATCATATACTTAAAGCATACATTAGAACTTTTGTTGTAGTTTATTTTGATGATATATTGGTGTACGACAAAAGTGAGGAAGAACATATAAATCATCTTAAGAAGATTTTTCTTATTTTCAGGCAGCAAAAACTTTATGCTAATCTGAAGAAGTGTGACTTTTTTACTCATAGTGTGGTGTTTCTTGGATATGTTGTTTCAAAAGATGGAATCATGATGGATCAAAGTAAGGTAGAAGCTATTCTTAACTGGTCAACACTAACTTCATTGTATGATGTAAGGAGTTTTCATAGTTTAACTTCCTTTTATAGAAGATTCATCAAGGGTTCCAGCTCGATTGTTGCTCCAATCACCGAATGCCTGAAAGGTGGTAAATTCAAATGGACTAATGAGGCTGATAATGCTTTTGAGCTATTAAAAAGAAAGATGACCGAAGCTCCTATTTTGGTATTATCCAACTTTGATAAAGTGTTTGAGGTTGAATGTGATGCCTCCAATGTGGGAATTGGTGCTGTTTTGAGTCAAGAATCAAAGCTCATTACCTTTTTTAGTGGGAAGCTAAATGATACAAGGAGGAAATATTCTACCTATGACAAGGAGTTCTATGCCATTTATCAAACTTTATCTCATTGGAGTCAATATCTTCTTGCCCAGCCATTTGTTCTATATTCTAATCATGAGGCATTGAAGTTTATTAATCACCAACACAAGCTAAACAAGAGGCATGCAACTTGGGTGGAGTTCTTGTAATCTTATAACTTCACAATCAAGCATAAATCTAGTGTTCAAAATATAGTTGCCGATGCATTGAGCAGAAAATATTATTTATTATTAGTCATAGGAGTCAAAGTAGTTGGATTTTAGATATTCAAAGATCTCTATCAAAATGATGTGGATTTCAACTCAATATGGCAGAATTGCAAATCAGGTTCTTTTCACCAATTTACTATCTTTGATGGATTTCTTTTTTAAGCTAATGCCTTGTGTGTTCCATCTTGTTCTTTGAGATATGTAATTCTAGCTGAAGCTCATGGTGGTGCTTTGGGAGGATATTTTGGTAGGGACAAAACACTAGCTCTTATTCAATCAAATTTTTATTGGCCCAAGATGTTCAAAGATGTGGAGAGATTTGTGAAGCAATGCAAAGTGTGTCACTTGGCAAAAACAAGAGGATAAAATTCAGGTTTGTACACTCTATTGTCGGTGCCTAATGCTCCATGGGAGGATGTGAGTCTTGATTTTGTCTTGAGACTACCAAGAACTCAAAGGAACAAAGATTATATCATGGTTGTTATTGATATATTCTCAAAGATGTCTCATTTTGTTCCTTACTATAAATCAAATGATGCATCTCATATTGCTGACTTGTACTTCAAGGAGATTGTTAGATTGCATGGCATTCCAAGAACTATGGTGTCTGATTGATATTCAAAATTTCTTAGCCATTTTTGGAGGACTCTATGGAGGAAACTAGGTACATCTTTGAATTTCAGTAGCTCTCCTCATCCACAAACTGATGGGCAAACAGAGGTAACAAATAGAAGCTTGGGAAACTTGCTTAGAAGCTATGTTGGCAAGAACATTAAGCAATGAGACCTCATTCTTCCTCAAATTGAGTTTGCTTACAATCATTTCATGCATCATACCATTGGTAAGAGTCCTTTTGAGGTTATTTATTGTGCTAATCTTACTGGTCCTTTGGACTTAGTCCCTCATTCTATAAATAAGCAATTTAGTGGAGATGGTAACGAGAGGGCTAAATAGATAAAGAAGCTGCATGACGATGTTAAAGCAACCATTGAGAAGCAAAATGAAAGGCACATGCAAGCAGCTAACAAACATAGAAAACAAATGAGGTTTAATGCAGGTGATCTGGTTTGGATTCATCTAAGGAAAGAGAGGTTTCCACTAGGAAAATTTGGGAAGTTGAAAATGAAGGTTGATGGTCTATTCAAAGTACTTAAAAAATTGGAGAGAATGCTTATGAGATTGACCTACCTGAAGAATATGTGGTATCATCAACATTCAATATGGCTGATTTAATTCCCTATTATGGTGATCAAACAAATAAAGACTTGAGAACAAATCTTTTTCAACCAGGGAAGATTGACACGGGAGTGTCTAATTTTTCAGAATTTTTAACCCAGCCCACTCAATTTACAGCTTATGAGCATATTTCTTGGACAAAGTTATAGACTTTTTAAGATGCCTTTCTTCATGACTAAGGAATGCATAAAGGGGTTAGTTGGCAGATGTGAAGCATTTAAAGTTAGTTGGCAGTTGTGAAGCATTTAGTGTTATACTTCCTTATGCATGAAGGGATGCTTCATTCTCTAGTACTTATTTTGATATTCTAGGATGAAAAATAATTTTTTGGATAGTTGATTGTATTTGCAGAAGCTCTTTTGAGTCTCTAAAACTCTATATCTCTTGGATGCGTCCTTGGGTGATGAGTCTTTTGATTTTAATTTTGTATCCCTATTTAATTTCCTTGATATGGTGAACTTTTTGTATCCTCTTGCGATTTTAAACTTGGTGGTGAACTATCTTTAACTATTTTGTGCAAGTTGTGTTTTGAGTTTGTTAGTTTCCTATAACTCAACTTTCAGGTATTCTCGTTTCTTTCCAAATTTCATTCCTCTTTCTCCCTTCCCGGTATCAAATGGCCAAAAAAATTCTAATGGATTTAAGCATGGCTATGGGTGAAAGTGTTTCATCATAGTCAACTCCTTACCTTTAACAATATCCTTTAGCTACCAGCCTTGTCTTATAGGTCTCTACCTTTCCATCCACTCTGATCTTCTTCTTAAAGATCCATTTGCAGCTGATGAGTATGATACCCTCAGGTGGATTCACAAGATTCTAAACCTTGTTGGAGTACATGAACTCAATCTTAGAATTCATAGCTTCTTACTACTTCTCAGAGTCCATACTCATAATAGCCTCCTCGTAGGTCCGAGGATCAACATCTTGAGAGTTCTCTCCACTGATATGTCTCACATATCTTTCAGGAGGGTGAGACATTCTGCTATACCTAAGCAAAGTTAGAACTTGTATGTAGGGTACCTGAACAGACTCAGACTCTAGAATGGTGCTTGAGTTAGGTTCTCCAACCTTGTTCAACTCTATCTCACTCCCATTGTTTCCACCAAGAATGTGTTCCTTCTCAAGGAACACAGTTCTTTTGGCAATAAAGACCTTATAATCCTTAGGATGATAGAAATAATACCTCAAAGTCTCCTTAAAGTATCCCATGAATGTGCACCATTCCGTCATTGATTCCAACTTATCGGGGTTATATCTTCTAATGTGGGCAGGACAACCCTAAATCTTAACCACTTTAAAATCATACTTCTTTCCTTTTCATATCTCATATGATGTAGATAGTACCAATTTTGATGGAACTCTATTAAGAAGGTATGCTATGGTCTCTAGAGCATATCTCCATAATAAGACAAGTAGGTCAACGAAACTCATCATAGACCACAATAAGTCTAATAGCATGTGATTCCTCCTTTCTGATACACCATTGAGCTTACGTGTATAAGAAGGTGTCCAATGGGATATAATCTCATTGTCTTTAAGGAAATGGGTGAACTCCGTACTCAAGTATTCTCCTCCTCGATCAGATCGAAGAGTCTTAATACTCTTCTCAATTTAGTTCTCTACCTTATTCTTATATTCTTTAAATTTCTCAAAGGCCTTGGACTTGTACTTTATTAAGTACATATGTCCACACCTAGAGAAATCATCAGTGAATGTAATAAAGTATGAGTAACCACTTATATACCCTAAGTTGACATGGGACCACATACATCACTATATACAAGTTTCAATAACTCAGTGGCTCTCTCTCCCGTTCCACTAAAAGGAGAGTTGGTCATTTTTTCATGGAGGCAAGATTCACAAGTTGCATACGACTTATAGTTAAATGGATCTAAGTATCCATCTTTCAGCAACTTTTAAATCACTCTCTCATTTATATGACCTAGCCTATAATGTCATAGGTATGCATTGTTCACCTCATCTCTTTTCCTCTTAGACGTATTTATATTCAAATATGTGGAGAAGTGTCTAACACATATGCAATTTATCAGGGTCCCTCTAGTGATAATCTCATCATCCATAATTATTATAAAATTATTATTCTCAAAAACTAATTTATATCAACTAATTATAAAACATGAGATGAAAATAATATTTTTAATAATAGAGGGAATGAAACAGCAAGCTTTCAATACAATGATAGCTCCACTAAGCAGATAACCTTGCTAACGGCAACTGTAGCAACTTTTGCTCCGTTGCTTATCTTGAGGTCCATCTCGCCTCTGGCCAATCTACTAGATCTTGCTAGAACCTACAACAAATTACAGATATGATAAGCACTTGATAGGACCTCATTAGAGTTGAGTCCTAATTACCCTAGAAGTAATCAATATGAACCCTATGAGATTGTAATAAAAACCTACCTGGTCACTTCTATCCTATAAAGAAGTGTGACTAAGGTTTATTTTGGGGCCTTAGGGCTTCCTAGCCGCCACCTCCCTTACTAGCTGGTCGGCTAGGGTTTCTAGTAGAGGGGCGTGGCTTATGTATGGTAGTAATAGGAGAGGCAAAATGGAGAATTCACTTAGGAAGCACTCCCTATGACTAGGGTTTAGAGCCTTATATAAGCATGTAGCCTCCACCTATTTGAATCAAGCAAGATTAATTCTATTTCAGCCTTATTAGCTGACACTAAGAGGGAGGAACCCCCATAGTATTCCAAAGGTTGATCCCCCCAAAGATCAAATTCTGTAGAGCTCCATCTAAAATTCTATCATCTGATATCATAGTAGTGTTCCTGCTGCCCTTGTAGCCATCTCTGCCACCTCAATCTTCCCAAGCAATTCCCACAATTGCTACGACGCACGCCTCCACCTTCCACCCCAACCTCAAATTAAATCAATATGTCGTTGTCCCTTGCGTTTGATCTAGAGATCTTATATATTTTCATCACCCACGCCTCTTTAATACTGCAAAACCCTTTACCTTACACATTAAAGAATTTTTTCATATTTTATCCGCTACAAATTTTAATCGTCGTAAATGTTTATTGCGAAGGTGAAACGCTGCATAAATTTTCAACCACCTATTTGCCTCTTGAAACCGGTTTATTGCTTCTCCTTTTTTGTCTAAATTTTTACACAATTTCATAGATCAACTTAACTTTCATCTGAGATTGATCTTTGGAAAAGACTATTTGTGGAACCAGTTTTATTGTGCCTTCATTCGTCATCACGTTTGTCATCACGTAGTGCTAGAATTTTACGATGAAAGATCTGCCTTCCGTCCTTTGCCCTATTTTCCTATCGTTACTCAATCAAAATTTTATCAAACATTTTGCTGATATTGACCACATCTAAATTGAGGATTTATGAATATTTTCTTTAAGTTTTTCTCTAGAATTTATGTTGAGAATTCATTGTTTCTCTAATGTACAATATGTTCGGCAGGACAACACTTCGTAGCACCTTTCTTTGTCGAATTACATCAGATTTAAGTACTATATTTTTTCCATTTTTTAGACTCCCTTGCTCTCATCTGAATTGAGGTTTTATCATTGAAATTCTACATAATTTCCATATGTTTTCTATTGGAAATTACATTGAGAACTTGTTGCTTCTTTGATGTAAATTATGTCGGTAGAACTGCATGTATACAGTGATCTTTAGTCAAATCCTATTAGTTTTTGCTACTATTTTTCAAGATTTGAAACTCCCTTTTCCTTATCTTCATCCCTTGACACTACAGCTCCAAATTTCATAATTTTTGGCTGAAATTACATTGAGAAATTATTGTTTCTTCGACGATAATTCTACTTTTGTAAGGCAGCATATGTTGCAGTGAACTTCATTGAATTCTATTAAACTTTTGCTACCATCTCTTCTAGATCTAAAACCATATTTCCCTAACCTTCACCCTCTACCATCACAGCTCCAAAACCCTACCAAACTATAGCCAAACCCATACCCAAAATCAGCCATAAAATAACCTAAAACCATAACCTTCTACAACTAGCACCTATTGCAGCATACCCTTACTGATCCCTATCAAACCATTGCTGCCATCTATCCCAGATCCAAAATCATTTTTCCTAACATTCATCTAATGCTATCATAGCCCTAAAACCACAGCAGCTTGTAGCCAAAACTCTAGAAAATTGTAGCCCCAAACCACACCCAAAATAGCCACAAATCGCACTCGAAAACTGTAGCCTTCCACCTTCGGTCCACCCACCTTTTAGCCACCCAATCTCCCTTATCCCTTCACTGCCAATAGTGACATCTCGCTGCCATCCTCCTTGATTGCAGCTAGTAGTGATCCTTATGGCAAAAAGCTACCAGTAGTGATCTTTTGTTGCAATCTATTTATATCGCAGCTCGCAACAATCGTTAGCTGCCAACTATCTTGATCACAACCATCAAAAAATTGAACACGATAGCAGCGATCTCTCACTCCATACCATCACTTCCCTCCTCTACAATAGCCATGTACATCACTGCCTCATCTTCCTCCTATTGCAGCCACACCCTCGCTGTAACCAATGCCACTTGCAGCCATTAAGTCACAATGCAACCGCAGCCGACGTTGTTGCTGCCCCCTTCTTCCTCCATCATCATTGCTGCCTTCCAACTTAGATCTCTCGGCTGTCATCTTCTGATAGATATTAGTCACCTAAAAAATTACAGCCTCGATGACATTGCAGCATCACTATGGATACACAGCCGACGTTGCTGCTACCAACTTTTTCCTCCACTATCGCTGCTACACTCAGCTACCATCCTCCACTTGGAGATTTCACCACCATAGTCCTAACATTGCTGCAATTCATTGCCTTCAACCTAAAAATTGTAGCTACACTCTTCAGTCGGTTTGTTTGAAAAGTTGGAGATCCTTACATCATGACATCAGTGGGCTTATTCGAAGTCAAATTTGATGCTTTCAAGATGCATATGGATGCTAAATTATGTACTCTCTTCGAGGAGTTTAGATTGGGTTGATCACATAGCCTAAAGAGATCACAACATGGAGCAAATTCTGATTGAAAAAAGAACCCACAGAGATAAGAAGCGAAGTTAAGACATAGCAACCCTACACCTCGGTGGCATCGATCTCCTTTGCATAACTTCAAGAAGGGCACCTCAATCAAGATGCTTAGAGCATGAGAGCCACATCTCAACCAAAAGCATATAAACCTTTAGCACAAATCAATTATAAGAATCTTGACGTGGAACTAGCAATGATCCGTCAAACCTCCACCATCCAAGAGTACTAAACCAGGTTTGAAAGATCATCTAATGAAAATTATGATTGGTTTGAAAAATAGATATTGTAGATATTTATTGAGGACTTGAAACCGGAGATTTGGGAAGAAGTTAAAGTGCGATAGTGGTATACACTTAAGGTAGCCATCTCCTTCGTACGACTATATGAAGACAGGCTGAACCATGATGCTCGAAGGACTAAAGCCATCGCACAACCAGCAGCACAGAGATCCTCGGCCCTATCTACCACCAGCCGGCCACCTCAGTCGAAAAAGTTAACAAGAGAAGAGCTTTGTGATTGATTGACAAAGGGCCTATGTTGGCATTGTGATAAACTATGGAGCCTAGAACACTAATATAAAAAGGAGACACCGTTGGTAATTATGCCTACTGAAGAAGCCAAATTTGAAGATATAACTCCCGAGCCGAAGGAGAATGATACACTATAACCGGCCACCTACACGGTCCCTACTACACAAACCTCCAAATATTGAAGATTGAAGGGTTTCTTGAGCAATAGTCTGTCATCGTCCTCCAAATATTGTGATGTCCTTGGTTTTATGTAATGAGAATTGGATCATGATGAAATCACGATAATATGATTGATTCACCTTTAAACATAGATCCTAAATAATCCTGGTCATAGGTTACTCGAGTGGGATATCGAGATAACCGGACATATCACTTTACTATATACCCATCTATATGATGGAGGCAGTTGTTCTTAAAGCCACTTATATAAACACACTACAGATATAGTACAAATACTCATTGGAGAATGAGTTTACTAATTGTTCCACTTATGGAATGATGTATGGTTAATGATACCAAATATCATATAACAATTCCATAGTCCTTAGACTTGAGATACCAAGGATGCCTTGTTTGAGTACTCCATTCTTTGATGTCCAACTTATAGGTTTGGAAATTTCCAGATTTGGTATAGTCGGTTATCGAAATTGGTGGCCAACCTTACAAAGGTAATTGAGTGTCAATAAATGATCATCCACTCTTAGTGTTCTGAGAGGAATATCCCATATGTGCTTGCTTAGACAAATCTCTGGCTAGGGTCATTTGGAATAAGAGAGGAGTTCTCCGGGAGAATTCGATTAGAGCGAGACTCAGATGGATTCCGTATATGACTTGACAGTACCATGTCCAATATACGATCTCTGGGATATTAGTTGGATAAGGGATTATAGATACACGATAAGTATGGATAGACAGGTCCGATGGATTTGATCCCTATGTGCCGTCTGGGGACTATGACGTAGTGGCCTAGTACATCCATAGTCGATGAATTGAGTGAATTATTATGGAGATAATAACTCATCATATCAAAAGAAGTTCTGATGGAAGTGACTCATGGCCAGCTCAGTATCGGGCCTAGAGGATGACATATATATGGTGGATGCTTCAACGAATAGAGGATTAGACAGAGATCCAATTAGCCCCTCTTCTCATTAGATGAGACCCTGCACTGATGGGCTCCTTGCATGAGGCCCAATTAGAGGCCAAAGAGGATTATTGGATAGAGATCCAATAATACATTATTAATGGGTAATTGGATGGAGATCCAATACCCACTAAGGTAGGACCTCTAGGGTTTTTGGTAGCTCTCTATAAATAGGAGAGGACGCACATAGTTGATAGGCTACAGCTTTGGCCATCCCCTCATATTCTCCTCCCTTCGTCTACGCAAGATTTGCAAGATCTAATTGGAGGAGTTTCGCTGTAGAGATCTATCATTTGGATACTGCTAAAGAGGATGACACTTGACTTCCAATACCCACTAAGGCAGGACCTCTAAGGTTTTTGGTGGTTCTCTATAAATAGGAGAGGATGCACATAGTTGATAGGCTACAGCTTTGGCCATCCCCTCCTATTCTCCTCCCTTCCTCTATGCAAGAGTTGCAAGATCTGATTGGAGGAGTTTTACTATAGAGATCTATCGTCTGGATACTGCTAGAGAGGATGACACTTGACTTCCTTCATCCTCTTTATCTGGATTTGGAACACAGGGATATACAATCTCCATAGGTAAAACATCTCTCATATGATGCCATTTTTCAATTTTTGTGGCTTTCTTGCAATCGAATTTTTTGCACAACAATTTGATCTACGTAGGAAACCTATTTTTATTTTGATCTTCCACTATGCATATATTTCTCCCATTGAATTTTCCAAAAAGTGGTATCAGATCCAAGTTTTTGTATGAAAGATTAGTTTTATACTATGTGTGATGAGATTGGATCGCAAAAAATTATTCTATGTATTCTTACTGCATTTTCACAACGAAGGCAATGAGGTAAGGGGGTGGCCAGCCATGACTAATCCCTCTATAGGGGCGGCCAGCCACAACCAGGGTTGCCAGCAAGGGTGACCGTAGGGGCAGCCCGCAAGGTGCAGCACTCACCCACGGCCAAGCCGTAAGGGCAGTGCTCACCCGCGGCCAACCCGCAAGGGGTGACACTCGCCCACAGCCAAGCCATTGGAGCAACGCCCGCGGCTAGCCTGAAGAGGGGTGGCGCTCACCCACAGCCAGGCCATTGGGGTAGCACTCGCAACCAGCCCACAGAGGGGCAACACCCACAGAGGCGTCGCCTGCGGGCATGGCGCTCGCCTACCTGCAAGGTGCCCCCTGAGGGGAGCAGCGTCTACCACAATGTCACGGGCTTAGCTAAAGTTTGCCTGCAAGCCGTGCGGCACCCTCACGTCACTCCTGAAGACTTAGCTGAAATTGCCTAAGTCGTAGAGCAACGTTGCTCACTATTCTGGACTTAGCTGGGATTGCCTAAGTCATGAAACGCCCAACGCATTTTCTGTCTGCAAAGGGTCAGCCCTCTTACAACCTCTTAAGGTCCTGTAGGACCTACAAAGAAGAAGTTGATTAATTCAGAAGCGAGCGACGGACAAGTCCCGACGCCTCGCAGGAAAGTCAGACAAGCAATTTATTGAACACCTTGAGTGCAGCAAAGAAAAGAAAGAAAGAGAGCGAAATAGGACTTTGGAGGGATGTAGGACGGTCGCAAGTCCACAAACGACGGTTCCCAAGGTATCGGACGTAAGACAAGTTCAATTGCTGATGAATGCCTACGCCCGACATATACCCGGAACCCCATCCAGCCCGGTGCCACCCGGGGTTTCCAAGGTGCTGAAATGGCTGACATTTTGCACCGCTCAGAAAGGTTACCGTGACATATGAAAAAGACCCAAAAACAGGGTTGTTTTGGCTCCGCGTAGTGAGCGATCGTTCTGTAGCCTTCTACACTACTTTCGCTCACATTTCTTAGGTAAAAACACATAAACTCAAGGCAAAACAAGCTGTCAAAAATATGTACAAGCAAGAAAAAGTGACGAATGGTTCAAGGAACAAAGGCATTACGGTTGAGCGACGACCGTTCGTGACATTCTGCCCCACTTAAATTGTCGATGCCCTCGTCGATGCTTGTTGGTAGGCTTTGATGCGAGCTTCTTCATGTCGTAGGGCGTCTTCTGGCTCCCAACTAGCTTCTGTTTGAGGAAGCTTTTGCCACTTCATCAAGTACTCTATTTGCTGCGCTCCATTGGGTAGCTTTATTTTACGATCCGCTAGAATAGTTTCAACTCGCTTCTCGTAAGAGGCTCTGGTGGGGGGTAGTCGAGTTGGAACATTTCGGGAATCATCTCGCAGATCTGAGTGGTAGGCTTTCAAGTTGCTCACATGGAAGACATTGTGAATTCTGAACCATGCTGGCAGTTGCAACTTGTATGAGACATTGCCTACTCTGCTGATGATTGCGAAAGGCCCTTCATACTTGCGTATCAATCCTTTGTGCACTTTGTGTCTAAAGAATTGGAGTGATGCTGGTTGGAGCTTCACCAACACCATGTCACCAACTTTAAATTCTTGTGGTCGCCTTCCCAAGTCTGCCCACTTCTTCATCTTTTTGGCCGCCTTCTCCAAGTAAGCCCGCAATATCTCGCATTACGATGCCATTCCCTTGCGAAGTGATAGGCTGATGGGCTACTCCCTGTATAACCAATAACCAGGGTATGAGGAGTTGATGGTTGTTGTCCCGTAATAATCTTAAATGGGCTCTTGTTGGATGTAGAGCTCACGTAAGTTATAAGAGAACTGGGCTATGTCCACCTTCACCCAATCTGGTTGGCACTCACGTAGTCAAGATATTACTCCAAGAGTGAGTTAATTCTCTCGCTTGGCCATCCGTTTGAGGGTGGAGGCTTATGGAGAAGTATAATTTAGACCCCAACAACTTGAACAACTCAGTCCAGAATCGTCCCAAGAACCGAGAATCCCGATCACTAATGATGTTGTGTGGGACTCCCCAATACTTAACCACATTCTTCATCATCAACTTAGTCGCCTCCTCTGCTGAGCAATGTAGGGGTGCAGCAATGAATGTTGCATACTTCGAAAATCGGTCAACTACCACGAGTATCGATCCAAGTCCCCCTACTGCGGGCAAGCTTGATATGAAGTCCAAAGAAATGCTCTCCCATGGCCTTTCTGGTACGGGCAGCGGTTCCAAAAGTCCCACTGGCTTCTGCTGCTCTATCTTGTCCTGTTGACAAGTAAGGCATGTTCGAACATATTCCTCCATATCTGTCCCCATCTTCGGCCAATAGAAGGCACTCTCCACGAGAGCCATTATTCGGTGGATACTTGGATGTCCAGCCCAAAGGGAATCGTGACACTCTTTCAAGAGTTCACGCCTCAAGATATCCACTCGTGGGACATAAACTCTGTTCCCCTTAGTGTAGATGAGTCCCTCCTGGACCCAAAATCATCGTGCCTTGCCCTCTTTGATGAGTTGAATCAGAGTCACTGCTTGAGGATCTCATGCCCATCCCCGATCCTCGGAAAGAAAGTTGGAGCGCAATTGACTTGCTTGGCCTCTCGCCTCCAATAGCATTCACAAGCTCAACTTTCCGACTCAATGCATCGGCCACGACATTTGCTTTTTCGGGTTTGTACTCCATCACCATGTCGAACTCACCAAGAAGTCCCGCCATCATGCTTGCTTTGGGAGAGTTTCTTTTGAGTTTGAAAGTAACTCAATGTGACATTGTCGGTCCTTAGCACAAATGGTGCTCCCAAGGTAGTGTCGCCACACTCGTGAGCGTGGACCACCGTCATCTCCTTCTCATGTAGGATATCGTCGCTCGGTCTCGTTGAGCTTGCGACTCGTAGGCCACCGGATGACCCTCCGCATAAGAACTCCTCCAATAGCAAAGTCAAAAGCATCAAGATGGACTTCAAAAGACTTTCCATAGTCCGCAACTGAGTACAGTTCTTCTAACACAGCCTTCGTGTCTTGAAATGCCGCCTCACATTTGTCCGACCATCTCCGGGATCGCTCCTTTTTAGCAACTCCGGTGGCCAGATATCCAGTTATGAAGCTCGATAATAGTTGACAAACCCAAGGAAGGATCTCAACTCGCACCTTCTTTGGTGTTCGCCACCACCAGCACCTTAGCCTTGTCCATTTGAATGGACCCATTCCCAATTCGATGCCCCAAGAATAAAATCTGTTGGGCAAGTAGCACTTTTCCCTCTTCACGAATAAGGTGTTCTCCCTGAGAACTTTGAAAATTGTTCGGAGGTGTCTAACATGCTCCTCAAGTGTTTGGCTATAGACGACGATGTCGTCTAAGTAGACGACCACAAACTTATCCAGATATTCTTTGAACAGCTAATTCATGAGAGTGCAAAATGTGGCCGAAGCGTTGGTTAAGCTGAAAGGCATCACCAAGAACTCGAATGCTCCATACCTGATCACACAGGTAGTCTTCGCCTCATCACCTTCTGCGATGCGCACCTGCCAATACCCTGACCAAAGGTCAAGTTTGGAGAAGTACTTTGCCTTGCCCAATTGATCGAACAAGTCCGCGATGAGCGGGATAGGGTACTTGTTCTTCACCATCATCTTGTTGAGGGCTCGATAATCAATGCATAATCGGAGGCTCCCATCTTGTTTCTTCTGAAAGAGGACTGGAGCTCGAAGGTGCTTGAACTGCGGATGAGACCATCGCTAGCCTGCCTAACCGCCTCGCGCCAACTCTGGAGGGGCCATACGGTATGGTGGTCTCGCTGGAGGCTTAACTCCCGACTTCAGCTCAATCTGATGATCCACGCCTCTCTGTGGTGGTAGAGTTCTCGGCAACTCTGTTGGCATCATATCTGAGAACTCCTTCAGGATGTTCACCATAATAGCAGGTTCCTGAATGGCCTCCCCGTCAAGTGTCTCTAGCTTCATAGTAGCTAAAAATGTTAATTCACCTGTTCACACCCCTTTCTTCAATTGTAAAGCCGATATTTATTGTAGGTCCTTCGTTCCTACTCGAGAAACTGGAACCATGCAGGGATCATCGCCTCCCATTAGACACAAGGAGTTCAGGAACGATATTGGCACCAACTTTGCTGCGTGCATAAACTCCATTTCGAGAATCACTTGGAAGTCGTCCAATGGCACCGTCATCAAGTCTGTGCTCCTGCTCCATGTCCCGATCTTGATGGGGACCCCCTTTGCTTGTCCGGAGATCCGCTTGGCCTCCGAGTTCACTGCCTTCATACGACTTGGGCTCTTCTCCAAGATTAGTCCCAGTCGCTTAGCTTCGTGATCGGCAATAAAATTATGGGTCGCGCCCGTGTCCACCATTGCACGGGTTGTTCGGCCATTGAGCTTGATGTCCACATACATCAACTCGCTGCTTCCTGCCTTCGGTGGCTTCACCTTTGTATTCTCCCCCACTTGACCCACAATGCATTCAACAAACGCATTGCCCCCATCCTGGGTCCTTGCGATGCCTCACTGTCGCTACTGGAGTCAGAACTACTCGAACTAAGGGCGATTGCTTTGCCCTTGTCTTACTTCCAGGGTAGAATCGATGCCGTCAAAGCATTGAGTGCCTGTTTTTGTGGGAACTCCCTCACCATGTGCGGTCCTCCACACAAGAAGCATCCAGTAGGCTTTGGGACTCTACCTCTTGAGCCCGGTCCCTTGTGAAAATTCTTCTTCTTTTGCTCGCCTCCAGACTCCTTCGCTCGAGAGTATTTAGATGGGCGATTTCCCGAAGATTGTTTCTTCTTTCTCAAATCCTCCGAAGAAACAAAGTCAGTTAGCCTTTCCGCGGTTGCAATTGCCCCGACTACATCAGTGACATTCCTTCGATGTAGTTCTTGTTATGCCCATGGCTTCAAGCCATCGAGGAAGCTGAATAGTTTGTCTTTCTCAGACATGTCCCGTATATCCAGCATCAGTGCTGAAAATTATTTCACATAGTCTCAGATTGTTGTACTTTGGCGGAGTTGTTTCAGTTTCCTTCTTGCGACAAACTCTGTGTTCTCTAGTAAGAACTGAGTTCTCAACTCTCGCTTCAAGTCTCCCCATGTATCCACTTGACATCGGCCTTATTGGATCTCTTCCCAACGGGTTCGCCACCAAAGTTTTGCATCCCCATTCAAATACATTGTTGCTATAGCAACTTTGGCTTCTTCAGAATCAAGCCTTGTATCATGGAAATATTGTTCCATGTCGAACAAGAAATTTTCAAGCTCTTTGGCATCTCTAGCACCTCCGTAGCACTGTGGCTCGTGCCCTGAAGTTTTGTGGTGGCGCAGCGAGGGTGTTGTTCCCTCCCGTATCAAGAGTCCTTGTTAACACCATCACCTTAGCCGTGAGTTCCGCCACAACTTCATGTAGGTGTCGTACGGAATCTTTGGTGTCCTCTGTCAGTTGATCCATCATAGATTCAACTTTCTCGATCCGAGATTCAGCTTCTTCTAGCAATCTCTCTACCCTAAGTAGCCCTCGCTGGCCTTGGTAGAGTTCCTCCATGCTCGCTTCAAGAACATCAAGGCGGGTCTCCGCCGCTATAATGCTCTCCTTGTGACTCTTTTTCCCGGTTGGCGCTCCAGATGGTGCCTCCTCCCCTCGTGGAGAATACCCAACTTCACGCTCGTCTTGTTCACTGTAGAGCTCCTCATGAGTGACTCCCATAGTTTACGAGCGAGTTTGCACTTGCAGCCCACCTGCGACTGCTTGGAGCAAGGGTCCGGCTTGCCCTATCTTGCTCGATTCACCATGATGTTTCACCATAGCGAGATTGCGAATCTTCTTTGCTGTTCATATGAATTGCTTGCCTGCTCTGATACCACACTATCACGGGCTTAGCTAAAGTTTGCCTAAGCGGCAGCACCCTCAAAGACTCAAGACTTAGCTGAAATTGCCTAAGTCGTAGAGCAACCTTGCTCACTATTAGGACTTAGGGATTGCCTAACTCATGAAACGCCCAACGCGTTTTCGCTCATAAAGGGTCAGCCCTCTTACAACCTCTTAAGGTCCCGTGGGACCTACAAAGAAGAAGTTGATTAACTCGAAGCGGACACGCCCGATGTCTCGCAGAAAAGTCAGACAAGCAATTTATCGAACACCTTGAGTGCGAAAGAAGAGAGAAAGAGAGCGAAATAGGACTTTGGAGGGATGTAGGAATGGTCGCAAGTCCACAAACGACGGTTCCCAAGGTATCGGACGCAAGACAAGTTCAATTGCTGATGAATGCCTACGCTCGACATATACCTGGAACCCCATCCAGCCCGGTGCCACCCGAGGGGTTCCAAGGTGCTGAAATGGCTGACATTTCGCACCGCTCAGAAAGGTTATTGCGGCACATGAAAAAGACCAAAAAACAGGGCTGTTTTGGCTTCGCGCAGTGAGCGATCGTTATGCAGCCTTCTACACTACTTTCGCTCACATTTCTTAGGTAAAAACACATACACTCAAGGCAAAATAAGCTGCCAAACATATGTACAAGCAAGAAAAAGTGACGAACGGTTCAAGGAACAAAGGCATTACGGTTGAGCGACGACCGTTCGTGACAACAAGGGTAGCCACCCATGGGCAAGGCGGTTGTCAGTGAGCGATCACTGGATGAGGACAGAAAGGGTTAGGGTTTTTTTTTTGGTAAATGGACATTTCTACCCCTCAAATTTTGATAAATTTTATGGTCTATCCTATGCCAAGAATACCAAAAATACTCTTAATAATTTTAGAAATTTTATGGATTATCATTTTATCTAAAATTCTAAAAATGCCCTTGATAATTTGAAAATTCTGAGCATGTCCTGTTTTTTTAAAAAATAATTAATTAACTAGTTTAATTAATTATTATATAACTAATAATCCTACATATGAGGTGATACGTACATGTGATGTATGTTATGGATGGATGATTATGAGTCATGTGTTGTGATGTGTGTAATTATGATTATTATTATTTTTATTGGGGCCTACAAGCCTTCATTTTTCTTATTTATTGTTAGGCCTACATGCCTGTGATTATTTTGTAATTACATGGAGTGGCGCGGCGGGAGCATGGAGGTGACAATGGGACCCACGATGTCATGGCAGGAGATTACAACATATGGTGTTGCGACGAGGATTCGATAAAAGTAATGATGACGAGATCAATAATCACAAGACATGGAGATGTGCTGATGTACACATAGATCCTATTATGAGTGATTAAGCCCATTGGCTCGGGCTTTAATCATATTAGGTAACGGCTCATGATCATCCGGTGTGGCTGGCATATGTGATGTATTATTATACACCTACTATATATATATATATATATATATATATATATATATATATATATATATATATATATATATATATATTTGCATGTGATGTAGATATATAGTAAATATGTATGTGTGTGACATGATATATTATGAGACCAGTATAAAACAAAAACCTCTCTTATGAATATTAAATCGGTAAGCATGAGGCAATAAGATTGACCCATGTGGCCTTCTATCGTTATACGATGAAATTGAATCATGACATAGGTTGAGTTGCTCAAGTCCCTAGAGGCTCACCTATCTATGTGATCAAGATCTTGCCTATGACATAGATATGTCACCAGTGACCTAAGGATATGGTATGCTTGGTCGAGTCCTTTAAGGGTATATCATTAAATCAGGCTTATCTTGTAATAATGGTGATGACTTAACTAAACATCATAGGGTCGAGTCCCTCGAGACAGTGATGATTCAGAAGTCGAACATGACAGGAATCACAAGGAGTTATGATTGGCAAGAGTTGCCTACCTTTTGGGGTTAGTATAATTGATCGAGTCCCTCGAGGTTGCATTAAGATGTCAATTAGATCCTGATCCCTACTATAAGTCTATTGGAGACTTTTGTCTCATGTGTCGAGGGTGTCACGTGATTCGCTAGGAAAATAGTTGGAGAACATTAAGATAGAAATCCATATCTTAATTAATTTTTTCTATAAAAATTTATATATTATTTATTTATGCTATATCTTGTTTGTCGCCCCCTACGTGGCATAATTGATGCCAACCGCTTTACTGGTCTAAACTACATAGATTGGCTCTGTAATTTGAGAATTATTCTTATAGTGGAGAAAATCGCATATGTCCTTAACACGATTGTGCTCATGCCAGAGGAAAGGATAAGCAAGGATGAGATCGCTCACTTTGTGAAGTATCTAAATAGTCCTAGAGGATAATCTTATATTTCAGTCTCTATCATATTCCTCTTCATAGTTTATATGAACAAGTTTGAAGTGACTCTACTTGAGCTCCTCAATATGTTGAGGGAAGTTAAGTGCACTATCAAAAAGGAGAAGTCAGTTCTCTATATTAGTGAGACCAAGAAGAGAAGGAATGCCAATAAGACCCTTAAGAGGGGCAAGGGCAAATAAAGACCGCGGGTAAGGTAAAGATTACTAAGAAAAACTTGACAAAGGATAAAAGACAGTGCTTCCACTACGGCTAAGATGGACATTAGAAGAGGAACTATAAGGACTACCTTGTAGATAAAATGAAATAGAAACATGGAGAAGCTTTAGGTATATTCATGATCAGTCTTTACTTGTCATGTGTTTATGATAACACATGGGTATTGGATACCGGGAGTGCTTATCATATCTACAATTCGTTGTAGTTTCTAAGAAGACCTAGCAGATTAGTCAAAGGCGAGATAAACATCAAGATAGGCAATGGAGCAAGAGTTGTTGTAGTTCTATTAGGGAGGTTACCCTACATCTGCCTGGTGGAGCTATCATTGTTCCCTCTATTATGAAAAATATTATATCCATCTCTTGTTTGATAATTAATATATATAAATTAGTTTTTGAGAATAATAGTTGTTTAATAATTATAGATGATGAGATCATCACTAGAGGGACCCTGATAAATGGCATATATATGTTAGATACATCTCCACATATCATAAATATAAATATACCTAAGAGGAAAAGAGATTAGGTGAAATGCATATCTACGGCATTATAGGCTAAGTCATATACATAAGGAAAGGATTCAAAAGTTGCTGAAAGATAGATACTTTGATCCTTTTAACTATGAATTATATGCAACTTGCGAACCTTGCATTCAAGGAAAGATGACCAACTCTCCTTTTAGTGGAACTAGAGAGAGCCACTGAGTTATTAGAACTCGTACATAGTGATATATGTGATCTCATGTCGACTCAGGCTATAGGTGGTTACTCATACTTCATTACATTCACTAATAATTTCTCTAGGTATGGACACGTGTACTTGATGAAGTATAAGTCTAGGACCTTTAAGAAATTCAGGGAATATAAGAATGAGGTAGAAAACCAGATTGGAAAAAGTATTAAGACTCTTCGAATAGATCAAGGAGGATAGTACTTAAGTACAGTGTTCACCCATTTCCTCAGGGACCATGGGATTCTATCCCAATAGACACCTCCATATATACCTCAGCTCAATGGTGTATCAGAAATGAGAAATCGTATGCTATTAGACATAGTGCAATCTATGATGAGTTTAACTGACCTACACATCTCATTCTGGGGATATGCCCTAGAGACTGTAGCTTACCTTCTGAATAGAGTTTCATCAAAGTCGATAGTATTTACACCATGTGAGATACGGAAAGGAAAGAAACTCGATCTTAACATTGTTAAGATTTGGGGCTATCCTCCCCATGTTAGAAGACACAACCTAGATAAGTTGGAACCAAGTACAGAATGGTGCAAGTTTGTAGGATAACCTAAGGAAAATTTTGGGTATCATTTCTATCATCCCAAGGACCGAAAGGTCTTTGTTGCCAAGAGAGCTGTGTTTCTTAAGAAGGAACACATTCTTGGTGGAAACAATAGGAGTGAGATAGAGTTGAGTAAGGTTGGAGAACCTAGCTCAGGCACTATTCTAGAGCCTAAGTCTGATCAAGTACTTAGCATATAAGTTCCAACTTTACACAAGTCTAGTAGAGTATTTCACCCTCCTCAAAGATATGTGGGACATATCAGTGGAGAGGACTCTTAGGATGTTAATCCTCAAACCTACGATAAGGCTATTATGAGTATAGACTCCGGGAAGTGAAAAGAAGCCATGAATTCTGAGAAGGATTTCATGTACTCTAACAAGGTTTGGAACCTTATGGATGCACCTAAGGGTATCACACCCATCAGTTGCAAATAGGTTTTCAAGAAGAAAATCGGAGTGGATGGAAAGGTGGAGACCTATAAGGCAAGGCTGATAGCTAAAGGATATTGTCAAAGGCAAGGGGTTGACTAAACCTTTTCACCTATAGCCATGCTTAAATCCATTATAATTATTTTGGCTATTGCAACACACTATGACTATAAGATATAATAGATAGATGTGAAAACGATATTCCTCAATAGCAACCTCGAGGAGGAGATGTATATGATATAGCCAGAGGGATTCATATCCAAAGAGAGTCCATATAAAGTGTGCAGGTTGCTCAGGTCAATTTATGGACAAAAGCAAGCTTCCCGAAGTTGGAATATAAGATTTGATAAGGCGATCAGATCTTATGACTTTGTTAAGAACGAAAATGAGCCTTGTGTATAAAGGTAACTGGAAGTGCTATCACTTTCTTGGTGCTATATGTGGATGACATCTTAATCATTGGGAATGATGTAGGAATGCTCTCCATAATAAAGGTTTGGCTACCTATAAACTTCTCCATGAAAGAGTTAAGGGAAGCATCCTATATTTTAGGGACCTGGATTTATAAAGATAGATCAAAGAGAATGTTTGGCTTGTCCCAATCTAGGTACGTAGAATCCATTGCCAAAAGGTTTTGTATGGAGAATTCCAAGAGAGGTTTCATATTAATGAGACAAGGAATATATCCCCAAAGACTTCTGAAGAAAGAGCAGACATGGATAGGATATTCTATACCTCAATGATAGGGTCTATCATGTATGCTATGTTATATAATAGGTCTAATATAACGCAAGCTCTAAGTGTCATGAGTAGGTATCAAGCGGATCCAAGTTGACAATACTGGAATATAGTAAAATGTATCCTTAAGTACTTGAGAAGGACTAAGGATCATTTACTAGAATATGAAAAAGGTAGCCTTCAGGTTAAGGGCTATATGGACTCCAGTTTCTAGTCCGACATTGATGATAACAAATCAAATTCAGGATATATTTTCACCTTGAATGGAGGAGCAATAAGCTGGAAGAGTTCCGAGCAAGATACTACTGCTAAGTCGACCATAGAGGCAGAATACATTGCTATAGTAGAAGTAGCAAAAGAAGAGGTATGGATAAAGAAGTTCATCAGGGATTCGAGAGTCGTATTAAGCAGTATGGAGCTAATTCCCATATACAGCGACAACGACAGGGCGATATCTCTAGCAAGGAAACATAGGTCTCATCAGAATTATTTTAAGGAGGCTCCACTTAATTAGAAAGGTCATAGTCCGTAAAGATATAGCAATAGAAAGAGTTTCATCCGAAGACAACATTGCAGATCCACTAATAAAGCCGTTGGCCCAAATTGTATTTGAGCATCGCAGGGTCTGATGAAGATCATACACATATGTGATTGGCTTTAGGTCAAGTGGGAGATTGTTAGTTGCAGATGCCTTATAATCCAATCACATGAGTGACGACACTATGACACACTGTGTAATTTTTTTGCTTATGATTATTATTGGTATATTCTCACATTATATTATATATTATATATATATATATTATGATATCTTTAATTTTATGCAATGGGAATTAAATTGTGATAAGATTATTATAATGAGATTAATTCTCCTTTAAATATAGATCTTAAATAATCTCGGTCATAAGTTACTCGAGAGGGACAATGAGATAACCGGACAGGCCGGTGTATTATATACCCGTCCATATGATGGAGGCGGTTGATCTTATAGTCACTTGTGTGGAGACACTAAGAATACAGTATAATTGCTCATTAGAGAATGAGTTCACTAATTGATCCACTTATGGAATGATGTATAATTAATCAAACAATGATTCCATAGTTTCAGTTGTGTATATGGTCCTTAGACTTAAGACACCAAGGATATCGTGTTTGAGTACTCCTTTCTTTGATGCTGGACTTATAGGTTTGGAAAGTTTCAGATCTGGTACAATTGGTTATCGAGATTGGTAGCTAATCTTACGAAGGTAATTCAGTGTTAATAAAGGATCATCTACTCTTTGTATCATAAGAAGAATATCTCATATATGCTTGCTAAGACAAATCTCTAGCCAGGGACATTCGAATTGAGAGAGGAGTTCTCTGGGAGAATCCAATTATAGTGAGACTCAAATGGATTCCGTACGTGACCCGATAGTACCATGTCTAATATACGGTCTTTAGGATATTAGTTGGATAATGGATTATAGATACAAAGTAACTGTGGACAGATAGGTCTGATGGATTTGATCCCTATGTACCATCTAGGAACTATGGTGCAATGGCCTAGTACATTCATAGTCGATGAGTCGAATGAATTATAATGAAAATAATAATTCATTATATCAGAAGGAGTTATGATGGGAGCATTACGGCCAGCTTAGTATCGGGCCTAGAGGGTCACACACATATGGTAGATTTTTTAACGAATAGAGGATTGGATAGAGATCCAATTAGCCTATATTTTTATTAGATGAGACTCTACATTGATGGGCTCCTTGCATGAGGCCCAATTAAAGTCCAAAGGAGATTATTGGATAAAGATTTAATAATATAAGGTTAATGGGTAATTGGATGGAGATCTAATACCTACTATGACAGGATCCCTAAGGTTTTTGTTGGCTCTCTATAAATAGGAGGGGACGTACATGGTCGATAGGATGTAGCTTTGGCCACCCCTCCTATTCTCCTCCCTCCCTCTATGAAAGAGTTGCGAGATATGATTAGAGGAGTTTCATTGCAGAGATCTATCATATGGATACCACTAGAGAGGAAGACACTTGATTTCCTTCATCCTCTCTATCCGGATTTGGAATACAGGGAAATATAATCTCTATAGGTAAAACAATCTTTCACATAATGTTGTTTTTTTATTTTTACGACTTTCTTGTGACCCAATCTTTTGCACGACGATTTGATCTAAGTGGGAAACCTATTTTTATTTTGATCTTTCGCTGCGCTTGTGATGTTCCCACTGAGGATTCCCAACAATAACTTCTCTTAAATCAGTTTCTTAATTATTTCTAACAAAGTATAAAACACGTTTATGATTTTATGTCTTTATTTTTTGGCAGCAAAGATTTTCAAATTGAGCACTACCACTTTTACACTAATTCATGCCCGCCCCACTTTTTTGTAATCCGATTATAGCGAGCCTCAAACAGATTCCATATGTGACCCGATAGTACCATATCTAATATATAGTCTTTAGGATATTAGTTGGATAATGGATTATAGATACACAATAACTGTGGATAGACATGTCCAATGAATTTGATCCCTATGTACCATATAGGAACTATGGTGCAATGGTCTAGTACATCCATAGTCGATGAGTCAAATGAATTATTATGAAAATAATAATTCACTATATCAGAATGAGTTATGATGGGAGCATCACGGCCAGCTCGGTATCGGGCCTAGAGGGTTATTTTTTCAGCGAACAGAGGATTGGATGGAGATCCAATTAGCCCATATTTTCATTAGATGAGACCCTACATTGATGAGCTCCTTGCATGAGGCCCAATGAAAGGCCAAAAGGGATTATTGGATAAAGATTTAATAATATAAGATTAGTGGGTAATTGAATGGAGATCTAATACCAACTATGGTAGGACCCTAGGGTTTTTATTAGCTCTCTATAAATAGGAGGGGATACATATGGTCGATAAGCTGTAGCTTTGGCCACCCCCTCCTATTCTCCTCCCTCCCTCTATGCAAGAGTTGCGAGATCTGATTAGAGGAGTTTCATTGCAAAGATCTATCGTGTGGATACGACTAGAGAGAAAGACACTTGATTTCCTTCATCATCTCTATCCAGATTTGGAACACAGGGAAATATGATCTCCATGGGTAAAATAATTTCTCACATAATGATGTTTTTTTTATTTTTATGACTTTCTTGTGACCTAATCTTTTGCACGACGATTTGATCTAAGTGGGAAATCTATTTTTGTTTTGATCTTTTGTTGTGCTTGTGATACTCCCACTAAGGTTTCCCAACAATAACTTCCCTTAAATCAGTTTCTTAATCATTTCTAACAAAGTATAAAACACGTTTCTGATTTCATTTCTTTATTTTTTGGAAGCAAAGGTTTTCAAATTGAGCACTACCACTTTTACACTAATTCACGCCCACACCAACCCCCTCCCCAGTGCCAAATGATCCTAAAAGTTCATGTAAAAGATTGGTTTTAAACTACGTATGATGAAATTAATATGCATAAATTTTTTTCTACGTACCTTGCTATGATTTTTCATGGTTAATCGGATCTAGATAGCACCTTTTCTCATTGTAAAAAGGTACTATGCAAAGGTGTTTTAAGGTTCTTTTATATTAAAATTATTGGCACAAAGAAGGGGGGAAATGTAGCAACTGTTGCTGCCTTGCGTTCGGCCAAAGGCTACTTGCAGCCTTGGCCGAGTGCAAGGTTGTTGCTCTCGACTTGACTAAAAGCTGTAAGGCTGAGAGCTCGGTCAGGCTGAGAGCAACGGCCTCTCAGTCATAGGAGTAGCCTCCCATGCAGCTAAGAGTCCTAGCTACATGGGCAACCATATCGGCTAGGGTTTCCTAGCTGCTAGAGTTAAATCTATCGCTATGGTTTCGTAGTTGCAAAGGGTTGTTTTGGGCGACCAAGGTATTGGGAAACCTCAATAAGAGTATCAAATGCATAGCGAAAATCAAAAATAAAAAACCAGTTTCCCATGTAAATCAAATTATCGTACAAAAGATTGGGGTCTCAAGAAAGCCATAAAAATTGATAAAACTCTATCATGTGATAGATTGATTACCTAGGGAGATCATATATCCCTGTATTCCATATCTGGATGGAGAGAAAAAAGGAAGTCAAGTATCTTCCTCTCCAGTGGTATCCACACGATGGATCTCTGTGCGAAACTCCTCCAATCTGATCTCACAACTCTTGCAAGGAGGGAGGGAGGAGAATAGGAGGGGGAGGCCAAAGTTCTAGCTCATCAACCATGAATCTCCTCTCCTATTTATAGAGAGTCACCAAAAAACTCTAAGGCTTCCTACCTTAGTGAGTATTGGATCTCCATCCAATTACCCACTAACCTTAAATTCTTGGATCTATATCCAATAATCTCCTTAAGCCTCTAATTGGGCCTCAATCAAGGAGTCCATCAGTATAGGGTCTCTTCTACTGAGAATAGGGGCTAATCGATCTCCATCCAATCCTCTATTCGTTGAAGCATCCACCATATATGTGTGACCCCCTAGGCCTGATACCGAGCTGGTCGTGAGTCACTCCAATTAGAACTCTTTCTGATATAGTGAATTATTATCTCTATAATAATTTACTTGACTCATCAACTATGGATGTACTAGGCTACTACGCCATAGTCCCCAAATGGTATAGGAGGATCAAATCCATCAGACCTGTCTATCCATAGTTACCGTGTATCTATAATCCCTCATCCAACTAATATCCTAGAGACTGTATATTGGATATGGTATTGTCAGGTCACATATGAAATCCATCATAGTCTCACTCTAATCGGATTCTCCTAGAGAACTCCTCTCTCAATCTGAATGACTCTTGCTATGGATTTGTCTAAGAAAGCACATATGGGATATTTCTCTCATGATACCGAGAGTAGATGATCCTCTTTTGCCACTCAATTGCCTTCATAAGGTTAACTACCAATCCCGATAATCAATTGTACCAGATTTAGAATTTTTCAAACCTGTAAGTCTAGTATAAAAAAAGGAGTACTCATACAATGCATCCTTAGTATCTCAAGTCTAAGGACCAGATACACAACTGGAATTATGGAATCACTATATGATATTAGATATCATTAACCATATAGAATTTCATAAGTGGATTAATCAGTAAACTCATTCTCCAATGAGCACTTGTTTTATATCTTTAGTGTCCCTACACAAGTGGCTATGAGACTAGCCACCTCCATCATATGGATGAGTATAAAGTATATCGGTTTGTCTGATTATCTCGATGTCCCTCTCGAGTAACCTATGACTGAGATTATTTAGGATATATGTTTAAAGGTGAATCGATCTTATTATCATGATCTCATCACGATCCGATTTTCATTACATAGAACCAAGGACATCACAATATATATGTTATAGATAATATAATATAAGAATATACAAATATTAATCATAAGTAAAAAGATCTCATAGCGTGTCACACGTGCCATCACTCACGTGATTGGCTTGCAAGGCACCTATACCCAAAGGCTGAAAGGCTGAGAGCAACAGCCTCTCAGCCATGGGAGTAGCCTCCCATACAGCTAAGAGTCCTAGCTGGATGGGCAACCCTAGCAGCTAGGTTTTCTTAGCTGCTAGAGTTAACTCTATGGCTAGGGGTTCCTAGCCGCAAAGGGTTGTATGGGCGACCAAGGTTGGCTATCCACCCATGGCATATTACAACTATGGGGATAGCTGCAAAGGAGTTCCTTGAGGGGTAGGGTTTCCTAGTCTCCCATGGTTCCCCTATGGCTAGGAACTCCTAGCCGTAGGGGACTCCTAGCGGTTATGGTTTCCTAACCATACAAGTCTTTACCTGCCAAATTAGGAACCCTATAGTAGGGTATCTCAAAAATTCTATAAATAATTAATTAAATAATTTAATTAATTATTTATTATCTAGGAATCCTACATGGTGATGTGTACATATGATGTCTGATATGAATGGATAATCATAAGCCATGTTATGTGACGTGTGTACATGTGATTATTATTATTATTAGGGCTTGTGAGCCTTTGTTTTTCTCATTTATTATCAGGCATGCATGCTTGTGATTATTTTGTAATTATATGGAGAGCCGCGACAGGAGCATGGAGGTGATAGTGGGACCCACGATGTTATAACGGGATATCATGACTCATGGTCATGCAATAAGGATCCGACAAAACTAATGATGATTAGATGAATGATCAGAGGGCATGGAGATGTATCGTTGCACATATAGATCCTATTGTGAGTTATTAGATCTATTGGTTTAGGCTTAATCATTTTAGGTGACAACTCATGATTATCCGATGTGTCTTGCATATGTGATGTGTGTTATACACCTAACATATATATATATATATATATATATATATATATTTATTTATTTATTTATTTATTTATTTACATACGATGTAGATATATATATTAAATATGTTTGTGTGTGACATGATATACATGATGATTCGGAGGTTGAACATGACGGGAATCATAAGGAGTTGTGATTGGCAAGAGTTTACTACCTTTTAGACTTAGTGTAATTGGTCGAGTCGCTCTAGATTATACTTTGACACCAACTAGATCCTAATCCCCACTAGAAGTCTGTCAGAGATTTCCATTTTACGTATCGAGAGTGTCATGTAATTCGCTATAAAAATTAGTATGAGTAAATTAAGATAGAAGTTCATATCTTAATTAGTTTTTTCATAAAATTTATATGTTATTTATTTATACTATATATTGTTTGTTAGAAACATGTCGCTCGTAAACCCCCTATGTGGTATACTTGATACCAACCATCTCACTAGTCCAAACTACACGGATTGGTTCCATAATTTAAGAATTATTCTTATAATAAAGAAAAGGGTATGTCCTTGATACGATTGTACCCATGCCAAACGCCCGCTATGTGAAGTATATAGACGATTCCATGTTGGCAAAATGCTACATGTTGGCCTTCATGACTCCTAAGTTACAGAGGCAATTTGAGAGCATGGATGATAATTCTATCCTTATTCATCTCCATCTGCTGTTTGAGGAACAAGGAAGAACTCAAAGATATAAGATATCTAAGATTCTCTTCCAAGTTAGGATGATAGAAGGGGCATCGATTCAGAACCACTTCTTGAAGATGATAAAGTGGATCGAGAAACTTATAGGTCTAGGAATAGTCCGAGAGGATAACATGTGTATTGATCTTATACTTCAGTCTTTGCTAGATTCCTTTTCTCACTTCATCATAAATTTTAATATGAGCAAATTTGAGGTGACTCTCCCTAAGCTCCTCAATATTTTAGGGAAGCTGGGAGTGCCATCAAGAAAGAGAAGCCAGTTCTCTATATTGGTGAGACCAAAAAGAAAAGAAAGACTAGCAAGACCCTTAAGAAGGGCAAGAGCAAAGAAAGACCGGGTAAGACAAAGGTTGCCAAGAAAGACGTGGCAAAGAATAAAGGATAATGCTTCCATTATGGTCAAGACGGGCACTAGAAGAGGAACTATAATTATTATCTTGCAGATAAAGTGAAATAAAAACTTTGAGAAGCTTCAAGTGTATTCATGATCAGTCTTAACTTGTCATATTTTCATGATAACACATAGGTATTGAACACCGATAGTGCTTATCATATCTACAATACATTGTAGGTTCTGGCAATACCTAAGAGATTGGTCGAAGGTGAGATAGACCTCAAGATGGGTAATGAAACAAGAGTTGCTGTAGTTGCATTTAGGGAGGTCACCCTACATCTGCTTGGTGGAGTCATCATTGCATTGGATGCATACTATTTTATTTTATCTATTATCAAAAATATTATTTATATTTTTATTTAATAATTAGTGGATATAAATTAGTTTTTTACAATAATAGTCATTCAATAATTTTGGATGATGAGATCACTAAAGGGACCTTGATAAATGTCTTATACGTGTTAGATACTTCACATATTATGAATATAATATGTCCAAGAGGAAATAAGATGAGATGAACAATGCATACATGTGGCGTTGTAGGCTAGGTCATATCCATGAGAGAAGGTTTCAAATATTACTAAAAGATAAATACTAAGATCTATTCAATTATGAGTCATATGCAACTTGCGAACCTTGCTTTATGGAAAGATGATCAACTCTCCTTTTAGTGGAATTGGAGAGAAAGCCATTAAACTACTAGAACTCATATATAGTGATGTATGTGGTTCCATGTTGACTCAGGCTATAGACGGTTACTCATACTTTAGTACTTCACTAACGAATTCTCTAGGTATAGACATGTGTATTTGATGAAGTATAAATCTGAGGCCTTTGAGAAATTCAAGGAATATAAAAATAAAGTAGAGACTAGATAGGAAAGAGTATTATGACTCTTCAATCAAATCGAGGAGGAGAGTACTTGAGTATAGAGTTCACCTATTTCCTCAGGGACCATGAGATTCTATCTTAGTGGACACCTCATATACACCTTAGATCAATAGTGCATCAAAAATGAGGAATCGCACATTGTTAGATACGGTGCAGTCCATGATAAGTTTCACTGACTTACCAGTCTCATTTTGGGGATATGCCCTAGAGATCATAGCTTATCTTCTGAACAAAGTTTCATCAAAGTCAGTAATATCTATACCATATGCGATATATAAAGGAAAGAATCTCGATCTTAAGGTGATTAAGATTTGGGGTTGTCCTGCCCACGTTAGAAGACACAACCCCGATAAGTTAGAATCAAAAACGAAACTGTAAGGTGACTTTGGGGTATTATTTTTATCACCTTGAGGACCAAAAGGTCTTTATTGCAAAGAGAGCTGTGTTTCTTGAGAAAGAACAAATTCTTTATGGAAACAATGAGAGTGAGATAGAGTTAAGTGAGATTGGAGAACTTAGCTCAAGCACCATTCTAAAGTTTGAGTCTATTCAGGTACCTAGCACACAAGTTTAAACTTTACACAGGTCTAGCAAAGTATCTCACCCTCCTAAAGATATGTGAGACATATTAGTGGAGATGAATCTCAGAATATTAATCCTCAAACCTACAAGGAGGCTATTATTAGTATAGGCTCTGGGAAGTGACAAGAAGCTATGAATTCTGAGATGGATTTCATATATTCAAACAAGGTTTGAGACCTTGTGAATGCACTTGAGGGTATAGTCCCATCGACTACAAATAGATCTTCAAGAAGAAGATTAGAATGGATAGAAAGGTGGAGACCTATAAGGCAAGATTGGTGGCTAAAGAATATCGTCAAAGGCAATGAGTTGACTCTGATGAAACCTTCTCACATGTAGCCATGCTTTAGAATTCTTTTAGCAATTGCAGCACACTATGATTATGAGATTTGATAAATAGATGTGAATACTATATTTCTCAATGGCAACCTCGAGGAAGAGGTGTATATGATACAGCCAGAGATATTCATATTTAGAGAGAGTCCAAATAAAATGGTAAGTTTCTTGGATCTATTTATGGATTGAAGCAAACTTCCCAAAGTTAGAATATAAGATTTGATGAGGTGATCATATCTTATGACTTTGTTAAGAATGAAGATGAGTATTGTGTTTACAGGATGGTAAGTAGGAGTTCTATCACATTCTTAGTATCGTATGTGGATGACATTCTAATAATTAGGAATAGTCTATAAATGCTCTCTATAGTGAAAACTTGGCTATTTAGAAATTTCTCCATGAAGGACTTAGGGGAAGCAACCTATATTTTGAGGATCTGGATCTATAGAGATAGATCAAAGAGGATGCTTGGCTTGTCCCAATCCACGTACATAGGCTCCATTATCAAAAACTTTGACATGGAGAATTCCATGAGAAGTCTCATACCAATAAGATAAGACATGTCACTTTCTAGGACTATGTCCACAAAGACTCTTAAAGAAAGGGCAGACATAGATAAGATACCCTATACCTAAGTAATAGGGTCTATCATGTATGTTATGCTATATACTAAGCCTGATATAAAGCGCATGCTCTGAGTGTCACGAGGAGGTATCAGGCGGATCCAGCTTTGGAATACTAGAATGTAGTAAAGTGTATCCTTAAGTACTTAAGAAGGGCTAAGAATCTTTTATTGGTATATAGAGAAGGCATCCTCTAGGTTGAGGGCTACACAGACTCAAGTTTCTAGTCTAACATTAATGATAGCAAGTCAAACTCAGAGTATGTTTTCACCCTGAATAAAGGAACAGTAAGTTGGAAGAGTTTTATGTAAAACACTACTGTTGACTAAACTATAGAGGTGATATACATTGTTATAGTAGAGGCAGCAAAGAAAGGGGAGTGGATGAAAAAGTTTATTAAGGATTTGTGAGTCATACCAAGCAGTGTGTGTAACACCCCTTAGTCCCACATTAGAAATGTGGGAATATATGAGTGCCTTATAAGGGTTGATGAGTGTACTATTATTAACTCCTGGCTCGAGCATTTTGGCCAATGGTTAGGCCAAACTTAGGCTATCAGGATAGTTAACTCATCAACACGGGTCGTGACATTTGGTATTAGAGTTCGACACAACGTGGAGCCACACCCTTTAGTCTCACATTGGAAATGTGGGAATATATAAGTACCTTATAAAAGGATTGATGAGTGTACTACTGTTAACTCTTGACTTGAGTATTTTGGCCTTTCTATACTAAATTATTTGAAACTCCCTATTGGTAACATAAAATTTTATAAAATAGGATTCATATAAAAGTAGACTAATATAGCTTTCATATGATATCCTATTTGAGTAATTTGAAGCATATTTGATTGTTTAGATAATTTATGCAATGCGCCTCCCGAATTCTGCCAGAGTAGAGCTCTTGCCAATTTTGTCTATTCTCGCGTCATTCATTTGAAAATTTAATTCATTTTAGAGTTCCTTCTTTAATTGAGTTTTATATAATTTCTTTAAATTCTTTTATACTCTGTTTCCTGAAAAAATTTTATATCTGAACATATTATGTGTTAGTTTATGTTGCACCGTATTATTTTGTATAGGCGTATGCTTGTTTCATTGTTTTGCATGTGCTTCCGATGTGTACCAATTTTATTGTTCACATGTCCTTTTGTACTTCAGTGTTTGTGGGATAATATGAACCTTTACCAGAAATGATAAAGGGAGTTATGCTTTGAGCCCGTGATGCTCTGTCGGCCTCTTCTGACTTCACCCAGACATGGGTGGATGGAGCTCCTAGACATGAGAGACGGAAATAGATGAATTATATTTTGTCTGTATCCCAATTCACCCTCTATATTTTTGATATGATATCCAATATATTGCTTTTGAGTTCATATATGTGCTTTGGATAAGAATGGAATGTGTGTTATGTCTGATTCGATTTATGATCTTCTGTTCCTTATTTGTTCATCTGATAAACTCTGAAATAATTTATACACCTTTAATATGTTTGATACTTGTTGAGCTTTGTAGCTCATTCCATTGATATATAAATTTTTTAAGTTAGCTTGTCATACTGAAATGTTTGAAACTAGGTGGAGGTAGTGGAAAGCTAGAAGAATTTGGGCCAATCTTTATCAATCGATATAATTTTGTTGTATAAGTATACTTGGTGTTTAATGAAATATTATCGATAAATTTTGAAGTGATTTGTCTATATAAAGGTTGCAAATACCTCTCATGTTTAGGATTTTGGAATGTCAAGTTAAACTTATATAACAATATGAACTTGTGGTAATTTGTTGGTTTTGTGATCGTATAGATTTCCACTCATGTGGATTATGTTGTGGTTATTATTTAGTTGAGTTGGTTTTGAAATTGTATGAATCACCAAGTGATGTGATGTATGATTATAAAATGCACAGGTTTTATAAATGAATGTGAATTTTGAAGTTCGAATATTTCTTAGTATTCTAAAATATTTGATTGGATCCTGGATGGATTGTGATGTTTACAAAATTATCGATTTATGACATGGTCACACATCTCGAATGTGATTTAATTCGGGGGCCGTGACAGAGATGATATCAGAGCTTATAATTTGAGGATCATTAAGATATTTGTCTTGAGGTATAGTAATTTTTATAGAGTGATTAATAAAAAAGAAATTTCTCTCTTGATGTTTTTACGAAGCAAGGATGACGAGGTTATCAGGTTCTCCTATTACATCGACTTCTGATCAGTTAAGTGGGATTATGAGAACCCTTGAGACTATGACACGTATGATGCAACAACAAGTCTAACAAGGAGGAAATGATAAAGCAGGGACATCAACTCAGACTAGATTGAGAATAGAACAGTTCAAAAAGCTTAGTCCTCTAAGTTTCAGTAGTGAACCTGATCCAATGGTGGCAGAACAATGGATGATGTGTATAGAGAAAATATTTGATATCTTAAATTGCCCTAATGATCAGAAGGTTTCTTTTGCCACTTTTATGTTGGAAGGGGAAGCTGAACATTGGTAGAGAACAATAAAGAGAATTTCTGAAATCAGACATAAGCTCATCACTTGGAAGGTATTTATGGAAAAGATCAATAATAAATATTTTCTAGATAGTATCAGAGAGCAGAAAGAACTGGAGTTCTTAAATCTTATTCAGGAAAATTTGGCAGTAGTGAAATATGAAGCGAAATTCACTGAGCTCTCAAGATTTGCCACTCATATGGCTAATGATGAATCTAGAAAAGCAAAGAGATTTGAGAGAGGTCTAAGGCTGGCAATAAAGAGTCAGATATCAACTTTAAAACTTCTAATATATGCTGATGTGGTAGAAAGGGCTTTGATAATCAAAAGAGACATAGGGGAGATTCAGGAAATCAGGGGTAAGAATGGTAAAGATAGGTTTATCAGCAAAAGTAAGAGAGCAAATGAACTCGAAAGCAGTAACAAGAGGATCAAAATGTCTAATATTAGAAAAGAAAAGCCACCGCATAGGACTCAATCATGTGCAAAATATGGGTTAAATCATGAAATAAGCCAATGTCATCGGGTGACTGGAGCCTGTTTTGCTTGCAAGAAGTTAGATCATCAAATAAAAGCTTACCCATTGAAAAATAAGAAAGAGCCACTACCTCTTAGATCATCAGCCCATGCTATAGTATATGCCATCACTAAATAGGATTCTCAAGCTTCTAAATCATTGGTTGAAGGTATTATTCGTGTTTCTAATAGAAATTTAAGAATTTTATTTGATCCTGGTTACAACCTGTCTTTCGTTTCAGAATATTTTGCTTGTCACTTAGGCATTCATCCTAGACCACTGGATTATGTATTATATGTAACTACAATAATTGGGGATTCTTTGACACCAAACTTGCTTTATCTGTCATGTTTGATTTCTATCGGAGAACATGAACTCCTTGTTGATCTAATTCTCCTAGAGATTCAGGGTTTGAATATTATACTTGGCATCGATTAGCTTTCTTCCTATCATGCTAGTGTTGATTGCTATACAAAAATAATTACTTTTTGCATACCAAATCAACCCATCTTTTATTTCGAGGGTATTAGGCATAATTCACCTCCTTGCTTGATATCAACACTTTAAGCCCATCGTTTTATGCAGAGGGGTTGTTCTTGTTATATTATAAGTGTAAAGGAGTGTTTAAACTAAGAAGCTCATCTAAATGAAATTCCGATGGTTAGAGAGTTCCCTGATATATTTCCAGATGACTTGCCTGGACTACCACTAACTAGAGAGGGTGAATTTGCTATTGATTTGGTCCTTGGGACAACCCCAATATCTAAGCCTCCTTATAAAATGGCACCACTCGAGCTAGAGGAATTGAAGAAGCAACTACAAGAACTATTAGATAAAGGTTTCATTCGACCCAGTGTTTCACCATGGGATGCTCCGGTTCTGTTAGTTCAGAAGAATGATGGAACATTAAGGCTTTGTATCGATTATAGATAGTTGAATCAAGTGACCATCAAAAACAAGTATCCTCTACCTAGAATTGATGATTTGTTTGATCAATTATAGGATGCATAAATATTTTGTAAGATTGATTTGAGGTCAGGTTACTATCAATTGAATATCAAGAAGGAAGATATCCCTAAAACATCTTTTAGAACTCGATATAGTCACTATGAATTCTTAGTAATACCTTTTGGCTTGACTAATGCCCCTGCAGTTTTCATGGAATTGATGAATAGGATATTTCAGCCACTCTTGGATAATTATGTAATCCTATTCATTAATGACATATTAGTGTATTCAAGGAATAATCCAGAGCATGAAGAACACTTGAGAAATGTATTATCCATACTAAGAAAAAAGTTGTATGCAAAGTTCAGCAAATATGAGTTTTGGTTAAATAAAGTTACTTTCTTAGGCCATATAACAAAAGTTACATGGCATAAGAAAGTTGCTTTCTTTGGATCTCTGTTGATCCAAAGAAAGTTAAAGCAATAGTTAAGTGGGAAGTATCAACAAATGTAACGGAAGTTAGAAGTTTCTTGGGCATGGCAGGTTATTACAGGAGATTTATGGAGGGATTTTCTCGAATTGCTAATTCCCTCATGAAGCTAACTCAAAAGAATATGAAATTTAAATAGGGTGATGATTGTGAACAAAGTTTTAAGGAGTTAAAATGAAGATTGACTAGTGCCCCTATTCTCACAATTCCCAATGGTAATGAGGGATTTGTAGTTTACACTGATGCTTCAAAGAAGGGCCTTGGATGTGTTATGATGCAAGAAGGGAAAGTGATTGCTTATGCTTCTAGACAACTAAAAAGTTATGAACTAAATTATCCAACCCATGATTTGGAGTTAGCAGCAATTATTTTTACACTGAAGATTTGGAGACATTACTTATATGGGCGAACATTTGAAATCTTTACTGATCACAAGAGTTTAAAGTATATCTTTACTTAAAAAAAGTTAAATATAAGGCAGCGAAGATGAATAGAACTATTAAAGGATTATGATTGTACCATCAAATATCATCCGGGTAAAGCCAATGTTATAATCGATACACTTAGTAGAAAATTTGCAAGCTTTATGGCTAGTTTGGTTGTAAAGCAGTGGGGTTATTGAAAGAAAATTATGATGTGAATGCTATCAGGAATGAGCAAGACTCGATGATATTGATGGCCTCTATCCAGGTTCAATCTGATCTCATTCAACAAAATAAAGAAAGACAACTATAAGATCCACGTTTAATCTACTTGAGGAAGGAAGTAGAAAAAGGATCAAAACCTGATTTTCGAGTTTTAGAGGATGGCCTATTGAGAATTGGGAATAGAGTATATGTCCTCGATGATCCAAATATTAAGGATTAAATCCTGAAGGAAGGTCATAATTTTAAGTTCACCCTACATCCTGGTAATACTAAAATGTACAAAGATCTTAAAAGTCACTATTGGTGGGAAGGCATGAAGGAAGAGATTGTAATATATATTTCAAAAGTGTTCAACTTGCCAACAAATCAAAGTTGAATACTAGAGACCTGGACGGTTATTACAACCTTTAAATATTCTTGAATGGAAATGGGAAAGTATCACCATAGACTTTGTTTCAGGTTTACTCAGAACCTCCACGAAGCATGATGCTATATGGGTGATCATTGATAGGTTAACCAAATCTGTACATTTCCTACCGATCAATATGACATATTCTCTAGACAGGCTTGTTGATTTATATATTAGTGAAATAGTAAGACTTCATGGAGTTCTAAAGGAGATTATATCTGATAGAGACTCCAAATTTCTTTCTAGATTATGGAGAAGATTAGAGGAATCTATGGGTACAAAAATCAAGTTTAGCACTGCTTATCACCCTCAAACTTATGGTCAATCAGAAAGAATAATTTAAACACTTGAGGATTTCCTTAGAGCCCATATTATGGATTGAAAAGGTGAGTGGGATAAAGATATTTCTCTTATTGAGTTCACCTACAATAATAGTTATCAGTCGAGTATTCAGATGGCTCCTTATGAAGCTTTGTATAGGTGAAAGTGCAAAACGCCTATTTGTTGGGAGGAAGTTAGTGATAGGAAGTTGTTAGTACTCGATAAGATATAGGAGACTACAAAAAAGATTCAAATTATAAAAGAAAGGTTAAAGACTGCTCAGAGTCGTCAAAAGAGTTATGCTAACAATAGACGATGAGAAATTGAGTTTCAAGTAGAAGATTTTGTATTCTTGAAGGTCTCTCCTTTCAAGGGCATGATAAGATTTTGGAAGAAGGAAAAGTTAAGCCCAGGTATATTGGACCTTTTGGGATCATTGAGAGGATTGGTTCTGTCACTTACAGGATTGCCTTACCACCATCTTTCTGTCATGTCCATGATATATTTCATATTTCAATGCTCATAAAGTATATTTATGACCCTTCTCATATCATTTAGTATGAGCTGATTGTAATCGATAAAGACTTATCTCATGTAGAAGAGCTCATACAAGTTATTGATAAGAAAGAGAAAATCTTAAGGAATCAGGTCATTCCTCTAGTTAAAGTGATTTGGAGGCATCATTCTAGGGATAAAACTACTTGAGAGCTAGAGGAGGAAATAAAAAAAATCTTTCCTCATCTTTTCGTTGATGGAGGTATGATAAATTTAGAGGACTAAATTTGTATTTTAGGGGGGGAGAGTATAACATCCCTCATTTTTAAATTTTTATAAAACTTATTTTTAATGTAAGAAATATGTTTTGTGTTGTTTAGGGGGGGGACCTATTTGTAAAAGCCAAAGGACCTAATCATAAATATTAATAATAGAAGGACTAAAGTGTAAAATATACTAAACAACAAATTTTCACCGCCTCTACATTTCTTACTTCATCCCTTAGGAAAACCTGATAAGGCCTGAGTCGGTGAAGAGAAGAAAAAAAAGAGAGAGAGAGAGAGAGAGAGAGAAGGAAGAGGAGAAGAATTGATTTGGGGCTTAAGGTTTTGTTTGCTCAAGATCCATTCATTTTAGATCAAAAGATTCTAAGGCAAGTATTCTATCCTCTTTTTTTTTCTGATACTTTATCTTTGGTTTTTTTACCTTGATTACCAAAATTTTTTGAATAATTTAAGACTTTCAAATCCGAAATCTCTCTTATTGGTTATAAAGTTTGAATCTCGAAAATTATCAAAGTTCTGACCCTTTTGCCTTGTTATGGTTGTAAATTATTGTACTGATTACGGATTTCGGTTAAACTTATTTTATATGAATCTAGATTTATAGATCTTTCTTTTGACATAAAAATTGAAATATTTGAAGTTCAATAGCCTATCCAAACATTTGTTTTCAATTGATACTATGTAATATGTAAAATAGAGGTTGTAGTTTCTAACCTTTTGTCACTAAATTATGTATAACTCCCTGTTGGAGTCTCTGATTTATATAAAACTTAATACTTTAGAATCTAACTTATATATCTTTCTTTTGACACTAAAAGTGAAATATTTGGAGTTCAATAGCCTACCTAAACATTTATTTTCAACTGATACTATGTAATTTGTAAAATAGAGTTTGCAGTTTCTAATGTTTGATCACTAAATTATGTAAATCTCCCTGTTGGAGTCTCTGATTTATACAAAACTTAATTATTTAGAATTTAGACTAATAGATCATTCTTTTGACACTAAAATTGAAATAATTGGAGTTCGATAGCCTGCCCAAACATTTTTTTCAATTGATACTATAAAATCTATAAAATAGAGTTTATAGATTCTGACCTTTCTATACTAAATTATTTGAAACTCCCTATTGGTGACATAAAATTTTACAAAATAGTTTATAAATGATATCCTATTTGAGTTATTTGAACATATCCTAGATCGAACCCTAGTATGGTGCATGTGAGGCTTAGCCCGGTGGTGGCTCCACGCTCAAGTTTAGAGCACTCAAGTTAATGGAACATATCCCAGATCAAACCCTAGCATGGTGCATATGAGGCTTAGCCTAGTGGTGGCTCCACGTTGTGTCGAGTTCAAAGCACTCCATACACCATACACACAAGTAGCCCTTTCCGATGGGTCACTATGCCCAAATACTAGGCTGACTCTGATACCAAATGTCATGACCCAGGTTGATGAGCTAACTATCATGATAGCTTAAGTTTAGCCCAACCATTGGCTAAAATGCTCAAGCGGGGAGTTAATAGTAGTACACTCATCAACCCTTATAAGGCACTCATATATTCGTATATTTCCAATGTGGGACTAAGGGGTGTTACATGGGTCCATAGGACCTACAAAGAAGAAGTTGATTAGCTTAGAAACGAGTGATGGACAAGTCCCAAGGTCTTGTAAAGAAGAAAGCTATAAAAGTAATTCATCAAACGATATGAGTGCAACAAAGAGAAAAAAGAAAGAGAGAGAAACAGGACTTTAGAGGGTTGTAAAAACGGTCGCAAGTCTACAAATAACGGTTCCCAAGGTATCAGACACAAGACAAGTTCAATTATTAATGAAAGCCTACGCCCAACATATACCCGAAGCCCCATTCAACCCGGTGCCACTCGAGGGGTTCCAAGGTGCTGAGATGGCTGACATTTCGTGCCACTTATAGCAAATACTGTAGCACATGAAAAATGCCCCAAAACATAACTATTTTAGGCAGTTTTGGCTCCGCGTAGTGAGCGATCATTCTACAGCATTCTAGACTGTTTTCACTCTCATTTCATATGCTAAAACATATAAAATCAAGGAAAAACAAGCTACCAAACATCTGTATAAATAAGAAAAAGCAATGAATAGTTCACTGAGCGAAGATGTTACGGTTCAACGATGACCGTTCGTGACACTGCCTAAGTAGGAATAGGTGGCGGCTAGGTTGGCTCTATAGTTAACCTAAGTAGGGGGAAACCCTTGCTAACCAGCCAAGTAAAAGGGACAGCAGCCATTAAACCCTAAGGCCCGAATCTAAACCCTACCTATACTTCTTTATAGGATAGAAGTGGCTAGGTAGGATTTTATTACAATCTCACAAGGTTTGATTGACTACTTTTAGGGAGATTTCAACCCTGTTGGAGTCCTATCATAAGAGCACAATCCTATGAGGGTCATACAAGTACTCAAACAAGGCATTTTTGGTATCTCAAGTCTAAGGACTAGACACATAACTAGGACTATGAAATTGTTATCTAACGATAGGTATCATTAACTATCAAGCATTTCATAAGCAAATCAATCAGTAAACTCATTCTCTAATGAGCACCTGCTTTGTGTCCTTAGTGTCTCCACACAAGTAGCTTTAAGACTAGTCACCTCCATAAAATAGATTAGTATACAGTACATCGATTTGTCTAGTTATCTTAATGTCTCTTTCGAGCAACCTATAACTTAGATTATTTAGGATCTATATTTAAAGACGAATCAGTTTCATTATCGTGATCTTATCAAGATCTGATTCCCACTGCACAAAACCAAGGATATCACAATATATGTATTCAACATATAATATAATATAAAAATATGCCAATAATAATAATGTAAAAAGACTGCGTAGTGCATCACACATGACATCACTCACATGATTGGCTTGCAGGGCACTTAAAACTAGCAATCTACCACTTGATCTAAAGTTAATCACATATATATCTGATCCCTATCAAACCCCTGTGATGCTCAAATATAATCTGAGCCAACGGCTTTGTTCTTGTCCTACACCGGGATCCAATCCCACTACCCTGGCTTTAGTAAGTTTTCGAGGTATCGTATTCTCATAAATAGAAAGAAAGTGCAACCTTCGCATTTCCTACTCTTAGAAATGGTGCCCCTAGGTAAATAGGGAATAAAGTGAACTTAATAAGCAAATAATAAATTAGATACAATAATTCACTAACGGTACCCTTTAACAACTATACTGGAAGACTCTATTTGGGTAAAGAAAGTGCTTCCACTTATATAGGGTGTAGTTAATTAAAGATCATAATCAATTCAGATCCATATGTATGTACTACCTACCTTATTATTAAAATAGTGAAATAACAATAGAAGCCCAAAAAAGAAGTTATGCTCTTACTAAGTGAAAGAAAGGTTGATGAGCTAATTATCTTGATAGCTTAAGTTTGACCCTACTCCGGGATCCAATCCCACTACCCTGGCTTTAGTAAGTTTCCGAGGTATCGTATTCTCATAAATAGAAAGAAAGTACAACCTTCGCATTTCCTACTCTTAGAAATGGTGCCCCCAGGTAAATAGGGAAGAAAGTGAACTTAATAAGCAAATAATGAATTAGATACAATAATTCGCTAACGGTACCCTTTAACAACTATACTGGAAGACTCTATTTGGGTAAAGAAAGTGCTTTCACTTAAGTTATGCTCTTACTAAGTGAAAGAAGGGTTGATGAGCTAACTATCTTGATAACTTAAGTTTGGCCCAACGACTTGCCAAAATGCTCTAATCGAGAGTTAATGCTAATACGATGGCTCCACGTGTCAAGTTCAAAGTAAGAATTAACAATAATACACTCATCAACCCTTATAAAGCACTCATATATTCCCACATTTCTAATGTGGGACTAAAGGGTGTTACATTCTCTCAAGGTCGAACACGTCCGAGATCAAACTCTAGAATGGTGCATGTGAGGCTTAGCCCAATGGTGACTCCACGCTATATCAAGTTCAGAGCAGTCAGCTCTGATACCAAATGTCACAACCCGAGTTGATGAACTCATCAACACTTATAAGGCATTGATATATTCCCACATTTCTAATGTGGGACTAAGGGGTGTTACACTCTCCCCCAACTCATATACTTGATATCCTTCGTCAAGGTCAAACATATCCCAGATCGAACCCTAGCATGGTGCATATGAGGCTTAGCCCAATGGTGGATCCATTATGTGTCGAGTTCATAGCACTCGGTAGTTCAGAGCATGCTATACACACAAGTAGCCCTTTCCGATGGGGTCCCCTCACCATGCCTAAATACTAAGTCGACTTTGGTACCAAATGTCACAACCCGGGTTGATGAGCTAACTATCCTGATAGCTTAAGTTTGGCCCAACCACTGGCCAAAATGCTCAAGCCGAGAGTTATCAGTAGTACACTCATCAACCTTTATAAGGCACTCATATATTTCCACATTTCCAATGTAGGACTTAGGGGTGTTACACTCTCCCCCAACTCATATATTCTCATATTTCCAATGTAGGACTAAGAGGTGGTACAACCCACATAAGGTTGTAAGTGGGTTGACTCTTTGTGGACAGATAACGCTTTGGGTGTTTCATGACTTAGGCAATCCCAACTAAGAGCGGAACTGTGGATAGGATTGCTTCATGACTTAGGCAATTTCAGCTAAATCTTTGGGAGTGCTACTAGGGTGTCGCACGACTTAGGTAAATTCAGCTAAGTCTGTGATAGTATGGTATCAGAGAGGGCAAATAATTCAAATGAATAACGAAGAAGATTCATAATCTCGTTATAGTGAAACATCGTAATGAATCGAGTAAGATGGGGTAAGCTAGACCCTTACTCCAAGCAACCGTAGATGGGCTGCAAGTGCAAACTCACTTACAAGCTGTTGGAATCGCTCATGAGGAGTGCGATAGTGAATAAGACGAAGCTTAAAAATTTCCTACAGGGGTGCTAAGGATGCTAAAGAGCTTAAAATTTTCCTATTCGACATGGAATAGTATTTTTGTGTTACGAGGCTTGATTCTGAAGAAACCAAAGTTACTATAGCAACAATGTATCTAAATGGAGATGCAAAACTTTGGTGGCAAACTCGTTGGGAAGAGATCCAGCAAGGTCAATGTCTAGTGGATACATGGAAAGACTTAAAGTGAGAGTTGAGAACTCAATTCTTGCCCAAGAACATAGAGTTTGTCGCAAGAAGGAAACTGAGATAACTTTGACAAAGTACATCAATCCGAGACTATATGAAATAATTTTCAGCACTGATGCTGGATATATAGGATATGTCTGAGAAAGACAAGCTATTCAGCTTCCTTGATGGCTTGAAGCCATGGGCACAACAAGAACTACATCAGAGGAATATCATTGATGTAGTTGAGGCAATTGCAGTCGCAAAAAGGTTAACTAACTTTGTTTCTTCGAAGGATTTGAGAAATAAGAAACAATCCTCAGGAAATTACCTAACAAAATACTCTCGAATAAAGGAGTCTAGAGGTAAACAAAGAAAGAATTTCCACAAGGGACCAAGTTCAAAAGGTAAAGTCCCAAAGTCTGGTGGATGCTTCTTATGCGGAGGACCGCACATTGTGAAGGAGTGCCCACAAAAGCAGGCACTTAATGCATTAACTGCATCAATACATCCCCACAAGTTGGATAAGGGCAAAGCTGGCGCCTGTAGTTCAAGTAGTTCTAAATCTAATAGTGACAGTGAGACGATGCAAGGACCCAGAATGGGAGCAATGCATTTGTTGAATGTATTACGGGGTCAAGTGGGGGAGAACACGAAGGCAAAGCCACCGAAGGTAGGATGTAGCGAGTTGATGTATGTTGACATCAAGCTTAATGGCCAAACAACCCATGCAATGGTGGACACGGGTGTTACCCATAATTTTATTGTCGATCGGGAAGCTAAGCGACTTGGTCTACTCTTGAAGAAGAGCCCAAGTTGTATGAAGGCTGTGAACTCGAAGGCTAAGCGGATCTTCGGACGAGCAAAGGGGGTCCCTATCAAGATCGGAATATGGAGTAGGAGCACAAACTTGATGGTAGTACCATTAGATGACTTCCAAGTGATTCTCGGAATGAAGTTCATGCATGCAGCGAAGTTGGTGCCAATGCCATTCCTGAACTTCCTATGTCTAATGGGAGGCAACGATCCTTGCGTGGTTCCAGTTTCTTAAGGAGGAACTAAGGACCCACAACAAATATGGGATTATAATTGAAGAAAGTGGTATGAAAAGGTGAATCAACCTTTGTAGCTGCTATGAAGCTAGAGACATTTAACGGGGAGGCCATTCAAGAACCTATCATAGTGGCGAGCATCCTGAAGGAGTTCTCAGATGTGATGCCAATGGTGTTACTGAGAACTCTATCACCACGCAAAGGCATGGTGTTATACGAACTTCTAAGTGGTGGTATCATCCGTAGCTTAAAAGCATATTTTGGAGCTCCAATCCTCTTCCAGAAGAAACAAGATGGGAACCTCTGATTATGTGTTGATTATCGAGCGCTCAACAAGGTGACAGTGAAGAACAAGTATCCCATCTTGCTCATTGTGAACTTATTCGATTAATTAGGAAAATCAAGGTACTTCTCCAAACTCGACATTCGGTTACGGTATTAGCAGGTGCACATTATAGAAGGTGATGAGACGAAGACTACTTGTGTGACCAAGTATGGAGCATTTGAGTTCTTGGTGATGCCTTTCGGCTTAATCAATGCTCCGGTCATATTCTGCACTCTAATGAACCAACTATTCAAGGAGTATCTAGACAAATTTGTGGTCATCTACTTAGACGATATCATCGTCTATAGCCAAACACTTGAGGAGCATGTTAAGCACTTTCGAATAATTTTTGAAGTTCTCAGGGAGAACACCTTGTTTGTGAAGAGGGAAAAGTGTTACTTCGCCTAGATAAAAATTTTATTCTTGGGGCATCGAATCAGCAATGGTTCTATCCGAATGGACAAGTCTAAGGTGCAAGCTATGGCAGACTGGTGAACACCAAAGAAGGTGCCAGAGTTGAGATTCTTCCTTGGGTTCGTCAACTATTATCGGTGCTTCATAGTTGGATATTCAAAACGCATAGCTCCACTAACAGAGTTGCTAAAGAAGAAGCAGTCGTAGAGATGGTCGGACAAATGTGAGATGACATTTCAAGACCTACAGACTACTGTGTTAGAGGAACCTGTACTTGTTAGGATCAAAGCAGCACTAGAGGGGGGGGGTGAATTAGTGGTAATGATAAATCTTCATCGATTTAAAATTTTTGTTTAATGAAAACCATATCAAAAATATGTTTAACTGTAGAGATGTTTGTAATAGTGCAAGAAAAAATAATAGATAGTTAAATAATAGAGCACTGAAGTTAAAGATCAAAGAAGAGGAAGCAAATCAATTTTATAGTAGTTCGGTCTCGTGACCTATGTCCACTTCCCGATTCCTCCTCTGTTGAGGCCATCAACTATCACTATTGATCTTCCTTCAATGGGTGAAGATCAATTACCCTCTTACAACTCTATTCTCCTTTTATAGGTTTAGGAGATAACCTTTACAATACTCAAAGCTCTCCCTTAAATAAAAAACTACACAAGACGAAATGAGAAGCTCTCAATTACAATAATATTTTCACAAGATTTTTGCTCTTAATTGCTTGCATACCTCAGGTAAGAAAGGTGGGGTATTTATAGGCCCCAAATGGCTTCAAAAGTGGAGCCAAAAATTAATTTTTAAGTGATCCCAAGGTGCTAGTCTCGAAGACTGTGTTCTAGGCGGTTCAACCGCTTGACACAGTCTGGGAGACTGTGATATGGGTGGTTTAGCAGCCTAACAGTCTGGGAGACTATGTCTGGGTGGTTCAACAGCCCGATCTAGGCAGTTCAATTGATAAAATCGTGATATGTGAGAGATTGATTTTACCTAGGGAGATCGTATATCCCTGTATTCCAAATCTGGATAGAGAAGATAAAGGAGGTCAAGCGTTCTCTTCTCTAGCGGTATCCACATAATGGATCTCTATAGCGAAACTCCTCCAATCTGATCTTGCAACTCGTGCTCAGAGGGAGGGAGAAGAATAGGAGGTGGTGGCTAACGTTGTAACCTACCAACCATGAGTCTCCCCTCCTATTTATAGAGAGCCACCAAAAACCTATAGCTCCTTCCTTAGTGGGTATTGGATCTCCATCCAATAATCCACTAACCTTATATTATTGGATCTATATCCAATAATCTCCTTAGGTATATAATTGAGCCTTAATCAAGGAGCCCATCAACATAGGGTCTCATCTAATGATAATAGGGCTAATTTGATCTTTATCTAATCCTCTATTCGCTGAAGTATCCACCATATGTGTGTGACCATCTAGACCAGATATTAAGTTGGCCGTGAGTCACTCCCATCAAAATTCCTTCTGATATAGTGAATTATTATCCCCATAATAATTCAATCGACTCATCGACTATGGACGTACTAGGACACTACGCCATAGTCCTCAGACGGTACAAGGGGAACAAATCCATTGGACTTGTCAGTCCACAGTTACCATATATCTATAATCCCTCATCCAAATAATATCCCAGAGACCTATATTAGATCTGGTACTATCAGGTCACATACGGAATCAGTATGTCTTGCTCTATTCGAATTCTACTGGAGAACTCTTTCTCTCTCAATCCGAATGACCCTAGGCAGGGATTTGTCTGAGCAAGTATATATAGGATATTTCTCTCATGATACTGAGAATGGATGATCCTCTATTGACACTCAATTACCTTTGTAAGGTTGGCTACCAATCTCGATAACTAGTTGTACCAGATCTGGAACTTTCCAAACCTATAAGTCTAGCATCAAATAAAAGAGTACTCATGCAAGACATCCTTGGTGTCTCAAGTCTAAGGACCAGATACACAATTGGGACTATGGAATCATTATCTGACATTACGTATCATTAACCATATAGCATTCCATAAGCGGATCAATCAGTGAACTCATTCTCTAATAAGCACTTGTACTATATCCTTAGTGTCTTCACATAAGTGGCTATGAGACTAGCCGCCTCTATCATATAGATGGGTATATAGTATATCGATCTATCTGGTTATCTAAATGTCTCTCTTGAGTAATCTATGATCGGGATTATTTATGATTTATATTTAAAAGTGAATCAATCTCATTAGCATGATCTCATCACGATTCGAATCCCATTGCACAAAACCAAGGACATCACAATATATATGTAACAAATAATATAATGTGAGAATATGCCAATATTAATCACAAGCAAAAAGATCACACAGCATGTCACATATGTCATCACTCACGTAACTAGCTTGCAAAGCACCTGTAACTAGTAATCTCCCACTTGATTAAAAATCAAGCACCTATGTGTCTGATCCCCATTATACCCTTGTGATGCTCAAATATAATCTGAGCTAGTGGCTTCGTTAGTGGATCTGCAATGTTATCTTCAGATGGAACTATTTCCATTGCTATATCTTTTTGGGTCATGATCACTCTAATCAGATGGAACCTCCTCAGAACAATTCTGTTGAGACCTGAGCTCCTTTGTTAGAGTTATCACCCAATCGTTGTCACAATATATGGGAGTCTACTCTACGCTGCTTGGTATAACTTCCAAATCCTTGATGAACTTCTTTATCCATACTCCTTCGTCTTGCTGCTTCTACTACATCAATGTATTCTGCCTCTATGGTCGAGTCAGCAGTAGTATCTTGCTTAGAACTCTTTCAGCTTACTACTCCTCCATTCATGATGAAATACACTGAATTTGACTTGCTATCATCAATATTGGACTGAAAACTCGAGTCCGTGTAGCCCTCAACCTAGAGGCAACCTCCTCCATATACTAGTAAAAAATCCTTATTCATTCTCAAGTACCTAATGATACGCTTTACTGCCTTCCAATGTTTTAAACTTGAATCTACTTGATACCTGCTCGTGACACTCAGAGCATGTGCTATATCAGGCCTAGTACATAGCATCGCATACATGATAGACCCTATTACTGAGGCATAAGGTATCTTATTTATGTATGCCCTTTCTTTAGGAGTCCTTGGGAACATACTCCTAGAAAGTGATATTCTATGTCTCATCGGTATGAGACCTCTCTTAGAATTTTTCATGCTAAACGTTTTAACAATGGAGTCTATGTACCTAGACTAGGACAAGCCAAGCATCTTTTTAGATCTATCTCTATAGATCCGGATCCCCAAAATATAGGATGCTTCCCCCAAGTCTTTCATACAGAAGTTTCTAGATAGCCAAGTCTTTATTATGGAGAGCATTCCTATATTATTTCCAATGATTATGATGTCATCCACATATAGCACCAAGAAGGTCATAGCACTTTCACTTACCTTTCTGTACACACAAGGCTCATCTTCGTTCTTAACGAAGTTATATGATCTTATCACCTCATCAAATCTTATATTCTAAATTCGGGAAGCTTGCTTCAATCCATAAATGGATCTAAGCAACTTGCACACTTTATCTGGACTCTCTTTGGATACGAATCCCTCTGGTTGTATTATATACACCTCCTCCTTGAGGTTGCCATTGAGGAATGCCATTTTGACATCTATCTGTCAAATCTTATAGTCATAGTGTGTTGCAATGGCCAAAATAATTCTAATAGACTTAAGCATGGCTACAGGTGAAAAGGTTTCATCATAGTCAACTCCTAGTCTTTGACAATATCCTTTAGCTACCAGCCTTGCTTTAGAGGTCTCTACCTTTCCATCCACTCCGATCTTCTTCTTGAAGATCCATTTGCAGCCGATGGGTACAATACCCTCAAGTGCATCCACAAGGTTCCAAACCTTGTTAGAGTACATAGAATCCATCTCAGAATTCATGGCTTCTTGCTACTTTCTAGAGTCTATACTCATAATAGCCTTCTCCTAGGTTTGAGGATCAATATCTTGAGAGTCATCTCCATTGATTTGTCTCACATATCTTTCGGGAGGGTGAGATACTCTACTAGACATACGAAAAGTTGTAACTTGTGTGTTAGGTACCTGAATAGACTCGGGCTCTGGAATGGTGCTAGGTTCTCTAACCTCGCTCAATTCTATCTTGCTCCCACTGTTTCCACCAAGAATGTGCTCCTTCTCAAGGAACACAGCTCTCTTGGCAACAAAAATCTTTTGGTCATCAGGATGATAGAAATAATACTCACAAGTTTCAATTGGGTATCCCATGAATGTGCACCATTCTGTTCTTGATTCCAACTTATCGGGGTTATGTCTTCTAACGTGGGCAGGACAGCCCCAAATCTTAACAATTTTAAGATCAAACTTCTTTCCTTTTTATATTTCATATGGTGTAGACACTACCAACTTTGATGAAACTCTGTTCAGAAGGTAAGCTGCAGTCTCTAGGGCATACCCCCAGAATGAAATGGGTAGGTTAGCGAAACTTATCATGAATCGCACCATATCTAACAGCATGTGATTCCTCCTTTCTGATACATTATTGCTATTGTCCTTGAGGAAATGGGTGAACTCCGTACTCAAATACTCTCCTCCTCGATCTAATCAAAGAGTCTTAATACTCTTTCCAATTTGGTTCTTTACCTCATTCTTATATTCCCTGAATTTCTCAAAGGCCTCAGATTTGTACTTTATTAAGTACACATGTCAATACCTAGAGAAATCATCAGTGAATATAATGAAGTATGAGCAACCACCTATAGCTTGAGTCGATATGGGACCACATACATTACTATGTATGAGTTTCAATAACTCAGTGGCTCTCTCTCCAGTTCTACTAAGGAGAGTTGGTCATTTTTCCACAAAAGCAAGGTTCGTAAGTTGCATATGATTCATAGTCAAATGGATTTAAATATCCATCTTTCAGCAACTTTTGAATCCTTCCCTCATGTATATGACATAGCCTATAATATCATAGATATGCATTATTCACCTCATCTCTTTTTCTCTTAGACATATTTATATTAATGATATGTGGAGAAGTGTTTAACATATATAAGCCATTTATAAGGGTCCTTCTAATGATGATCTCATCATCCATAACAACTATTATTCTCAAAAAGAATCTGATAGAGGCTAAAGTATAAGATCAACGCACAAGTTATCCTCTAGGACTATTCCTAGACCTGTGAGTTTCTAAATCCACTCTATCACTTTTAGGACATGGTTCTCAATCGATGTCCCTTCTGTCATCCTAGCTTGGAAGAGTTTCTTACATATCTCATATCTTTGAGTTCTCAAACAATTGGCGAAGATGAAGAAAGATAGAATCTGTATCTATGCTCTCATATTGCCTTTGTAACTTAGGAGTCATGGAGGCCAATATGTAATATTTTGCCAACATGAAATCATCTATATACTTCACATAGCGAGCGATCTCATCCTCACTTGCCCCTTCTTCCGACGTGGGCAGAATTGTATCAAGGACATATGCGATTTTCTTCGCCATGAGAACAATTCTCAAATTATAGAGCCAATCTGTATAGTTTGGACCAGTGAGGCGGTTGGCATCAAGTATACCATGTAGGGGGTTTGTGAGCGACATGTTTATGACAAAACAAGATATAGCAAAAATAAATAACATGCAAATTTTACAAAAGATATTAATTAAGATATGGACTTCTATCTTAATGTACTCTCACTATTTTCTTAGCGAATCACTTGACACCCTCGACACGTAAGACGGAAGTCTCCGACAGACTCTTAGTGGGGATCGGGATCCAATTGGCATCTTAGTGCAACCTCGAGGGTTTTGACCAATTATAACTCCTACCAATCACAACTCCTTGTGATTTCCATCATGTTCGGCCTCTGAATCATCATGGTCTCGAGGGAGTCGACCAACCATGATATTCAGTTAAATCATCACCATCATTACAAGATGAGTCTGATTTGATGATATGCCCTCGAGGGACTTGATCAAACATCTATGTCCTTAGGTCACCAGTGACATCTCTATGTCGTAGGCAAGAACTCGATCACGTAGATAGGTGAGCCTCGAGGGACTCGACCAACTCAACCTATGTCATGATTCAATTTCTTCCTATAATGATGGAAGGCCACATGGGTCAATCTTATTGCCTCACGCTTACCAACTTAATATTATCATAGGAGGGGTTTTTGTTTTGTATCGGTCTCCTAATATGTCGTGTCACACACATACATATTTAATATATATCTACATCGCATGTAAATATATATATATATATATATATATATCTAGTAGGTGTATAACACATCACATATGCAAGCCACACTCAAATAATAATGAGCTGTCACCTAATATGATTAAACCTGAGCCAATGGGCCTAATCACTCATAATAGGATCTATGTGTGCATTGGCACATCTCGATACCTTGTGATTGTTGATCTCATCATCATCGGTTTCATCGGATCGTTGCATCACTATGCATTGTGATCTCTCGCCACGGCATCGTGAGTCCCGCTGTAACCTCTACACTCTCGCTGCATCTCTCCATGTAATTATAAATAATCACAAGCACGCAGGCCTAACAATAAATGAGAAAAATGTAGGCTCGCAGGCCCCAATAATAATAATAATCACAATTACACACATCACAACACATGGCTCGTGATCATCCATCCACATCATACATCACATGTACATCACATCATATGTAGGATTACTAGATATATATAATAATTAATTAAAATATTTAATTAATTATTTTTTTTGAAATCATGATATGCTCAAAATTTTTAAAATTATCAAGGGTATTTTTATAATTCTAGATAAGAGAACAGTCCTCGATAATTATGGAGGGTATTTTTAGTATTTTAGATGAGAGGACAATCCTTAAAATTTTTAGAAATATTGAGGGCAATTAAGGAATTATATATAAAGGGGACAGAGCTATAATTTCTTAAATTCTAAGGGGCATAACCATCTTTTTCTCAAAAAGATGCCCTAGCCTTCCTTCACCCTCACTGTGCCGCCCCTATGTGCCTTCGATCGGCACCACCACGGCCACCCTGCGACCGCCCCTGGCGTAGGGCTAGGTGACAACCCCTTACGGTGGCCACGGCTATGCTGGTGGCCACCTTGCAGCTACTCTGCAGTGTGGGCCCTGAGGGTGGCCGCCCAGGCTGCCGTCAGAGGCTACCTAGGGGCACGTGGTCACCACCACCATCACGACAACATGCATGTGGCCGCCCATCCCTCGCAGGCAGCGCTTACTTTTGCTGCTAATCGCTGTAATAAGCGCGTAGAACAGTTCTACGTGATTCAATCTCATCACACGTAGTTTAAAACCAATTTTTTCATACGAAACCTATGGCTCTGATACCATTGTTGGGAAACCTCAGCAGGTGCATCACATGCGCAGCGGAAATCAAAACAAAATATCGGTTTCCCATGCAGATCAAATCATCGTGCAAAAGATTGGAGTCGCGAGAAAAAAAAACTGATAAAATTGCGATATTTGAGAGATTGATTTTACTTAGGGAGATCATATATCTGTGTATTCCATATCCGGATGGAGAAGATGAAAGAGGTTAACGTCCTCCTCTTTAGCAGTATCCACACGATGAATCTCTATAGCAAAACTCCTCCAATCTAATCTTGCTCAGAGCGAGGGAGAGAATAGGAGGTGGTGGCTAAAGCTACAGTTTATCAACCATGAGTCTCCCTCCTATTTATAGAGAGCCACCAAAAACCTAGGGCTCCTTCCTTAGTGGGTATTGGATCTCTATCCAATAACCCACTAACCATGCATTATTAGATCTCTATCCAATAATCTCCTTAGGCCTATAATTGGGCCTTAATCAAGGAGCTTATCAACATAGAGTCTCATCTAATGAGAATAGGGGCTAATTGGATCTTAATCCAATCCTCTATTTGTTGAAGCATCCACCATATGTGTGTGACCCTCTAGGCCCAATATCGAGCTGGTCGTGAGTCACTCCCATCAGAACTCCTTTTGATATAGTGAATTATTATCCTCATAATAATTCACTCGACTCATCAACTCTGAACGTACTAGGCCACTACGTCATAGTCTCTAGACGATACAATGGGGATCAAATCCATCGGACTTGTCTATCCATAGTTACCATATATCTATAATCTCTCATCCAAATAATATCCCAGAGACTGTATATTGGACATGGTACTGTCAGTTCATATACGGAATCACTAATCTTGCTCTATTCGGATTCTATCGAGAACTCTTTCTCTCTCAATCCGAATGACCCTGGCCAGGGATTTGTCTGAGCAAACACATATGGGATATTTCTCTCATTATACCGAGAGTAGATGATCCTCTATTGATACTCAATTGCTTTTATAAAGTTGGCTACTAATCCCGATAACCAGTTGTACCAGATTTGAAACTTTCAAAACCTATAAGTTTGTCATCAAAGAAAGGAGTACTCATACAAGGCATCCTTGGTGTCTCAAGTCTAAGGACCAGATACACAACTGGGACTATGGAATCGTTGTCTGACATTAAGTATTATTAACCATATAGTATTCCATAAGCGGATCAATTAGTGAACTCATTCTCTAATGAGCACCTGTACTATATCCTTAATGTCTCCATACAAGTCGCTATGAGACCAGCTGCCTCCATCATATGGATGGGTATATAGTATACCGATCTATCTGGTTATCTCATTGTCCCTCTTGAATAACCTATGATCGAGATTATTTAGGATTTATGTTTAAAGGTGAATCGATCTCATTATCGTGATCTCATCATGATCCGATTCCCATTGCACAGAACGAAGAACATCATAATATATATGTAACATAATATAATATGAGAATATGTCAATATTAATCATAAGTAAAAAGATCATATAGCGTGTCACACGTGCCATCACACACGTGATTGGCTTGTAGGGCACCTATAACCAATAGAAGGTGTGTCATCTTTGAGACCGTGTATTCAAAGACCATGCCTTATATGACCTTGGATTACTGAAATGACTTTTATAATAAGTCCAAATTAGCCCCAATTAAGGCCTAATGGTCTCTTAATTGAGTTAGTAAAACTAACTCTCATTATGATACTAACTATAATACTCAACGTACAATCTTCGTTGTTCAATTGTCTCTTCGGCAAACTCCTGGCATCTTTCCGATGAACCCCCGGCGAGCTCCCGATTTCCTTCGGTGAACTCCCAATGAACTTCTAGCATTCTTCCAATGAACTCTCAGTGAGCTCTCGATAACCTGTCAGTGAACTCCTAACGAACTTTCTGGCATTCTTCCGATGAACTCCCGGTGAGCTCCCGATAACCTATCAGCGAACTCCCGACAAGCTTCCCGGCAAACCTCTAGTGAGCTCTCGGTGAGTTCCCGATAACATCATCCAAACATTGGTCGACCTCCGACGAACTCTTGGCGAGCTCACACTATGTCATTCGAACCTTGGCCCAATGCTCGAATCTTACTCCGGCCCAACATTTGATTGTTTTGCAGTTGTAGTTAATCCTGCATCACTTTCTTTAACACATGAGTTAGATCATAAAACTCATCAATTGACTTATCAATTGATTTATCATTAAAATCTGAGATTCAACAATCTCCCCCTTTTTGATGATGACAACCAATTGATGACAGAGTTAACCTTAACTCCCCCTATATACATGCCATAGGATCAATACAACAAATTTGAATTCAAAAGAATCTATCACTTTAAATTCAAGTATAGTATTTTCATAATCATGATACCATATATAATAAAATTTTCAAAACATTCTTTTTCTTGGTATCACATGATAAATAATTTTAATTAATATGTTTCACATAATAAATATTTTAAAAATTCACTTTATGTCAAAGATCATGATACCATACATAATAAAATTTTTAGAGTAATCATATTCTTAGTATCATGTAAACATTTCAAAGATTTCAAAATACACATTTCTCTTACGTCATCAATTATATCATTTCTCCCCCTTTGTCATCAGTAAAAATGAGAAATGTTTAATTCATATATGGGCATTTATCATAAACATCCATCATTTGAACGTTTATCATTTTGAATATTTATCAATAAGGAGAAATGTTCAACATACCTTTTCGAAACAATTGTTCAAAACAAATGTTCATTATATGATAAAATTTAAAACATAATATTTATCATATGTCATCAATCATGTCGTTTCTCTCTCTTTGCTATCAAAAAAAGAAAATATTCATCGCATACTTGAATACTGAGTGTTCAATATATATGTCAACACATTTATCATAAATATTTATTACACAAAGAAAGAAATCTCATCCATTTCTCCCTCTTTTTGTAAACAAAAAATAGAATTAATGAGGGAGTTCTAAAAAGCATCATATAAAAAAATACTCAATTTTATAGATGTAAATTTTATAAATATATATTCTAAAATTAAGGGCTACCCATGTAATTTAGTTCATCTTATGGAAATTTCAAGTAATATAGCAAATCAATCAAGCTATGCATTTTGAAGATTATCTCATGTAAATTTTGATAATGATCATTAATAATTCCAAAAAAATATGATAGTAAATCAAGCTCAAATTGTTATCAAGTATTTTGCATGCATTTACAAAGTTCTAATTTTATTCTAAGCAATTATTCCTTATTTAATATTCAAATTTTCTTCTAACCAAATTAATTTTGATTCCTCCTCCTTTTTATTGTCAACAAAAAATACAATGGTTTAATTTTTTAATACATCCATGTTTTAAATATAACTATGAGTACAAAGGAATCATATCATGAAGAATTAAATCATCAGTATCAATATACACTATTTTTCTTAATAAATCTTCTTCTTTGATAAAAAATTTTAAGAGATTATTGTAAGCAAGATCTCAATTCATGAAAAATTGTTAAATTACAAAATTAAGATCATGATTTTACAAAATGAGATATGAAAATATAGGATATAAATTTTTGTATATGATTCAAATCATCAATATCATTGTTTAGATTCATGTTATAGTTCCAAATAGATAAACTTATGATTCATTTATAAACTTCTTCAAACGAACTTGATTTATATAAGAATTTCAAGTTTAATTTTCTAAACTTACCAAAATCGTGATAATAACTTATTCAAGTTCAAATCATCAAGATCAATATTTCAAAAAAAATATCATGAATAGATTCATTAGTCTCTTATTGAAATCTTAATAAGATAGAGATTGAGAAATTTTCAAAAGAAATCATCACAAATATTATAATAAGATTTTTCAAACATGATCATTAGTTTATCTTTGATTCAATGATGTTTCTTTGTTAAGTGTGTCTAACTCTTTTAGACTTTATTGAAGAGAATTGTACTTATGATGTGTATTTCAAATATATATATTTTTGAAAGCATTAAAAGGAGAAATATGATAAATTTGTTTAAAATTTCAATTCAAAAATCATCATCCAATCATAACTTATTTTAACCTACAACTATCATTATAACATTTAAATTATTTTACAAACTTAGTTAATAATATAATATTTAAATAATCAAATTATTGTAGTTTGGGAGATTCAACAATAATATTATCATTTTATCTCGTGTTTAAGGGTTGATAGGATAAAAATATTTTCAAAAAGAATTATCCTATTTTTGAGTTATTTTTAACTTATGAAATTTATTTCAAGAATAAAATTTCATTAACATCATTATAAAAAAATATTTTTAAACAAAAACTTCAATTTATTTCAATTCCAATGATTTTTAGAGTGAGTTACCATGCTCATTTCATTCTCATTAAATATATTTTTAATTTTTAAAAATATTAGACAATGAAGCATGATTTTTCTTCCCTATTTTATAATGTTCTACACTCAAATTTTATCATTCAACAATATCCATCTAATCATACAACCTATATTTCAAGTTATTTCTTCAATATTATCTTAGCCATTACAATAATACATCAAAATAATACAACATCTTTAAAGCAAAAATTCAATCAATCTCCATTCCAATATGTAAATGAGTCTAACTCTTTACACATAGTGCATGGAGTTCACAAACTCATTTCAAAATTTTTATTTATTTCAAGTCTATCTAATATAATATTCAAATCAATCAGTAAAAACTCTATTAGATTATAATAAAATCACTCCTATCCTATAAAGGAGTATGGCTAGGGTCTATATTAGCCCTTAAGGCTTAGTAGCCGCCACATCCCTTACTGGGTTGGTCGGCTAGGGTTTCCTCCTGCTTAGGTCGACTATAGAGCCACATAGCCGTCTCCTATTCCTATTAAGACAGGTTGGCTATAGGAGGGGGAAGGAATAATTCTACTTAGGGAAGCACCCACTTAGGCTAGGATTTTAATCCCTATTTAAAGATGTAGCCGCCCCCCTTCTTGAATCAAGTAATTATCAATTTTATTTCAACCTTGTGATGAATCTAGGAGAGAGAAACCCCTACAGCATTCCAAGGATTGATCCCCCTTAAGGGTCAAAATCTATAGAGCTCATCTGGGGTACTATCATTACATTTTATGAAAAAATTATGTGTGTATTATAAGAAAAAGAAAAGATGAAGGCAGAGAGCTTAGAGTTAAAAAATTCTTAAAGTCTCCCTTGTAAGCAAAGTGTAAGGGTTTGTTCTTCACCCAAAGAAGATCGGTAGTGGATTCCAGTGTGCCTCAAGGAGGAGGACTCGAGAGTAGACGTAGGCCCGTTGGTACCGAACCACTATAATTGTGAGTGTTTTATTCTTGTTGTATTTACTACTTGCAATTGTTGAGTTCTTAATCGCTTTGAATTAAATATCAATTTGATGCTTTTGATTTTTACTACTCTTTAAAAGCAAAGTTTCAAGTCAAGCATTTCCCTTTGATGTTGCTTATCTTTCGGGTTTACTTTTTCTTTCTTAAGTAACTTTTAAGTAAGTAGCTTAATAATCTTCTTTTAATCACTCATGTGGTTTACTTGAACGAAAAGCTTCGGATCTTTCTATGTTGCTTCAAGTAAAAAGTTTTTTGTTAAACCGAGAATTTTAACTTACACTAATTCAAGACCCCCCACCTCTTATTCTAATTGATCCTAATAGTTTTCTGGAACTTTTCGAAGCTAACCATGAATTTTTTTAGTAAAAGGAAACAAGTGATCCTACGTAGGAAATAAGAGAGCAAAGCTATTACGTCATAACACAACGCTTGGAGAAGGAACCAAAAGAAGAATCCAGTGGCTTCTCAATTCAAATTCAAGAATTTCAGGAGATTAAGCCAAACGAGATTGAAGACAAGAACCCTCTCTCACAGCTTGCTAAAATTTTGGGTGTTTCCACCAAACTGAACCGACTATCTCCTATTAAGCTGCCCGACCCCCCTATGTTGTACTAGTTAAAATTACCACCAACTGATGGTCTGTCATATTGCTGCCCACAATCTCAGAAGATTGAAGGTAAGAGGGTTACCCAAGAGATGACAGAGACACGAATTATTCGATCGTGCTTTTTTTGTTAGAACCCTTACGGATTTTAAGCTTGGGGCGATCTCTATAGGGGATCGGCTTCCTTGGAACTCTATAGGGTTTCCTCCCTCCTTGGTTTCTGCACAAAGGCTGAAAATAATATTGATCTATTAATGATTAAAAGAGGGGAAAATATAAGATATTTATGGGGCTTCTAAACCCTAACTCATAATTGGACTCCTACTCCAACAAACTCCAACCTCTAAGCAACTTCTACTCCAAGTAAACTAAGACTCCTACTAAACCAAGACTCCTCTTCCCCTCGGCTCCTAACCCCTAGCCAACTCCTAATAATGATGTGGTTGGTGGATATAGTGGTCTCCAACTCCTAATTTTATTTTTATTCCACCCTATAAAGAGTCCAAGCTAAGTGTGACTCTCTCCCTCTTGCCCTAGTCGGCCTCTCTTAAGAGGAGGAGGTGGCTTGGAGATTCCCATCCCATAAGGACTCTTCCCTAACCCTAGCCAACTACTTCTTTACTAGGGGTGGCGACTAGATTAGGGTTTACTACATTTATGACTCAATTGACTCTGACCCGTATCTAACCACTCTAACTCATAATCAGACTTCAGTTTAGCTGAATCCTAACTCATAATTAGACTTCAGTTTAGCTGACCTAATGTCAGGTCTAGGTTGGCCAACAAGGCTCAATCTAAGGATTCAACTCAATCGACTAGGACCCGACTCAACTAGGGTCCTAGCAGACCTGCCCTCTTCAAATCAGCCTTGTCCTCAAGGCTGAGCTCCATGTCTCTAGGTCCTGAGTTGTAACTTCTCACGAGGCTCCCTCATGGCCCCTATAATGGGTGCATCATGTTCTTGCGGTCTAGCATCAACAGTAGTGACTAGACGATAATGTGTCTTGATCTTGTGATCCTATGCAATCATTAGCTAAACTTGGCCCTCCTCATCGACTTGGGTGTTAGGTGGATAGATTTGGGCTGAGTCATCACCTTTAAACTTCCATTTGAGATGAGATTCCTAGAGGATCAATTGTAATTTTGAATTAGTATGCAAATCTGATCCACAAGTCATGGCTCTAATGTGATTTCTAATTTTATGAGGGCCAAAGTATCAAGGAGACCACTTCCATAAGGCCAGAGTCTTCATAAATTCCTATTGTTGGGCTAAAGATAAAGGAAAACTTGATCTTTAATAGCAAACTTTCTTTTACTCTAGCATTTGTCGGGTGGCTATTTTTTTCTTGCATGTGCTGGCGTATGGTTATTTTTTAATAGTAGCCAGGCTTTCCTTTGAGATGGTGGCTGCCCTCTAGTAGTGTTTATGGTAACGTGAGCCTGATCTAGGTTTGGAGTGAGTAGAGGCCGTAATTTTTTACGACTTCTTTTCATATCTTCTTTATGATGTTGTCTTGTATAATACCAAGCCACAAATTTAGCAAAGGTTAGCATTCCCTCGTTATTGATTGATAGCTTTAGGTGATATGGAGAGAGGGCTTTACTGATGTATGCTAGGGGTCAATCATATTGCATGAGGACAACACAAATTCTAGCTTCTGATGTGCTAATCACAACCACTTTGGCAAAGTCGGGTAAAGCTAGTACCGACAAATATAGGGGCTGCAACTTAGTCGTATAACTCTTGTTTCAAGCATTTTAATTTTTAATCTTCTCTATTTCAGCTTTCTTGAGGTGAGGATAATAATATCACCAAGTGTTTATTGTTGATTTGCCCTTTAGAATCAAAATACAGTGGTTATGCCGACGGGTAGGAGGAAGGCTGCATGGTTCAACGAAGACATCTGAAAATTCAGCAAGCAAGTGGAGTAGGTTTGGGTCTTCAGTTTTTGCTAGATCCCCTATAGATTGTTGCTGGAGTTACATCAAGATGCCACTGTTCACTTGGTGCAAATCTTCCTCCATTCGCTGCGTGCAAATCGTCAAATTGTCACTCCACGTTTTCCATGCAAAATCACCTATTTCTCATTGTTAAAAAATTTCATAATAAATTTAGAAATTTTTCAAGAAACATCACCTTATAATTATCAAGAGAGAGGAGGGAAAAATCAACAATGACCCTTTGGCCCTGTAGAAATAATTTCACCTGTGAGTACTTCAAAATTCGACTATCGATGATCTCAATATCAAACCTGCTACAATCCTTGATATGTAAGGTCATCCGAATAGCAACCTTATTGTTTATGAAGTTATTAGTGCTTCCGGTGTCAATGAGAATGGTGATTGGTTATTATTTAAGAAGTCCTCCCACTTTCATCGTCTGCAGGTTCGCATGGCCAACTAGAGTGTGAGTCATGCAATCGATCGGCTGCAGGTCCTCCTTCGTGTTCTCCTCCTCAGGTTTAAGGTCCTCTTCTTCAAGTTCTCTAATAGGTTCTATCATATAAAACTTCCCTTTTTTTTGCAGTGATAGTTGTGGCTCCAAAGTTCATTGCAATGCCAACAAAAGTCCTTTATCGATCTATCACGAAGTTCTTCTCTCTTCACTTTCTTTGGCAACAAAGTATGGTTAGGAGTAGGGGGTGTGAAGGTTTATATGTTGCTGGTCTAGGAGTGGTTCTCATCCTTTGAGCATCTTGGTTGACCCGCTCCTCTTGGATTCAGGCGAAAGAGATTACGGTCCTTTGATAAACATCCTTAATAATTGTCTATCAGTCCAATCACAAGCGAGGTAGGATAACTTCTCAGAGCTGGTTTGGTATTCTTGGATCGCGGAGGTTTGTCGAATCTTCATGAGTTGGCTATCAATATTTTCATACTTTATCGATCCAAAGTGGTTCAGTAGCACGTTCTTAAATTGTATCCACGTTGGGGCCCCATAGGTGTATTTAAGCCAATTGTACCACTAAATTACATCTTCTTCAAGGTGGTTAATAGCAGTGTCCACCACGAAATCCTTCGATATTCGATAATAGTGGAAGTAGCATTCGGCGCATGAAATCCATCCTATCGAGGGAAGTCCACCTTTATGCGTGGCTATCTCATGTTCGAGGGCTGTTCCTCCTTCTCTGAAGGTCTCTTTGAAATTTCTCCTTGATAGAACTTTGTTAGGCTCGAAGATTAGCCCAATCTGAATTCGACGAATAAGGCATGCAATATGTCCTCCATGCGTAATTCAAGCCATGATCCAGGCACCTCCAACTTGGCACTAATAAGATCTATCGATGCGATGGCTTAAGATCCTAGTTCTACATTATCAAGGTTCTTCTCTTACTATCAGGTCAGTGGTATAAACTAGTTAGGTGGATTGATGGTCGAAAGAGGTGGTGGATCAAGGATAGATGGTTACGATTTGGGGCTAAAAGGTTGCTATTTCTAGTTACTATTGGGGCTATGGTTTGGAACTATTGTAGGGGTCATATTAGGGGTATGATGGCTAAGGTTTAAGGTTAGAGGAATGGTTTAGGGTTACTATTGATGACAGTAACGGATTTGGTAGGGATCGGGTGTGGATGCAGTAAGTAGTACCGAAGTTAGTGCCATAAAATTTTTCATCAAAGAGAGTATTGATGTTGCTGCTGTGTGGGGTTGTTGTAGAGGTTGTAAGGGTGGTTTGATGACAAAGGTTTAGGGTTAGAAGGGTGGCTTAGGGTTATTGTTGATGGCATTAATCTTTTTGACAGGGATTAGTGGCCAAAACGGTGATGGATCAAGGTTACGATTTAGGGTACTATTTAGTCTATGACTTTTTGGGGTTGTTAGGGTCAGCTATAGATTATGGAAATAGGCTATGATGGCTATATCTTAAGGCTTGAGGAGTGCCCTAAAAATGACGTGGTTGGCAGGAACAATTTTGGTAATATGGGTGTAGTAAAAAACACCTAAAGGTAGTACTGCAGAATTCTGCGTTGATAAGCTACAATAGGTCACTGTTTTAGGCTGCGATTATAGATGTTGTTTGGGTTCTAGAAATAGGTTATGATGGAAGCATCTTAAGACTAGATGGGTGCCCTAAAGATGACATAGTTAGTGGCAGCAAGATTGGTAGGGTTTTAGGGGTTTTGAAAAAGAAGAATGACAAAGTGTTAGGACTCGGCTAAGGGAGTCCTAATTTAGTTTTATTAAAGAGGGCAAACATATAAATCCTAAAAGCATTCATGTAAATCCTATCTAGCCGACCCCTATTAAAGAGGTGAGGAGGCCAACTAGGTTAGGATTAGTTTGGAGGAAAATATTTTGAGGGAAGAATAAGATACATGTCACCTTAATTAACCACCCCTTATCCTAGTTTAAGAGGGGTTGGTTGAGGAGGGGTTAAGTTAGAATAGGATTAGGATTAGTTTGGAGGTTGCTTCTTAGAGTTGGAGTTGTTGGAAGTAGGAGTTACTTCTTAGAGTTGGAGTAGAAGTTGTTAGGAGTTGTTAGGAGTATTAGTCTTCAGTAGGAATCTATTAGGAGTTAGGGTTTAGAAGTCCTATAAATAGCCTTGTATTCTCCTCTCTTTCATCATTAATAGATCAATTATGTTTCAGCCATAGTGCAAAAAATCAAGGATGGAGGAACCCCTATAGAGTTCCAAGGAGGCTGATCCCCTATCAAGATCACCCCAAGCTTAAAATCCATAAGTGTTCTAACACTTGATATCAAAGCAGTGTTCTTGCATCTCGTTGCCCTTCCACAACCATCCATCAGCCCCCCATAGCCATCCAAAGCAATTCCCACAATTGCTTGAAGTTCATCACCAAATTATGTCATCATCTCCACTACCGTAGATCATCCTTTGATCGCCCGTGAATGACAACAGGTTCTGGTTTCTTACATTACTGTTGCTGCAATTTAGTTATCCCTATTAAAAAAATATATAATAAAATTTGTTCTTATTTGCTGCACAAACTTTGCATCGCAAGTTTATATTTTTACGACAAAAGTTACGCCACAAAATTCCAACCGCACACCGTTTACTGTTTGATTTGCTGCTATGATTTTACTAATCAAATCTCTATGAAATCTCTAACACGACTTTATAGCTCCTAACCTTGGATCCCCTTTGGTTTCATCAAAAAATTATCAAGATAGTTTGCTGATCTTTTACATCCAAACTGTTACACTTTAGACATAAAAATCTACTATCGTACTTCTTTGTGATTTTTGATTTTGCCGAACCTATTGTTATTATTTCTTTTCATGAAATTTTTGTCAGTACAATCTTTTCCTTTCTAGTATATCCTCCTTGAGTTTCACTTGGATTTTCATTGAAAATTTTTGGAAAAAATTTTGTCTTCACTGTTGGAATTTTTTCGATGAAAAATCTACTGCTGCACCTTTGTCTTTCTTCTTCTTCTTAACCCACCGAAACCCAACCATCTTACTACCACCACCCAAGACATCTTTAGGGCATCCCTCTAGCCTTAAGACGTAGCCATCAAAACCTAATTTCATAACCCTAACACCCCCAAAAACTATAGCCCCAAACTGTAGCCATTTACTCATGATCCACCATCCCTTTCAACCACCAAACCACCTAACCGTTCCACACTACTGACCTAATAGCAGGAGAGAGACATTGGCATCTTAGATCTAGAGGCACACGTAATGGCATCTCAAGGTTCAATTAATGCCAAGTTGGAGGCGTTTGAATCACACATAGAGGACAGATTGTGCACCTTATTTGTCGAATTCGGATTGAGCCGATCTCTGAGCCCAATAAAATTCTAATAATGTGAAAATTAGAGAGGCATTTCAAAAAGAAAGAATGAGCCACTGATATAAGGTAGCCATGCATGAGGGGGCACTTCCCTCGATGGGAAGAAGGAGACCCGATGGGATGGATTTCGCATGTCGAAAGTTACTTTCATCATCACCAAATACCAAAGGATTCCATGGTGGACACCGCTATCATCTACCTTGAAGGAGATGCTATACAATGGTACAATTGGCTTGAAGACAACTATGGGACTCCGACGTGGATACAATTTAAGTATGCACTGCTGAACCGCTTTGGGCCGACCAAGTACGAGAATATCAACGGACAACTTACTAAGATCCGACAAACCTTCACAATCGAAGAATACTATACTAGGTTTTGAGGAATTATCTTACTTTCTTATGATTAGTCTGACTAACAATTATTGGGAACATTCATTGAAGGATTTAAGCCGAAAATTAAAGGAGAGGTTAAAGCACGAAAGCTCCCCACTATGACAGCCGCAATCTCTTTCGTCTGAATCCAAGAGGAATAGCTGAACCAAGATGCTTGGAGGATGAGAATCACTCTTAGACTAGCAGCATATAAACCTCCCTTTGCTCCCAACCATTCTTTGCTGCCAAAAAAATTGACGAGAGAAGAGCTATGTGACAGAGCAGCGAAGGGCCTTCATTGGCATTAAAATGAACTTTGGAGCCACAACCGTCGTTGCAAAAAAATGGGAGCTTTCCATGATCAAATCTATTAAAGAATTTGAAGTAGAGGTCCAGGAACCTATGAAGGAGAACACGAAGGAAGACCTGTAGCTGGCCGATTGCACGAATCATGCTTTACCCGACCATCAAACCCGTAAGCAGCAAAAGTCGAAGAATCCTTTAAGCAGCAACCTATCACCGTCTTCACCAACAATCTTATGAATAGAAAGGGAAAACAAGTGACCTTATACGAGAAACATATGAGTGAAGTAATGATGATCTCGACACAATGCTTGCATAAGGTTACTGAAATTTTAGGCGCCTCTACCGAACCAAGCCAACTACTTCCTACCAGGCTATACAATCTTCATATGCTGATCTTGCAGAAGGAACCACTAGCATATATTCGGCCATATTGTTGTCCACATCTTCAGAGGGCCAAAGCTAAAAGGATCCTCTAAGAGACGTAGGAGACATAGATCATTCAGCCACGACCTTCCCTTGCAAGGACATAGATCATATTATTGTCCACATCTCCAAAAGCTTTACCTCTTTGTCTACAAGTATAAACTCTTCTTGAAGTGCCTCATCCTATCAAACTAGCTATGGCTTATCTCAGGCTACTTCCATGACTTCTCCAAGGAGTGGACCATAGTGCTCAAAGTCTTCCCTGATGATGATAATTGATCCACGGCCCACGACCACAAGAAGATTGCGTCCCTCCAGCAATAATACCGGCATGGAATCTGTGATACCAAACTTTATTGAATGGAGATCAAAATTTTCAAGGAACAAGAGGAAGGCATCCGCACATCCACCATGTACAAGATCCTTGAAGTCACAATGTCATCTATATCAATGCTAGCATTACTCGATCGTGGCAATGTGTTCGCAATTAGAGCAGATATATCAGGAATTGGGATCAGCACTACACTCATGCAAGATGGTCGACTCCTAATATACATCGAGACTCTCCTTACATTTTACACGATGCTTTTGATCTATAAAAGGATACTAATTATTGTTAAATTTGAAGTTTGGTATGAGACAGTTCAACAACACAAAGGAGAGATGAAAATAGGCTTGGTAAAATTATAGCTCTTACCCTCCGCGGACTCAGAATGGGCTCACACCACTAGGGACCTTATCAAAGGGGAGCAATTATTCTAAAAGAAGGCTTGGCTACTATTAAAGAATAACCAAGTGGCAGCCCATGCAAGAAAGAAATAGCCCCCTCGATAAATATCGGAGTAGAAGAAAGTTTGTTGTTGAATATCGAGTTTCCTTTCATCTCTAGCCCTACTAGCCAAAAATTCGAGCCTCAAGAAAGTGGTGCCCCTACTACTTTGGCTATTGTAAAATTGGGGATCACAATGGAGCCGTGACTTATGGATCATATCAGCACATCAATTTAAAAATATAATTGATCCTCTAGGTATCTCATCGCAAATGAAAGTTTAGAGATGATAACTCAGCCCCGTTTTATCCACCTGACACCCAAGTCGATAAGGAGGCCCAGGTTCAATTAATGATTGCATTGGATCATGGGATCGTGACACATCATCGTCCAATCATTACTGTTGATGCTGGACCCGAGGAGCAGGATGTGCCTACTATAGGGCCACGAGAGACCCTCGTGAGGAATTACAAATCACAACCCAGAGACATGGAGCTCAGCCTTGAGGACAAGGCTAATTTGAAGAGGGCGGGTATATTAGGACTCTAGCTATGGGAGTCCTAATTTAGTTTCATTGAAGAGGGCAAACATGTAAATCCAAAGAGCATTCATGTAAATCCTATCTAGCTGACCCCTATTAAAGAGGTGAGGAAGCCAGCTAGGTTAAGATAAGTTTGGAGAAAGATATTTTGAGAAAAAAATAAGATACATGTCACCCTAATTAACCACCCCTTATCCTAGTTAAAGAGGGGTTGGTTGAGGAGGGGTTAAGTTAGAATAGGATTAGGATTAGTTTGGAGGTTTCTTCTTAGAGTTAGAGTTGGAGTTGTTGGAAGTAGGAGTTGCTTCTTAGAGTTGGAGTAGAAGTTATTAGGAGTTGTTAGGAGTATGAGTCTTAAGTAGGAATCCTATTAGGAGTTGGGGTTTAAAAACCCTATAAATAGCCTTATATTCTCCTCTCTTTCATCATCAATAGATCAATAATATTTTAACCATAGTGCAGAAAACCATGGAGGGAAAAACCCCTATAGAGTTCCAAGGAGGCTGGTCCTCTATAGAGATCACCCCAAGCTTAGAGTCCGCAAGAGTTCTAACATAAAGGTACAACAACATAATTTTTCATCGAAAAAATTTCAGCAGTATAGATGCAATTTTTTTCAGCTGTTTAAAACAAGGATTCGAGTAAAACTCACAAGAAATCCACTGATAAGGAAGAGGTAATGCCATCAAAAAGTTCGTGCAAGAAAATGGCAGCAAAAAATGGGTAAGATCAAATATCACGAGAAGGTCTGCAATAGATTTGTACGTCTAAAGTGCAGTAGTTTGGATGTAAAAGATCAACGATTTATATTGACAATTTTTCAACGAAACTAAAAGGAAATATGCTATTAAAGAGTGCCAAAGCCAATGTAAAATCTCATGAAAGATTGGATAGAAAAATTATAGCAACAAGATTAAAATAGTAGTGTTATGCGGTTGAATTTTGCAGTGCAACTTTCATTGTAAAGATGAAGACTTTATGACGAAAAGTTTATGCAGCGAGATAGGATCATCTTTTGGGGTTTTTAGAATAAGGATAACTAAATTATAGTAACAGTAAGGTAGAAAATCAGAACCTATTACAATTCATGGGGAGATCAAAAGATGATCTACGATAGTGAAGATGAGGTGGAATTTGGCGATGATCTAAGCAATTGAAGTGAGATGTCAAGAACGTTGCTTTGATACCAAGTATTAGGAGCCTTGTAGATTTTAAGCTTGGAGTGATCTCTATAGAAGATCGACCTCCTTAGAACTCTATAAGAGTACCTCCCTCCTTAGTTTTCTACACAAAGGCTTAAAATAATATTGATCTATTGATGATGGAAAGAAGGGATAATACAAGTTATTTATAGGGCTTCTAAACCCTAACTCATAATAGGACTCTTATTCCAACAAACTCTAACTTCTAAACCCTTACGGATTTTAAGCTTGGAATGATCTCTATAGGGGATAGGCCTCCTTGGAACTCTACAGGGGTTCCTCCCTCCTTGGTTTTCTACACATAGGCTGAAAAATAATTAATATTATTGACGATGAAAAGAGGCTTATTATAAGGCTATTTATAGCCTTTTAAACTGTAATTCCAAATATGATTCCTACTTAAGACTCTTACTCTTAACAACTATAACTCCAACTTTAAGAAGTAACTCCTACTTCCAACAACTCCAACTCCAACTCTAAGAAGCAACTCCTACTTCCAACAACTTCAATCCCTTCTCTTAAGAGGAGGAGGGGCTAGGAGACTCCCATCTCATCCTCCCTAACCCTAGCCAACCACTTCTTTATTAGGGGGTGGCGGCTAGATTAATGTTTATTACAATTATAACGCCATTGACTTTAACCTGTATGAAACTCCAACTCTTAATTTGACTCCAGTTCAGTCAAATCCTAACCTTACTAGGATTTGGGCTTATTTATTATAATGGACTCAAATCTTCTCTTAACCAACCTAATGTTAGGTCTAGGTTAGCTAACAAGGCCTAATTTGAGAACTCGACTTAACCGACTATGACCCAACTCAACTAGGGTCCTGACAGACCCATCCTCTTCAAATTAACTTTATCCTCAAGGATGAGTTCCATGTCTCCGGTCTTGATCTACAACTCCTCATGAGGCTCCCTTGTGGCCCCTATAGTGGGCGCATCCTTCTCCTGCGGTCCAACATCAACAATAGTGACTGGATGGTGATATGTCATGATCCTATGATCTTATAAGATTATCAGCTGAACTTGGGCTTTCTCAACGACTTGGGTGTCAAGTGGATAGATTTAGGCTAAGTCATCATCTCGAAACTTCCATTTGCGATGAGATTCCTTAAGGATCAGTTATAATTTTGAATTAGTGCGCAGATTTGATCCACAAGTCATGGCTCCAATGTGATTTCCAATTTTATAGGGTCCAAAGAAACTGGGAGACTACTTCTGTGAGGCTCAAGTTTTCATAGATTCCTACTAGTAGAGTTGAAGTCGAAGGAAGACTTGATCTTCAAAAGCAAACTTCTATCTACTCTGGTATTTGTCGGGGGGTTATTTTTTTCTTGTATGAGTTGTCATTTGGTTATTCTTTAATAGTAACCAAGCCTTATTTTGGAATAATGACTGTCTTTTGATAAGGTCTCCGGTCGTGTGAGCCCGTTCTAAGTCTGAGATGGATAGGAGTAGCAATTTTACCGAGCTTGTTTTTATCTTTCCTTCATGCTATTGACCTGTATCGTGCCAAACTTCAAATTCAGTAGCAATTAGTGCCCTCTACAGATCAGAAGCATTGTGTAAGGTATAAGGAGAGCCTCGGTGCATATTAGGGGTCAACCATCTTGTATGTGGATAACACAAATTCTAGCTCCCGAAGCATTAATCACAAACACTTTATCGAGGTCGGGTAAAGCTAGTACTAACGAAGAGTAGGGGCTGCAACTTGGCTGGATGACCCATGTTTTAAGTATCTCTTTTATAATTCTTTCTAATTCATCTTTATAGAGGTGAGGATAATGATATGGCTGAGTATTTGTTGGTGGTTTTTTCGAAAGAATTGAAATTCAATGATCATGCTGTCAGGTACGAGGTAAGCTCAAGATACTCCACCACCACAACTTCCTTTAATATGATGTGTCCAAGATACTCCACCTTATGTTGAAGAAAGTTATACTTCGATTGTTTGATAAAAAGAACATGCTATTAAAGAATCATTAAAACAAGTTGCAAGTGCTGAAAATGACTTTCAAGTGATGAGCTATAAATAAAGATGTCGTCGAAGAAAACCAACATGAACTTATGAAGATAACTCTGGAAAATATCATTTACAAGGCTCTGGAAGGTGGAGGGAGTATTGGTGAGACCAAAGGGCATTACTAAAAATTTGAAGTGACCTTTGTGTGTCCGAAAGATGGTTTTTGGTATGTCATCTTCACACACCTGAATTTGATGATATCCGAATCGGAGGTCCAGCTTCGTGAAGACCTGTACTCCCCTTAACTTATCAAGTAATTCATCTACTACTGGAATAGGATAATTGTCTTTGACTGTTATGATGTTAAGAGCTCGATAGTTAATACACATTCGCCACGTCCTGTCTTTCTTTCATACTAGAAGCACCGGCAAAGAGTAGGGGCTGCAACTTGACAAAATGACCCCTGTTTCAAGTATTATACTTACAATCCTCTCTATTTCATATTTCTAGAGGTGAAGATAATGATATGGCCGAGTGTTCACTAGTGGTTTGCCGGAAGAATCAGAATTTAATGATCATATCGTCGAGTAGGAGGTAGGTTACACAGTTCAGCGAAGACATCTAAAAATTCAACAAAAAAGTGGAGAAGGTTTGGGTCTTCAATTTTTGTTGGCTCCCCCATAGATTGCTACTGGAGTTGCATCAGGAAGCCATATTAGGATCAATTGGCACTAAGAGGGGGGGGGGGGGGGGGGGGGTTGTGAGGGAGGGTGGATGAATTAGTGCAAGTGTAAAAAATCATGGCTTAAAGAAAACTTTTCATTTAGAGCAAAATCAGAAATTGGAAGCATTTCATGAGCAATAAGCTTATTGAATGAAACTAAGTTATAATCATGATAAAAAAAAAGCTTTATATAAGAAGATACATAATCAAAACTTTTGCCTTCGTGCAAGATTAATCGTGCTCGTTTAAAAACCTTTGATTTTGAAAAGCGAAGAAGAACAACGGAAGCTTCTCTTAAAAAATCAATTAAGAGTCGATTTTAAAAGGTTGAGAGATTAAAACTTCGTATCCAACTATCAAGTGTTTAAGAGCAATCAAAAGTAAAATGAAAGTAATTAAAACACACTTATAGTTATAGTGGTTCGACCTTAACCTAACCTACATCTACTCCCGAGTCCTCTTCCCCGAGGCCCACCAGCATCCACTATCAACCTTCTTTGGGTGAAGATCAAGCCTTTACAACTTCCTCTCTCCTTTTACCAGGCGTAGGAGATGAATCTTACAATCTTATAAGGGAGAACTACAAGTTTTATAATACTTTTCTCTCCCCCTTACCTCTTTTGTTTTTCTTACAAATCTTGCACACAATTTCTCACAGAATTTCTAGCCAAAAATTATTGTTTGAAATGTAAGAAAACTTGAGATATTTATAGGCCCCAATTGGTTTTAGGATTTGGAGCTAAAATTCAAATGTATATAGAAAATCTAGGTAAGAGCAGTATAACCGCTGGCACCTGTAATACAACCACCAATATCGATAGTATAACCACCGAAAGCTACCCTGAAAATAGGGTACGGCCTAGGCGATCCAACCATCACCCGTTGCCCGGATTCCTAGGCTCCAACGGTACAATCGCTGGCCTGGATGGTATAACTATCACCTACTGTCGGGATTCATGGACGACGATAGTACTATTGTCGCTCACCGATGGTACAACTACTAGTTTTTGAAAAATTGATTCCCTTCACTTTTCCAATCTCGACTTGTACCTCCTGTTGACTAATTTTCAAGTCAACCAATTGAGTTCGACCTGAGCTCAATCCACTCTCCAAAGTGGATCTGATTTGCCTCACTTGAGTTAATTTGGATCCTTTCTAAATCTAACTCAGGTAGGACTCAACTTTAACTAATGGTAACTATGACTTAATTAATTATAGTCATCATGGCCAACAAATCCAAGTCAAGACCTTCCCAACTCCTGGCAAGCTTTTCAGCTACCCCTGATAATCTCTCGACGAGTCTCAGTCTTCTTCCAATAAACTCCCTTGCACTATCTTAGCAAGCTCCCGATACCCTCGGCGAGCTCCCGAAGCACTCCAGGCGAGTTCCCGACCGCATCATCCTCACTCCGGCCCGATGCCTAGACTTGACTTTCGCTAAACCTATGATTATAATTTTCTCTCTATCATAGTTATTCTTGCAATAATTAACTCTAACAATCTTATTAGATTAATAATCAATCAATTGATTTCATCATTAAAACTCGAGATTCAATAATCTCCCCCTTTTTTATGATGACAATCAATTGATGACGAGAGTTAAACCTAACTCCCCCTATATCCATACCATTAATTCAAATAAGGTAAACTTAAATTCAAAAGAACCACATAATCTTGAATTCAAGTGTTATAACATCCATTTGAATTTTGAAATGATATACCATGAATTTCAAAATCAACAAATCATACATGATACATGATATTTATTTCAATCAATCATGAATCATCAAATTTTCAAGAATATTCCAAGAATTCCATGCAAACTTTTTTTTTTTAAATCATCATGATATAATATTATTTTCCATCAACAATTCATGAATCATTAAATTTTCAAGGATATTTCAAGAATTTCAAAATCTATGCATTCGTCATACATTTAAAAATCTCCTCTTAAGTCACTAATCATTTTTTCCTTTGTTTATTAATAAAAATAAAAGAAATATCATATTTTTATTTTTCTACATGTGTCATCAATATGTCATCTCTCCCTTTGTCATCAACAAAAAGGTGAAATATAAATGATTTCAACATACATATGTTAATAATTTTCTCATGAAAATTTTTCTTCCCCTTTGACATGTATGTATCATTTTTGTATCATCAATTCACTATTTCTCTCTCTTTATCATCATAAAAAAAAGATGAAATAACAAGCAAGTAATTTTATGATACACAAGCTCATCACATATCAAAATTTTCATATTTTTACAAAAATAAATTTTGCATTGCTCCCCTTTAATAAAATAGGATAAAACTATAATTTTCTTATGAAAATTTTTCTTCACTTTCTTTGAATAATAAAGAAGAAATAAGGGAGGAGAGTAAAAAAATGTCATATCACAAAAATAGAACTTAATCTTGTAAATTTCAAAATCCAAAAGTTAAAAACTACCCATTCAATTTGATTCATTTTATTTCAAACAAGAGTAACAAATCAAACAATTCAAGCATTCTCGTGGTTTAGCATTCATAGCTCTTAACCTAAATCTTATATATATAAATTTTGAAATGATTATTTTAAAGATGAGCTCAAAAATCTGAAAAATCTAAGATTCAATTATGCATTTATCTTATGTAGAATTTTAAACACAATAGAATGATTTTTCTTTACATTATGTTCAATTATGCCCAAAAGTATAAGGAAAATCATGTCATTAAAAATGAAGTATCAAAAAACATGATTGGATAATTCTCCTAACAATCTTGATATTATATTATAATTATTAAGATCATATATCTCATTTTTACCCAAAATCATATATGTTAAAATTGATTTTGATTAAGGATATGATAAGTCTAGAAACCAAGGGAATATTCATGATACAACAAATCTCATTTAATTTTTAATTTATCATAATTTAAAAAATTATTAATTTTTGTGATAATAAAATAAATCATGTCAAGAAGGATATTATTATCAAAAGACATTCATAAATACCAAAAGATATGATTTAATAAATCTCTACTTAGATGATAAAATAGAATATTAAGAGATCAAATAAGAAGGATCTTGATTCACATAGAAATATTAAGTTATAAACATTGAGAAGTCAAGGTCATGATTAAGATGAAAAAATTTTTAAGTTTAAATCATCAAATCAATTTTGTAGTTTAAGAGATTCAACAGTGAAGGTATCATTTTATCTCTTATTGAAGGTTTGATAGGATAAAGATGTTTTCAAGAAATATACTCATTTTTTAGTTGTTTCATGTGATTTGTTTCAAGAATACATTTATGCATTATCATCAAAAATCAAAAACTAAGTTTCATTAAAATTATTGCAATAAAATATTTTTAAATAAAAGCTTTGATTTATTTTAATTTCAATGATTTTTAGACTTAGTGAAATGAGTTACCATGCTCATTTCATTCTCATAAAATGTATTTTTAATTTTTTTAAAATACTAGACAATGAAGCATGATTTTCTCTCCCTCTTTTTTTAAATTTTCTTCCATACTCAAATTGAAGAATAATCTATCATTTAACAACACTCATTCAATCTCAACTTACAACTATTCAATCATTTAAATCAATTATTCAACAATGATATTTATAAGCTAACTTAGTCAAAAACACCATAACATTTAAGTCATTCAATAATAGCTTTTTTATTTAGATCAAAAAATATCAACGCTAATGATTTTGAACTTAGCATTCAATCAAAAACTCATTTTTATAAATTTCAATATAAATATTTTTTTATCAGTTATTAACAATAACCAAGGTTCTAGTTTTAGCATGCTCTAGCTATACATCATCATTCATAATCAGAAAATAATTAAGATTAATTTTATAATCATGAACCATCATGAGATTTCTTATCAATAAACTTAATTCTAATAATTTTTCTTATTATTGTTACTTAGGCTAGTGAGCTTGAAAGGAGTGTTAGATCTCAAGTCATGTGGCTTGAGCATCCACTTTCAAGATACCATTTAGTGCTCCTAGCCTTGTTATGAGACAACTTTACAAGAAAGATTTAGGTATCTATTTTGCATTGGATCCTTCATGCAAAACTTCATATTTCCTTTCTAATGGTTTTTTATTGTTTATTGTTCCCTTAGGAACCCAAACTAATTTATGAGGACTATAATTTCTAAATAAATATTTGTTGGCTTTATATCCTAATTTTTCACAAAAATTATATTTAACTTTTGATAGTAAATTTAAGGTAGGTCCTTTAACAAAAATGATTTACTTTTGTTGAGTGTTAACAATAAAGCTTATACTATTTCTTCTATTAATGTGACCCTTATTAGCAAGAATCATATTAAAGGATTTATTTCCTATTTCAAATTTTTTGATTTGCCTTAATATGATATTTTCTTCTTTAACATTATCTAGTATTTCACATTTAGAACAAGGATTATGTGATACTAATGAATCATATATTTTATCAAGTCTATTAACTAACAAATGATGTTCATTCTTAAGTAAATTACAAGATTTACTAATTTTTCTAAATTCATCAAACAACTCATAAAATATATTTAATAATTCACAAAAAAAATTTTAAAAACTCACTTACCTTATTGTCAATAGCGATAAGTGCCAGATTCTTCACTTCTTCTTGATTGTGCCCTTCGTCTTTAGAGCGTCTTAGCTTCTTACGTTCATAGCAAGAGGTTTTCTCCATTTTAAGTTTATTTTTGTTTATATTCATTAAATTTCTTGGTTCTTTTATCAAGGGTTCAAGTTCAAGGTTCTCATCACTCGAGAAATTATATATCATTCTTAGTTCACAATCCTTCTTATTCTTTAGAAGGTGTTCTTCAAGTTCATTTTTATGGATCATTTCATTTAATAATTCACTTGATTTAGTTGTGCTTTCATGTGTCATTTCTAATTATGTCATATATCGAAAGCTGAATCAAAATAAGAAACTCGATCAAATTCATTTTTATCAAGTGCACATAAAAAAAAATTCATTGCTTTTGCATTTAAAGAAAATATTTATTTTTCATAATCATTCCAATCATTTATTGGATTGGATGACTTTTGAAAATATTTTTGAAACAATACACCATAAATCAAAATATATCAAAAGTAAAAAGATACATATTCAGATTTTCTAAAACGTGTAATCTATCCCATTGAAGAGGATGTGAAATGAAATATCCCTCATTCATGCCAAACAAAACCATTTACTAAAATGGGTATTAGTCCAATGAGTAAGATCTTGCTCTGATACCAATTGTTAGGATCAATTGGCACTAAGACGGAGCGGGGGGGTGGGAAGTGAATTAGTGCAAGTGTAAAAAATCATGGTTTAAAGAAAATTTTTCGTTTGGAGTAAAACTAAAAATTGGAAGCATTTTGTAAGCAACAAGCTTATTGAACGAAGCTAAGTTATGATCATGCTAAAGGAAAGCTTCGTATATAAATATGAATAATCAAAACCTTTGCTTTCGTGCAAGATTAATTGTGCTCGTTTAAAAACCTTTGATTTCGGAAAGTGAAGAAGGAACAACGGAAGCTTATCTTAAAAAATCGATTAAGAGTTGATTTGAAAAGGTTGAGAGATTGAAACTTTGTATCTAACTATCAAGTATTTAAGAGCAATCAAAAGTAAAATGAAAGCAATTAAAGTACACTCACAGTTATAGTGGTTCGTCCTCAACCTAGCTTACGTCCACTCCTAAATCCTCTTCCCTGAGGCCTACTATCATCCACTATCAACATTCTTTGGGTGAAGATCAAACCCTTATAACTTCCTCTCTCCTTTTACCAGGCTTAGGAGATGAATCTTACAACCTTACAAGAAAGAACTATAAGTTTTACAAGACTTTCTTCTCTCCCTGACCCCTTTTTTTTTTCTTACAAATATTGCACACAATTTTTCATAGAATTTCTAGCCCAAAATTATTGTTTGAAATGTAAGAAAACTTGAGATATTTGTAGGCCCTAATTGGTTTCAGGATTTGGAGTCAATTTAAATGTATCCGAAAAATTCGAGTACGAGCGGTACAACTGTTGACGTTGACGGTACAACCACTAAAAGCTACCTTGAAAATAAGGTACGGGTGATTCAACCGTCGACCTAGGTAGTCCAACCATCGCTTGCTGCCTAGATTCCTAGGCTACGATGGTACAACCACTAGCCTAGGCGGTACAACTATCGCTTGTTACTCGGATTCTTAGGCGGCGATAGTATAATCATCGCTCACTGGCGGTACAACCGTTAGGATTTCCAGAAAATTGATTCCCTTTACGTTTCTAATCCTGACTTGTATCTCATATTGACTAATTTTCAGGTCAACCAATTGAGCTTGACTTGAGCTCAATTCACTCTCAAAAGTAAACTTGGTTTGCCTCACTTGAGTTAATTTGGATCTCTTCCAAATCTAACTCATATATGACTCAACTTTAACTGATGCTAACTATGACCTAATTAATTACAATCATCATAGCCAACAAATCTATTTCAAGACCTTCCCAACTTCAGGCAAGCTTTTCAGCTACCCTCGATAATCTTCCAATGAGTCTTGGTCTTCTTCCGGTGAACTCCCATGTGCCATCCTAGCATGCTTCCGATACCCTCACGAGCTCTCGATGCACTCCAAGCGAGTTCCCAACTGCATCGTCCTCACTCCGACCCATGCCTGGACTTGACTTTGGCCAAACCTCTTATTATAATTTTTTCTCTATCATAGTTAATCCTATATCAATCAACTCTAACAACTTTGTTAGATCAATAATTCATCAATTCATTTCATTATCAAAATTCTAGATTCAACAAGTCATTATTCACTTTGTGCAAAACTTTTCCATTCATTGCGTGTAAAGTGTCGTTACGTCGCACGTGCGTTTCTCGCGTAGGATCACTTGTTTCCCTTTGTTATAAAATTTCATAAGTAATTTTGAGAAATTCTAAAAAATATCACCTAATGTAGTCAACTATTCAATGCTAAGCACAACCTCATAATCGTCGAGCGGGAGGAGGAAGAAATATGCAATTATCTCTTGGTTCTGCAGTAACAACTTCACCTGCGGCACCTGCAATCATACTTTAAAATTTGTTCGTCGACGACCTTAACATCAAACCTACTACAATCCTCGATATATAAGGCCATCTGAATAGCAACCTTGATGTTCATGAAATTATTAGTGCTCCCAATGTCGATGAGGATGGTGATTGGTTGTTGTTTAAGTAGTCCTCCCACTTTCATCGTTTGTGGGTTTGCGTAGCCGACAAAAGCATACATCGTACAATCGGCTTGCTACTGTTCTTCCTCCATAATCTCCTCCTCATGCTCCTAGACCTCCTCCTCTAAATGTTCAATGGGTTCGATTAGTAGATGTCCCTTTTTGTAGCAATAGTCACAACTTCATGGTTCGTCGCAATGCCAATAAAGGCCCTTCGCTGATCTGACGCTAAGTTCGTCTCTCATCAATTTCTTTGGTACTGAAGGATGATTGGGAATAGGGGGTGTTGAAGGCTTATATGTTGCTGGTCTAGGAGTGGTCCTTATCCTTTGGGCATCTTGGTTGAGTCGTTCCTCCTAGATTCGAGTGAAGGAGATTACGACCATCAAGGTGTAGGGCTGTCATGCTTTAACTTCTCTTATTTTTGGCTTGAGTCCTTCGATGAATGCCCATAATAATTAATTGCCGGACCAATCATAAGTGAGGTTAGATAATCTCTCAAACCTAGTATGGTATTCTTGGATCGTGGAGGTTTGTCGGATCTTTACAAGTTGTCCATCGATATTCTTGTACTCAACTGATCCAAAGCGGCTCAGCAGCCCACCTCTAAATTATTTCTATGTCGAGACTCCTTGGGTATATTCAAGATAATTGTACCACTGAATTGCATCTCCTTCGAGGTGGATGACAGCGATGTCCACCATGGAAGCCTTCAGTGTCCGGTAATAGCGAAAGTAACGTTCGATGAGCGAAAGCCATCCTGTCAGGTCTTCTTCTTCCCATCGAGCGAAGTCCACCCTTATACATGGCTGGGTTACATTTAAGGCTTGTTCTTCCTTCTTTGGAGGCCTTTCAGAACTTTCATGTTACTGGAATTTTGTTGGACTTCGAGATCATCCAATTCTGAATTCTGCGAATAAGACAATGCACATTTTATCCTCCATGCGTGATTCAAGTGCCTCCAACTTGGCATTGATTAAATCTTCAGAGGGTCATTGCGTATGCCTCCAATCTGAGATGTTTCAATCTTTTTTCTGTTGATGGGTCAAGGGTATAATGTGATGGAAGGTTTGGTGGCTGTGGAAGATAGGATCGGTGGTGGAGGGTTGTGGCTGTGATATGCCACTGTTTTGGGTAGCATCTTAAGGCTAGAGGGATATCCTAAAGATGATATCGTTGGTGGCAGCAAGATTGATAGGGTTTTGGTGGATTGTAAGAAGGAAAACGATAAAAAGGTGCAGTAGTATAATTTTTCGTCAAAAAATTTCAGCAAGATAGATGCAATTTTTTCCAATAGTTTGTGATAAGGATTCAAGTAAAACCTAAAGGAAATATGTTAGTAAGGGAAAGGTAATATCGACAAAAAAATCATAAAAGAATACAACAGCAAGGAATTCGACTAAATCAAGGAATATAAGAAGGTATTGCAATAGAATTTTATGTCTGGACATAAAACATTAGAAATTTATATTAAAAATTTTTACATAAAATCAAAATAAAATTCACTGATAAGAAGTGCCAAAGCCATCATAAAAAACTCATAGAAGATTTGGTAGAAAAATAATGGCAGCAATATCAAAATAGGGCAGTAGTATGCGGTTGAATTCTACAACGTAACTTTCATCATAAAAATGATAACCTTGTGATGATAAGTTTATGCAATAAAATAAAAATACTTTTTTTGATTTTTTAGGTTAAGGATAACTAAATTACAATAGCAGTAAGGTAGAATAGCAGAGATCAAAAGATGATCTGCAACGGTGGAGATGATGATGAAATTCGGTGACGATATAAGCAATTATGAAAATTGCTTGAGCAGCTATGGAAGGATGATGGGTGACTGTGGAAGGGCAGCAAGATGCCAAGAATGCTGCTCTGATACCAAGTGATAGAACCCTTACAGATTCTAAGCTTAGGGTGATCTCTATAAATGATCGACCTCCTTAGAACTCTATAGGGGTTCCTCCCTTCTTGGTTTTCCGCATAAAGGCTGAAAAATAATTGATCTATTGATGATAAAAAGAGGATTGAATACATGGCTATTTATAGGGCTTCTAAACCCTAATTCCTAATAGGATTTTAACTCAAAAGACACTTACTCCTAATAACTCCTTAGTTGACTTCCACTTAGAATTGCCGATGGCTATAAAACTCCTAACCAAAGTCAAATTCTAACCCTTGCCCTAGCTGAACCATTTAACTATAATAGGAGATGGCTAATTAGGATTTTACCTAGTGTATCCCTTATTAACTAAATTAAAAATTAAGATTTAATTAGCTAGAGTCCTAACATAAATACTCACATTCCTCAATCTGCATACATAATTCTTCCAAGTATATATGATTTACGAAGTGCATATTGATGTTCAAAATATGTATTTAGAAAGGATCTTATGAACTGATGAAAGGATTGATGATAGAAAAAAATGATTTGAAAATATAAAATATACATTTTCATAGTATATTAATCTTTTGTTTATTCTTATGTTAATCTTTTAAATATAGTGTTTGTTAATTTTTTTATAGTTATAGTTATATTTACCTAAATGATTATAAGTTAGATTGGTGTAAAAAAATATTCAAAATTGAATTAGTCTAACTCGTGATCATCCGATGAATCATCACATCTCAGATTTCAGAATGTGATAGAGCCTCAGTCGCCCACTTGTTCAAAATCTATTGACACAAGTTGAACGAAGACCATCAATCAAGAGGTCTCATCCCAAAAAGAGAATAATGATTACACAGAGATGGATAATATGAGATAGGAGGGGAAAAAGATGCAAACTTTACCCCAATTATGTCGTAAGTTTGATTCTTGGCATCCGGAGAGGCTCCTCCTTGGCTTTCGCTTCAAAGAACAGGGCCCCCCTCTTCCGAGCTCGCTTTACAATTGGACACCGTCAATTCCCTGCACTAATGGGTCATTGTAGAATGAAACACTAGAGGAGTCATAGAGATGAAGAGACTAGAGGATAGGGTGAGACACAGCATCGAAGAGCGATGAGAGGTCATGGAAAACAAGAGCAGAGGTTGGAAGAGCGTAATGGAGCCCATGGCCAAGACGATAGAAAGGAAGAGAGAGCTTAGGCCTTAAGGAGAAGTTGTGGCGTCAATATGGCAGGAGGAGAGAGAGAATAAACCTTATCTGATGAACGGGAGGAGAGTGACAACCGAAAGAGACGGAGAAGAGCGAGATTGAGTTCATTTTCGAGCTCCATACCAAACGAAGGGCTTTAATGGGTTTCTTGGGCTTCAAGTTGAAGCCCGTTTAGATTTGCCAAAACAACTATGATCAATAATTCCATAAACTCTCGTGCTAAGTTGTGAAGGTATGATCGCCCATCCTTCCTTTCTATTTATCAACGTGTCTCTCATAAAAAGAAGCGTTTGGTTAGTAATCATCGACAATTTCATAGGTCAATGATGTCATTCGATAGAGGAATCACAAGTAAAACACGTTATATATATATATATATATATATATATATATATATATATAAGGAATAAATATGAATGATTTATTTTCGCAGAACGATATGTCATTAATTTTATGTTCGCTAAAAATAAAAATCGTTTTCGATATGACGTGGGAGCCACTTGTGACGGATGCGGATCACCCGGTGGTATGGGCGTCGGGATGATCACAGCCGTTCATTACAATGCCGTGTCCGCTTCTTGCGCCGTCCTCACGTCAACTCTATTCATTGACGTCGTCCCCTTCCTTTTCTCTCGGAAATCGCTCTCGTCCGTTCTCTCTCGCTCGCGATTCGATCTTTTTGTTCGCACGGGGTTTGGGAAACCCTAGTGAGGAGGAGCAGGGGATCCATCGCCTTCGTCTCAGAAACCGCTTCAAGAACCCCGCTGGGGAAGAACGCAGCTGCCGGCGTAGCACCTTCCCTCCATTCGGCCTCCGCCATGAATCCGGAGTAGTAAGTGTTACCCCATCTTGGTGCTGATCTTTACCGGGATGCTGAAATTTGAATTGTTTTGGTTCGGTTTGCAACCTTGTTCTCTAAATCGTCCGTGGATATAAGAGTACCAGTTGATCTTCCTGGTCTGGTTCCGAGGATTCAGTTAGAACTGGGATTTATCGTGTACTTGGAAGGATTGCGTGATTATGGCTTATATTCACGGATCTGTTGTATTGGTCGGATCTGTCGGAGTGGTTAGAGATCTGGTCATTGTGACGGGTCTAGATCCTAGTCTAAAGATTCATGCTTGATTTCATTGCTTGGTTTATATTTTGGTTCATTCATTTTCGCTAATGAAATGATTGCAAAATGGATCTGGATTACTTATGTGTAATGGTTATTTCACGGTTGCTGGAATTTGAGTGTTATTGGATCATTTTGATCACTTGGATCATAGAAAAACTTTCATGTACATTGAACATCAAAATCCATGTTACAAATAGAATACATCTCTTGGTGCATCGAAGGGAATGAGTTAGATGTGCTAACTTCATTCCCTTTGGTTGGTGGAATTATATAGTTTGACAGTTACAAGATGTTCGACATAGCACTTTTTTAAATATAGTTTTGTTACTAGTTGCTTGTGCTAACTCGATCCCTTTTGATTGGTAAATAGAATGCTCATTTAAACATAATATGTTGAAGTTGATGGTCATAAACCAAATAAGAAGTATTAATTAATTTGACTGTTACATTATGTTGATTAGAGATGCACTATGTTAAATTTATAACCGTTATTGGTTGGCTCTGCTGACTCCATCTCCTTGGTTGGTATATGAAATTGTGATATGTTGATGGTCATAAAAGTCACATGATGTTAAACATGGAACATGTGCTGGTTACTAATGTTGACTGCATCCCCTTTGCAATTAAAATTGTTGCTTAAGCATGATATATCAAAGGTGGATGGTCATATAAGTAATTTGATTGTTAAACAATGATATACTATCACAAATATAGAATTGTCCATGTTGGCTGTGCTAACTCCATCCCTGGGGTTGGTGAGTAAAATGGTTCCAGCACACAATATTTCGATGATGGATGGTCATGAACCATATATACATAGGTGCTCCATGGACCCTTCTAAACAATTCAAGGATTGGTTCTTGAAATTTCTCACAAACTTCTTCAATGGAATCTGAGAATCTGCATACATTTACTATATGAATGTCTGTGTACATTTACTATATGAATGTCTGATAACAGTGGCAACATTTATGGTCTTGTAATTGTATAATGTGGAATCTATTCGATCACATTTCTTAGAGCTTAACTTGCTAGGTGGTGTCTGAAACCTCTAAGTTTGAGCCTGGATTTTTCAGCTGTAGTCCCTGCTCGTGGTGATGTTCAAGGCTTCAGTTGGTACCATTAGCATTCTCTGGTTAGCATCAGATTTATGAGTTGGATTTTTCTTTTTCTCACAAATATAGGTCTTGTCCAATTGCTTTGGTCCAATATTGACAGATATCTAATTGGTTTCTTCAGTTGTTTTCTTTTCCACTTTCCATGAAATTAAGTTCCTCTAATAGGAAAATCAACTGATTTTAGGCACAGTATCAGTATAAATTAAAGAGAGCATGGACACAAAGAAAATAGTAAAGGAAGTGAAGCAAGCAGTTTCATTGCATCCTATTCAGGTCTTGTACAATTTCTTTGGTCCAAGATTGACAGATATCTAATTGGTTTCTACAGTTGTTTTCTTTTCCACTTTTCTCAAAAATAAAGTTTCTTTAATAGGAAAATAAACTAATTTTAGGCCCAGTATCAGCATAAATTACAGGGAGCATGGGCACAATTGTTTTGGTCCAAGACTGATAAATATATAATTGGTTTCCACAGTTGTTTTCTTTTGCACTTTTCTCAAAATGAAGTTTCTCTAATAGGAAAATCAACTAATTTTAGGCACAGTATCTCCATAGACTAAAGAGATCGTGGGCACAAAGTAGTAAAAGAAGTGAAGCAAGCAGTTTTGTTGCATACTATTTGGGTCCTGTACAGTTGCTTTTGGTCCAAGACTGATAGATATATATAATTGGTTTCTGCAGTTTTCTTTTCCAATTTTCTCAAAATTAAGTTTTTCTAATAGGAATATCAACTAACTTTAGGTACAGTATCGCTATAAGTTAATAAGAGCATAGGCACAAAAAAATAGTAAAAGAAATGAAGCAAGCAGTTTCACTGCATACTCGCTGCATATATTATCCGTTGTTTGGTCATTTGCTCTTAAGATAATACAACTTATGGTGTTGCAATGATGATGTATGTGTCTTATTAATTAATTTGTGAATTTCCAAGGCAAATAAACTGTATCTGGTTTAACTAACATAGATCATCTGCATGAGAACTGTAGCTTTTCTGGTTTTTGGTGATATTTCAGTATGAGACTCACCTTATGTTTCTTTGCAGTGATTATTTATTCAAACTTTTGCTTATCGGTGATTCAGGTGTGGGAAAATCATGCCTCCTCCTAAGATTTGCGGTAAGGAGCAACAGTTCTTGAGCTCATTGTCCAATTTCATACTTTTTGCAACCATTTTAATATGAATATTAGGATGGTCACTAGTGCCTTGTTGGTGATGAATGCAGTTAACGGAGTTATTTCCAACTGGGTGCTGGTCATTTGACATTTGTTATATGCAAACTTCCTGGTGTCCCAGCTCTAGTTGTGTGAAATAGGATCCTAACACCCTTTATTTTATTTTCTTTAATCAATCAGGAAGTATGCGGGAGTCTTGTGTTAATTGAAACAAGTCTTCCAACTGATTTATTATATGGATCTCATAGATGTGAAGTTGGACTCCTTGTAGTTTTCTTACCTATTTTCATGTAAATCTCTCGATATCTGATGATAGTTTGTCATTTCTCAGAAATTGATCAGCAGTTTGTGGCTGATATTCCTAATATTACTGCTTGTTAGGATACTTTGTTAAATAGTTGTCAAACAATATTGGAGTATTGAATGTGTCTTTGGCATCAAACACAGCATCTATGTAATGTTTGCAGTTGCATGTCCAAAACTATCATAACCATGTAATGTGGAAGTAGGTGGTTACATTTTTGTGCTGAGGCTTAATGTTTGCAAAAGCAATTGATCCTGTCTTTAAAAGGCTCTTTCATTCATGCAGAACTTGATAGTGTAACTTTGTTTTCCCTTTTTTTTTTTGTAGGATGATTCTTACTTGGAAAGTTACATCAGCACCATTGGTGTTGATTTTGTAAGTGATATATATTATATATACATACAAAACCTATAAAGCTTTTCACTGGAACTTCTGAACTATGATTGTTTCTATTTCCTTTCAGAAAATACGCACTGTTGAACAGGATGGAAAGACTGTTAAACTTCAAATTGTGAGTTTCTTTACCATGGCTTTTATTGCATGTGGTCATGATTATGAGATTGTTTGTGTTTTGCCATTTGATTCCAAAGGTATAACATGGCATATCTTCAATGAAACTTGGATAGTCTATCAGTTATTAAGTTGTTTGTGATAACAAAATAGGCTGATTCTTACGTGTTATATTATATAGCCAACCAAGAACCTGTAGCATTTGGCTTTTTTACCTTGATTCGAGTTCTGATAATAACCACGAAAATAGTTCTCCTCTCTCAATTCCATAATTATTGGTTGTAATTTTGTATTGAGAAGTAGCAATTTTCAATTTGTCTGATGTGTCATTATCTTGTCATTGTAAGTGGGATACTGCTGGCCAAGAGAGATTCAGAACAATTACAAGCAGCTATTACCGTGGTGCCCATGGTATCATTGTATGTTCCAACAATCAACTTAAATAAATTTTATGTTATTCCAGAGGAAACTTGGTGGATTGTCTAATCGTATCCCTTGAGTTGCAGGTAGTGTATGATGTGACGGATCAGGAGAGTTTCAACAATGTAAAGCAGTGGTTGAATGAGATTGATCGCTATGCCAGTGACAATGTGAACAAGCTTCTGGTTGGGAACAAGTGCGATCTTACTGCAAACAAAGTTGTATCATATGAGACTGCTAAGGTATCCCTATTACCATGACAATGAAGATGCATATGGTTGTTGGGCTTGTGATGTTCTCATAAAATGCAGATTGCTAGAAACGTGTAACTGGAATGACTCATTATTTCATTTGCATGTCACAACAGGCCTTTGCCGATGAAATTGGAATTCCTTTCATGGAAGCTAGTGCCAAAAATGCCACCAATGTGGAGCAGGCCTTCATGGCCATGACTGCTGCCATCAAGAACAGGTATCTCACCTCTATCTGTATGCAGGCCAGCTTGGAATTTGGGCATGTCGCCCTTTGTAACTAGTTGTATCCTCGTGCAGGATGGCCAGTCAACCGGCCATGAACGGTGCCAAGCCGCCAACAGTGCAAATTCGGGGACAACCTCTTAACCAGAAGAGCACCTGCTGCTCTTCCTGAGCATTTATTTTGAACAACTAGGTGCTATTCAAATTTATGCTTCTTTGGAACAACCGTAAGTAGGCATCTACCCCATTCTTTCCTATTTTTATGCGGTGATACCATTGATCTGTTTGCTCCGTCATCAGTATTACGACTTTGGGAAACAAGTGTTGTACAACTTTGTGGAAAGAGCTTCATGTGCGGCAAACCAATCAGCTTGATTCCAGCCGTAAAATGTTCAAGCTTTCGCTTGATTTTCCTCCTAAATTGCTTCCATCCAAATAGAACAATTAAACAGCATTGACACCCCAAAGTAATATTAAACCATGTTGAATTGGAAAGCAACAGTCCAACGGATGAACAAATGATAAAAAAATATTAAAATATTTTTATAATATTATTAATCTTAGAAAAAGACATAATACTATCAAACTCCTACGGTAAGAAAATAATATCATATTTTTTTATCGTAGTTCAATCTGCTCTTATTTTGCTAACTAGTATATGGACTTGAGGGCTGACCAATCTTACCATTAACTTTATCGCAACCTGAATATTATTAATAAATTTTAAGAAATTGAAACATCAATAAGTACCCAATTTTACCCCCAGCGATGTCTTCTAAACATAAAAAAACTACATACGAATCTCCCACTTCTGCAAACAAGCAATCAATGTAATTTACGTCTTCATCATCCTGAAACCATAAACTTTAATAAAATCAATGTATCTAAGTCTGCGCTACAGTATCATATCGAGGAAATAGTCAAAGAAAAGTCGGATTACAAACAGGTATCGTTTTCCACAAGTACAATACATGCTTAGGCCTCATCTTCCGCATCATCCAGTTTACAACTTGCATCCGAATTTACACACAGACATTCACCCGTCTATGTAATTACTTTATAAGTATTGTTACGTGTTTAATTAGTATCAACTACTAACATAGCATGCACCCCAAATCTAGTTCCATTCCTGTTAAATTGGATTTGGTTGTACCTTTATCATAGACTTTAGCTTGTTAATTTATCTATCTTAATTGCAAAACAGAAAATACAATATCGTGCATGATGGTAGAACTTGAGTGCACTCATGCTAAGTATTATCCTAAGTGGTATGCTATAATATCTTACACTAGTTTAGACCATATATAAATATGGAGCGAAAACGGAAGTGTATAGTGAGTCTGAATCCTAGTTTCCTTGAAATAGACATTTTTATGTCTATGGTTTATGCAACAAGATAACAACACTACGAATGGTTCCACCTATTATTGAGGATGGATCCTTAAACTTCATCTACTCTTTCATAACATCACATACGGAAAATTAATTGAAAATGGAATATTACTATGAAAAGATATTAGGTCGAAACGATAGGTGGATTTGGACCATTGAGCCTCTGATTAGTTATTAAGAAAAATGATTATAAATGAAGATTCAAATCTTGAAAAACAAGAAAGATGACTTGAAATTTTATTTAGAAAATAAATATGTAAAAAGAAAAGAACAAAGAGAATATGTTAGGACTTTAGCTAGGAAAATCCTACTTTAGTTTCATTAAAGAGGATGATTATATAAATTCTAAGGGTATTAATGTAAATCCGAAGGATATTCATGTAAATCCAATCTAGCCGACACATAATAAAGAAGCAAGGAGGCCAACTAGGTTAAGATTAGATAAGAGGAAGATATTTTAAGGAAAAAGTAGGATGCATGTCACCCTAATTAACTACCCCTATCCAAGTTAAAGAGAGATTGGTTGAGGAGGGATTAAGTTAGAATATGATTAGGATTAGTTTGGAGGTTGCTTCTTAGAGTTGGAGTTGGAGTTGTTGGAAATAGGAGTTGATTCTTAGAGTTGAAGTAGGAGTTATTAGGAGCAGGAGTCTTAAGTAGGAATACTTTTAGGAGTTGAGGTTTAGAAGCCCTATAAATAGCTTTGTATTCTCCCCTTTTTCATCATGAATAGATCAATAATTCTTTAGCCAATGGCTTGAGTACCAAGGGAGGGAGAAACCGCTATAGAGTTCCATGGAGGTCAATCCCCTATAGAGATCACCCCAAGCTTAGAATCCGTAAAGGTTCTAACACTTGGTATCAGAATAGTATTCTTGGCATCCACTGCCCTTTCACAGCCATGCATCAGCCCTCACAGCCGTCCAAAGTAATTCCTACAATTGCTAGAAGATAGTCACCAAATTCTATCGTCCAAACTCCATCGTCATCTCCACTATCGCAGATCATCTTTTGATCTTCCCGTGAATTATAACAGGTTCTGGTTTTCTACCATACTGCTGCTGTAATTTAGTTATCCTTAATCCAAAAACTCAAAAAAATTATTCCCATATTACTGCATAAACTTTTCATCGTAAAGTTTCCATCTTTACGATGAAAGTTACGCTATAGAATTCCAGCTGGACACCCCTTACTTTTTGATTTACTGCTGTGTTTTTACTAATTAAATTTCTACAAAATTTCTACCATGGCTTTATAACTTCTTATCCTTAGATCTCCTTTAGTTTCATCAAAAAATTATCAAGATAACCTGCTCATCTTTTACGTCCAATCTACTGCAGTTTAGACATAAAAATCTGCTATAGTACCTTCCTATGATCTTTGATTTTGCTAAAACTTTTGTTGTCGTTTTCTTTCATAAATTTTTTGTTAGTATTACCTTTCCTTTCAGCAGAGTCTCTTCGAATTTTACTTGAATCCATGTTTTAAACTACTAGAAAAAAAATCTCATTTATACTGCTGAAGTCTTTCGACGAAAAAATTATGTCGTGGTACCTTCCCGTATTCCTTGATCTTCCCAAAAATTTTGTAGCTGATTTCTTCTACAAATTTTTTAATAGTATTATCTTTCCCTTGCCAGTAGATTCCCATTAAGTTTCACTCAATTCCTTGTTATGCACTAATGCAAAAAAATTTGACTATAGTGCTGAAATCTTTCGCTGAAAAAATTCTACAGTATTACCTTATCGTAATCTTTGATTTTGCTGAATCTTTTGCTGACATTTCCTTTTATAAAATTTTTGACAATATTAAATCTTCCTTTTCAGTAGATTCTCTTTGAGTTTCACTTAAATTTTTATTGAGAATTTTTGGAAAAAATTATGTCTTCATTGCTGAAATTTTTTTGACGAAAAATCTGTTGCTGCACCTTTGTCTTTCTTCTTCTCCTTAACCCACCAAAACCCAACTAACTTGCTGCCACCACCCAAGATATCTTTAGGGTATTCTTTAGCCTTAAGATACTACCCTCATTACCTATTTTACTTACCATAACAACACCCAAAACTGTAACCCAAAACAATGACTATCGCAGCCTATTGATGCAGAATTCTGTAGCACTACCTTTTGGTATTTTTTGCTACGCCCATCTCTGATCTCTTACCAAAATTATTGCTGCCACCTACGTTGCCTTTGGAGCACCCCTATAGCCTTAAGACACAGCCATCATAGCCTTTTTTTGATTTCCATAGCCAACCCAAACCATAGCCCAAACAATGATCTTCCACAACCACCGAACCTTCCACCGATCCTTATTTTTTGCAGCCACTGAAACTTGCCAAACTGGTTGTTGTCCCAACAGCAACCCTAAATCTTTCTTCCCAACCTTAAACCACTACCACAAGAATCCTTTGTAGCCTCCACAACACCCTCAAACTATAGCACCATAGTAACCTAAACTGTAAGCTATTAACCCTAAACTGCAACCTTGATTTGTCACACTTTTAGCCACCAATCCCTACTAAACTAGTTGCTGCTATCAACAATAACCCTAGGCCACCCTTCTAACCCTAAACCTCTATCATTGAACCCCCTTTATAGGCTTTGGAATAGTCCCAAATAGTAGCATCAACAACACCCTCTTTGTCAAAAATTTTTGCTGCACTACCTTCGGTTCTACTTGCTGCATCCACACCGAATTCCTACTAAATCCGTTGGTGTCATCAATAGCAACCTTAACCTATTCCTTTAATCTTAAACCTCAGCTATTATACCCTCTATACAACTCCTATAGCAGTCCTAAATCATAGCCCTAGTAGCAACCAAAAATAGTAGCTTTTCAGCTCCAAACCACAGTCATCTACCCTTGATCCACCACCTCTTTCGGTTATCAATCCACCCAACTGTTTCATATCACTGACCTAACAACAGGAGAAGGATATTGATATCTTAGATCTAGAGGCACACACAATGGCATCTCAAGGTTCAATCGATGTCAAGTTGGAGGTGTTTGAATCATGCGTGGAGGACAGATTGCGTGTCTTATTCATCGAATTTGGATTGGACCGATCTTCGAGCCCAACAAAATTATAACAAAGTGCAAGTTTAGAGAGGCCTCTCAAAAATAAAGAATGAGCCACTGATATGAGGCAGTCATGCATAAGGGAGGACTTTCCTCGATGGGAAGAAGGAGACCGATGTGATGGATTTCGCACGTTGAACGTTACTTCCGTCATCATTAAACACCGGAGGATTCCATAGTGGACACCGTCGTCATCCACCTTGAAGGAGATGCTATACGATGGTATAATTGGCTTGAATATAACTATGAGACTCTGACATGGATACAAGTCAAGTATACACTGCTGAACCACTTTGGGCCGACCAAGTATGAGAATATTAATGAACCATTTGCCAAGATCTGACAAACCTCCACGATCTAAGAATACCAAACCAGGTTTGAGGAATTATCTTACTCTACTCATGATTGGTCTGACAAATAATTAGTAGGGATATTTATTGAAGGACTTAAGCCAAAAATTAAAGGAGAGGTTAAAGCGCGACAGCCCCCCACCATGAAGGCTGCAATCTCTTTCGCCCGAATCCAAGAGGAATGACTAAACCAAAATGCTAGAAGGATGAGAACTACTCCTAGACTAGTAACATATAAACTTTCAGGACCCCTTACTCCTAGTCGTTCTTCACTGACAAAGAAATTGACCAGAGAAGAACTTCACGATAGATCGACTAAGGGTCTTTGTTGGCATTGCAATGAACTTTGGAGCCGCAACCATCACTGCAAAAAAGGGAAGCTTTTTGTAGTAGAACCTATAGAAGAATATGAAGAAGACAATCTTGAACCTGAGAAGAAGAACATGAAGGAGGACCCACAATCAACAGATTGCATGACTCACACTCTAGCCAGCCATATAAACCCGCAAGCAATGAAAGTTGAAGAATCTCTTAAGCAGCAGTTAATCACCATCCTCATCAAGACCAGAAGCCCCAATGACCTTATGAATGGCAAAGTAAAGCATGTGACCTTACACGGGAAATGTGAGAGCAAAGAAAAGACACAACGCTTTGAGAAGTTTGCTATCTCCACTGAACCGAGCCGATTTCATCCTACTAAACTGTACGACCTATGTATGTTGATCTTACAGGAGGAACCATCAGCACATATTCGGCTCTAATACTGTCTATATCCTCAGAGGGCCAAAGCTAAAAGGATTATCCAGGAAACGCAAGAGACATAGATCATTCGGTCATGACCTTCCCTTGCAATGACACTTTATCTCCAAAAGCTTTGCCTCTTTGTCTACAGGGATAAGCTCTTCTTGAAGTACCACATCCAGCTGAACCAGCTATAACTTTTGATGCAACACCCCCAGATCTTGGGCTACTTCCACTACCTCTCCTAGGAGCGGACTATGCAGTTTGAAGTCTTCCCTATTGACGATTGTAAGAAGATCAGGTTCCTGCAACAACAGTACCAGCATGGAATCTATGAATGGATGAAGATCAAAATTCTAAAAGAACAGGAGGAAGGTATCCACACATCCACCATCTATGGGGCCTTCATAGCCATGATGCCATCTATATCGATCTTAGCATTACCTGATCGAAATGAGGTGTTTGAAATTGGAGTAGACAAAATAGGAGTTTAGATCGACACCACCCTCTTGCAAGCTGGTTGACACATAATCTACACTAAGGCTCTCACTACATTTCACATGATGCTTTTGATCTATAAAGGGATACTAATTACTACTAAATTTGAAGTCTGACATGATACAGATCAACAACACAAAAGAGAGATGAAAATATGCTTGGTAAAATTACAGCTCCTAACCTCCTCGGACTTAGAATGGGCTCACACCACCAGGGACCTTATCAAAGGGCAGCAATTATTCTAAAAGAAGGCTCAGTTACTATTAAAGAATAACCAAGTGGCAACCCATATAAGAAAGACACAACCACTCGATAAATACCGGAGCAGAATAAAGCTTGCCGTTGAATATTGAGTTTCCCTTCATCTCTAGCCTTACCAGCACAAAATTCAAGCCTCAAGGAAGTAGTTCCTCTACTACTTTGGCCTTATAAAATTGGAGATTATAATGGGGTTATGGCTTATTGATCAAATCAGTACATCAATTTAAAAATACAATTGATCCTCCAAGTATCTCACTGCAAATGGAAGTTTTGAAAGGATGACTCAACCCAGATCCATCCACCTGACATCCCAACTGATAATGGAGAGATACAAGATAATGATGGACCGTTAGACCATAGTGCACCTACTGTAGATACCACAAGGAAGTTTCAAGGAGAATTGCAAATCGAGACCCAAAGTTCAGAGAGGACTAGCCTTGAGGACAAGGCTGATTTGAAGAGGGCTGGTCTGTTAGGACTCTAGCTAGAGGAGTCCAATTTAGTTTAATTAAAGAGAGTAACTATGTAAATCCTAAGGGCATTCATGTAAATCCTAAGGGTATTCATATAAATCCTAAGGGTATTCATGTAAATTTAATCTAGCTGGCCCCTAATAAGGAAGCAAGGAGGTCGACTAGGTTAGGATTAGATGTGAGAAAGATATTTTAAGGAAAGAGTAGGATGCATGTCACCCTAATTAACCACCCCTTATCCTAGTTAAAGAGGGGTTGGTTGAGGAGGGGTTAAGTTAGAATATGATTAGGATTAGTTTGGAGGTTGCTTAGAGTTGGAGTTAGAGTTGTTGAAAGTAGGAGTTGCTTCTTAGGGTTGGAGTAAGAATTGTTAGGAGTAGGAGTTTAAGTAGGAATCCTTTTAGGAGTTGGGGTTTAGAAGCCCTATAAATAGCTTTGTATTCTCCCCTCTTTTATTATGAATATATCAATATTTCTTTAGCCAATGGCTTGAGTAACAAGGAGGGAGGAACCCCTATAGAGTTCCAAAGAGGTCGATCCCCTATAGAAATCACACTAAGCTTAGAATCCGCATGGGTTTTAACAGAATCTTCTTATGGTGCACTTATTATTGAAAAATAAGAAAGACGTGAAAGAAGTCATAGTAGAAATTTACATGGCAATAGAGGAAGAACTAAATCTTGAAGAGATATCAAGTGTTTTCACTGTAATAGGCTAGGTCAAATAAAGAAACATTGTAAGTTTTGGAAGTGAGAACAGAATGAAAGAAAAAAAAAGGAGAAAGAGACCAATATAGTTGTTGATGAATATGATATCATTATTATTTGTGATAACGGATGTATTAGTCTTATAACTCAGGATTGTAACTAGGTAATTGAATATGGTGCTTCATTCCATATTACTTTTCATGATGATTTCTTTAGATCTTACATTGCTGGTGATTTTGATAATATCAAAATGAAAAATAATGGTACATCTAAGATTATGGGTATTGAAGATATTTACTTAAAGGCCAGTATATGGAACAAATTGATACTAAAAAATGTTGGATATATTCGAGATATTTGTCTTAATTCGATATCTACAAGCAAACTTGATAATGAGGGATTTACACATTATTTTGGTGAAAGCAAATGAAAGCTTACTAAAGGTTCTTTATAGCAAGAGGAAAGAAGCTAAACTCTTTCTATCTCATGAAAGCTAAGCTACACAAAGGGGAGATTAATGCAATTCAAAAGGATGAAAGAATATATCTTTAGCATAAGAGGCTTGGTTATATCAACGAAAAATGACTTCAAACTCTTGCTAGAAAGCAGTTCTTACTGAAGTTGCAAAATACATCTCTTAAATCTTGTGATTATTACTTAGTTAAAAAAATACATAGAGTTACCTTTCATACTTATCCGTCATCTAGAAGATCAAATGTTATCAATTTGGTTCACACTGATGTCTGTACTATGCAAACTAAAACTCTCAGAGATGCTCTTTATTTTGTTACTTTTATTGATGATCATTCTAGAAAAGTTTGGGCCTTTCCTTTGAAATATAAAGACTAGGTACTCAATATTTTCAAGGAGTTTCATGTCACTATTAAAAAAGAAGTTAAAAGAAAGCTAATGTGTGTTCAAGCATATAATGGTGGCGAGTACAATGGTCTTTTTGATAATTATTGTAGGTTCTATCGTATTAGGCTTGAGAAAATAGTTCTTAAAACTCCTTAGCAAACGGTGTAGTAGAAAATATGAATAGAACAATTGAAGAAAGGATTAGATATATGCTTTCCCATGCCAAGTCACCTAAGTCATTTTGGGGGGAGACTATGAGAATGACGGTTGACTTAATAAACTTTTCTCCATCAGTTCCTCTGAAAGGTGATGATCCAGAGAGAATATAAAAAGGGAAAGATGTATCTTATAATCAATTGAGAGTATTTGGGTGCAAAGTATTTGTTTATATTCCTAAAGATAAGAGGTCCAAGCTTGATAATAAGGCAAAAGCATACATTTTCTTGGGATATAGTCATGAAGAAGTTTGGGTACAAATTATGAGATCCAATGAACAAGTAGATTATAAGAAGTAGAGATGTTGCATTTCTTGAAGACTAATTATTTGATGATGGTGACTATATTGAGAAGCCAAAAAATTCTATTTTATCCCTTAGAGTTAAGGTTTAGTTTATCACCCATAGTTTATGATAATTATGAGGGAGATGAATAAGAAGGTCGTAGTGAGAATGTTAGTAATGATGTTCCTATAATTGATAATGTTGAACCAACTAAATAATTTGAGCAAGCAGCTCTACCATTACTTGAGATTCCATTAAGAAGATCCATAAGAGAGCGACAACCATCTACATGATATCCTCCATATAAGTATGATATGCTTACTGATGAGGGAGAGATAGAAACTTACTAATAAACTATTCTACATGAGCACAAGAATGAGTGAGTTAAAGTCATACAGGAAGTGATTATTGAATCTCAGATTTTGATAATGAAATCAATTGATGAGTATTTAATCTAACATATGTGTTAGAGGAAGTATTACAGGTCTAACTATGCAAGAGCAATTGAGTTACAACTAGATGATGGGTCAAGATCAAGCTTGAGCCTTAGGCTGGGGTTCAGACGATGCAGTGGGACCTTGCCGAGAGTTCGCTAGGAGATTCAGATGGAATCAGGAAGCTCGCTGGGAACACGCCGGGAGATCACCAGAAGAAGACCATAAGACTCATTGCAAGAATGCCGAAGGGCTACCAGATTGGCAAGAGTTAGGTCTTAGTTTAGCTTGTTAGTCATTAAGAGTTATAATTATTGAGTCATAGTTAGAGATTGAGTCATAATTGAGTTTGATTTAGAAGGAATCCAAATTAAATTAATGAGGCCACCAAGTCGACTATGGGATTTGATTGAGCTTAGGTCAAGCTTAATTAGTTGACCAGGGGAGTGGTTAATGGATGGTTGAAATTGAGATTTGAAAAGTAAAAGGAATCACGTTTCTGGGATTCCTGGGGACTGAACCGTCGATAAATGATGGTTCAACCATTCGTACCCTGGAAACAAGGTGGTTGTCAGTGAGTGAACTATCTAGGACTGGTGGGTAAATCACCTGTACCAAGATTTTAGGCTACTAAACTGCCCGTACTCGATTTTTTCAAGTATATTTGAATTTTACCTCTAAAATTCTGAAGCTATTTGGGGCTATAAATATCCCAAGTTTTCTTACATTCTATATAACAATTTTGGGGGATAAATTCTGTGAATAACTTACGTGAATTGTAAGAAAAAGAAAGGGAGTAAGGGAGTGATCTACGAGTTGTAAAGTTCTTGTCTCCCTTGTAAGATTGTAAGGGTTTGGTCTTCATCCAAAGAAGATCGGTAGTGGACGCCGGTGTGCCTCAAGGAGGAGGACTGGAGAGTGGATGTAGGCTGATTGATGCTGAACCACTATATTTGTGAGTATTCTTACTTGTTTCATTTACTAATAATTATCGGGTTCTTACTTGCTTTTAACAAAATACCAATAGATGCTTCCGATTCTATTTACTCTTTAAAAGTAAGATTTTAAGTCAAGCACTTCACTTATGACATTGCTTATCTTTTTATTCAGATTTGATTGTTCCTTCTTGAGTCATGTTTAAGCAAGAAACTTAACATTTTCTTTGAATCATTAACTTGCTTTACTTGAATGAAAGCTTCAGATTTTTCTATCTTGCTTCAAGTGAAAATTTTTTTATTAAAATAAAATTTTACTCTTGCACTAATTTAAACCCCAACCCTCCCTCCCCCTCTTAGTCCCAATTGATCCTAACAATTAGTATCAGAGCCCATATTTTTCTTATTTTGTTTAACACCCAAGAGAAATGACTCTTTTTGGCTTTTAAGAGGGCTTTTCTATCATTCATCCTCCTATATTCAATGGGACATACTACATCTATTAGAAAACTCGAATGAGAGTTTTCTTGCTTTCCTTGAACCTTGATTTATGAAATATTATTGAAAATAGATTTAAAAGGCCTTCTCTTCTAATGAACGATTGGAATGATTTGGAGAAAAATACTCTCTTTAAATGCCGAGGCTATAAATGCCTTGTTTGGTACTGTTGACAAAAATGAGCTTAATCATTTTTTCACTTGTGATTCGACTTTTGATATTTGGTATACATTGAAATTCATATATGAAAGCACAACTAATATAAATTAATCATTAAATGAAAATACTTCTAAAAATCAATAAGAATAACACCTTCCTAAGAATTTGACGTTGAGAACCCAAGATGGAAAAAACTTCTTGCTATAAATGTAAGAAACCAAGGCGCTCCAAAGATAAAGAACAAAATCAAGAAGAACTAGAGAATATTATGCTTATGGCCATCGACAACGAGGTTAGTGATTCATTAAGTATTTCTTTTTCAAAGTTACTAAATATATTTCATAATTTGTTTGATGAGTTTAGAAAACTTAGCAAATCTTTTAAGTTACGATCGATTATAAAAGAAAGATAAAGTTCTTTATGAAGGACCCAATGTAAAATGGATATATAAATTGAAGATATCTTTCTTATAGATTTATCCCTAAATTAAAGCTAGGAGCCCCAAATAATACTTTAAATGCTCAAGATATATAATTTGAGATCTAACACTCCTTCAAGCTCACTAGCCTAAATACCAATAAGATAAATTATTAAAAATAAAAATAAATTTTCATTATGATTGTGTGTAACCCTTTTGTTGCATGCTAAAATTAGAAAGAAGAAAGGTTAGGTATCTTTAATAAAAAATTATGAACATAAAAGGAAGATTTTAATAATGATTAATGTATTGATTTGTGTGATTGTATTTGTGCTTGTTGCCTTGAGATTAAATGACCAAACAATGAATTTGAACTTAAAAGTCATATACAAAATTATTTTTCTTTAAAGAAAAAATTCTTGATAATATGATAGAATCTTTAAACATAAAAAAAATTATTAGATTTTGACTGAATAATATATCATATTAATAATACCACTTGAAAATTATTTATTTATTTGGATTTATCTTAACACAACCTTGATTGATAATGTATAGCTAGAGCATGCTAAGACTAGAACCAAAAAATCTTAGTTATTAAAAAATATATTTATATTGAAACTTACAAAAATGAGATTCTTGAGTGAATGCTAAGATCAAAATCATTGGCTTGAATATTTGGAAAGACTATTATTGAATGACTTAAATGTTATGGTTATTGAATGATTGATTCAAATAGTTGAATAGTTGTATGTTAAGATTGAATATATATTGTTAAGTGATAGATTACTTTTGAATTTGAACATGAAATAAATAAAAATTTAGAAATAAGTTTATCAACTCCTTGCATTATGATAATAACTTGAATAAGTTATTATCATGATTTTGGCAAGTCTAGAAAATGAAACTTGAAATCTTTACATAAATCAAGTTTATTTGAAGAAGCTTATAAATGAATCATTCGTTTATCTTTTTGAAACTATAATGTGATTTTTTTTATAAACAATGATCCTATATTTTCATATCACAATTTGTAAAGTTATAATCTTAAAACTTGGTACTATTGTATTTTAATTGTTACTGTGACAATGACTAAGGGAGAGACAAAAGTTATATTTTGCAATAATAAATTTAAATACTTTGATTATGAAAAACCGTTCATTGGATAAGGAGATATTTGCTAAAAGGAAAATTAGAAATTTTAAATGCATGAGATTTGCATGATTGGATTTCTATTTTATTTAGAATTTTGAATACATAAGATTTTTTAATTACTTATGTTGAAATTTAAAAACAATAAGGAGGGGCAAATTTATTAATTTAAATCATGTCTTATGGCACATAAAGATTTGATTTTATTACATGATCTTTGTACTTTTGGGCATAATTTGAATATGGATGTTAAGAAGAAATTATGCAATCATATTTTTTTGACAATGACAGAAAATGAGAGATAAAATTATTGATATGATTAGAAATAAATTGGATATGATAACATTGAATGAGAAACAATTTGCTTAGAAGAAAATATAGAATTTAAAATTTTCTAAATACATACGAAATGCATAATTCAAATATTTAGTTTGATTTACTATTTTTCTTTAGATTTCTTGAACTTTATAAATTATATTTCTTATCAAAATTTACATGTAAAATGCATGTTTTGCTTGACTTGCTATCTTGCTTGAAATTTGCATAAGATAAATTAAATTGCCTGGGTAGCTCTTGATTTTTCTTAAATTTTAAAATTTATAAAATTTATATCAATAAAATTGAGTATTTTTGTGATGTTTTTCACTTCTCTACCTTGATTTTCCCTTATTGTTTATAAAAAGGGGAGAAAATCTACATGAAGATGATGATTTGTTATTGTTCGGATTTACTTACTATATTTTCTTAAAATTTATATGAGAAAGATTTATTGAGCTCATCATATTCAAAATTTTATTTTGAAATCTTATATCTACAAGATTGAGATTGAGAGTTAAGAATGCTAAATCATGAAAATATATGAATTGTTAATCTAGATTTTATGAGATTAAGCTTTTTGTTATAATATTTTTAAAAACTTTCTCTATATTATTTATTTATTATTCACAAAAAGGGAGAAAATTTGCATGATGATTTGCTACTTTACAAATTTATTTGCTACGATTACTTGAAACTACATGAGATGATTTTAAATGCATGAGTAGCACATAAATTTTTAATTCTTGAATATCTTGGATCTTTGAGCTTATCTTCTAAATTCACCTATACAAAATTGAGAGCTATACTTAATAATGTTTTACAACTCCTTCCTTATTTTCTTTCCTTCTTTTTCACAAGAGAAAAAAATTCTTTATGACTTATATCGTATTTTATATGTTGAATCTCGAATTTTGATGATGAAATCAATTGATGGGTTATTGATCTAACATGTGTTGTAAGAATTGATTGACGCAAGATTAACTGCGATAGAGAGAATATAACAATCAAAGGTTGGCTAAAGTCAAGTCTATGCATCAGACCGGGGTTCGGACAATGCGGTTGGAAACTCACCAGGAGTGCATCGAGAGCTCGCCGAGGGTATCGGGAGTTTGTCAAGATGGCGGAAGGGAGTTTGCCGGAAGAAGACTAAGACTTACTAGAAGATTATCGACGGTAGCCGAAAAGCTTATCGGGAGTTGGAAAGATCTTGAAGTGGATGTGTTGGCTATTATAATTGTAATGAATTAAGTCATAGTTAGCATCATGTAGGTTTAACCAGATAGGAGGAGTTACAGATCAGACATAAACCCAGGATCAAGCTTAGACATCAAGCTAAAGTTTTAGACGATGTGGTGAAAGCTCGTCGGGCGTTCTGTCACGAATAACAATGTAAACAAGGTGTTCGATGAAATGCTCATATTTGTCAGTGTCCTTCAGTTTGTGTGCATACCTTATACGGCAAGTAGCTAGCTTACAATAGGCTTAACAGCCCTAGTTTGGTTTGCTTTATGACTAATTTTGGCTTGTAAATACAAGTGTGTCTTGTAAGCACTTGTGGGACTTCAGTCTGTAATGGACCATTATTCTTTGTGTGTAACCTTTATAAGTTTGTAATATCCATGAGTGTAAATTGTATTTGGTTTTATAAAGTGTTTATTTGAGCAGTTGCTTGTGGATCCCATTGAAATTGCTTCCTTTGGCCCATTTTCTTTTTTATAAGTGTAAGTGACTCTAAGAGATCTCGAGGAAGGCTGACCTTTGTGGACCAACACGCATGGGTGCTGCACGGCTTATGAAAAATCAGCTAAGCCCACGATAGTGTAGTATCATATTGGGACAAGCACACGCAGAAACACTTTCCATACAAACATAGAGGGCCTAGCTGGGCTGTATAGAGGACAGCCAGCACGTGTAACCATTTTGGGGAAACAAACATTGAGATGTAGGGAAAGAAGTCACTCAAAGGAGCGAACATCCAGGTTTGGCATTCAGAAGAATGGCCAACGCTTTGCACGAGAGGCACCACGAGGACAAGCAAGCGAAGAAGAATGTGTAGCACACAAAGATTGGGATGGTTGAGTTCGAGCTATAGCTCGATGTTGGCAACCAAACTTGACGATGCTCAAGGTAAAGCAGGGCGCTTGGTAAAAGATGGGACCGTGCAAAGTGGGAGGTGTTGCATAACGATCGTAAGAGTTGCGTAAAACTCATATAGGTGAGGGGAATTGCTAACTCGAAGGATTCAGTACTCATGTAAGGGCTTGTACATAGACGACGGAGTGTTTGTGGTCATCCCAAGGCACGATCAAAACTTGGCACCATGGAGCATCAAAAATTTCTCTTCAACATGGAAAGGATACATCCGTAGGCAGCTAAAATATGCAATAAGTTCAGTTTATTGCTAGACCTTAAAGGGTGCAGTAGAGACTGTATTAGTGAAGGGTCGCAATCTAGCAAGTGCATTTATAGGGACAGAACAAGGCACAAGTTGTTCAACAAGACGGAGTAGTCCAAAGGGGATGGTGGTCTCCGAAACTTCCAGTGGAAAGAATGCAAAGAGGAAAGTTGCTCCAACATGACAAATATCCAAGAGGGATAAGTCCTAGTTCTCCAAAGGGAGAATCATGTGCAACAGATCGCACATATTGAGGAAGACTTTCTCAAGGTAATATCTCCACAAAGCTCAATGGACCGAGCGAGAGACGAAGAGTCATCACATGATCTCGAATGAGGTAATATATTGGTGGATGCATTTCGAGATCAAATGGGGGAGTAATCCAATGCAACATCATATGAAGGCACACTTAAAGTCGATGCAGAAATTGAACTCAGCAAAGGGCTGACTCATGGAATAGTGGACGCAAGGGTCACTATCAATTCAATGCAAATCGAGGAGTGAAGCGACTTGGGTGGAACTCAATGAAGTATCAAAGCTGCATGAAGGGAGTCGACATAGAAGATGGAACATAGAGCGGAGGCACACAGCTTTCCTTGGATGGAGGTCAAGGGCATGAACTCTTGTAGAGGCAAGAGTGGGATCATATCATTTCATGGGTTCTTCATTCTGATGGGGCAGACTTATCTTGCATGGTGCCAAAGATAAAGGGAGCTTCAAGGCACATGCACCTTACCTCTGAGATGCATTTGATTAAGTAATTAAGGTGATTTAACTTGCAGAGGTAAAGTTGGGATCAAGAGAGACCTTAGCACGGGGTATGAGGGCACAGATGCGGGTACTCTTAAAGAATATGCCACAATGTTACTATTCGAGTTGTCAGGAATAAGTGGTGCATAGTGGAGATTGTGTTGGTAGGGGATAGAGGCCCAGGATCCAAACAATGGTGCACTAATTCTAGCGAAGTCAGGGGGACTTCATGAGCTACAAGGCGACGGACTATCCTAGAACTATGCTTCATCCAGGTGTGACCCAAGAGTGGGTGGACGATGGTGAATTGCCAAGGGAACAAACTAAAAATCGGAGATGGTGGAGGCCCTATGAGGTGTTGGTAGAGGCCACAAATAGAGAAGTCGTAATCCGAATTTATCACACAAAAATCTGTATACAATGAAGATGTCACCGAGAGGCGACATGGTGCAGTGGATCATGGTGGAATAGTTCGTGGCAATGCAACACAAGCGATCGTGTCCCGTGAGGGACAATATTATGCGGAGGTATGATCAGGAGTTATTAGGAGCTCTACTTTGGTATACGACACAATAAGAAGAAGGGCTATGGATTCAAGGAGTGAATGCCGTGGTATCATAGAGGCAGGTCTTCATGTGTGCATTGAAGCCTGCATTAGATGAAAACCTTAGTCATCAATATATGGGGGTTGTATACCACCGAGGAAGAAGTCCAAGTACAAGTACTAGTGAGTCTCATAGAGGGGGACGTGATCATGTGAATGATCAGGAGCTACTGGGAGCTCCACTTCAGTGAATAATGCAATGACAAGAAGGATTGTGGATTCAATGGGTGAATGTCATGGTACCACAGAGACGGGTCTTCCCCGTGTGTGCATCGAAGCTTGCATCAGATGAAAGTCTTGATCATCAGCATATGTGGGCTATGTACCACTAAGAGAGAAGTCAGATTGCAAGTACCAGTGAGTCCCATAGAGGGGACTTGATTATACAAAGGTATGATCAGAGCGGCTGGAGAGTTGGACTACATAAGTGCTCACATTTGCTTAAGGGAGCCCAGCAAGTCAGAGGACAAAGTCGAGTAAGCGAATGTTACTACCATGGAAGCTAAGAAGAACAGAATCGGCGCGAGCCCTGCAACAAGATGATAGAGACCATGCATGAGAGTTGCAGTCTGTCTTTCTATTGACCAAGGAGAACTGTTAGGAGGACACAATGGTGTTGAAGCAGGTGGTCGAAAGGGCGAGAAAGCGACGAGGAGTCCAGTAGGGCTCAGCTACCCAAAAGTAAAGCGTTAGTTAGAAAGGAGGTGGACTCGGAGGAGAACCATAGTGCCGCAGAGGCGGATCTATCGATCATGAAGGAAGGGTGTAGATACAAGGCAACAGATAGTAGGGCTATGGGCTTGGTAGCACCATGGTATAGCAGAGGTGGGACTTTCGTGGAGTTATCAATCCCTTGTTCTCATAGAGGGAGAGTATTGGTCATAAAAGGGGCCGAGGAGGTGGAGAATGTAAGAAAACTCCAAGTACCAAGACAGGGCGGAAGGGCAGAAGGGTAGAGGCCAAGGAACTTTATAAGACCAGTGTCGATGGGCTTCTCATCAAGATAGCCAAAAATGAGAGACTTTGAGTTGATGCAGGAGTGCTCGACCAAGGAACAAAGTAGGCAGTACATGGTACTATACCTTTTCTACTCAGAGGAATAGGCGACAAAGGTGATGAAAAAGACGATACAATCCCAGAGGCGACCAGAACTATCAAAGACTTACTCCAAGTTGGGGGACTCCAAGTTGGAGTAAACTTTTGCTCTTTTCGAGCGAAACTTCTTGCATTCCAGAAGTTCAATGGTAGTGAGAAGGCGAATCACAATAGCTAACTCAACACAAGGAGTGTAAACACTTCAAGTGTTTCAGGAGTGTAAACACTCAAATGTTAGTAACCAGCTCAATGTATGAAGTACAAACTCAAGGAGGCAGGCGAAATCGAGTAACCTTTGCCTTCTCAACTCAAGAGAATAGGCAAAACTGAGTACCCCAATTCTCTTAACTCGAGGAGGTGAGCGAAGCTAGGTAACCTTGCCTTCTCAACTACTAAGAGAATGGGTGAAGTCGAGTATCCTAGTTCTCTTACCTATCCAGCAGAGGAGCTCTGCATAAGTTCAGTGACCCTTCAAAGAAAGTTTATGGAAGACAATAGTTGTCACATCCTCACCATTGGCGATCAGTACTACTGAGAGTAGATTGTCCGCTTCATTTTCTAGTTAAATGCCAATCGAAAGCAGGAGTGATGCGAACCTACTTGAAAGTGACAACTAAATATGGAAGAAGGATCAATGGGCAAATATTATAGAGGAAGGACCTCAAAAACCTTAAAGTCTGTGAGGTGATGCTCGTCAAAGTTCCAACAAGCATTTACCTAGTTCAAGCAACATGAGTATACTGCGATATTGGCACATAATAAGGTAGGTCTTTTCCTTCATTAGAAAGATCCACAAGAACCAACAAGGATCAGTATAACTCAGCCAATCCCACACTAAATTCAGTCATTCGTGAGTTGAAGCAGCATGGCGGATCAGAGTTCGACTACTTAACAACAGCTACAGAGAGCGGCTGGGAGCCAAAGGGGTATGTTGCAGCCAAAGCAAAAGATTAAAGATTTAGCAAAATACGAGGAGATGCAGTGTCTATAGTGACTTCGATGAGGACGTCGAAGGAATAAGTGGGAGAGAATGTCACAGATAACAATGTAAATAAGGTGTTCGATAAAATGCTCATGTTTGTCCGTGTCCTTCGGTTTGTATACAAACCTTATACCGCAAGTAGCGGGCTTGCAGTAGGCTTAGCAGCCCTAGTTTGGTTTACTTTATGACTGATTTTGGCTTGTAAATACGAGTGTGTCTTATAAGTACTTGTGGGGACTTCGGTCTATAATGGACTATTATCCTTTGTATGCAACCTATCTGAGTTTGTAATGTCCATGCGTATAATCTGTATCTGGCTTTATAAAGTATTTGCTTAAGCAATTACTTGTGGATCCCGTTGGAATTGCTTCCTTTGGCCCGTTTTCTCTTTTGTAAGTCTAAAGGACTCTAAGAGATCTCGGGAAAGGCTGACCTTTGCGGACATACACGCATGGGTGCTGCACGGCTTAGGCAAAATCAGCTAAGCCCATGACAATTTACTAGGACTTCACTAAAGCTATCGGGAAGATTGCTAGGAACACGATAGGAGATCGCCAGAGGAAGACTGTGAGACTCATCGTTGGAGATTCTAGAGGTTGCTAGAATCTTTAAGTCATAGGTTAAGATTGAGTCTTAAATGAGTATGACTTAGAAGGAATCTAAATCAACTCAAAGAGGTAATCGGGTCCACTATGAGGGTCTAGTTGAGCTCAGGTTGAGCTTAATCAGTTAACCAAAGAATTGGTTAACATCAAGTTCAAGCCGAAATTCAAAAAGTGGAGGAAACCACTTTTCTAGAGATTTCGACAGGTAAACCATCGGTGAACGATGGTTCAACCGACGTCGCCCAGGATTTCAGGTGGCTATTAGTGGCTAAACCACCCGTACCCAGGATTCTGGGTGCTTTTGGTGGTTGACCCGCCCAGGCCTATAATTGAACTGCTCGTACCTGGATTTTACAAGTATTTTTGAATTTTTGGCTCTAATTTGTTAAGTCATTTGGGGTCTATAAATACCCTAAATTTTTTTGTATTCCATGTAATAATTTTGATGATTTCATTTTGTAAAAAAATTTGTGTGTGAATTATAAAAAAAAGAAAAGGAGAAGGGAGAGAGCTTAGAGTTAGAAAATTCTTGAAGTCTCCCTTGTAAGTAAAGTGTAAGGGCTTAGTCTTCACCCAAAGAAGATCAGTAGTGGATGCCGATGTGCCTCAAGGAGGAGGACTCAGGAGTGGACGTAGGCCCATTGGTGTCGAACCACTATAAAACTTGTGAGTTCTTCTTTTGCTTTCCTTGCTTACTAATTTTGTATTGATTCTTCCGATTTAATTTACTCTTTGAAAGAAAAGTTTCAAATCAAGCACTTCTCTTCATCTTTGATCATCTTTTATTAGGATTTGCTTGTTTCCTCTTAATTCATTTTTAAGCAAGTAACATAGCAATTTTCTTTGAAACATTCACTTGTTACGAAAAGCTTCGATTTGTCTATTTTACTTAAAGTAAAAAAATTTTCATTAAAATGAAAATTTACACTTTCACTAATTCACCCCCTCTCTTAGTGCCAATTGATCCTAACAATTGGTATCAGAGCCACATTTTTTTTATTTGGTTTAACACCCAAGAGAAATGGCTCTTTTCGGTATTAACGATAGTCAATGCATCACAAGTCCTCCTATGTTTAATGAGACGGACTACACATTTTGAAAAATATGAATGCATACTTTTTTATTTCGATATATATTGATTTATGATATATTGTTGAAAAAGGTTTTCATAAGTCATCCAATCCAACAAATGATTGAAATGATTATGAAAAATAAATGTTTTCATTGAATGCAAAGGCTATGAATGCCTTATATTATGCATTTGATAAAAATAAATTTAATCGAGATTCTTATTTTGATTTAGCTTTCGATATATGGTATACCTTAGAAATGACATATGAAAGCACAACTAATCTAAATGAATTATTAAATGAAAATCCTTCTAAACATAAATTTGAAGAACACATTCCAAAGAACATGAAAGAATTTGAACTGAGAACATATGACTCATCGAGTGAAATATCGAGTGATGAGAACTTTGAACTCTTGATAAATGAACCAAATAAATTAATAAACATAAACCTTAAAAATGATCTAAAGATGGACAAAACCTCTTACTATAAACGCAAGAAGCTGAGGAGCTGCAAAGATAAAATGCACAATCAAAAAGTGGAGAACATCGCTCTTATAGCTATGGACGATGAGGTTAGTGATTCATTAAGCATTTCTTTTTCAGAATTATTAAACATGTTTCATGATTTATTTGATGAGTTTAGAAAACTTAGCAAATCTTTTAAGTTGCTTAAAAATAAATATGATTTGTTAGTTGATAAAGTTGATGAAATGCATGAGTTATTAGCATCACATAATAGTAGTTCTAAATGTGAAATGCTTGATAACATTAAAGAAGAAAATATCATGCATAAGTCAACATTAGAAAATTTTGAAATTGGGAACAAATACCAAAATATGATCCTTGCCAATAATGGTTATATTAATAAAAGAAATAGCATAGTCTTTGTTGGAAATATTCAACAAAAGCCAACCATGTTTGTGAAGGACCTACCTTAAATTTGCCACCAAAAATAAAATATAATTTTTATGGTAGATTATGACATAAAGCCAATAAATATCTATTTAATAATTATAGTTCTTACAAGTTAGTTTGGGTTCCTAGGGGAACAATAAACTACCAAGAACCATTAGATAAGAAAGACAAATTTCTTCATATAGGTCCCAATGTAAAATGGGTACCTAAATCTTTCTTATAAATTTGTCTCCTAACAAGGCTAGGAGTACCAAAAATATTTTGAAAGTAGATGCTTAAGACATATTACTTAAGATCTAACACTCTTTCATGTTTACTAGCCTAAGTAGAAATAAGAAAATTATTAAAATTAAAATTAATGATAATAAATCTTTTAATGGTTCATCATTATACAATTAATCTTGATGATGTAAAGCTAGAGCATACTAGTATGAAAATGAATTAGAACTAAAAAACCTTATTTATTGAAAAATATTTTGAAATTTTTATAAATGAGATTTTGAAGATAATTGATTAAAAGGTTCAAAATTATTAGCTTGGATGTTGGTTTAAATGTAAAGACTATTGTTAAATTGTTTCAATATTAACAAAGTCTATAAAATAATTAATTTGAATGTTATATTGATTAAAATGCTATGATGATTAAAAGATTATGTTGAATGTTAGAATTTGAGCTTATAAAATATATATGCTTCATTTTTAGATATTTTAAAAATGAGTTTGTCAACTCCTTGCACTATGTTAGAAGTTGAAATTAAGGCTGAAATTTTACTTTAAAGATGTTTTATCATTTTGATGTGTTATAGCAATAACCTTGACAACTTCTAGAATGTAATTTGGCTTTTGAACTTAATCAAAAAATTCATTGATTTGAAAATTATTCTTGAAAGAAATCACATGAAACAACAAAAATGAGGATAATTAATCTTAAAAATATTCTTATCCTATAAATCCTTTAACAAGATAAAATGATACCATTATTGTTGAATCTCTTTAACTACAAAAGTGAATTAGAAAACTTTAGCTATTTTCTTTTAGAAAATAATCTATTATGACTTTTTTCAAAAAGTAATTTTTGATGATGATTTTGGATATGTTTTCAAATGATTTTATTTTAAAGAATGAATAAGCTTGAATCTATCTAACATTATTAATTTTTGATTTTGATTATTTAATAACTTAAATCATGACCATGAAATCTTGAAAGTTATAATTTGAGATCTTTATATAAACCAAGATTGTTTACTAGGATTCCTTCTCTTTATTAAAGAAAAGTTTTCATCCTAATCATGATGTTGACTTCTCAATATTTATAACTTAATATTTCTATAAGAATCAAGATCCTTCTTATTTGATCTCTTAAGATTTCAAAAGGTTTGAAATTTCATCTATGAAGAAATATGTTAAAATAAATCATATTATTGATATTTATGATTTGATAATAATATTATTCATGACATGATTAATTATGACTTTCTTCTTAGTATAACTTATCATCAAAATTAATATTTCTTATATTTTTGATAAGTTGAAAATTTAATGAAATGTTTTATCATGAACATTCCATTGATTTCTAAACTTATCATATCCTTAATGAAAATCAAATTTTTGAACATCCATGATTTATTTATTTTGGTAAAATGAGATTTATGATTTTGATGATTAGATCAAGATTGCTTAGATCTTATAAAATTTTCAATCAAGGTTGTTCGAAGAATTATTCAATCATATCTTTTGAATTTTATTTTTAATGATATGTTACCTCTTATACTTTTAGCATAATTTGAATATGATTAGAAGAAAATTGGATATTATAACATTGAATGAGGAATAATTGCTTAGAAGAAAATTACAACTTTCTAAATACATGCAAAATACTTTATTTATAATTTAAGCTTGATCTACTCTCATGTCTTTTTTAAAAAATTTTGATGTATTTTTATCAAGATTTACATGAGATGATCTTTAAAATATATGATTTGATTGATTTGCTATCTTACTTAAAATTTGCATAAGATAAATTAAATTGTATGGGTAGCTTATGATTTTTTTTCTTGGATTTTGGAATTCACATCTATAAAAATTACATCTATAAAATTGAGTATTTTTGTGATATGATACTTTTCACTTCTTTACCTTGATTCTTATCTTCTTGTTTATAAAAGTGGAGAGAATTTAATGATGTTTTGCTATTTTTCGGATTTATATGCTATATTTTCTTGAAATCTACATGAGAAAGATTTGTTGAGATCATATTCAAAATTTTCTTTTAAAATCTTATATCTACAAGATTGAGGTTAAGATTTAAGAATGCTAAATCATAAAAATATATGAAATGCTAATTTAGATTTCATAAAATTATGCTTTTTGTGATAATATTTTTGAAAACTTTGTCCATGTTCTTTATCTTATTATTCACAAGGAGAAAATTTATATAATGTTTTGCTATTTTACTAATTTATTTTCTATGCTTGAAATTATATAAGATAATTTTAAATGCATGAGTGGCTCCTAAAATTTTGAATCTCCTTGAATATCTTAGAGTTTTGAGCTTATTTTTGAAATTTACGTCTACAAAATTGAGTGATATATTTAATGATATTTTACAAATTCTTCCCAATTTTTTTCTTCTTTTTTAAAAGGAAGAAAATTCTTTATGACTCATATCGTATTTTAAAAAGGGGTTGCAAAAACTTATGTGCCTTAGAATCTTTAGCCCTCTATTTCACCTTTTTGTTGATGACAAAGGGGGAGAAATATACATTGATGATACATGATATTGAGAAATATACATTGATAACACATGATGATATACATTAATGATACATGATATTGATGCTATATATTGATGACATATAATATTAATGATATACATTGATGACACATGATATTGATGATATACTTGGATATCATGGATATGAATGCATAATCCTTTTGAAACTAATTCGATGACTTGATACAAATTTGTGTTGAAATTTGCTTGGAATGTTGATTACTTAAAAATACTTAAAATTTAAGAGTGTGTGATTCTCTTGAATTTAAGTGACATGGATTTAGGGTGAGTTAGGATTAACACCTATTATCAATTGATTGTCATCATAAAAAAGGGGGAGATTATTGAATTTCAGATTTTGATGATTAATTGGTTAAATCTAACATGTGTTGCTAGAATTGATTGATGTAGGATTAACTACGACAAAGAGAACATGATAATCAAAGGTTTAACCGAAGTCAAGTCCATGCATCGGGTTGGGGTTTGGACGATGAGTTTAGGAACTTGCCAGGAGTTCGTCAGGAGCTCGCCGAGGGTATCAGGAGTTTGCTAGGATGGCACAAGGGAGTTTGTTGAAAGAGGACCAAGACTGATCGAAAAATTATCGGATGTAGCCAAAAGGCTTGCCGGGAGTTAGGAAGGTCTTGAAGTGGATATGTTAACCATTATGATTATAATTAATTAAGTCATAGTTAGTATCGTATAAGTTTAACCATGATGGGAGGAGTTACAGAACAGACATAGACCCAAGATCAAGCTTAGACATTAGGCTAAAGTTTTGGATGATGTGATGAAAGCTCATCGGGCGTTTACTAGGACTTCGTCGAAGCTACCGGGAAGATCGCTAGGAACATGTCGGGAGATCGCTAGAGGAAGATCGTGGTAGAATTTATGTCAAAGAATAGTAGTTTGATGAAAAGTTTTCAGCGATTACATTAAAGATTTAAATAAGAATTTAGTGAGATCCACTGGTATGGAAAGCCAAGCTGACGTAAAATACGAAGATGAATATGGCAGCAAAATATCGACAAAAAGATCAGAGATATGATAGTAAATATACGGTTGGAATTTTGTAGCATAACTTTCATTATAAAGATGATAACTTTATAATGATAAGTTTTGCAGCAAGATAGATGTACTATTTTTTTTTGTTTTTGGATATGTAAATTGCAGTAGTAGTAAGGTAATTGGCTGAAAAAGATGTATTAATTGCTTGCTGAAAAGGGGTGGCTAAAAGTGTTTATATATTCCTAAACCCTAATTCCAATAGGACTCCTACTTCTGATAAACTTTAAATTAATATGACTCTAACTCCTAATCAAACTCTTACTCTAAAACCCTAGCCGACTTCCACAAATAGGGTGGCCAACCGCTAGAAGACTCCTCCTTAAACCTAGCCGACCTCATCAATCAAGGGGGGTGGTAGTTGATTTAGAGTTTATTATGCGACTCAGGTTTTTATTGACTATGTGACTCAGTGAATTTAGGACCCGACATAGCTAGGGTCCTTACATATACCAATTCTTATGACATGCTCTTGTTTCTTAGTCTTCCAAGAAATAAAATTTGGTTGCATTATCTACAACTGAAGCTGAGTATATATCAGCTAGTGCATGTTGTGCACAAGTCACTTAGATGAAAAACACCCTAGAAGATTATGGAATTCCCTTGAAAAATATTCCTATTAAATGTGATAATACTAGTGTAATATGTTTAACTAAAAATCTCATCCAACACTCAAGAACTAAACATATTGACATTAGGCATCATTTTATTTGATATCATACGAATAATCATGATATATCTTTAGAATTTATTGATACAAAGTATCAATTAGCTGATATCTTTACCAAGCCATTAAATGAAGAACAATTTTACTTTATTAGAAGAGAGCTAGGAATGTTAAACCATTCAAATGCATGATTTACTATTTTTTAGATTTCTTGAGCCTTTTCTTGAAATTTACTGATGATTTTAAATGCAATGAGAAGCTCTTATATTTTTTGGATTTCTTAGCTATTTGAGCTCTCTTTCAATATTTTGATTCTTGGATTCATAAATATGTATCTCCCCTCCCCCTAGTTTAATAAGGGGGAGTAATGGACAAGCTTTCTCTCTTTATATGCTAAATATTATGTTAAATCTTTAAAAAATATTCAAATATAGTTGAGCATCCCTCCTTTTTGTTGATGACAAAGGGGGAGAAATGAAATGCCAAATGATATTATTGATGACATAAGATAATATGAATATTGTAATGTTGCATGATTGATGCTAAATGACATAAATGAAATCTTTGAAATGAATGTTATAATGTTTGATCTTTGAAATGAATGTTGCAATGTTTGAAATTTTTATGTGATATGAAGAAGATGAATGCTTTGAAAATTTTTTCATGTATGGTTAAATTATGAAAATTTTAATATTCTCAAAATGCTTGAATTCAAAAGTGATGGATTCTTTTGAATTCAAGTTTGATCTATTTATCTTATGACATATACATAGGAGGAGTAATAGGACCCAAATAGGGTCAGGTCCATCGATTCATAATAAATTCAAGTTGAGTCATGTTGGTCTGTTAGTCGGAGACAGTTATAGGTTGGGTGAGCCCAATCGAGTTAGTTATGAGTTCGTTGGGTTTAGTTATTATCTTCAGTTAGGGTGGAGTTGTTTATTATTTTTAGTTCAGAATTTATTTGATTTCTATCAATTAGTTAAGAGTCCAAGTTTAGTGGGACTCTAAGTCTAAGCCTAAAAGGACTCTTAGCAGAGCTTTATAAATAATGGTGTAAACTTTTTTATCAATAAAAAATGAAGAAGTATGAGTTTTAGCCAATATACAAAACCCTAGGAGGGTCGATCCCCTATAGAAATCAAGGAGGTTGATCCCCTCGAAGTGATCAAGGAGGCATGATCCCCTCGAAGTGATCGTTTATCCCCCCTTTTTCATCTCTATCCACGATAGAATCTTATGGGGTTCTATCAATTGGTATCCGAGTATCGATAAAAACTTTTGGGTTTCTATCAATTGGTATCAAAGCTCCATTCCTACGCACTTTTGCTGTTGCTGTTTATCATCCACACTACCATCATCATCATTGCCATCTTCCATATCTTCGCTATAGCAATCATCAAAAAAAAAAAAAAGGAGAGAGAGAGAAAGAAAGGGAAAAAAGAGAGAAGAAAAAGGAAAAGATTGAAGCCAGCAGCATCATCCTGCCCAAAGGATTATTATCGGCCACCTCTATTCCTTCCCTCCTCTATAGCAGCCGCTGACCTCAACCCCTTCACCATAGTGTTGCATTTCTCTCCTCCCTACCACTGTCACCGGCCACTATCTTCCTCTCTTCCTCTACTAGCAGCATTGCCTTGGCTGCCAGCCCTCACCACTACCACCATAGTCATCCACACTACTTGTCGTTGTTGCCTCCTCTGCCTTCTCGCCTGCTCCAACAACCACTATCGGCGCTGACATTACTGCCAACCCTCATCGCTAGTATTGTTGCCCAGCCAAGTCACCGTCGCCCTCTCCTTCATCATCTTGTAGCCGCATCTTGTTGCTGCCACCTTACTAAGTTGCAGTAGTCGCACCCATCTTGTCGTCACCTCTGTTATCGCTGCAACCCACACAACCATGCCATCCTCAATCCCAACCTTCCCCCACCTTTCTCCCCACATCTGCTGTAGCCCAACTGTGCCATTGCCTTTCCCTACCATCGCTTCCAGTCGTTCCCTCTGCCGCTGCCATATAGTCGCGTCACTATCCCCTATGTAGCCCTCATTGTCCCTTGTTGCAGCACTCTGCCTCCCCTAGCACCGCCATTGCTACGTAGTCGTGTTGTAGCCCTTGTTGTTCCTTGTCGCAGCACTCATCGTCCCTTATCGTAGCCCTCGTCAGCCACAGTTGTTGCTCTCATCCTCTCCTTTGCTGCAATCCTCCTCTATCACTGCTACCGCCCGCTCCTGCTTTCTCCTGTGCTACCGCTCCAACAACCCCTGTTGAATCTCAGATTTTAATGATAAAATAAATTGATAGATTATTAATCTAACATGAGTTGTTAGAATTGATTGATACAAGATTAACTATGATAAAGAGAATATGATAATCAGATGTTTGGCCAAAGTCAAGTCCATGCATCGGGCTAGGGTTTGTACGATGCAGTTGGGAACTCACTAGGAGTGCATCGGGAGCTCACCGAGGGTATCGGAAATTTGCCAGGATGGTGCAAGGGAGTTCACCGGAAGAAGACCAAGACTCGTCGGATGATTGTCAGGGGTCATCGAAAGGCTTACCGGGAGTTGGGAAGGTCTTGAAGTGGATGTGTTGGCTATTATGATTGTAATTAATTAAGTCATAGTTAGTATTATACAGGTTTAACCACAATGGGAAAAGGAGTTACAGATCAGACATGAACCCAGGATCTAACTTAGGCATTGGGCCAAGGATTAGATGATACGGTGGGAGCTTGTCGAGAGATTGCTAGGAGTTCATCGAAGGGATTGGGAGGCTCGCTATGAACACGCCAGGAGATCGCCAGAGGAAGACCGTGATACTCACTGTTGGAGATTCCAGAGGTTGCCGAATTGCGGGAGTAAGGTCATAAGCTTGGTGGCTATGTCTTGATTATAATCTTTAAGTCATAGGTTAAGATTGAGTTATAAATGAGTATGATTTGGAAAGAATCCAAATCAACTCAAAGAGGTATCGGGTCCACTATGAGGGTTTGGTTGAGCTTAGGTTGAGCTCAATCAGTTGACTAAAGAATTAGTCAAGATCATGTTCAAGTCGAAATTCAAAAAATAGAGGGAACCACTTTTTCGGAGATTTCAACAGGTAAACCATTAGTGAACGGAGGTTCAACTGACGCTGCCCAGATTTCATGGGGCTAAACTGCCCATACCCAGGAATCTGGGTACTTTCAGTGGTTGACCCTCCTTGACCGACGGGTGAACCGACCGTATCCGGATTTTTCGGGTGAGTTTGATTTTTAGTTCTAAATTCTAAAGTCATTTGAGGCCTATAAATACCCTAAGTTTTCTTACATTCTACATAATAATTTTGGGGATTATACTCTAAGAAAATATTGTGTGTGAATTATATAAAAAAAGGGAAATGGAGTGATCCAAGTGTGTAATCTTGTCTCCCTTGAAATGTTGTAAGTGTTTGATCTTCACCCAAAGGAGATCAATAGTGGACATCGGTGTGCCTCAAGGAGGACTCGGGAAGTGGACGTAGGCTAAGGTTAAGGCCGAACAACTATAAATTGTAAGTATTCCTTGTTTCATTTACTACTTACAACTGTCGGGTTCTTAATTGTGTTCAACAAAATAGCAAGTGACACTTCCATTTTTATTTACTCCTTAAAATCAAGGTTTCAAGTCAAGCACTTCCAAGAAACTTAGCATTTTATTTTTGAATCATTCACATGATTTACTTAAACGAAAAGCTTCCAATTTTCTTATCTTACTTAAAGCGAACAGTTTTGTTAAAAAGAGAATTTACACTTGCATTAATTCACCCAGCCTCATTAGTGCCAATTGATCCTAACAATTGGTATTAAAGCTACATTCTTCTCATTTGGTTTAACACCTAAGAGAAATGACTCTTTTCAATATTAACGAGCGTCAATGCATCACAAGTTTTACTATGCTTAATGGGATGGACTACACATCTTGGAAAATATGAATGTATATTTTTTTTATTTCGATAGATCTTGATTTATTATGTATTATTGAAATTTTTTTTAGAAATCATCTAATCCAATAAATGATTACAATGATTATGAAAAACAAATATTTTTATTGAATGCAAAGACTATGAATGCATTATATTGTACATTTGATAAAAATGAATTTGATTGGATTTCTTGTTTTGATTCGGCTTTCGATATATGACATATATTAGAAATGATATATGAGAGCACAACTAATCTAAATGAATCATTAAATGAAAAGACTTCTAAAAATGAATTTGAATAACACCTTCCAAAAGAACAGGAAGGAATTTGAACTGAGAACATATGACGTCTCGAGTGAAATCTCGAGTGATGAGGACTTTGAACCCCTGACATAAGACTACATATATCGCTATGTATGAGTTTCAACAACTTAGTGGCTCTCTCTCTAATTCTACTAAATGGAGAGTTAGTTTTCTATAAAGGAAATACTCGCAAGTTGCATATGACTCATAATCGAATGAATCCAGGTATCCTTCCTTCAACAACTTTTGAATCCTTCCCTTATGGATATAACCTAACCTACAATACCATAGGTATGTACTGTTCACCTTATCTGGTCTCCTCTTGGATGTACTCACATTTATGATTTTTGGAGCAAAATCTAGCACAAACAAACCATTATCAATGTTCATTTAGTAATAATCTTATCATCCAAAATTATTGAACAACTATTATTCTCAAAAAATAGTTTATATCTATTTATTATCAAACATGAAATGAAAATAATATTTCTGATAATTGAAGGAATAAAGTAGCATGTAGCTAATATAATAATAGCACCACTAAATAGATGTAAAGTGATCTCGCTGACAATCATAACACATTAATGCAACTAATACAATAATAGCTCTTAGGATAACACATGAATGTATCCTAAGAATCTGACAAAGAGACTGATTATGAATGTACCTGAAACTTCTCCAAGCTTTTGTTTCACCTTCTCTACAAGATACTCTTTGTAGTTCATCTTCCAATGCTTGTCTTTACCATAATAGAAGCACTGGCCTTTGTCCTTTATTGTGTATCATGGCAACCGTTGCCTTACCTTGTTTGCCCTTGCCCTTGCTCTTCTTATGGGATTTCTTAGCCTTCCTTTTCTTTTTTTTGTTTCACCAATATGGAGAACTGGCTTATTCTTTTTGAAACTGCTCTCTACCTCCTTCAACATATTGAGAAGCTCAGGAAGAGTCACATCAAGTTTGTTTATATTAAAATTTATAATGAACTAAAAAAAAAAATCTAGTAGGGAATGAAGTATAAGATCAATACATAAGTTATTATCTATGATTATTCCTAGACCTTTGAGTTTTTCAATCCACTCTATCATCTTTAGGATATGGTTCTGAACTCATGCCCCATTAGTTACCCTGGCATGGAAAAGACTTTTGGATATCTCATATTACTGAGTTCTTCTCTATTCCTCAAACTGTTTGTAGAGATGCAAGAGCAAGGATTTGGAATCCATGTTTTCATATTGTATCTATAACTCAGAAGTCATAGAGACTAACATGTAACACTAGCGAGAAAGGAATCATCTATATACTTAACATATCGGGCAACTTGCTCCTAAATAGCTCATGCCTCAAGCTATGGTATGACCAAATCAAAGACGTACATGATTTTCTTCGTTGTGAGATCAATTCTCAAATTATGGAGCTAATTCACGTAGTTTAAATTAGTGAGGTAGTTGACATCAAATATATCATATAGAGGGTTTAAAAGTGATATGTTTTTTTCAAATAGGAAAAGTAGCACAAATAAATAATATACAAACTTTGTATGAAAGTAAATAATTAAGATACAGACTTCTATCTTAAATCTACTCTCACTATTTTTCTAGTGAGTCACGTGACACCCTTGGCATATGAAATAGAAGTCTCAATAGACTTTTAATAGGGATCGGGATCCAATCGACATCTTAGTGTAACCTTGAGAGACTCGACCAAACTAAGCCCAAAAAGATAGACAACTCTTGTCAATTGTAACCCTTTGTGATTCTCATCCTTTTCAGCCTCCGAACCATCATAGTCTCGAGAGATTCGACCAACCATGATGTTTAGTTAAGTCATTATCATTATTACAAGATGAGTCGGATTTGATGAGACACCCTCGAGAGACTCAACCAAATATACTATGTCCTCAAGTTACTGGTGATATAATTATGTAATAGACAAGATCTTGAATCATAATATAGGTGAGTTTCGAGAGACTCGACCAATTCAACCTACGTCAGGATTCAATTTCTCTCTATAACGATGGAAGGTCATGTGAGCTAATCTAATTGCCTCATGCTTTCCGACATAATATTATCATGAGAGGAGATTTTCGATTTAGTCTCCTAATATAATATGTCATATATATATATATATATATATATAATATATCTACTTCATATGCAAATACATATATACTTATCTAGTAGGTGTATAGCATATGATTAAGTTCGAGCTAGTGGACCCAATCATTTACATCATGATCTATGTGTGCATCGATGCATCTCCATGCCCAGTGATAGTCCATCTCATCATCATTAGATCAGTCAACACTTTGGCACATCTCCATGCATCATGATCGTCCAAACCAGCCTCTTGGGTCATGTTCCCACCTCCACGCTTCTGCCATACCTCTTTATATAATTACAATATAATCATAAGCATGCAGGCCCAACAATAAATGGGAAACAATGGATGGTTATAAACCCCAATAATGGTCATTACACAACCATAACATCTTCACTAAGTAAACCATTTATTGCTTTTTTTTGTTTGTACATATATTTTGCAGCTTGTTTTGTCTTGGTTTTATGTGTTTTGGCATAAGAAATAAGAGCAAAAATAGTCTAGAATGCTATAGAACAACCGCTTCTGTGAGCTAAAGCGCCCAAAATAGCTCTGTTTCTGGGCATTTTCACGTGCTGCTATAATCACTCTGAGCAGCATGAAATGTCAGTCATCTCAGCACCTTGGAACCCCTTGGTGGCATTAGGCTTGATGGGGCTTCGGGTATATGTCGTGTGTAGGCTTTTATCAACAATTGAACTTGTCTTGCATCTGATACTTTGGGAACCATCGTTTATGGACTTGCGACCATTCTTACAACCCTCTGAAGTTATGTTTCACTCTCTTTCTCTCTTTTCTCTACTGCACTCAAGGTGTTCGATGAATTGCTTATACAACTTCCCTCTTTGCGAGACATCGAGACTTGTCCGTCGCTCGTTTCTAAGCTAATGAACTTCTTCTTTGTAGGTCCTACGAGACCCACACAAAGTTGTAAGTGGGCTGACCATTTATGAACAAATAGTGCTTTAGACGTTGCATGACTTAGGCAATCCCAGCTAAGTCTAAAACAATAGGCAAGGTTACTTTATGTCTTAGGCAATCCCAACTAAGTCTAGAAGAGTAGGCAAGGTTACTTCACGACTTAAGCAATTTTAGCTAAGTCTTCGAGAGTGCTGCTAGGGTGTCGCACGACTTAGGTAAATTTAGCTAAGTTCGTAACAGTGTGGTATCAGAGCAGACAAGTAATTCAAATGAAAAGTAAAAAGATTCGTAATCTCACCATGGTGAAACATTATGGTGAATCGAGTAAGATAGGGCAAGCTAGACCCTTGCTCCAAGTAACCGCAGGTGGGTTGCAAGTGCAAACTCGCTTGTAAACTATTAGAGTCACTCATGAGGAGCACGGTAGTGAACAAGATGAGCATGAAGTTGGGTATTCTCTACGAGCGAAGGAGGTGCCATCTAGAGCACCAATCGAGAAAAAGAGCCATAATGTCACGGGCTTAGCTAAAGTTTGCCTAAGCCGTGCGGCACCCTCGCGGAACTCCCGAAGACTTAGCTGAAATTGCCTAAGTCGTAGAGCAACCTTGCTCACTATTCCGGACTTAGCTGGGATTGCCTAAGTCATACAACGCCCAATGTGTTTCAGGGTCAGCCCTCTTACAACCTCTTAAGGCCCGTGGGACCTACAAAGAAGAAGTTGATTAATTGAGCGGCGGACACATCCGGCGTCTCATGGAAACAAGCAATTTATCGAACACCTTGAGTGCAGCAAAGAAAAGAGAGAAAGAGAGCGAAACAGGACTTTGGAGGGTTGTAGGAGCGGTCGCAAGTCCACAGACGGTTCCCAAGGTATCGGACGCAAGACAAGTTCAATTCTTGATGAAAGCCTCATGACATATACCTGGAACCCCATCCAGCCCGGTGCCACCCGGGGGTTTCAAGGTGCTGAAATGGCTGACATTTCGCACTGCTCAGAAAGGTTGCTGTGGCACACGAAAAAGACCCACAAATAAGGCTGTTTTGTGCTGTTTTGGCCCCGTGCAGCAAGCGATCGTTCTGCAGCCTTCTACACTACTTTCGCTCACATTTCTTAGGTAAAAACATGTAAACTCAAGGCAAAACAAGCTGCCAAACATATGTACAAGCAAGAAAAAGTGACGAACGGTTCAAGGAGCAAAGGCATTACGGTTGAGGCGGCTCGTGACATTCTCCCACTTAAAGCGACGCCTCGTCGACGCTTGTTAATGAGCTTTGATGCGAGCTTCTTCATGTCGTAGGGCATCTTCGGCTCCCAACTAGCTTCATTTGAGGAAGCTTTGCCACTTCACCAAGTACTCTATATGTTGCGCTCCATTGGGTAGCTTTATTATACGATCCGCTAGAATGGTTTCAACTCGTTTCTCGTAAGAGGCTCTGGTGGGGGGTAGTCGAGTTGGAACATTTCGGGAATCATCTCGCGGATCAGAGTGGTAGGCTTTCAAGTTGCATGGAAGACATTGTGAATTCTGAACCATGCAGGCAGTTGCAACTTGTATGAGACATTGCCTACCCTGCTGATGATTGGGAAAGGCCCTTCATACTTGCGTACCAATCCTTTATGCACTTTGTGTCTAAAGAATTGGAGTGATGCTGGTTGGAGCTTCACCAACACCATGTCACCAACTTTAAATTCTTGTGGTCGCCTTCCCAAGTCTGCCCATTTCTTCATCTTTTTGGCCGCCTTCTCCAAGTAAGCCGCAATATCTGCATTACGATGCCATTCCCTTACAGTGATAGGTGATGGGCTATTCCTGTATAACCAATAACGGTATGAGGAGTTGATGGTGTTGTCCGTAATAATCTCAAATGGGCTTTTGTTGGATGCAGAGCTCCGCAAGTTATAGGAGAACTGGGCGATGTCCAACAGCTTCACCCAATCCCGTTGGTTGGCACTCACGTAGTGCCGAAGATATTGCTCCAAGAGCGAGTTAATTCTCTCTGTTTGGCCGTCCGTTTGAGGGTGGAGGCTTGTGGAGAAGTATAATTTCGACCCCAACAACTTGAACAACTCAGTCCAGAATCGTCCCAAGAACCGAGAATCCCGATCACTAATGATGTTGTGTGGGACTCCCAATACTTAACCACATTCTTCATCATCAACTTAGCCGCCTCCTCATTGAGCAATGTAGGGTGCAGAATGAATGTTGCGTGCTTAATCGGTCAACTACCACGAGTACCGATCCAAGTCCCCCTACTGCGGGCAAGCTTGATATGAAGTCCAAAGAAATGCTCTCCCATGGCCTTTCTGGTACGGGCAGCGGTTCCAAAAGTCCCACTGGCTTCTGCTGCTCTATCTTGTCCTGTTGACAAGTAAGGCATGTTCGAACATAATCCTCCACATCGGTCTCCATCTTTGGCCAATAGAAGGCCCTCTCCACGAGAGCCATTGTTCATTGGATGCCGGATGTCTAGCCCAAAGGGAATCGTGGCACTCTTTCAAGAGTTCACGCCTCAAATTTTCTGCTCGCGGAACATAAACTCTATTCCCTTTAGTATAGATGAGTCCGTCCTGGACCCAAAATCGTCGTGCCTTGCCCTCTTTAATGAGTTGAATCGAGCCCGCTTGAGGATCTCGATGCAGTCCAACCACGATCCTGGAAAGAAAGTTGGGCGCAATTGACTTGCTTGGCCTCCACCCTGTATAGCATTCACTAGCTCCACTTTCCGACTCAATGCATCGGCCACGACATTTGCTTTTCCGGTTTGTACTCCATCACCATGTCGAACTCAGCCAAGAAGTCCCGCCATCGTGCTTGCTTTGGGAGAGTTTCTTTTGAGTGTGAAAGTAACTCAATGCGACATTGTCGGTCCTTAGCACAAATGGTGCTCCCGGAAGGTAGTGTCGCCACACTCGTGAGCGGTGGACTACGCTCATCTCCTTCTCATGTTACGGATATCGCCGCTCGGTCTCGTTGAGCTTGCGACTCGTAGGCCGGATGACCCTCCCGCATAAGAACTCCTCCAATAGCAAAGTCAAGCATCGGTATGGACTTCAAAAGACTTTCCATAGTCCGGATCGAGTCAGTTCTTCTAACACAGCGATCTTGGTCTTGAAATGCCGCCTCACATTTGTCCGACCATCTCGGATCGCTCCTTTTTAGCTCGTCGGTGGGGCTGCGCAATATCCAGCTATGAAGCGCCGATAATAGTTGACAAACCCAAGGAAGGATCTCAACTCGCACCTTCTTTGGTGTTCGCCATCCACCAGCTTGCACCTTAGCCTTGTCCATTCGAATGGACCCATTCCCAATTCGATGCCCCAAGAATAAAATCTGTTTGGGCGGTAGCACTTTTCCTCTTCACGAATAAGGTGTTCTCCACGAGAACTTTGAAAATTGTTCGGAGGTGTCTAACATGCTCCTCAAGTGCTTGGCTATAGCGGCGATGTCGTCTAAGTAGACGACCACAAACTTATCCGGATATTCTTTGAGCAGTGATTCATGAGAGTGCAAAATGTGGCGAGCGTTGGTTAAGCGAAAGGCATCACCAAAAACTCGAATGCTCCATACCGGTCACACAGGTAGTCTTCGCCTCATCACCTTCTGCGATGCGCTGCCAATACCACAAGGTCGAGTTTGGAGAAGTACTTTGCCTTGCCCAATTGATCGAACAAGTCCGCGATGAGTGGGATAGGGTACTTGTTCTTCACCGTCATCTTATTGAGGGCTCGATAATCAATGCATAATCGGAGGCTCCCATCTTGTTTCTTTTGAAAAAATGGAGCTCGAAGGTGCTGGGCTGCGGATGAGACCACCGCTTAGCGTTCATCTAGGCTTCCTCAATTCAACTCGGAGGGGCCATGCGGTATGGTGGTCTCTGGAGGCTTAACTCCGGCTCGGCTCAATCGATGATCCACGCCTCTGCGTGGTGGTAGAGTTCTCGGCAACTCTTTTGGCATCACATCCGAGAACTCCTTGGGATGTTCGCCACAATGGCGAGTTCTGAATGGCCTCCCGTCAAGTGTCTCTAGCTTCATCAGCTAAGAAGGTTAATTCACCTTTTCGCACCTTTCTTCAATTGTAAAGCCGATATTTGTTGTAGGTCCTTGGTTCCTACTAAAGCTGGAACCATCGGGATCATCGCCTCCCATTAGACACAAGAAGTTCGAGCAGTATTGGCACCAACTTTGCTGCGTGCATAAACTCCATTCCGAGAATCACTTGGAAGTCGTCAATGGCACCATCTGCTCCCATTCCATGTCCCGATCTTGATGGGGACCCCCTTGTCAGGAGATCCGCTTGGCCTCAGTTCACCGCCTTCATCGACTTGGGCTCTTCTCCAAGATTAGTCGATCGCTTAGCTTCGCGATCGACAATAAAATTGTGGGTCGCGCGTATCCACCATTGCGGGTTGTTCGGCCATTAAGCTTGATGTCCACATACATCAACTCGCTTCCGCCTTGGTGGCTTCACCATTGTATTCTCCCCACTTGACCCCATGCATTCAACAACGCATTGCTCCCATCCTGGGTCCTTGCGGCGTCTCACGTCGCTCGAGTCGAACTACTCGAACTAAGGCGATTGCTTTGCCCTTGTCGACTTACGGGGTATCGATGCCGTCAACGCATTGAGTGTGTTTTGTGGGCACTCCCTCACCATGTCGGTCCTCCACACAAGAAGCATCCGATGGGTTTTGGGACTCTACCTCTTGAGCCCGGTCCCTTGTGGAAATTCTTCTTCTTTTGCTCGCCCCAGACTCCTTCGCTCGAGTATTTAGATGGGCGATTTCGAAGATTGTTTCTTCTTTCTCAAATCCTCAAGAAACAAAGTCGATTAGCCTTTCACTGCAATTGCCCGACTACATCGGTGACATTCCTTGATGTAGTTCTTGTTGTGCCCATGGCTTCAAGCCATCGAGGAAGCTGAATAGTTTGTCTTTCTCGGACATGTCCCGTATATCGGCATCGATGCTGAAAATTGTTTCACATAGTCTCGGATTGTTGTACTTTGGCGGAGTTGTCTCGGTTTCCTTCTTGCGACAAACTCGTGTTCTCCGAAGCGGGTTCTCAACTCTCGCTTCAAGTCTCCCCATGTATCCACTTGACATCGGCCTTGTTGGATCTCTTCCCAACGGGTTCGCCACCAAAGTTTTGCATCCCCATTCGGATACATTGTTGCTATAGCAACTTTGGTTTCTTCGAATCAAGCCTTGTAGCACGGAAATCTTGTTCCATGTCGAACAAGAAGTTTTCGAGCTCTTTGGCATCTCTAGCACCTCCGTAACCTGCTCTGGTGCCCTGAAGTTTTGTGGTGGCGGTGGTGTTGCTCCCTCCGCATCAAGAGTCCTTGTTAACACCATCACCTTAGCCGTGAGTTCCGCCACAACTTCATGTAGGTGTCGTACGGAATCTTTGGTGTCCTCTGTCAGTTGATCCATCATAGATTCAACTTTCTCGATCCGAGATTCAGCTTCTTCTAGCGAGCTCTCTACCCTAAGTAGCCCTCGCTGGCCTTGGTAGAGTTCCTCCACGCCGCTTCAAGAACATCAAGGCGGGTCTCCGCCGCTATAATTCTCTCCTTGACCCTTTTTCCCGGTTGGCTGCAGATGGCGCCTCCCCTCGTGGAGAATACCCAACTTCACACTCGTCTTGTTCACTGTAGAGCTCCTCATGAGTGACTCCCATAGTTTGCGAGCGAGTTTGCACTTGCAGCCCACCTGTGACTGCTTGGAGCAAGGGTCCGGCTTGCCCCATCTTGCTCGATTCACCACGATGTTTCACCATGGCGAGATTGCGAATCTTCTTGTTCGTATGCTGCTTGCTCGATACCACATCACGGGCTTAGCTAAAGTTTGCCTAAGTGCGGCACTCGGAACTCCAAGACTTAGCTGAAATTGCCTAAGTCGTAGAGCAACCTTGCTCACTATTCCGGACTTAGCTGGGATTGCCTAAGTCATACAACGCCCAATGTGTTTCTGTCCGCAAAGGGTCAGCCCTCTTACAACCTCTTAAGGCCCGTGGGACCTACAAAGAAGAAGTTGATTAATTGAGCGGCGGCACATCCGGCGTCTCGCGGAAGTACAAGCAATTTATCGAACACCTTGAGTGCAGCAAAGAAAAGAGAAAGAAGCAGGACTTTGGAGGGTTGTAGGCAGTGCAAGTCCACAAACAACGGTTCCCAAGGTATCGGACGCAAGACAAGTTCAATTCTTGATGAAAGCCTCACGACATATACCCGGAACCCCATCCAGCCCGGTGCCACCGGGGTTCCAAGGTGCTGAAATGGCTGACATTTCGCACCGCTCAAAAAGGTTGTCGTGGCACATGAAAAGACCCAAAAATGGGGCATTTTGATTTTGGCTCAGCGATGAGCGATCGCTTTGACCTTCTACACTACTTTCGCTCATATTTCTTAGGTAAAAACATGTAAACTCAAGGCAAAACAAGCTGCCAAACATATGTACAAGCAAGAAAAAGTGACGAACGGTTCAAGGAGCAAAGGTATTACGGTTGAGCGACGACCGTTCGTGACAATAAGGAGAGACTTACAACTGCGAAAACTAGCCTTGATATTCTTGAAGCGAGCTTAGAGTAACTCTACTAATGTCAATGAAGGCTCCTTAGGTAGAGAGCTCACAAGAAGAAGTTGAATCTTGGATCGAGAAAGTTGAATCCTTAGTCGATTGACTGACGGAGGACACCAAAGATTTCATATAACATCTACACGAAGTTATGGTGGAACTCACGGCTATGGAGATAGTGTTAACAAGGACTCCTGATGCGGGAGGGAACAATACCTATGTTACAACAAAACTTCAGGGCACAGGAGCCGCATTGCTATAGGGGCGCTAGGGATGCCAAAGAGCTTGAAAATTTCCTGTTCGACATGGAACAATATTTTCATGCTACGAGGCTCGATTCTGAAGAAACCAAAGTTGTTATAGCAATAATGTATCTGAATGGAGATGCAAAAATTTCGTAGTGAACCCATTGGGAGGAGGTCCAGTAAGGTCGATGTCAAGTGGATACATGAAAAGACTTGAAGCGAGAGTTGCGAATTCAGTTCTTGCCCATAAATATAGAGTTTCTCACAAGAAGAAAACTGAGATAACTCCGCCAAAGTACATCAATTCGAGACTATATAAAATAATTTTCAGCACTGATGCTAGATATACATGACATGTTCGAGAAGGATAAGCTATTCAGCTTCCTCAATGGCTTGAAGCCATGGGTATAATAAGAACTATATCAGAGGAATGTCATTGACGTAATCACGACAATTGCAGCGATAGAAAGGCTAGCTAACTTTGTTTCTTCAGAGGATTTAAGAAAGAAGAAACAATCTTCGAGAAATCACCCAACAAAATACTCTCAAGCGAAGGAGTATGGGGGTAAATAAAAGAAGAAGAATTTCCATAAGGGACTGAGCTCAAATAGTAAAGTCCCAAAGTCTCGTGGATGCTTCTTATGTGGAGGACCACACATGGTGAGGGAGTGCCCACAAAAGCAAGTACTCAATGCTTTAACTACATCAATATATCCCCATAAGTCGGATAAGGGCAAAGCTGTCACCCTTAGTTTGAGCAGTTCTCAATCCAATAGCGATAGTGAGGCGTCACAAGGACCCAGGATGGGAGCAATGCGTTTGTTGAATGCGTTGTGGGGTCAAGTGGGAGAGAACACAAAGGCAAAGCCACCGAAGGCAGGAAGCAACAAGTTAATGTATGTGAACATCAAGATTAATGGCCGAACAACCCATGCAATGGTGGACATGGGCGCCACCCATAATTTTATTGCTGATCGTGAAGTTAAGCGACTTGGTCTAATCTTGGAGAAGAGCCTAAGTTGTATAAAGGTTATGAACTTGGAGGCCAAGCGGATCTCTGGACAAGCAAAGAGGGTCCCCATCAAGATTGGAACATTGAGCGGGAGCACAAACTTGATGGCGATGCCATTATATGACTTCTAAGTGATTCTTAGAATGAAGTTCATGCACGTAGTGAAGTTGGTGCCAATGTCGTTCCTGAACTTCCTATGTTTAATGGGAAGCGACGATCCTTGCGTGGTTCTAGTTTCTCGATGAAGAACCAAGGATCCATAACAAATCTTGACTTTATAATTGAAGAAAGGGATACAGAAAGATGAATCAACCTTTGTAGTTGCTATGAAGCTAGAGTGATAGGACTCCAGTAGGGTTGAGTCCTAATCTCCCTAGAAGTAGTTAATAAAACCCTGCTAGATTATAATAAAAGCCACTCATATCTTATAAGGGAGTATAGCTAAGGTTTAGATTAACCCTTAGGGCTTAGTGGCCACCGCCCCCCTTACTGGGTTGGTTGGCCAAGGTTTCCCCCTACTTAGGTTAGCTATAGAGCCAACCTAGTCGCCCCTATTCCTATTAAGGCACGTTGGCTATAGGAGGGGCAAAGGGATAATTTTACTTATGCAAGCACCCCCTTAGGCTAGGGTTTTGATCTCTATATAATGATGTAGCTGCCCCCCCTCTTGAATCAAGCAATTATCAATTTTATTTTAGCCTTGTGCTAAATCTAGGAGGGAGGAACCTCCATAGCGTTCCAAGGGTTGATCCCCCTCAAGGATCAAAACCTATAGTACTCCTTCTGCGGTTCTATCATTTGGTATCAGAGCCACGTTCCTGTTGCCTTGTAGCCATCTTAGCCACCTCCACCTTCCCAAGCAATTCCCATAATTGCTTTTGATGTTGCCTCCACCGTCACCCACCAAGCCACAGCTGCCTTCCTCTACATCAACATCAAAAGATCTAGTATCAGAGCCACGTTCCTGCTACCCTGTAGCCATCTCAGCCACCTCTACCTTTCCAAGCAATTCCCATAATTGCTTTTGACATTGCCTCCACCGTCGCCCACCAAGCCGTAGATCCATCAATCTGCTGCCTTCCTCTACATCAACATCAAAAGATCTGGTTGGAAATCCTTACGTCATGACATCGGTGAGCTTATTTGAAGCCAAATTGGGGGCTTTCGAGATGCGTATGGATACTAGACTACGTGCTCTCTTCGAGGAGTTTAGATTGGGTTGATCGTCGAGCCCAAGAAGATCATAATATGATGTAAATTCAAATTACAAAAAGAACCCACCGGAGATAAGAAATGAAGTTAAGAAATGATAACCCTACACCTTGACGACACAACCTCCTTTGCACAACTTCAAGAAGGGCACCTCAATCAAGATGCTTAGAGCATAAGAGCCACATCCCAACCAACAACATATGAACCTTTAGCACCAATTGATAACAAGAACCATGATGAAGAACTAACGATGATCCATCATACCTCTACCATCCAAGAATATCAAACTAGGTTTGAAAGGTTATCTAATCAAACTTATGATTGGTCTGAAAAGAAAATATTAAGGATTTTTATTTAGGGCTTGAAGCCAGTGATTCGTGAAGAAATTAAAGTGCGACAGCCATACACATATAAGGTAGCCATCTCCTTCGCATGACATCAAGAGGAGTGGTTAAATTATAAAGCCCAAAGGACGAGAGCGGCACCAAAACTTTTACCTCCCCCTACTATTAGCCGATCTCTTCAGCCCAAGAAACTAATAAGAGAAGACTTTCATGATGGATCGACAAAGGAACCCAAACTTGAAGATATAATTCTTGAGCCCAAGGAGAAGGATACACCATAACTGGCCACTTGCACGGTCCCTACCTTAGTTGGCTACAACAACTTATAAAAATTGAAGATCGAAGGGTTTCTCGAGCAGCAATCTGTCATCATCGTCGACACTGGGAGCACGCATAACTTCATAAGTAGTAAGGTTGCTACCCACTTAATGCTCCAAAAAGAAGACTGGGTTCGAAGTCAAGGTAGCTAACGGCTAAATTCTGAAGTGCAACCAGAAGTGCCCACAGGTTAAACTGAGCCTACAGGAGCAAGACATAGTTGATGATTTTCTCCTCCTCCCTCTTGATGGTTCGGATATAATGCTTGGCATTAATTAGATGTCATGATTGGAGATGCTTTCTGAAATTTTTCAAAGCTAACTATGAAATTTTTCAGAAAAGGAAATTAGGTGATTCTACAAGGGAGCCCAATGACTACAACCACAATACAACACTTGGAGGGGGTACCAAAAGAAAAATCCAGTGGTTTCCCAATTTAAATTCAAGGGTTTCATGAGATTGAAAATAAGAACCCTCTACCATAGCTTGTTGAAATTTTGGGCATCTCCACCAAACCGAGCCGATTACCTCCTCTGAAGTTGTCCGACCCCCCTATGCTGAATAGGCCGAAACTTCTATCAGTTGTTGCTCAGCAGATTGCTTCCTATAACCTCATAAAGTCAAAGCTAAAAGGGTTGTCCAAGAGATGATAGAGACATGGATTGTTCGGCCATGCTTATTTCCCGCTATGACACATCCCTACACCCTTTTCCCCGAAGATAAGCTACTCCGAAAGTGTTACATCCCATCGAACTCACCATGATTGTTGATCTCAGGTGACTTCCATGACTTTTCCTAGAATCTGACCATGATGCTTAAAGACTTTCTTGATGATGACATCTGATCTATGACCCAAGACCGCGAGAAAATTGAGCCCTTCCAATGGCAAAATCAAAAAAGGGGAAGGATCATTCATAGGACTCAATGAAGCATGAACATCATCCCTCTCATTATAAAGAAAGATGCACCACCTTGACCGAGTGGAACTATAGCCCTCGTGACCACGATGTCATCCACACCAAATCATGGCCATATGTTTATTATTGGAGCAGACACGTCCGGAGTGGGGGTCAGCACCATCCTCATGCAAGATGGTCAACAACACAAAGAAGTGAAAATGGGTCCCGAAAAATCACCACTCCTACCCACCTCAGACTCAGATTAGGCTCACACCATTAGAGATTTTATCAAAGGACAACTCTCACTCCAAAAGAAGTCATGACTACTATTATAGAGCAACCACGTGGCAGCCCATGTAAGAAAGAAACTTCCCCCTGACAAACGCTAGAGCAGAAGAAAGTTTCCTGAGAAAGATCAAGTCCCCCTTCATCTCCAGCTCCACTAGTATAAAATTCATGCCTCAAGAAAGTGATCTCCTTATTTCTTTGGGCCTTGCAAAATTGGGGATCACATTAGGGCCCTAACCTGAAGATCAGATCTGTGCACCATATCAAAATTATAGTTGATCCTCCAAGTATCCCACCTCAAATGGAAATTTAAAGATGACAACTTAGCTCAAGTTCTTCTAACTAACAACCAAGCTAATGAGGAGCTAAAAACCCGGTTCCCTAAGTTCATGAAACTTTAGCCTGAGGATAAGGTTATTTTTAAGATGGCGGGTTTGATAGGACTCCAACAGGGTTGAGTCCTAATCTCCTTAGAAGTAGTCAATAAAACTCTACTAGATTATAATAAAGCCACTCTTATCTTATAAAGGAGTATGGCTAGAGTTTAGATTAGCCCTTAGGGCTTATTGGCCGTCGCTCCCGTTACTGGGTTGGTTGGCCAGGGTTTTCCCCTGCTTAGGTCGACTATAGAGCCAACCTAGTTGCTCCCTGTTCCTATTAAGGCAGGTTAGCTATAGGAGGGGCAAAGGGATAATTTTATTTAGGTAAGCACCCCCTTAGGCTAGGGTTTTGATCCCTATATAATGATGTAGCTACCCGCCCTCTTAAACCAAGTAATTATCAATTTTATTTCAGCCTTGTGCCAAATCTAGGAGGGAGGAACTCCTATACTGTTCTAAGGTTTGATCCCTCTCAAGGATCAAAATCTACAGAGCTCCTTCTGGGGTTCTATCATAGAGACACTTGATAGAGAGGCCATTCAAGAACCTGCCGTAGTGGCGAACATCTTGAAGGAGTTCTCAGATGTGATGCCAATGGGGTTGCCGATAACTCTACCACCACGCAGAGGTGTAGATCATCATATTGAGCTAGGGCCGGGTGTTAAGCCTCTAGTGAGACCACCGTATCGCATGACCCCTCCAGAGTTAACAGAACTTAAAAAGCAATTAGATGAACTACTACGTGGTGGTCTCATTTGTAGCTCAAAAGTACCTTTCGGAGCTCCAATCCTCTTTTAGAAGAAACAAGATGGGAGCCTCTGATTATGTATTGATTATCGAGCCCTCAACAAGGTGACGATGAAGAATAAGTACCCCATCTGGCTCATCGCGGACTTGTTCAATCAATTGGGCAAGGCAAATTACTTCTCCAAACTCGACCTTCGGTCGGGGTATTGGTAGGTGCGCATTGTAGAAAGTGATGAGGGGAAGACTCCCTATGTGCCCAGGTATATAGCATTTGAGTTCTTGGTGATGTCTTTCGGCTTAACTAACGCTCCGGCCACATTCTGCACTCTAATGAACCAATTGTTTAAGGAGTACTTGGATAAGTTTGCTGTCATCTACTTAGATGATATAGTCATTTATAGCCAAACACTTTAGGGGCATGTTAAATGTGACACTTTTTCCTCTTCATGAATAAAGTGTTCTCCCTGAGAACTTTGAAGATTGTCCGAAGGAGCTCTTCGACATGGTAATGGAGTATATGATAGAACCTAAGAAGGAGCTCTATAGATTTTGATCCCTGAGGGGGATTAACCCTTGGAATGCTATAGGGGTGTCTCCCTCCTAGACTCGACATAAGGCTAAAATAAAATTGATAATTGCTTGATTCAAGGGGAGGCAGCTACATCTTTAAATAAGTATCAAAACCCTAGCCTAAGAGGGTGTTTGCTTAGTTAAAATTATCTCTTTGCCCCTCCTATAGTCGACCTACCTTAATAGGAATAGGGGGCGGCTAGGTTGGCTCTATAGCTGACCTAAGCAAGGGAAAACCTTGGCCGACCAACCCAGTAAGGGAGGTGGCGGCCACTAAGCCCTAAGTGCTAATCTAAACTCTAGCCATACTCCTTTATAAGATAGGAGTGGCTTTATTGTAATCTAACAGGGTTTTATTGACTACTTCTTAGGGAGATTAGGACTCAACCCTGCTGGAGTCCTATCAAACCCGCCCTCTTAAAATCAGTCTTGTCCTCAAGGCTGAGGTTCCATAAACTCGGGGAACCAGGTCTTTAGCTCCTTGTATGATTCTCATACTATTATCAATTAAACTTTGGCCTCCTCACCAATTGGGGTGTTAGTTGGAAGGATTTGGACTGAATCATCTTCTTTAAATTTTCATTTGAGGTGGGATACCCGACAGATCAACTGTAATCTTGATCTGGTGCATGGATCTTATCTCTAGGTTAGGGCTCCAATGTGGTCCCTAATTTTGTAAGGCCTAAAGAAATAGGGAGACCACTTCCTTAAGGCTCGAGTTTCCTACTGATCGGGCTGGAGGTGTAAGAAAACTCGATCTTCAATTTTTCGTCCATTCTGAAGTTTGTTAGGAGGTCATTTCTTCTTTGTATATGCTGGCATAAGCATGAATTATAATTCTTTTGGGTTTACTCCTCTTTTGTGCTATGGACCTGTATCCAACCAAATTTTAAATTTAGTAGCAATGAGTATCCCCTTTAAAAATCTCGTGTGAAGTGTGGGGGAAGCCTCGGTGTGAATTAAGAGTTGACCAACTTATATAAGTGTGACGTCGATCCCAACTCTGGATGTGTTTGCTCTAAGTACAAACATATTATCACGTTCAGGTAATGCTGGCATCGATATAGATGGCATCATGGTTGTGGGGGTCATGTTGATGCCTTTCTCCTATTCCTTCTTGCGATCATGGGCCATGGATCCGAGGTCATCATTAGGGAAGACTTTTAGCATCATGGTTTGCTCCTCGGTGAAGTCATGGAAGTAGCCCAAGATGAGGGAGCACTGCATCAGAACCCATTGCTAGTTCAGCTAAATATGACACTTAAGGAAAAGCTTATCCTTGTAAACAAAGAGGTAATATTTTTGGAGATAAAGTGTCATTGCAAGGGAAGGTTGTGGTCGAATGATCTATATCTCTCGTGTCTCTTGGACAATATTTTTAGCTTTGGTCCTCTGAAAATATGGACAGCAATATGGCCGAATATGTGTTGGTGGTTTCCCTTGTAAGACCAACATACGGGGGTTGTGTAGTCTGGTAGGAAGGAGTCGACTCGGTTCAATGGATGTACCTGAGATTTCAATGAGCTTCTCTAAGCACTATGTCGAGATCATCTTTTCTTCATTCTCTCCTTTCCCACATAAGGTTACATATTTTCTTTTATCATTCATAAGGTCGTTGGAGCTCCTAGTGTCGACGAGGATGGTGATAGGCTGATGCTTGATGAAGCCATCAATGTCCAATATATGTGGTGGAGTATGAAAGGTGTAGGTGGCTGATTATGGTTTTTCCTTCATATCCTTCTCTACGGACTCAAGAGCCATATCTTTGAGTTTGGGTTCTTCAGTGGACTCAACCAATAGAGGTCTCTCTTTTTTATAATGGTGGTCTCAGCTACACAGTTTATTACAATGCCAACATAGGCCCTTTACCGATCTGTCACAAAACTCTTCTCTTGTTAACTTTTTCGATTGAGAAGATCGGTTGGTGGTAGATGGGGCCAAGAGTCTCTGTGCTGCTAGTCGTGCGGTGGCTTTGGTCCTTTGAGTATCTTGGTTCAGCCTGTCTTCGTGCAATCATGCGAAGGATATGGCTACCTTAAGTATGTACGGTTGTCATGCTTTAACTTCTTCTTGAATCTTCATTTTCAAGCCCTCAATGAAAGTCCTCAATATCTATTTTTCAGACCAATCACGAGTTTGATTAGTTAACCTTTCAAACCTGATTTGGTACTCTTGGATGGTAGAGGTTTGACAGATCTTTATTAGTTCTTCATCAAGGTTCTTGTAATTGATTGGTACTGAAGGTTTATATACTTTTGGTTGGGATATGACTCTCATACTTTGAGCATCTTGATTGAGGTGTCTTTCTTAAAGTTGTATAAAGGAGATCGACGTTGTTGAGGTGTAGGGCTGCCATATCTTATCCTTGCTTCTTATCTCTAATAGGTTCTTTTTGCAATTAGAATTTGCTCTATGTTGTGATTTTCTTGGGCTTGGTGATCGGTCCAATCTAAACTCTTCGAAGAGAGCACATAATTTAGCATCCATACACATCTCAAAAGCCTCCAATTTGGCTTTGAATAAGCCCATCGATGTCATGACATAAGGATCTCCAGCCTGTCAAACAAACCGACTGAAAAGTATAGCTGCAATTTTTTAGTTAAAGGCAGTGAATGAAAGCAATGGCGGGACTGCGGGGGTGAAGTCTCTAAGTGGAGGATGGTAGCCAAGGGTAGCAACGATGGTGGAGGAAGAAGGCAGTAACAACGTCAGTTGCAACTGCGCTACGACTTCGTGGCTGCAAGTGGCGTCGGTTGCAGCAAGGGTGTGGCTGCAATAGGAGGAAGATGGGGCCGCAATGTACACGATTGTTATAGAGGAGGGCAGTAGTAGTATGGAGCGAGAGACAACTGCTGTTGTGTTTAATTTGTTGCCTGCCACGATCAAGATAGTTGGTAGTGAATGATTGTTGCAGGTTGCGATGTAAACAAATTATAGTGAAAGATCGTTGCTGGTAGCTTTTTACCGCAAGGATCGCTGCTGGCTGTGATCAAAGAGGATGACAGCAAGAGGTCGCTGTTGGCAGTGTTGGGTAGTAAAAGATGTGTGCTATAGTTGAAAGGATAAGGGAGATTGGGCAGCTGAAAAATTGGTGGACCAAAAGCTTTGATTTTTTGGTGCGGGCTGTGGCTGTTTTGGGTGTGATTTGGGGCTATGATTTTGTAGAGTTTAGGCTACAAATTGGTGTGGTTTTAGGGCTGTGATAGTAGTAAATGAAGGTTAGAGAAATAAATTTTAGATCTGGGATAGATGGTAGCAAAGGTAGGTATATCGGTAAGGAAAGATGGTTGAAAAGGTAAGTGGATCGGTAAGGAAGTAGGCTGCGGTTAGGGCTGATTTAGGTGGCTGTTTGGTTTTGGTTTAGGGTAGGGTTTTGAAGGGTTTTTGGTAAGGATTGTAGGGTATAATAAAAGAGAGTCTAAAATCTCATAAAAGATAGCACTCAAATCCAATAGAATTCGATAAAAAATAGTACGACGATGTGCAGTCCTGTTAAAAAGATTTTACATCAAAGAAATGATGACTTCTTAGCATAATTTCTAGAGTAAAGTTCAAGAAAATTATGGAGAAACCCTTAGTTTAGATGTTGGAATACTAGTAAAAAGTTTGGCACCGTAACAATGATAGAAACCCAAATGGAGCTCTATAGATTTTGATCCTTGAGGGGGATCAACCCTTAGAACACTATAAGGGTTCCTCCCTCCTAGATTCGGCACAAGGCTAAAATAAAATTGATAATTGCTTGATTCAAGAGAGGGGGCGGCTAAATCATTATACAGGGATCAAAACCCTAGCCTAAGGGGGTGCTTGCCTAAGTAAAATTATCCCTTTGCTCCTCCTATAGCCAACCTACTTTAATAGGAACATGGGGTGACTAGGTTGGCTCTATAGCTGACCTAAGCAGGGGGAAACTCTACCTAGCCAACCCAGTAAAGGGGCGATGGCCACTAAGCCTTAAGTGCTAATATAAACCCTAGCCATACTCCTTTATAAGATAGGAGTGACTTTATTATAATCTAGCAGGGTTTTATTGACTACTTCTAGGGAGATTAGGACTCAACCCTGTTGGAGTCCTATCAAACTCGCCCTCTTAAAATCAGTCTTGTCTTCAAGGCTAAAGTTCCAAGAACTCAAGGAACCGAGTCTTCAGCTCCTCATCAACTTGGGTGTCAATTGGAAGAATTTGAACTGAGTCGTCTTTAAATTTTTATTTGAGGTGAGATACTTGGAGGATCAACTGTAATTTTGATCTGGTGCACAGATCTGATCTCCAGGTTAGGGCCCTAATATGATCCCCAATTTTACAAGGCCCAAAGAAATAGAGAGATCACTTTCTTGAAGCTTGAATTTCATGCTAGTGGAGTTGGAGATAAAGGGGGACTTGATCTTTCTCAAGAAACTTTTTTCTGCTTCAATGTTTGTTAGAGGAAAGTTTCTTCCTTGTATGGGCTGCCACATGGTTAGTATTTAGTGATAGCCAATCTTTCTTCTGGAATGGTGACTGCCCTTTGGTATGGTTCAAGATGATGAGAGCCCAATTTAGCATGAGCATGAATTGTAATTCTTCTAGTTTAACTCCTTTTTCATACCATGGACCTGTATCTAACTATATTTTAAATTTACTAGTAATTAGTATCTCCTATAAAAATCTCGTATGAAGTGTGGGGGAAGCTTTGGTGTAAATTAGGAGTCGACCATCTTGTATAAGAATAGCCCAAATTCCAACTCTTGACGCATCGGCCTCAATGACCAAAGTGCAACCGAAATCGGGCAGCGCTAGGACCAACGTTATCGTCATGGCTACTTTGAGTCGTTCGAAGTTTGTGGAGGCTTTATCCAACCACAAGAATGAGGCTTTCTTTAGTAAGGACGTGAGCAGGGCACTGATCTTGCCATAATCTTTCATAAAATTTTGGTAGTAGCCCATGAGTCTAAGGAAATCCCGTAATGATTGTATGTTTGTAGGTCTCGACCATCCTTTCATTACCTTGATCTTTGTCGGGTCCACTGCCACTCCATCCTCTAATATAATATGTCTAAGATACTCTAATTTACGCTACAAGAAGCTGCATTTTGATTGTTTAACATAAGGAGTATTCTCCAAAAAATTGTTAGAACAGCTCGAAAGTACTGAAAATATATATCAAGCGTAGGGCTATAAATGAAAATATTATCAAAGAATAACAATACGAACTTATATAGAAAACTCTAGAAGATGTCATTCATCGGGCTTTGGAAACTAGAAGGAGCATTCGTAAGTCCGAAAGGCATTACTAGAAACTCGTAGTGGTCGTTATGCGTGTGGAATGCAGTTTTCAGAATATATTCAGTGCATACCCGAATCTGATAGTATCCGGATCGGAGATCCAATTTAGTAAGGACTCGGGCTCCTTTTAATTCACTCAAGATTTCATCTACAAATGGGATAGGATATTTATCCTTGATTTGTTGGCGTTTAGAGCCCGGTAGTCAATGCACATCTGCCACGTACCATCTTTCTTGTGCATTAGCAACACCGGTGAGGAGTAAAGGCTGCAGCTCAGTCGAATCACCCCGATGTCAAGCATCTCTTTAACAATATTCTAAATCTTATCCTTCTGCAAGTGAGGATAGTGGTACAGTCATAAATTTGCTAGAGATTTGCCTAGCAAAATAGGAATGTAGTGGTCATACAACCAGTTAGGGGGCAGCCCGCGTGGCTCCAAGAAAACATCCACGGATTCGTTCAGGCAAAGGTCAAACTTAGGATCTGAGTTTTGTACATTCTCCCCTATAGATGACTATTGAATATGTATCAAGAATCCACCATATGTTTTGTGTAAAACTTTCTCTATTTGTTGCAACAAAACGGTAGAAATTTGGCTCCTGCGCTTGCCTCGTAACATGACTTATCTCCATTTGCTATAAAATTTCATGATTAATTTAGAAACATTCTAGGAGATATCACCTAGTGTTATGAGCCATTCGATCCCGAGTATGGCTTCATAATCATCAATGGGTAGGAGGAAGAAATTAGCTACCACTTCTTGGTCTTGGAGGAGTAGTTTCACCCGCGAGCACCATTGGTCGCAATTAAAGATTCGACCGTCGGTGACCTTTACGTCAAACTTGTTGCAACCTTCGATTTGAAGTGCTAAACATGGAGCAACCTTACTGTTAAGGAAGTTATTGATGTTGTTCGTGTCAATGAGAATGATGATGAGTTGCAATTTTAGAAGTCCTCCAACTTTCATCATCTACGTGTTGGAATAGCTGGCCGCATGCACTACATTGTTGGCCGGTTGGGACTCTTCCTCCATGATTTCTTCTTTAGGTTCAACGGCTTCTTCAGATGTTTTATTATCCTCATCCTCCGCTAGTTCAATCACGAGGAGCTAGCTCTTTTTGCAGTGATGTTTGTGGCTCCATGGTTCGTTGTAATGCCAACACAACTCCTTGGCCGATCGTTCGCGAAGCTCATATTTTGTCATCGTTTTTGGTGTAGGGGCTTGGATGGTAGTAGAGGGGGTAGTAGGCATGGGCATGGCTAGTCGGGGATTGACCCTTGTCCTTCGTACCTCGTGGTTCAATTGTTCTTCCTGGATACGCTTGAAGGAAGTCACCGCCATAAGAGTGTATGGTTGTCGCGCCTTTACTTCTCCTTGGATCTCCAGATTTAGGCTCTCAATAAAAGTATCTAAAAGTTATTTCTCAAATCAATTCTTAGTTTAGTTAGATAAACACTTAAACCTTGTTTGGTATTCTTGTATTGCAAAGGTTTAATGAATCTTTGCCAATTGTTCGTCGATGTTGTTGAAATCGGTTGGTCTGAAGCAGTCTAGTAGTCCTTCCTTGAATTGCTGCCAAGAGAGTCCTCCATGGGTGTGCTTAAACTAATTAAACTACTGAATAGTATCTCCCTAGAGGTGGATAGTAGCAATCTCCACCCATGTCGCGTCGGCGGTTTGGTAGAATTGAAAATAGCACTCCACACGCGAGATCCACCCGATCGGGTCTCTTTCTTCCCATCTAGGGAAGCAACCTTCATGCATAGATTAGTGAGATCAGAGGTGATGTGGCCATGTTCTTGAGGATCATCTCACCGATCTGAAGTTTCTCTATGTTGTGATTTCCTTGGGTTTGATAGTCGGCCAATACTGAATTCGACGAAAAGGGATCGCATCTTCTCTTCTATTCGGTTTCCAAAGACTTCAAGCTTTGCATCAATAGCCTCCTCTGATGCCATAGTATATACCTCTAAATCTATAATATTGAGATCTTTTTTCTATTGTTAGGTTAGTGGCATGGAAATTTTGGAGAAGGGGGTGGCCGGTTGGAAGGTGAATCGATTTGGATGGAAGTAGGCTACGGTTTAGGGCAGATTTGGGGCTATAGTTTTGTAGAGTTTAGGCTACAAATTGATATAGTTTTAGGGCTATGATAGCAGTAGATAAAGGTTAAGAAAATAGATTTTAGATCTGGGATAGATGACAGCAAAGGTAGGTGTCTCAGTAAGAAAAGTTGTCTAAATAGGTAAATGGATCGATAAGGAAGTAGGCTGATTTGGGAGCTGTTTGGATTCAATTTAGGGTAATATTTAGAAGGGTTTTTAGTGAGGATGGTAGGGTTTGAAGATGAGAAAAAGAGAGTTCAAAATCCCAACAAAAATAACACTCAAATCTGATAGAATTCGGTGAAAAGAAGTGCTGCGATGTGCTGTCCTACTGAGCCGATTTTACATTAGAGAAACAATGACTTCTTGACATAAATTACAGAGAAAAGTTTAAGGAAATTATACAGAAACCCTTGGTTCAATTGTTTTTAATGTTAATAAAAAGTTTGGCAAAATTTTGGTAGCATAACAGTAGGAAAATATGGTAAAAGATGAAAGGCAGATTCCTTCGTTGTAAAATTTCAAAACTGCATAATAGTCAATGATTACACAAAAAACCAGTTCTAGAAGGAGTTTTTTTGTGAAATTAGATCCAGATGATATCCAACTTGATCTTGAGAATTGTATAAATATTTTAGCCAAAAAGGATGAACAAAAGTTTGGTTTCAAGAGGCCAATAAACGAAAGGTAGATTCTGCATTATAAAATTTCAGTACTGTGCAATGAAGAATCGCAGTGCTATAAGTCCAGATCCAGAAGGAATTTTTTCACGAGATTAGTATTAGATGAAAGCTAAGATAATCTATGAAATTGTATAAAAGTTTCAGCCAAAAAGGATTATTAAAATTATAGTTTCAAGAAGCAACAATTAGCTAAAAATTTCTGCAATATTACGCCTTTGCAACTATGATAACGTTTGCGACGAACAAAATTTGCAGTGAATAAAATTTGAAAAAAATCTTCAATGTATAAAGTAAGGAATCCTGTAGTAGAAGAGGCGTGGATGATAAAAATATATCAGAATTCTAGATCAAACATAGTTGGTAGCGGCAGATTGATTTGATCTGCTGCTGGGGTGGAAGGTGGAGGCATGTGTCGTAGCAATTGTAAGAATTGCTTGGGAAGGTGGAAGCGGCTGAGATGACAATAGGGGCAGCAAGATCACTGCTCTGATACCAAATAATAAAACCCTAAATGGAGCTCTATAGATTTTGATCCTTAAAGGAGATCAACCCTTGGAACACTGTAGGGATTTCTCCCTCCTAGATTTGGCATAAGGCTGAAATAAAATTGATAATTACTTGATTCAAGAGAGGGGACGACTACATCATTATATAGGGATTAAAACCCTAGCTTAAGGGGGTGCTTGCCTAAGTAAAATTATCTCTTTGCCCCTCCTATAGCCAACCTACCTTAATAGAAACAGAGGATGACTAGGTTGGCTCTATAGCCAACCTAAGCAAGGGGAAACTCTGGCCAACCAACCAAGTAAGGGGGCAACGACCACTAAGCCCTAAGGGCTAATCTAAACCCTAACTATACTCCTTTATAAGATAGGAGTGACTTTATTACAATCTAGCAGGATTTTATTAACTACTTCTAGGGAGATTAGGACTCAACCATGCTAGAGTCTTATCAAATAATAGGAAAGTAGGGCAAAAGACGAAAGGTAGATCCTTCATCATAAAAATTTCAGAACTGCATGCTGGTGAAAGATTGCAAAAGAAAACTAGTTCCAAAAGGAACTTTTTCAAGAAATCAATCTAGATGAAAGCCAAGTTTATCTTCGGAATTGTATAAAAATTTCGGCTAAAAAGGATGAACAAAAGTTCAGTTTCAAGAGGTCAATAGACAGAAGGCAGATTCTCCATCATAAAATTTCAGCACTACACGATAAAGAATCACAGCACTATAAGTCTGGATCTAGAAGGATTTTTTTTATGAGATTAGTATTATATGAAAGCTAAGATGATCTATAAAATTATATAAAAGTTTCAGCCAAAAAGGATGAATTAAAGTTTAGTTCCAAGAAGCAGCAATCAGTTGAAAATTTCTTTAGTGTTTCACCTTCGCAATGATGATAACATTTGCGATGGTAAAATTTTATAGCAAGAAAATTTTGGAAAAACTTCTCTCACATATAAGATAGAGGAATAGTAGTAGCAAGAGGCGTGGGCTTTGGAGTTTTTACCAAATCTTTGATGTTGATATAGAGGAAGGCAGTAGATTAATGGATCTGCGGCTTGGCGGGTGACGATGGAGGCGACGTCAAAAACAATTGTAGGAATTGCTTGGGAAGGTGGAGGCGTGGATGACAGCTACAGGGGCAGCAAGATCGGAGCTCTGATACCAGATGATAAAACCCCATAAGGAGCTCTATAGATTTTGATCCCTTAGGGGGATCAACCCTTGGAACGCTATAGGGGTTCCTCCCTCCTAGACTCGGCACAAGGCTGAAATAAAATTGATAATTACTTGATTCAAGAAGGGGGGTGGCTACATCTTTAAATAGGGATCAAAACTCTAGCCTAAGGGGGGTGCTTGCCTAAGTAAAATTACCTCTTTGCCTCTTCTATAGCCAACTTGTCTTAATAGGAATAGGAGGTGGCTAGGTTGGCTATATAGCTGACCTATTCAAGGGAAAACCTTGGCTGACCAACCTAGTAAGGGAGGTGACGGCCACTAAGCCCTAAGGGCTAATCTAAACTCTAACCATACTCCTTTATAAGATAAGAGTGGCTTTATTATAATCTAGCAAGGTCTTATTGATGACTTCTTAAGGAGATTAGGACTCAACCCTGTTGGAGTCCTATTAGTATAAGTACGAAAAAGCAAACATCGTGGTCGATGCATTGAGCCAGAAAGTAGAACTAGTGAATGCTATAAAATTGGAGGGCGGAGGCCAAGCAAGTCAATTTCACTCTAACTTGCTTTCCAGGATCAGGGGTGGACTGTACCATGATCCTTAGGTAGTAGCCCTGATGTAACTCATCAAAGAGGGCAAGGCATGATGATTTTGGGTCCAAGAGGGAATCATCTACACCAAAGGGAACATAGTTTATGTCCCGCGAGCAGATAATTTGAGGCGTGAACTCTTGAAAGAGTATCACGATTCCCTTTGGGCTGGACATCCAAGGATCCATCGAATAATGGCTCTCATGGAGATGGTCTTCTATTGGCCGAAGATGGGGATAGATGTGGAGGAATATATTCGAATATGCCTTACTTGTCAACAGGACAAAGTAGAGCAGCAGAAGCTAGTGGGACTTTTGGAGTCACTGCCGGTACTAGAAAGGCCATGGTAGAGCATTTCCTTGGATTTCATATCATGCTTGCCCATAGTAGGGGGACTTGGATCGATACTTGTGGTAGTCGATCGATTTCGAAGTATGCAACATTCCTTGTTGCACCCCTACATTGCTCAGTAAAGGAGGTGGCTAAGTTGATGATGAAGAATATTGTGAAGTATTGGGGAGTCTCACACAACATCATTAGTGATCGAGATTCTTGATTCTTGAGACGATTATGGACCGAGTTGTTCAAGCTGTTGGGATCTAAATTATACATCTCCATAAGCTTCCACCCTCAGATGGATGGCCAGATTGAAAGAATTAATTCACACTTGGAGCAATATCTCCATCACTACGTGAGTGCCAACCAACGAGATTGGGTGAAGTTATTGGATATAGCCCAATTCTCCTACAACTTGTAGTAGAGCTCTATATCCAACAAGAGCCTCTTCTAGATTATTATGGGACAACAGTCATCGACTCCTTACACCTTGGTTATTGGTTATATAGGGAGTAGCCCATTAGCACATCACTTTGCAAAGGAATGACATCATATACATATATTGCGTGGGCTTACTTAGAGAAGGTAGCCAAAAAGAGAAAGAAGTGGGCCGACTTGGGAAGACGACCAAAGGAGTTCAAAATTAGTGACATAGTATTGGTGAAGCTTCAACCAGCATCACTCTAGTTCTTTAGGCACAAAGTGCACAAAGGATTGGTATGTAAGTCTGAAGGATCCTTCCCAATCATCAGCAGGGTAGGCAATGTCTTATATAAGTTATATTATAGAACCCCAGAAGGAGCTCTATAGATTTTGACCCTTGAGAGGGATCAACCCTTAGAATGCTATAGGGTTTCCTCCCTCTTAGATTTGACACAAAGCTGAATTCATAATGTCTTCCATGCAATAATTTGAAAGTCTACCACTCAGATCTGCAAGATGATTCTCGAAATATTTCAACTCAACTAGCCCACACTAGAGCCTCCTACAAAAAGCGAGTTAAAACTATTCTAGCAGATCGCAAGGCAAAGCTACCCAATGGAGCAGAGCAAATCAAGTACTCAGTGAAGTGGCAAAAGCTTCCTTGAACAGAAGCTAGTTGAGAGCCAAAAGACACCCTATGACATGAAGAATCTTGTGTCAAAGCCTACTAATAAGCATCGACATGGGCGTCAACAATTTAAGTGGGGGAGAATGTCACGAACGGCCGTCATATAACTGCAACATCTTTGCTCAACGAATCATTCATTATTTTTTCTTATTTGTACATACGTTTAGTAACTTGTTTTACCTTAGTTTTATATGTTATGGTATAAGAAATAAGAACGAAAACAGTCTAGAATGCTATAGAATAATCGCTCACTGCACTGAGCCAAAACTACCCAAAACAACTCCGTTTTGGGGCATTTTTTGTGTGCTACGATGATCGCTCTGAGCAGCATAAAATGTCAGCCATCTCAACACCTTGGAACCCCCCAGGTGGCACCGAGCTAGATGAGGCTTCGGGTATATGTTGGGCGTAGGCTTACATCAATAATTGAAATTGTCTTACATCCGATACCTTGGGATCCATCATTTGTGGACTTGGGACTATTCTTACAACCCTCTAAAGTCTTGTTTCCTTCTCTTTCTCTCTTTTCTTTACTGTACTTAAGGTGTTTGATGAATTGCTTATATAGCTTCCCTCTTTACGAGATGTCAGGACTTGTCCGTCACTCATTTTTAAGCTAATCAACTTCTTCTTTACAGGTCGTACGGGACTCGCACGAGATTGTAAGTGGGCTGACCCTTTGTGGACAAATAATGTTTGGGGCATTTCATGACTTAGGCAATCCTAGCTAAGTCCGAAACAGTGAGCAAGGTTGCTTCACGACTTCGGTAATTTCAACTAAGTCTTCAGGAGTGCCCTAGGGTGTCGCATGGCTCAGGCAAATTGAGCTAAGTTTATGACACTACGTTAGGGTTCCCCATGTGACCAGGAAAACCCTAGCCATTTGGGTTTCCCTTGCGACTAGGACTCCCAGGCTGCAGGGCAACCTTGGGATGCCAGGAAACCCTAGCCCCCAAGGTTCCCCTTGCTGTCAAGAGTTCTAGCCATAAGCTGGAGGTGGCAGCAAACCATAGCCACCACCTTGCCCCTTGCAGCCAGGATGCCATAGGGTTACCACCTACGACTAGGAAACCTTAGTCGCTAAGGGTTCTCTATGCGGCGAGGACTTCTTGCCCACATGGAGGGCTTTAGCCATGGTTGAGAGTAGCAAGACCTACTCTCGACCATGGTGGTTCTGGCTCAGGTGAAAGCATTAAATAGGCTCTCAGCCATGACTACAAGCAGCCTTCGGTTAATCTGGAGGGTAGTAATAGTTATTGCCCTTTTTTTTCTCTAATGTGTTAATATTTTTGATGTCAAAAGACCCCTATATAGAATCTCTCAATAGCAAGATAGGTGCTACCCAGATCTAAAAACCATGACAAAAACATTGCAAGAACACATAAAACCATTACGTGCAGTCGAACATAACACATGTAGTTTATAAGCCAATCGTTGTATGAAGAACCTGGCATTAATACTATTAGGATCAATTGGAACTAAGCGGGAGGCGGTGGGGGGTTGAATTAGGGCAAGTGTAAATTTTCAGTTTAGATGACAACTTTTTTATTAAACTAAGATAAAAAATCTGAAGCATTTTGTTCTTAGTAAAACAAGTGAGTGATTAAAAGAAAGTTGCTAAGTGAATAAGCAAACAGGAAAGATAAGACATTTGAAGGAAAGAACTTATCGTGAAATCGAAAGCGTCAATAAAAAATTATGTGAAGGAAAGAGTTGGTTTAAATCGGAAGCGTCAATACAAAAATATGTAAGCAAGGAAACACTTATAATTTTTATAGTGGTTTGGCACCAACGGCCTATGTCCACTCCCAAGTCCTCCTTCTTGAGGCATACTGGCATCCACTACCGATCTTATTTGGGTGAAGACTAAACCCTTACACTTTGCTTACAAGGGAGACAAGATTACACTCTTTGATCACTCCCTTACCCCTTTTCTTTTTCTTATAATTCTCATATAATATTTTCTCAGAATATAATCCCCAAAATTTGTTGTATGAAATATAAGAAAACTTAGGGTAATTATAGGCCCCAAATTGACTTTAAAACCAGAGCCAAAATCCAACAGCATCTAAAAAATCTCGGTATGGGTGGTTTACCCATCGACCTGGGCGGGATAACCACCGAAAGTGCCCAGATTCCTAGGTATGGGCGGTTCAGCCACCTAGCCTGGGTGGGTCAACCATTGACAACCACTCGGAATCCTGCATACAATGGTACAACCATCACTTACTAACGGTTTACCCACCGAAATCTCCGCAAAAGTGGTTCTCTCCACTTTTTGAATTCTGGCTTGAACCTGATATTGATCAATTCTTTGGTCAACTAATTGAGCTCAACCTGAGCTCAATCAAACCCTATAGTTGACCTGATTATCACTTTGAGTTGATTTCTAAATCACACTCAAATCGAACTCACTCTTAACCTATGACTTGAAGATTATAATCAAACATGACCACCAAGCTTAATGACCTTATTCCCGCATTCCGACAACCTTCGGAATCTCCAACGGTGAGTCTCACGGTCTTCCTCTAGCGATCTCCCAGCGTGTTCCTAGCGAGCTTCCCGATCCCTTCGGTGAATCTCCTAGTGAGCTCCCACCACATTATCCAATCCTTGGCCCGATGCCTAAGCTTGATCCTGGGTCCAAGTCTGATTTGTAACTCCTTCTCTTGTCATGGTTAAACCTGCATGATGCTAACTATGACTTAATTAATTTCAATCATAATAGCCACAAGTCCACTTCAAGACCTTTCCAACTCCCGACAAGCCTCTCGGCTACCCCTGATAATCTTCCAGCGAGTCTCGGTCTTCTTCTGGTGAACTTTCTTACACCATCCAGGCAAGCTCCCGATACCCTCGGCAAGCTTCCGATGCACTCCTGGCGAGTTCCCAACTGCACCCTTCGAACCCCAGCCCAATGCATAGACTTAACTCTAGCCAAACCTCATTGTCACATTCTCTCTATCGTAGTTAATCCTGCATCAATCAATTTCTAACAATCCATGTTAAATCAATAACCTATCAATTGATTTTATCATCAAAATCCACAATTCAACAATCTTCCCCTTTTTGATGATGACAATCAATTGATGACAGGAGTTAATCCTAACTCCCCCTAAATTCATACCACTTAAATTTAAGAGAATCACACACTCTTAAATTCAAGCAATCAAAATTCTGTGTAAATTTCAACACAAATTTGTATATCCAAGATATCAAATCATGAGTCAAAAGGAATTGTGCACTCATATCCATATCCAAGATATATCAATCCATATCTATATCAATGTATATCATTAATATCATATGTCATTAATGTATATTTCTTTCCTTTTGTCATCAACAAAAAGGTGAAATATAGGGCTTAGAATATTAAGGCCGATGAGTTTTTGCTCCCCCTTTGTAAAAATATGACATGAGCCATAAAGAATTTTCTTTCTCTTGTGAACAAAAAAAAAAGAAAATAAGGGAGGAGTTATAAAATATCATTATTTATAGCTTTCAATTTGTAGAGATAAATTTTGAAAATAAGCTCAAAGATCCAAGATATTCAAGAATTTAGGAGCTACTCATGCATTTAAAAATATCTCATGTAATTTCAAGCAAGGGTCGCAAATAAATTTGTAGGGTAACATCATGCAAATTTTCTCCCCTTTTTGTCTTGTAAACAATAAGATAAAAACATGGAGAATATTTTTAAAAATATTATCACAAAAGGCATAATATCATGAAATCTAGATTATCAATTTATATATTTTCATGATTTATCATTTTTAACTCTCAACCTCAATCTTGTAGATATAAAATTTTAAAAATTTTGAATATGAGCTCAACAAATCCATCTTATATAAATTACAAGAAAACATAGCAAATAAAGCTAGTGAGTTATTTTTCTCTTTTGAGAAGTGAAAGCTAGCAAATTTTTCTTCCTTTGTAATATTCAAGCTAGCAATTTACATCATGCAAGCAAACAAGTTTTGCTCCCCCTTGATAATTTTCTTATGAAAGAATTTTCTTCTCTTTCTTTGAATAATAAATAAGAAACAAAGGAGTGGGGTAAGAGACATTGTATCACAAAAATAGGGCTCAATCTTATAGATGTAAATTCCAAAATCCAAGAATTGATATCTATCCATGTAATTTAATTCATTTAAATCAAGAGTAGCACATCAAGTGATTTATCAAAGATTTAATATCAAAGACTTATTTCAAACATCATAGAAGTTTATATTATATATATTCCCTGTGTAAACATTCATTAAGATTCATGAAATAAGAATAATCTTTTAAAACTATCTTATCACAAAAATTTGAATCATCTTCTTATGTTCATTTTAACTAGAGTGATTTCGAAAGTGAGCTAAAAAATCTAAGAAATCCAAGAAGAATTAAGAGCCACTCATGCATTTAAATTGTGTGATTTTCTAACATAAATAGCAAATCATGTATTTTTGTAGATCACCTTTCATTTATATTTTGATAATAAGCATCAAAATTTTTAAAAGAAAATATGATAGCTTAAATTGTTAATTAAGAATTTTACATGCATATTTTGATAATGTAATTTATAAAATCCAAGAAATCTAATGGAAAATATGATAATACATCAAGCTCAAATTATGAAATATGCATTTTACATGTATTTAGAAAATCTAAATTTTTTCTATGCACATTATTTCTCATTCAAGGTTATCATATCCAATTTGCTTCCAATCATATTGATAATTTTATCTCCCCCTTTGTTAATGTCAAAAAGAAATATGATTGCACAATTTTTTAATATACACATTCAAATTATATCAAAAAGTAGAAGATCATATCATTAGAGATAAAATCAAATTTTTGAATATCAAAAAACATGATTTCATTTAATAAGTTTCTTTTCCCTTTTTTGTAAATAATAACAATGAGTCTTAGGAGTTTATCTTAATTTATCCATGATAAATCTTTTTAATAAAATAGAAGAATATTTTTGATAAAAATTTTAATTATAATTGTTAAGATCATAAATCACCTTTTTATTAAAATGTGAAAATCATAGAGATTTAAACATGATTCCTTAAAGGATAAGGTCAAGGAATCAAGGAAATTGTTCATAATAAAACAAATCTCATATAATTTTTAACTTATCATAAATTTAAGAAATACTAATTTTGGTAATAAGCTATGTCATTCATGAGTTTTTAAAATAAATCATATCAAGTTTTATGAATATTAAAGACATGATTTAATTTAATAGATCTCCTCTTAGATGATAAAATAGAATCTTAAGATATCAAAGAAGAGTCTTTATTCATAAAGATATCATTTTGTAGATATCAAGATCATGAGTTAATTTCAAGGAAGAAAAAGTAGAAGATCTTGATTTATATATATATAACTTCAAGATTGCAAGAATATAGTTCATAAGAAGATTTTAAAGTAATAGATCGGAAGAGACAAATTATGATTCATTCATATGACTTTCTTTGAACAAATTTATATAAGGATTTCAAAGTGTAATTTTTTTTTAAACTTGTCAAGATGATGATAAAATCATCAAAATATCAATAACATTGGATAGATTCATCAATCTTATTTTAAAACAAAATCATTTGTAAACTTATCCAAAATCATTACCAAAAATTATTTTTTTAGAAATTTTTAATAAAGTCAACATAGATTGTTTTCCAAAAGAAAATAGCTAAAGTTTTATAATTCATTTTTGTAGTTAAAGAGATTCAATAATAAATGTATCATTTTATCGTGTTAAAGGATTCAAGGGAAAAAAAAAATTCTTTCATGAATAATTGTCATTCTTTTGAAATTTATTTCTAGAATACAATATCATTTAAAGTACAAAAATAAAATGTCATCAAGATCATTGCAGTAAAATATTTTCAAATAAAATCTTTGATCCATTTTAAATCCAATGATTTTTATATGTTGAAAATTCTATCATGTTATCAAGAAGGTTTTCCTTTAAAGAAAAATAATTTTTGTATATGACCTTTAAGTTTAAATTCAATGTTTGATCATTTAATTTCAAGACAATGTATATAAATTCAACCACACAAATCAATACATTAATTATCATTAAAATCTTTCTTTCATACATATGACTTTTATTTAAGATAGCTAAACTTTCTTCTTTCTAATTCTAGCATGCTCTAGCTATGCAAAGATTATGCATCATTGAAAGCAATCAAGATTAATTATAACAACGAATCATCCTTAAGATTCATTACCAATAATTTTATTTTCAATATTTTTCTTATTATTTGCTTAGGCTAGTGAGCTTTAAAAGAATATTAGATCTCAAGTCATGTGCCTTGAGCATCTATTTTCAAAACATTACTTAGTGCTCCTAGCCTTGTTAGAATGTAACTTTATATTATGGGAGGTTTCGATTTAGGTAACCATTTGAGTTTAGGTCCTTCATGGTATGTTCTTCCCATTTTTTCTAATGGCTTAAGATTGTTTATGGTTCCTTCAGGAACCCAAATTAATTTATATGGAGTATAATTTTAAATAGACATTTGTAGGCTTTATGTCCTAATCTACCACAAAAATTATATTTATTTTTTGGTGGTAAATTTAATGTAGGTCCTTTCACAAATATGGTTGGCTTTTATTGAATGTTACCAATAAAGCCTATATCATTTCTTCTATTAATATGATCCTTATTGGCAAGGATCATATTTAGGGATTTATTTTCTATTTTAAAATTTTTTAATATTTATTTAAGTATGATATTTTTCTTTTTAACATTATCTTTTACATTTAGAGCAAAAATTGTGTGATGGTAAAGTATCATGCAAGGTTTCATTTTGGTGCATGTATTGTGTGATGGTGCTACTTCATACATTTCATCAAGTTTACTAACTAATGATGTATGCTCTTTCTTAAGTAATTTATAAGATTTGCTAATCTTTCTAAATTCATTATAAAGCTCATGAAAATAAAGTAATAACTCATTAAAAGTAAAAGAGCTTTCGGAGTGGTTACTTACCTTATCGTGGTTAGCCACGAGCGCGAGATCTTCCACTTCTTCTTGATGGTGTTATTCATCTTTGGAGTGCCTCAACTTCTTACGTTCATAGCAAGATGTTTTATCTATATTTAGATTATTTTTAAGGTTTAAGTTCATTAATTTTTCCGTTTCATTTGTCAAAAGTTCATGTCCAAGGTTCTCATCAGATTTCATTCGATAAGTCATATATCATTCTTAGTTCACAATTCTTCTTATTCTTTAGAAGGTGTTCTTCATATTCATTTTTATGTGACATTTCATTTAATGAGTCATTTAAATTAAATGTATTGTTATGTGTCAATTCTAATATAAGCCAAATTTTAAAAGCCAAATCATAAGAAGAAACTCGATCAAATTTATTTTTATCTAAGGTGCAAAACAAGGCATTCATAGCCTTGGCATTTGAAGAGAAAGTCTTCTTCTCCAAATCATTCCAATCGTTCATTGGAAGAGAAGACTTTTCGAATCCATTTTCAATAATATTCAATAAATCAAGGTCTAAAGAAAGCGAGAAAACTGATAGAACCCCAGATGGAGCTCTATAGATTTTGATTTTTGAGGGGGATCAACCCTTGGAATGCTATAAGGGTTTCTCCCTCCTAGTAGTTAGCCATATAGTTAAATTATAGATTGATCTTGCTTTTTTAAAAGAGGTGGAGGCTACATGCTTATATAGGGCTCCAGACCCTAGCCTTAGGGCGATGTTTCCTAAGTGAATTCTCCAATTTGCCCCTCCTATAGCTACCATGCATAAATAAAGGGGGCGGCAGCCTAAGTGGCTACACAAGCCACGCCCCTCTGCTAGAAATCCTAGCCGACCAACCCAGTAAGGGGGTGATAGCTAGAAAGCCCTAAGGCCCCAAATTAAACCCTAGCCACACTTCTTTATGGGATAGAAGTGACTACGTAGGGTTTTATTATAATCTCACAGAGTTCTTATTGATTAATTCTAAGGTGATTATGACTCAACTCTGTTGGAGTCCTATCAAGCTCATCCTCTTTGAATCAGCCTTGTCCTCAAGGCTAAGAGTCCATGAACCCTGGGTACCAGGTCTTCAGCTCCTCCCATGCGATCATTAATTGAATTTTGGCCTCCTCATCAGCTTCGGTATCAATTGGATGGATTTGGGTTGAGTCTTCTTGTTTAAATTTTCATTTGATATGAGATACCTAGAGGATCAACTGTAATCTTGATTTGGTGCACGGATCTGATCTCCAAGTTAGAGCCCTAATATGATCCCCGATTTTGCAAGGCCCAAATAAATAGGGAGATCACTTTCTTGAGGCTTGAATTTCATGTTGGTGGAGCTGGAGATGAAGGGGGACTTGACATTTCTCAGCAAACTTTTTTCTACTTCGGCATTTATCAGGGAGAAGTTTCTTCCTTGCATAGGCAACCACGTGGTTACTCTGTAATAGTAGTCATGCCTTCTTTTGAAGTGAGGGTTGTCCTCTGATAAAATATATAGTGGTGTGAGCATGATCTGAGTCTGAGGTAGGTAGGAGTGGTGATTTTTTGGGACTCATTTTTACTTCTTCATGTTGTTGACTATCTTACATGAGGATGGTGCCGACCCCCCACTCTGGATGTGTCTACTCCAATATAAACATTTGGCCATGATTTGGTGCTGACGATATCATGGTCGTGAGGGCTATACTTCCACTTGACCAAGGTGGTGCATCTTTCTTTATAATAAGAGGGATGATGTTCATGCTTTGTTGAGTCCTACGAATGATCCTTCCCCTTTTCTGATTTTGCCACTAGAGGGGCTCAATTTTCTTGTGATCTTGGGTCATAGATCAGAGGTCATATCAAGGAAGTCTTTAAGCATCATGGTCCAATCCTGGGAAAGTCATAGAAGTCACTTGAGATCTGGAAGTGATGCATCAGCAACCACGGTGAGTTCGACAGGATGTAACACTTTAGAAGTAGTCTATATCTGGGAAAAAGGATGTAGGGATGTGTCATAGCGGGGAATAAGCATGGTCAAACAATCTATATCTCTGTCATCTCTTAGGTGACCCTTTTATCTTTGACCTTCTGAGGTTGTAGGAAGCAATTTGGTCGAGCAATAGTTCGTAAAAGTTTCGACCAGTTCAGCATAGGGGTCGGACAGCTTCAGAGGAGGTACTCAGCTCGGTTTGGTGGAAACATCCAAAATTTTAGCAAGATATGGAAGAGGGTTTTTATCTTCAATCTCATAAAACTCTTGAATCTGAATTGGGAAACCACTGGTTTCTTCTTTTGGTAACCTCTCCAATTGTTACGTTGTGGTCGTAGTCGCTTGGCTCCCTCATAGAACCACTTGTTTTCTATTACTGAAAATTTCATAGTTAGCTTTGAAAAATTTTAAAAAATATCTTCAATCATAGACAACCAATTAATTTTGAGCACTATATCAAAATCATCAAGAGGGAGGAGGAAAAAATTAGCAACTATGTCTTGCTCCTATAGGATCAGTTTAACTAGCGGGCACTTATGGTTGCACTTCAGAATTTGGCCATTAGCTACCTTGACTTCGAACCCGCTATAATATTCTTTTTAGATTATTAAGTTAGCAGCAATCTTACTGCTCATAAAGTTGTGTGTGCTCCCGCGTCAATGAGGACGATGACAAACTGCTGCTTGAGAAACCCTTTGATCTTCAATTTTTGCAGGTTGGTGTAGCCAGCTAAGGTAGGGACCATATAAGTGGCTGGTTGTGGTGTATCATTCTCCTTAGGTTGAGAGTCGTATCTTCAAATTTGGATTCTTCAGTGGGTGCAAACATTGATGTTCTAGGCTCCACAGTTTATCACAATAACATAGGCCCTTTGTCGATCTATCACGAAGCTCTTCTATTGTTAACTTTTTTGGCTAAGGTGACCGACTGGTGGTAGATGGCACCGAGGGTCTCTATGCCACTAGTCGTGTGATGGCTTTGGTCCTCTGAGCATCTTCGTTTAGCCTATCTTCATGTAGTTGTGCGAGGGAGATGGTTCCCTTAAGTTTGTACGGCTGTCGTGCTTTAACTTCTTCCCAAATCTCTAGTTTAAGCCCTCAATGAAAGTCCTCAGTATCTATTTTTTAGAATAATCGTAAGTTTGATTAGATAATCTTTCAAATATGGTTTGGTACTCTTTAATGGTGGAGGTTTGATGGATCATCACTAGTTCTTCGTCAAGGTTCTTTTTACAATCTGAATTTGTACCACGTTGTGATCTTATTAAGCTTGATGATCGGCCCAATCTAAACTTTTCAAAGAGAGTGCATAATTTAACATCCATACGCGTCTCAAAAGTCTCCAATTTAGCTTCAAATAAACCCACCGATGTCATGACATAAGGATTTCCCACCTATCAAATAAACTGACTGAAGAGTGTAGCTGTAATCTTTAGGCTGAAGGCAGCAAATGACAGCAATGTTGGGGTTATGATTATGAAGTCTCCAAGTGGAGGATGGCAACTAAGGGTAGCAGCAGTGGTGGAGGAAGAAGATGACAACAGTAACGTCGATTGTGGTTCTACGGTGATATTGCAATGTCATCGAGGCTACAATTTTTTAGGTGGCTGATATATGTTGGAAGATGTAGCCAAGAGATTTGAATCAGAAGGCAGCAGTGATGGTAGAGGAAGAAGAGGGCAGTAGTGACTTTGGCTGTGGCTGTGCTGCAACTTCATGGCTGCAGGTGGCGTGGTCATAGCAAGGGTACAACTGTAATAGATGAAAGTGGGGCAGCAGTGTGCACGACTATTGCGAAGGAGGACAGCGACGATAAGGAGCAAAAGACCACTACTGGTCATGTTCAATTTGTTATTAGCCATGATCAAGATATTTGGTAGTGAAATATTGTCGCGGCTTCAATATAGATAGATTGCAGCGAAAGATTGCTGTTGGTAGCTTTTCTGTCGCAAAGATCGCTGCTGGCTGCAATCAAGGAGGATGGCAGTGAGAGATCACTGTTGGTAGCATTGTGTAGTAAGGGATACATGCTACAATTGAAGGGATAAGGGAGGTTGGATGGAAGAAAGGTTGGTAGACCGAAGGCTATGGTTCTTTTTAGGGGGGGCTGGTTTTGTGGCAGTTTTAGGTGCAGTTAGGGGCTATGGTTTTGTTTTGGCTACAATTTGGTGTAGTTTTAGGGCTGCGATAGCAGTGGATAAAGGTTAGAAAAAAGGATTTTGGATCTGGGATAGATTACAGCAAAGGTAGGTGGATCGATAAGGAAGGTGGGTTGAAAAGGTAGGTGGATTGGTAAGGAAATAGGGTGCGATTAGGGCTATTTTTAGGACTTACTGGGATAAGTTTTTGGTTGCATTTTGATAAGTTTTTTGGGTGGTGACAATAGAGGGTGAAGGTTAGGGAAAGATAGTTTCAGATCTGGAAGAGATGGCAACAAAGTTTTGATAGAATTCGACGAAATTCGCTACAACATATGCTGCCTTGTAGAAGCAGAATTGTCATCAAAGAAATAGCAGTTTCTCAGTGAAAATTCCAATCAAAAATTGTAAAATTTGGAGCTGTGTCAAGGGAGGAAGTGAGGAAATGTGAGTTTCAAATCTGCAAAAATAGTAGTAAAAATCTGATACGATTTGATGAAAGATCGCTACATACATGCAGTTCTGTCGAACAGATTTTGCATTAAAGAAACGATAAGTTCTCGACATAAATTTAAAAAAAAAACTTAAGGAAAATATATATAAATCCTTGGTTCAGATGTGGTTGATATCAACAAAAAGTTTGATAAAATTTTGGCAGAGTAATGGTAGGAAAATAGGGAAAAAGGCAGAAGGTAATTTCTTCATCGTAAAATTCTAGCACTGCGCGATGAAGGAATGCAGTACTATAATTTTGATTTTAGAAAGAATTTTTTCCAGAGATCAGTCTTAGATGAAAGCTAAGATGATATGTGAAATTATGTAAAAATTTTGGCCAAAAAGAATAAACAAAAGTTTGGTTTCAAGAGGCCAACAAGCAAAAGGCAGATTCTTTATCTTAAAATTCCAGCACTGCGCGACGAAGAATTGCAGCATTATAATTCCGATTTCAAAAGAAATTTTTCTAGAGATTAATCTTAGATGAAAAATAAGATGATCTATGAAATTTTATAAAATTTTAGCCAAAAAGGAGTAGCAATAAACTGGTTTCAAGAGGCAAATATGCGACTAAAAATTTATGTAACATTTCGCCTTCACAATAACGATAACATTTGCGATGACCGAAATTTGCAGCAATGAAAGTATGGAAAAACTCTCCAACATGTAAGGTAAAGGATTTTACAGTATTAAAATGGCATGGGTTATAAAAATATACCAGATCTCCAGATCAAACATAGGGGGCAGTGGCAGATTGATTTGATTTGTGGCTGGGGTGAAAGGTGGAGGCACGTGTCACAGTAATTGTGGGAATTACTTGGGAAGGTGGAGGTGGCTGAGATGGCTACAGGGGCAGCAAGATCACTACTTTGATACTAGATAATAGAACCCCAGATGAAGCTCTATAGATTTTGATCTTTGAGGGGGATCAACCCTTGGAACGCTATAGGGGTTCCTCCCTCCTAGCAGTCAGTCATATGGCTAAATTATAGATTGATCTTACTTTTTTAAAAGAAGTGGAGGCTACATACTTATATAGGGCTCCAAAATCCTAGCCCTAAGGGGTTGCTTCCTAAAGGAATTCTCCTTTTTGCCCCTCTTATAGCTATCATGCATAAATAAAAGGGGCGGCGACCTAAGTGGCTGCACAAGCCACGCTCCTCTACTAGAAACCTAGCCGACCAACCTAGTAAGGGGGGTGGTAACTAGGAAGCCCTAAGGCCCTAAATTAAATCCTAACCATACTTCTTTATAGGATATAAGTGACTAGGTGGGGTTTTATTATAATCTCACAGGGTTGTTATTGATTACTTCTAGGGTGATTAGGACTCAACCCTACTAGAGTCCTATCAAAAACTCTCATCTGAGTTTTCCAATAAGTGTAGTTTGCCCTATTGAATATAGGAGGGTGAACGATAGAAAAACTCTCTTAAAAGCCAAAAAGAGTCATTCTCTTGGGTGTTAAACTAAATGAGAAAAATGTGGCTCTAATACCAATTGTTAGGATCAATTGGCACTTGCGGGGGGGGGGGTGTGAATTAGTGCAAGTGTGAATTTTTAGTTTAGATAAAAACTTTTCGATTAAACCAAGATAGGAAATCTGAGCTTTTTGTTCTTAGTGAAATGAGTGAGTGATTAAAAGAAAGTTGCTAAGTTAATAAACAAACTGGAAAGATAAGCAACGTTTGAATGAAAGAACTTATCATAAATACTTTGCTTTCAAAGAGTTGAGTTAAATCAGAAGCGTCAATAGAAAAATATGTAAGAAAGGAAATACTTATAATTTTTATAGTGGTTCGGTGCCAACAGCCTACGTCCACTTTCAAGTCCCGCTTCTTGAGGCATACCAACTTCCATTACCGATCTTCTTTGGGTGAAGACCAAACCCTTACACTTTGCTTACAAGGGAGATAAGATTACACTCTTTGATCACTCCCTTGTCCCTTTTCTTTTTCTTACAATTCTCACACAATATTTTCTCATAATATAATCTCTAAAAATTTTTATATGAAATGTAAGAAAACTTGAGATATTTATAGGCCCCAAATTGACTTCAAAATCAGAGCCAAAACCTAATTGTATCCGAAAAATCTCGATATGAGCGGTTCACGCACTGGCCTAGGCAGGTCAACCACCAAAAGTGCCTAGATTCTTGGGTATGGGCAGTTTAGCTGCCCAGCCTGGGCGGCTTCACTATTGATAGCCACCCGGAATCCTGAGTACAATGGTACAACCACCACTTACCAGCGTTTACCGTCAGAATCTTCGCAAAAGTAGTTCCCTCCACTTTTTGAATTTCGACTTGAACCTGATCTTGATCAATTCTTTGGTCAACTAATTGAGCTTAACTTAAGCTCAATCATGTTAGGATCAATTGGCAATAAGAGAGGGGGTGAATTAGTGCAAGCACAAAATTTTCTTTCTAAAGCAAAAGCTTTTTAAATAAGATAGATTAGGAAATCCGAAGCTTTTCATTTTTAATAAAACAAGTTAATGATTAAAAGTAAGTTGTTAAGGAAGCCAAATAAATAATCATGTTTTGAGGAAAAAAACTTATCATCTTGCTTTCAAGTAGTTTAGTTAAGTTAGAAGTATCAATTCAACGATATTTAAGTAATGCAAGTATGAAATACTTATAATTTTATAATGGTTTGGAGCCAACGGCCTATGTCTACTTCCGAGTCCTCCTTCTTGAGGCATATCGACATCCACTACCAATTTTCTTTGGGTGAAGATCAAATCCTTACACTTGAGCTTACAAGAGAGACTAGATTTATAACTCTGAGCTCTCTCCCTTATCCCTTTTATTTTTTTTATAATTCTCATATAATATTTTCTCAGAATATAATCCCTCAAAAGTGTTGTACTGAATATAAGAAAACTTGGGGTATTTATAGGACCCAAATTGGCTTCAAAACCAGAGCCAAAATCCAATCGTATCTGGAAAATCTGGGTATGGGTGGTTTACCCATCGACCTGGGTGGTTTACCTGTCGTCAGTAGCTGGCCGCTACCCAGATTCTGTAGTATGGGTAGTTCACTCGCCACCTGGGCGGTTTACCCATCGAAAGTTGTTATCCGTCGCTCGGATTCTATAGTACGGGCGGTCCAACCGTCGCTCATTGGCGGTTTACCCATCAAAATTTTTGCAAAAGTGGTTTCCTCCACTTTTCGAATTTTGGCTTAACTTTTACATTGACCAGCTCTTTGGTCAACTGATGGAGCTTAACCTGAGCTTAACCAAACCTAGTAGTGGATCCGATTGCCTCATGAAGTTGATTTGGATTCCTTTCAAATCTAACTTAATTAGGACTCTAACCCTAATTATGACTCAATTATTACAATACTTAATGACCAATTAAGCCTAATTAAGACCTAACTCCCGCATACTCCGACAACCTCCAACAATCTTGCGGTAAGTCCTTCGATCTTCTTCCCAGCGATCTCCCTTCACGTTCCCAACGAGCTTCCCGATTCCTTCAGTGAATCTCCTAGCGAACTTCTGACGAGATCCCACTATATTGTCTGAACTCAGCCCGATGCCTAAGTTGTATCTTGGCCCATCATGTGGTTGTAGCTTCATTGATCCTGTTATAGTTAGACCTGCATGATGCTAATTATAAGTTAATTAAATATAATCATAATTATCAAAATATCCATTACAAGACCATCCCGACTCCCGACAAGCTTTTCAGATACCCCTGATAATCTTCCAGCAAGTCTCGATCTTCTTTTCGCGAACTCCCTTGCACCATCCTGGCAAACTCCCGATACCCTCAGCGAGCTTCCGACACACTCCTAGCGAGTTCCTAAACACATCGACTCGATGCATAGATTTAACATTGGCTAACCCTAATTATAATAATCCTTCTATTATAATTAATCCTACATCAATCAACTCTAACAATCCTGTTAGATCAATAATCCATCAATTGATTTTATCATCAAAATCCAAGATTCATCAATTTCCCCCTTTTTGATGATGACAATCAATTGATGACAAGAGTTAATTTTAACTCCCCCTAAAACCCTATCATTAAATTTAAGAGATGCACTCACTCTTAAATTCAATCAATCAATCATTCAATGTAAATTTCAACACAAATTTGCATCAAGTCATCAAATCATGAATTGTAAAATATCTAAGTTATATCATCAAGTGTTATCAATGAATATTTTTCAATGTCATGTGTTATCAATATATATTTCTCCCCCTTTGTCATCAATAAAAAGATAAAATATAGAGCTAATAATTTCAAAAACACATGATGACATTACTGCCCCTTAGTATATGCATTAATATAGAAGACTTAAATTCAAGAGAGTCACATCCTTTTGAATTTAAGTAAATCAAAGCAATAAGCATTTCAAGCATATAACCTTTTAAGTATAACAAAGATTTACTTTTTAAACTTTTCAACTTATCAAGAATTTTCAAGAATTGCAATAAAGTTAAAAATATTTGAGAATTTTTCTTTAAATCATCAAGCATAGAAAATTTTCAAATCAATAAGCATAGAAAATTTTCAAGTCATAGAGTATAGAAGATCTTCAAGTCATTGAGTATACCTTTCTCAATAAATTTAATATTTTAAAAAATTAATATCTAGTTATTAATCATATCTTTTATAATTAATAAGGAGAGAAACAGGAGAGGTGTTATTGAATCAATTCATTATGAGAAGAGCTCTTAATAAATTTTAAAAGCAATATTAAGGTGAGCTCAAAAGTCCAATAGATTTAAAGACTAATGTATTTTAAATATAGCAAAAGTCATCTCTTGATATATAAAATCATCTCTTGTAAATTTCAAATGTGGCACAACTTTATACATTTTTTGCAAACAATAAGATACCAAATCATGGAGAAAGTTTTCAAAAATGTTATCACAAAAAGCTTAATCTCATGAAATCTAGATTAGCAATTTATATATTTTCATGATTTGGCATTTCTAGGTCTAAAACTCAATCTTGTAGATATATAAAATTCAAATATGAGCTCAACATATTTTTCTCATATAAATTTTAAGAAAATATAATAAATAAATCTAGTAAGTTCTTTCTTCTCTTTTGGGAATTGCAAGCTAGCAAATTTTTACTTCCTTTGCATTGTTCAAGCTTGTAATTTTACAAGCTAATAAATTTTGCTCTCCCTTTGTTATTGTCAAAAAGAGGGGATGGTTGCAATAGTACAAAACTTTTTCCATTTCATTATTTTTCAATATCTTCATATGAAATATATCATGAAAGATTAACATAGTGATGAGATGTACAATTCATGAAGGTAAATTGTGAATATCAAGAGACAAATTTGTAGGAGAAACAAATAAATAAAATCTCTTGATTCATCCATATGAAATATTAAGTTGTCAAGTTCATGATTTGTATAAAAACTCTCCTTTTAAATAATACGAAAACACATAACAAAAGATTTTGATTCATAAAAGATTTTAAGTTATAATTTTAATCATGATATCATTTCATTTTAAAATCATCAAAATCACTTTCAAGAGATTCAAAATGTAATTAATAGAGTTATTAGTCTCTTGAAATGCTACTAATTTCCTTTCTTTATTTTGTGTGAATAAGAAGGTAGAATCAAGGTAGAGAAATGAAAAATATCATATTACTAAAATATTTAATTTAAAAGATATAAATTTTATAGATGTGAATTTCAAAATTAAGCTCAAAACTTTAAGATATTCAAGGAGATTCAAAGGTTTAAGATCTACTCATGCATTTAAAATCATCTCATGTAATTTGGATAAAAAACATCAAGAATTTCATAAGAAAACATAATGGTAGATCAAGCTCAAATTGTAAATCAAGTATTTTGTATACATTTAGAAAGTTCTAATTTTCTTCTAAGCACTTGTTCATCATTCAATGTTTGCTTCTAATCATATTAAAAATTTTATCTCCTATTCTTTGTTATTGTCAAGAGAGAAATATGATTGCATAATTTCTTTTCATCCATGTTCAATTTATGTCAAAAAGTATAAGAGATATCATGTCATTAAAAATTCAAATCTAAAAGACATGATTTTGTTTAATAAGTTTTCTTTCTCCTCTTTTGTAAATATTACAAATGAGTCTTAGGGGATAATCTTAATTTATCCAATATAAATCTTTTTAATAAAAAAGAAGAATGATCTTGATAAAAAATTTAATTATTATTGTTAAGATTATAAATCTCCTTTTAAAGAAAATCATAGAGATCAATTATGTGATTCTCATAACATATAAGTCAAGTCAAAAAGTTAAGAAAATATTAATGATAATGCAAATCTCTTTTCATTTTTAACTTATCACAATGTTAAGAAATACAAATTTTGGTGATAAGTTATACTAAGAAGAAAGTCATAAGTAATCATGTCATAAAGAATATTATTATCAAATCATAAATGCCAAGAATATGATTTATTTTGACATATTTTTTCCTATATGAAATTTTAGAGCTTTCAAAATCTTAGAAGATAATGTAAGAAGGATCTTGATTCTTATAGAAATATCAAGTTATAAATATCGAGAAGTCAAGATCATGTTTAGGATGAAAGAAATTTTAGTAAATAAAAAGATCTCAAATTATAATTTTTTAAGATTTCAAGATCATGATTTAAGTTATCAAATAATCAAAAGCAATATATCAATGAAGTTAGATAGATTCAAATATATCAATTCTTTAAAACAAAATCATTTGAAAATATATCCAAAATCATCATCAAAAATTGACTTTTAAAAAATTTCAATAAAGTCATCATAGATTGTTTTTCAAAAGAAAATAGCTAAAAGTTTTCTAATTCATTTTTGTCGTTAAAGAGATTCAACAATAGTATCATTTTATCTCTTGTTGAAGGATTTATAGGATAGAAATATTCTTTCAAGAAGAATTATCCTTCTTTTGAAATTTATTTTAAGAATACAATAACATTTAAGATTAATTATTCTCCTTTTGGTTGTTTCATATGATTTCTTTCTCTCCCTTTTCTATATTGTTCTATGCTAAAATTCTATCATTCAAATCAATCATAGCAATTCAATCAATGTAACATTTAAATCAATCATTCCATAGACTTTATCAATATTTGAACCATTTAATAATAGTTTTTATATTTAAACCAATTTTTTAATCATCATCAAAATCTCATTTATGTAAATTTCAACATTAGGAATTTTTTATTAATAATAACTTGGGTTCTTCTAGTTCTAGCCTTAGCATGCTCTAGCTCTGCATTATCAAGATTAACTATATAATTATGAACTATTTTTAATAAAAGGATTTGTTATAATAGAAACAAGGATCATTAAGCTTCAAACATCTTAATTTAAATAATTATTTTTATTATTGTTACATAGGCTAGTGAGCTTTAAAAGAGTATTAGATCTCAAGTCTTGAGCATATACTTTCAAAACATTACTTAGTGCTGCTAGTCTTATTAGGAAACAACTTTATATTATGGGAGGCTTTGATTTAGGTACTCATTTAACATTGGGTCCTTCATGACATGTTCTTCTCATTTTCTCTAATTGCTTAAGGTTGTTTATAGTTCCTTTAGGAACCCAAATTAATTTATGTGAACTATAATTTCTAAATGAACATTTGTAGATATTATGTCTCAATTTTTCACAAGAATTATATTTAACTCTTAGTGGCATATTTAATGTAGGTCCTCTTATGAATATGGTTGGCTTTTGTTAAATATTTCCAACAAAGCCTATGTTATGTCTATTATTAATATGACTCTTATTGGCAAGGATCATATTTAGGGATTTATTCCCTATCTCAAATTTATCTAATATAGTTTTAAGCATACAATTCTCTATTTTAACATTATCTAGCATATTGCATTTTAAACATGATTTAGATGAAGCTAAAGAGTCATGCATTTCATCAAGTCTTTTAACTATCAAATCATGATCAACTTTAAGCAGTTTAAAGGACTTCTAAGTTTTCTAAACTCATTAAATAAATCATTAAATATGCTTGATAATTTTGAAAATAAAAAATCTAAAGACTCACTAACCTCATCTTCGATCGCCATTAAAGCAAGGTTCTCCACTTCTTGGTTGAGCATTTGATTTTTGGAGCTCCTCGGCTTCTTGCGTTTATAGCAAGAGGTTGTGTCCATAATTCTTATTAGGTTCAAGTTCATTAATTTTTCCGGTTTATTTTCAAAAGTTCATGTCCAAGGTTCTCATCACTCGAGATTTCACTGGATGAGTCATATATCATTCTTAGTTCATAATCCTTCCTGTTCTTTGGAAGGTGTTCTTTAAGTTTATTTTTCTAATGCATTTCATTAATTGATTCATTTATATTAGTTGTGCTTTCATATGTTATTTTTAAAGTATGCCAAATATTAAAAGCCGAATCACAATCAAAAACATGATTAAACTCATTCATATCGAGAGCACAAAGCAAGGCAGTCATAGCCTTTGCGTTTATAGAGAATGTCTTCTTCTCCAAATCATTCCAATTATTTATTAGAAGAGAATACTTTTCAAATTTGTTTTCAACTATATTCCATAAATCAAAGTCTAAAGAGATGAGGAAAATATGTATCCGTATTTTCCAATATGTATAATCCGTCCCATTAAATATGGGTGGACGTGAAATAGAATGTCCCTCATTCATACCAAAATAAGTCATTTACTCAAGTGAGTATTAATCCAAAGAGCAATAACCTTACTCTGATACCAATTGTTAGGATCAATTGGCACTAAGAGGAGGGGGGAGTTGAATTAGTACAAGCTAAAAATTTTCTTTCTAAAGCAAAAGCTTTTCGAATAAGATAGAACAAGAAATCCAAAGCTTTTATTTTTAATAAAACAAGTGAGTGATTAAAAGTAAGTTGTTAAGAAAGCCGGAAAGATAATCACGTTTGAGGAAAAGAACTTATCGTCTTACTTTCAAGGAGTTTAGTTAAGTTAAAAGCATCAATTCAACAACATTCAAGCAATGCAAGTATGAAACACTTATAATTTTATAGTGGTTCCGTGCCAACAGCCTACGTCCACTTCCGAGTCCTCCTTCTTGAGGTACACTTGTATCCACTACCAATTTTCTTTGGGTGAAGATCAAACCCTTACACTTGAGCTTACAAGGGAGACTAGATTTACAACACTAAGCTCTCTCACTTACCCCTTTACTTTTTCTTACAATTCTTACATAATATTTTTTTAAAATATAATCCCCCAAAAGTGTTGTACTGAATATAAGAAAACTTAGGATATTTATAGGCCCTAAATTGGCTTCAAAACCATAGTCAAAATCCAACCGTATCCAGAAAATCTGGGTACAGTAGTTTACCGTCGACCTGGGCGGTTTACCTGCTATCAGCAGTTGGCCGTCACCCAGATTATGCGGTATGGGCGATTCACCCACCACTTGGGCAGTTTACCCACCGAAAGCTACTGCCCGCCACCCAGATTCTGTGGTATGGGCGGTCCAACCGTCGCTCAATGGTGATTTACCCGTCGAAATTTTTGCAAAAGTAGTTCCCTCCACTTTTCAAATTCCGACTTGACTTTTACGTTGACCAGCTCTTTGGTCAAATAATTAAGCTCAACCAAACCCAGTAGTGGATCTGGTTATCTCATTGAGTTGATTTAGATTCCTTCCAAATCAAACTCAATTAGAACTCTAACCCTAACTGTGACTTAATTATTACACACTTAATGACCAATTAAGCCTAATTAAGACCAAACTCCCGCATACTCCGGCAACCTCCGGCAATCTTACGGCAAGTCCTCCTGTCTTCTTGTCATGCCCCTCCAAAATATATCGACAATATTTAAAATTTTGTCACAACTAATCCAGGATCGAAACACACATTTTGAGGTCACTAAGAAAACATTCAGATCAAATTTTTACCTCTATAGTCTACAAATTCATCACCCTGTGCAGTTCATAAACATACCACGCATCACTCGATAATTCATATAATCTGAATTCAACTCTTCAAAATAATAACCACACATAAACTCATAAGTGGGGAAGTCTATGCAGTCACCAAATCAACGATTACTATAAATTCATATCATTACATGAATTTAACTTAACATTCCAAAATCCTATACATGAGGGATCCTTTATCTTACACAAAATCCACAGGTTTAGATTCATCATCACATTTCATAAGATGCAGAGTAACTTATACAACAAAAACACATATGCTAACAAAGATCTGCCCAAAATCTTCTAAACTTTCCATCGCCTCAGCCCAATCTTAACAATTAAGCAAGCGATACGCTATCCTGAAAAATTTATCAATAAACGGGGTGAGCATAAGGAGCTCACAAGTGACTAACATATCCATATCAAAATAATACAATTTCCAAAGGGATACTGATTGCAAAGTACAAGGCATAATATACGATTTCGTAGACATAATATTGTTAGGAGCGAAACATAATTGTTTTTTCAATCTTACATATTTGGTTCACGGATGGGGCATAGAGTAATTGGAGCATCTCAGAAACAAAGGAAGCTTATCGGTGGCATACGAAATGTTACGAAGCATATCAACGACATATGGAATATTTCAAGCAAAATCATCGATGAATGAAGCATTTCAGAGCATATCAAAAACAAATATCGTACAGAAGCTCAAACGTCATCCTTGACGTCGTAATCATATCATTCTTATCCAGAGCATGAACAGAAACAACTCACCAAAACTCTGGATGTCATATCAAACATATAGAAGGTGTAGCGGAATCTCAGTCAGAATGTGATCCATCCATTTCTGAATGACCACCTGACAAATGTCTCCCACGTTTGGGAGCTCCATCCACCCACGTCTAGGTGAAGTCAGAAGGGGCCGGCAGAGCATCGCAGGCTCTAAGCACATACCCTTTACCATTTCTGGCAAAGGTCCGAATATCCAGAGCGGGACCCCACATAGCGGGTAATAAGCGCATACCCTTTACCATTTCGCAAAGGTCCGGACAATCCCACACACGAGTACAAGAGGCGGTTTAACAATAAGTAGCATATGTCAGAAACACACGCGGAACAACAAAACGTGCATGTGCCTTTTCGAGATAATACGAAACAAAGAACAAATCTCTCACAATTATATTTAGATTTGGAATGAAATGAAAACAAGAATGTACAAGGATTCCAAGCAATCATATTTAGCTCAATTCCAATAAGAAGGTTAGACGAATTCAAATATCCAAAGGAATAGAACAAAATACGCGAAATCGACTAAAGCTCGATTCCGGACAGATTTCCAGTGGCACAGCAAACAAATATTTCAGAATATCAATTATGCTCCAATACCCATAAGAAAGTTATAGTCGAACCCTATATCAATCTATATTTTGATGGAACAAATTTCGTATGAAACAGGGTTCCCAACACGGAGTTACTTTTGATTTGGTAACCCAAGGGCAAAAACACAATCACTGTTTTGCAGAATTTATAGGGTCGGATTCAACAGATAATAGGGTAGGCAATTAAATTCCAAAATTTTCAAACTATATGTCAAAAGAACGATTTTCAAGTCTAGTTTATAAAGAATTAAGTTTTGTCTAAATCAGAGACTCCAACAGGGAGTTATACATAATTTAGTGACACAAGGTTAGAAACTGCAAACTCTATTTTACATATTACATAGTATCAATTAAACAAATGTTTGGACATGTTATTGAACTTCAAAGTTTTCAATTTTAGTGTCAAAAGAAAGATCTATTAGTCTAGATTCATATAAAATAAGTTTAACCTAAATCCAAAATCAGTACAATAATCTACAGCCGGAACAAGGCAGAAGGGTCAGGACTTTGATAATTTTCCAGATTCAAATCTTATAACCAACAAGAGAGATTTCAGCTTTGCAGGTCTTGAATTCAGCAATTAATTTTGGAAAGCAAGGCAAAACAGCAAAGATAAAGTATCATAAGGCAAAAAAAATAGGATAGAACACTTGCCTTTGATAATTTTGACCCTAAGTGAAAAGATTTGAGCAAGAACCCTTAAAGCCCCAAATCTTCTTCTTCTTCTTCTTCTTCTTTCTTTCTTTCTTTCTTTTTTTTTTTTGAACAGATCACCCATGCAGCTGCCTTCTCTGCTTCCTTAAGAACGAAGGCAGAGAGGCTTAAACGGTGGAATTTGTCATTTTTTATATTTTACAATTTAGTCCTTGTATTTAGTACATTTAGGATTAGGTCCTTAGGGTTTACATATAGGTCCTCAGATTCCTTTTTTCTTTTTCTTTTTTTTTTGAACAGATTACCCAAATCTTACAAATAAGTTACTTCTGATTCATACTCTATTTCCTTTATCAATTTAAAATGAATGCTTATTTTATCACCAGAAATTTATACGAAAATTCGGAAATGAGGGGTGTTACACTCCCCCCCTTAAAAGAAAATTTTAGTCCTCTAAATTTATCGTACCTCTATCGATGAAAAGACTGGGATACACCTTTTTTATTTCCTCCTCTAGCTCCCAAGTTGTCTCCTCTCCAGAATGATGTCTCCAATTTACTTGAACCAGTGGGATGACCCGATTCCTTAGGACTTTTTCTTTCTTATCAATAATCTGAATAGGCTCTTCCACATAAGATAAATCTTTATCGATCTCCACCAGCTCATACTTAATGATGTGAGAAGGGTCATATATATACTTTCTAATCATCGAGACATGAAATATATCATGGACATGGCACAATGCTGGTGGCAAGGCAATCATGTCAGAACCAACCCTCTCAAGAACCTCAAAAGGTCCAATAAATCTTGGGCTTAATTTTCCTTTCTTCCCAAACCTTATAAAGCCTTAGGAAGGGAGACTTTTAAGAATACAAAATCTCCGATTTCAAACTCAATATCTCGTCTTCTATTGTCGGCATAACTCTTTTGACGACTACGGCGATCTTTAACCTTTTCCTTATAACTTGAATTTTCTCGGTAGTTTCTTGTACCTTGTCCTACGACTTTTCATCACCAACTTCCTCCCAACATATAGGTGTTATGCACTTTCGCCCATATAAAGCTTCATAAGGAGCCATCTGAATACTTGAATGATAACTATTATTATACGTGAACTCAACAAGTGAAATATCCTTATCTCATTCACCATTCCAATCCATAACATAGGCTCTAAGCAAATCCTCAAGTGTTTGAATTGTTCTTTCGATGACCATCGAGGATGATATCGACTAAACTTAACTTTAGTGCTCATCGACTCGCAATCTTCCCGAATCTAGAGAGAAATCGAGTCTCTATCGAGATGATCTCCATTGGAATACCATGAAGTCTTACTATTTCATTGACATATAAATGCAAGTTTATCAAGCGAATAAGTCATATTAATCGGTAGGAAGTGTGCAGATTTTGTTAACCTATCAATGATAACCCAAATAGCATCATGCTTCCTAGAGGTTCGGGGTAATCCTGAAACAAAATCCATAGTAATACATTCCCATTTCCATTCAGGCATATCTAAAGGTTGCAACAACCCTCCGTGTCTTTGGTGTTCTACTTTGATTTCGACAAGTCAAACATTTTGAAACATACATTGCAATTTCCTTCTTCATGCCTTCCCACCAATAATGACTTTGAAGATCTCTATACATCTTAGTGCTCCCAGGATGTATGGTGTACTTTGAAGTATGACTTTCCTTTAGGATTTGATTCTTGATATCTGGTTCATTTGGTACACATACTCTCTCCCCAAATCTCAATAGGCCATCCTTTGAAACTTGAAATTGTGGCTTCAATCCCTTTTCTACTTCATTCCTCAAGTAGATTAAATGTGGATCTCGTAATTGTGCTTCCTTAATTTGTTGAATAAGATCAGATTGCACTTGAATGGAGGTCATCAATATCATCGAGTCTTGCTCTTTCCTCAAAGCTTTCAAATCAAAATTTTCTTCTAATAACTTCCATTGCTTCACAACCAGACTAGCCATAAAACTTGTAGATTTCCTACTAAGTGCATCAGCTACAACATTGGCTTTACTTGGGTGATAACGGATGGTGCAATCATAATCCTTCGAAGTTCTATCCATCTTCGCCTCATGTTTAACTCTTTACGAGTGAAAATATATTTTAAACTCTTGTGATCAGTGAAGATTTCAAACTGTCGACCATACAAATAATGTCTCCAAATCTTTAGAGCAAAAATAATTGCTTCTAACTCCAAATCATGAGTCGGATAATTCAATTCATAACCTTTAAGTTGCCTAGAAGCATAAGCAATTACTCTCCTTCTGCATCAAAACACATCCTAGGCCTTTTCTTGAAGCATCGATAAACTACAAATCCCTTACTACCACTTGGAATAGTGAGAATAGGGCACTAGTCAACCTTCTTTTAACTCTTGAAAACTTTGCTCACAATCATCACCCCATACAAATTTCATGTTCTTTTAGTGAGTTTGGTGAGAGGTTGTGCAATTCGAGAGAATCCTCCACAAATCTCCTGTAATAACTGCCATGCCCAAGAAGCTTCTAACCATTACATTTGTTAGTACTTCCCATTCAACTACGCTTCTATTTTCCTTGGATCCAGATATACCCTTCCACGAAATCACATGGCCTAAGAAAGCAACTTCATTCAACCAAAATTCACATTTGCTGAACTTATACAACTTCTTTTCTCTTAGTATGGACAATACATCTCTCAAGTGTTCCTCATGCTCTGATTACTCTTTGAATACACCAATATGTCATCAATAAATACAATTACAGATATCCAAGAGTGGTTGAAATATCCTATTCATTAGTTCCATAAAAGCTAGGGCATTTGTCAAACCAAAAGGCATCACCAAGAATTCATAATGACCATATCGAGTTAAAAAGTTTTGAAATATCCTCCTCCTTGATCTTCAATCGATAGTAACTTGACCTCAGGTCAATCTTAGAGAATATTTGTGCACCCTGCAATTGATCAAAAAAATCATCAATTCTAGGTATGGGATACTTATTTTTGATGGTCACCTGATTCAACTGTCTATAATCAATACAAAGCCTTAATGTTTCATCCTTCTTCTTCACTAATAGTACCGGAGCACCCCATGGGGATACACTGGGTCGTATGAAACTCTTATCTAATAATTCTTGTATTTGCTTCTTTAACTCCTCTAGCTCGAGTGGTGCCATTCTGTAGGGAGGCTTAGATATTGGGGTTGTACTGGGGACTAGATCAATAGCAAATTCACCCTCTCTATCTAGAGGTAAACCAGGCAAGTCATCTGGGAATACATCAGGAAATTCTTTGACCACTACAATTTCATCTAGGTAGGTTTCCTGATCTGAATGCTCCTTTACACACACCATATAACAAAAATAACCTTTCTGCATAAGACGATAAACTTGAAGTGCTGATATCAAGCAAGGAGGCAAATCATGCCTAATGCCCTCAAAGAAAAATATAGGCTGATCTGGTATGCAGAAAGTAATTATTTTTTTGTAACAATCAATACTAGCATGATGAGAAGATAACCAATCCATGCCAAGTATAATATCAAAGCCCTGGATCTCTAGGAGAATCAAATCAGCAAGGAGTTCGCGGTCTCCAATAGAGATCAAACAAGATGGGTAGACCAAGTTTGTTGCCAATGAATCTCCAACGATTGTTACATATAACATATAATCCAGGGGTTTAGGTAGAATATCCAAGTGACAAGCAAAGTATTGTGAAACAAACGATAAGTTGGAGCCGGGATCAAACAAAACTTTTGCATTTCTTTTAGAAATATAAAGAATACCTTCCACCACTGATTTGGAAGCCTTAGAATCTTGTTCAGTGATAGCGTACACTCTAGCATGGGCTGAGGGCCTAGGAGGCAGTGGCTCTTTCTTCCTTTTCAATGGGCAATCTCTTAATTGATGATCTAGCTTTCCACAACCAAAACATGCTCCAGTCACCCGAAAACACTGACTTGTTTCATGATTTAATCCACATTTTGCACATAACTGAGTCCTCCCCAATGGTTTCCTTTTCTCAAATCCAGATGTCTTAAACCTCTTGTTACTAGCTTCATATTCATTTTCTCTCCTGCTTTTGTCAGTAAATTTGTCCCTTTTGTTCTTGTCAATGATTTCTTGAATTTCCTCTATGTCTCTTTCAATTTTCAAAGCTCTTTCTACCGTATCAGCATATGTTCGTAATTTTAAAGCTGACATTCGGCTTCTTATTGCTAGCCGTAATCCCCTTTCAAACCTTCTTGCTTTTCTAGATTCATCATCAGTCATATGTGTGGCAAACGAGAGCTCGGTGAATTTAGATTCATCTGTAATCATACTTCCTGGATAAGATTCAAGAACTCCAATTCTTTTGCTCTCTCATACAATCTGGAAAATATTTATCGTTAAACTTTTCTTGGAATAACTTCCATGTCATTGGCTCATGTTTGATTTCGACATCCTCTTAATCATTCTCCACGTGTTGACTTCTCCTTCAGATAAAGGTGGCAAGAAAAACCTTTCGATCATCGGGGTAATTTAAAGCATCAAATATTTTCTCTATTTGCATCATCCATCGTTCTGCCACCATTGGATCAGACTCACCATTAAAACTGGGAGAACTAAGCTTCTTAAACTGTCCAATTCCCAACCCCGTCTGGTTTGATGTCTCTGTTCCATCATTACTTCCTTGATGGACAGGTTGTTGTTGTTGTTGCATCACTTGTGCCATAGTCTCCAAAGTCCGCATGATACCACTCAATTGATCAGAGATGCAACAGGAGAACCAGATGATCTCGTCATCCTCGCTTCCTAAAACATCAAAAAAAACATTTTCTTTGATCAATCTCTAAATGATAGTCAATAAACCTCAAAAAGAGAATATTCTTAGTGATTCTCAAATCATGCTCTGATACCACCTCTGTCACGCCCCTCCAAAATATATCGATAATATTTAAAATTTTGTCACAACTAATCCAGGATCGAAACACACATTTTGAGGTCACTAAGAAAACATTCAGATCAAATTTTTACCTCTATAGTCTACAAATTCATCACCCTGTGCAGTTCATAAACATACCACGCATCACTCGATAATTCATATAATCTGAATTCAACTCTTCAAAATAATAACCACATAAACTCATAAGTGGGGAAGTCTATACCAAATCAACGATTACCATAAATTCATATCATTACATGAATTTAACTTAACATTCAAAATCCTATACATGAGGGATCCTTTATCTTACACAAAATCCACGGTTTAGATTCATCGTCACATTTCATAAGATGCGAGTAGCTTATACAACAAAAACACATATGCTAACAAAGATCTGCCCAAAATCTTCTAAACTTTCCATCGCCTCAGCCCAATCTTAACAATTAAGCAAGCGATACGCTATCCTGAAAAATTTATCAACAAACGGGGTGAGCATAAGGAGCTCAGCAAGTGACTAACATATCCATATCAAAATAATATAATTTCCAAAGGGGATACAGTTGCAAAGTACAAGGCATAATATACGATTTCGTAGACATAATATTGTTAGGAGCAGAAACATAATTGTTTTTTTCAATCTTACATATTTGGTTCCTGATAGATGGGGCATAGAGTAATTGGAGCATCTCAGTAACAAAGGAAACATATCGAAGCTTATCAGTGGCATACGAAATGTTACGAAGCATATCAACGGCATATGGAATATTTCGAAGCAAAATCATCGATGAATGAAGCATTTCAGAGCATATCAAAAACAAATATATCGAAGCTCAAACGTCGTCCTTGACGTCGCAATCATATCATTCTTATCCAGAGCATGAACAGAAATAACTCACCAAAACTCTGGATGTCATATCAAACATATAGAAGGTGTAGTGGAATCTCAATCAAAATGTGATCCATCCATTTCTGAATGACCACCTGACAAATGTCTCCCACGTCTGGGAGCTCCATCCACCCACGTCTAGGTGAAGTCGGAAGGGGCAGGCTCTAAGCACATACCCTTTACCATTTCTGGCAAAGGTCCAGAATATCCCACAGAGCGGGACCCCACATAGCGGGTAATAAGCGCATACCCTTTATCATTTCTGGCAAAGGTCCAGATAATCCCACACATCAGAGTACAAGAGGGCAGTTTTAACAATAAGTAGCATATGTCGGAAACACACGCGGAACAACAAAACGTGCATGTGCCTTTTCGAGATAATACGAAACAAAGAACAAATCTCTCACAATTATATTCAGATTTGGAATGAAATGAAAACAAGAATGTACAAGGATTCCAAGCAATCATATTTAGCTCAATTCTAATAAGAAGGTTAGACGAATTCAAATATCCAAAGGAATAGAATAAAATACGCGAAATCGACCAAAGCTCGATTCCGGACAGATTTCCAATGGCACAGCAAACAAATATTTCAGAATATCAATTATGCTCCAATACCCATAAGAAAGTTATAGTCGAACCCTATATCAATCTATATTTTGATGGAACAAATTTCGTATGAAACAGGGTTCCCAACACGGAGTTACTTTTGATTTGGTAACCCAAGAGCAAAAACACAATCACTGTTTTGCAGAATTTATAGGGTCGGATTCAACAGATAATAGAGTAGGCAATTGAATTCCAAAATTTTCAAACTATATGTCAAAAGAACGATTTTCAAGTCTAGTTTATAAAGAATTAAGTTTTGTCTAAATCAGAGACTCCAACAGGGAGTTATACATAATTTAGTGACACAAGATTAGAAACTACAAACTCTATTTCACATATTACATAGTATCAATTAAACAAATGTTTGGACATGTTATTGAACTTCAAAGTTTTCAATTTTAGTGTCAAAAGAAAGATCTATCTGTCTAGATTCATATAAAATAAGTTTAACCTAAATCTAAAATCAGTACAATAATCTACAGCCGGAACAAGGCAGAAGGGTCAGGACTTTGATAATTTTCTAGATTCAAATCTTATAACCAACAAGAGAGATTTCAGCTTTGCAGGTCTTGAATTCAGCAATTAATTTTGGAAAGCAAGGCAAAACAGCAAAGATAAAGTATCAGAAGGCAAAAAAAATAGGATAGAACACTTGCCTTTGATAATTTTGACCCTAAGTGAAAAGATTTGAGCAAGAACCCTTAAAGCCCCAAATCTTCTTCTTCTTCTTCTTCTTCTTCTTTCTTTCTTTCTTTCGTTTTTTTTTTTAACAGATCACCCACGCAGCTGCCTTCTTTGCTTCCTTAAGAACGAAGGTAGAGAGGCTTAAACGGTGGAATTTGTCATTTTTTATATTTTGCAATTTAGTCCTTGTATTTAGTACATTTAGGATTAGGTCCTTAGGGTTTACATATAGGTCCTCAGATTTTTTTTTTTTTTTTGAACAGATTACCCAAATCTTACGAATAAGTTACTTCTGATTCATACTCTATTTCCTTTGTCAATTTAAAATGAATGCTTACTTTATCACCAGAAATTTATACGAAAATTCGGAAATGAGGGGTGTTACACTTCTTCCCGGTGATCTCCTTTCATATTCCCAGCGAGCTTCTCAATTCCTTCGACGAATCTTCTGGCGAACTTTCGACGAAATCCCACTACATCGTTCGAACTCAGCCCGATGCCTAGGCTGTATCTTGGCCCATCATCTGGTTGTAGCTTCATTGATTCTGTCATAGTTAGACCTACATGATGCTAATTATGATAATTAAATATAATTATAATTATCAAAATATCTATTACAAGACCATCTTGATTCCCGGCAAGCTTTTCGGCTACCCCCGACAATCTTCCGATAAGTCTCAGACTTCTTTTAGTGAACTCCCTTGCGCCATCCTGGTAAACTCTCGATACCCTTTGTGAGCTTCTAACACACTTTTGGCGAGTTCCCAAATGCATCGACTCGATGTATGAATTTAACATTAGCCAACCCTAATTGTAATAATCCTTCTATCATAATTAATCCTACATCAATCAACCATAATAATCCTGTTAGATCAATAATCGATCAATTGATTTCATCATCAAAATCCAAGATTCAACAAATCAAACCCCATAGTGGACCCAGTTGCCTCTTTGAGTTGATTTCCAAATCACACTCAAATCGAACTCACTCTTAACCCATGACTTGAAGATTACAATCAAACATGACCACCAAGCTTAATGACCTCACTTGCGCATTTCGACAACCTTTAGAATCTCTAGCGGCGAGTCTTATGGTCTTCCTCTAGCGATCTCCCGGCATGTTCCTAGCAAGCTTCCTGATCTCTTCGGCGAATCTCCTAACGAACTCCCGGCGAGCTCCCACCGCATCGTCCAATTCTTGGCCCGATGCCTAAGCTTGATCCTGGGTCCATGTTTGATCTGTAACTCCTCCCATCATGGTTAAACTTGCATGATGCTAACTATGACTTAATTAATTTCAATCATAATAACCACAAGTCCACTTCAAGACCTTCCCAACTCTCGGCAAACCTTTCGGCTCCTCCTAACAATCTTCCGACGAGTCTCGATCTTCTTCTAGCAAACTCTCTTATGCCATCCAGGTAAGCTCCCAATACCCTCGGTAAGCTTCCAACGCACTCTTAGCGAGTTCCCAACTGTATCGTCCGAATCCCGGCCCAATGCATGGACTTGACTCTGGCCAAACCTAATTGTCACATTCTCTCTATCATAGTTAATCTTGCATCAATCAACTTCTAACAATCCATGTTAGATCAATAACCTATCAATTAATTTCATCATCAAAATCTGAAATTTAATAGATACCACTATTGGAAAATCTCAGATTAAGCATCACATATGCAGTAGAAACATAAACAAAAAATTAAATTTCCTACAGTTGTATACTTGGTCGTCGTGCAATGATTGGTGCACGATAAATCAAAAAATTAAAATATTACATGTGTCATGTAAGATGTGTTACCTAGGAAGATCGTATATCTTTAAAATTTTCAGATCTGAAGGAGAGGGTAAAGAAAAACACATGTGCTTCTCTCTAGCGATAATCTATGTTAGGACCGAATCGTCACTAAGAGGGAGGGTGAATAAGTGCTTTTTAAGAAAATGACATCGACTTTAAATATTTATTCGATAAAACCCATTTTGAAAATGCCTTTAAACATAGAGATATTTGGAAGAGTACAAACAAATATAGTAAATAGTTAAATAAGAAATCAATAAAGGTAAACAATAAAGAAGAGGAAGCACACTAATTTTATAGTGGTTTAGTCCATGTGACCTATGTCCACTCCTGATCATCTTCCGTCGAGATCACCGGCTTCCACTATTGATCTTTTTTCAATGGATGAAAATCAACTATTGATCTTATAGCTCTATTATCCTTTTCATAGATTTAGGAGACAACCTTTACAATTCTTTCAACCCTCTCTTAAAAAGAATTACTTAGAGAAGAGGAAGTTAACTCTTAAAGAATAACAATAGTGTTTTTATTTTTCTTCTATCTTATTGCTTTCCCAAACAAGAATACCTGTGGTATTTATATACCCCAATTCGCTTCATAAATTGGAGCCAAAAAATCAAACACCTTGAGATTTCGAGGTACTAGCGATACCACTGTCAACACCAATAGTACCACAACTGAACAGAGCCTAGATTTCTAGGCATAGGTGGTACCATCACTCAAAATATATAGTACTACCATTGATTAGTGGTACTACCATCGGTAGTTGATAGTACCACCGCTTGGAAACCTAGAAAAATACTTTTTAGTACTTTTTATATCTTGAGCTTTACCATCTCTTGACCTGGCTATACCTCCTTCTAGGTTAACGAAATGAGCCTCCTAATGGGCTTAAATCAGCCTTAATTAAGGCTTTAATCAAGGCCTAATGGGTTCTTAATTGATTTGGCATGGTTAGTCCCAAAACCAACTTAATTACAATTATAACTACTTTAATCTAGACATAATCGATTACAAACAAAATTACTAAGTTGTCTGGTATGTCATTGGTTCATCCAACACTTCTCCAAACCTTCCATGCATCATCCTCTCTTACAGCGTATTACCCAACCAGTATATTGACCTTTATAAGATCTGATCTTCTTGGCATAATGGTCAATCCTTCTGGCTCGATGTCTGAACTTATGGCACAAAGTCCTTCTATCGGCACGTCGACCATTCCTCCACCCAATGTCTAATCTTTTGACATGTTTAATTTCGGCCCAATACATATGATTCCACTATTTTAATCGATTTACCTCACCTTGATTAAAGCTAGTCCTGCATCACTCAAATATATATTAGATCATAACTTTATTAATTGGTTTCATCATCAAAATTTGAGATTCAACAATCCACACGACAAACACGATGATGATGTTGCTCAAATTGCTGCATGATCTTCCTCTCCACATGCACCACAGAGCTATGATATCTTCAAGGAGTCGGTCCTTCTTGCTATCCACATACCCCACACAAGGGCTATTGGCCAAGAAGGCAGGAGATTGAGGAGAATAGGAGGGGTGGCCACAGAGAGCTCTAGCCCATGAGCCCTCAGGTTCCTCCTATTTATAGAGGACTCATGCCATATAACCCTATTGGATCATGCCTTATTGGGCAATAGATCTCTATCTGATTGCCCTAAGCCTCTTAGATCATTAAATCTCTATCCAATAATCACAATTGGGTCTCACCCAAGTGATCCAATAAAATAGGGCCTTATTGAATATCTGATAAAACAAGGGCTTATCGGATATCCAATAAAATAGTTACTCTGTAGATAACTCATATCTGCACCTCTACTCGTTATAACATCTACCATATATGTGTGATCCTCTAGGCCCAATACCAAATTGGTCATGAGTCGCTCATATCAGAACTCCTTCTGATATAGTGAATAATTATCTCCAAAATAATTCACTCGACTCATCGACTATGGACATACCTAGGCCACTACACCATAGTCCCTAGATGGTATAAGAGATCTTATATATTGGAAATATCTATCCTTAGTTACTATGTATGTATAACCCCTTATCCAACTAATATCCCAAAGACCATATACTCGGCATGGTTACATTTAGGCCCATACGAGTCTTGCTCTAATTGGATTCTTCCTGAGAACTCATTCTCTCTCAATCCGAACAACCTTGATAGAGATTTGTCTGATTGAGCATACATAGGATATTTTGTTAGGATCATAATAGCACTAAGAAGAAAGGGGGGGTGAGGGGGTGCATAATGAATTAGTGTATATCAAAAATAAAAATCCGATTTGAAATTATTCGAACGAGAATATGAATCAAAAATCTATTTAACTTGAAAGTGTGAGTAGAAGTAGTGAGTAAAGTAAATCAATAAGCAAATGACAAGGAAAAGCAAAAAGAAAATGTAAACTAATTTATAATGATTTGATCGTCCCGACCTACGTTTACTCTTAATTCCTCTTCTCTCGATGCCACGACTTTCGCTGTCAAACTTCTTTCTAATGGGTGAAGATCAACTACTCTTATCACAATACTTCTCCTATTACTAAGATCAAGAGAGAACCTTTACAAACTCTTTCTCATAAGACCTCACACCTCCTTAGAATAATCGTTAAACTCAAGGAGGAAGAGACTCGAACACTAAGAGTTTACAATTTTTAGCTCAAGGATTCTATCACTTTTCACCCCCTTCTTTTTACACTTATTCATGCTCTTTCAAGCAAGAATAAGTGGGGTCTTTATAGATCCCCAACGACTTCAAAATTGAAGCAAAAATTTTAAATCTTTAATTTTTCACAATACTAGCGGTACCACCATCATCATTAGGTGAAACTATCGCTAAACAGAGTTGGGAATCTGGGCTCTAATGGTACTATCACTAGACTAGGTATACCACCATTGGAAACCCTAAAAAAGTATGAAACTATGCTTTCTGTAGCCTGGGCAATACCGCTGCCTGGATTTGGCGGTACCATCACCCATGTCAAAATTAGATTGCTAATTTGGCCTTTCATTAGGCCTAAATCAACCCTGGTTTAGGCTCAATGGGCCCAAATCAAATTGGTATGATTACAGCCTAACACCAACTTAATTTGACTCTAAACAATCATAATTAAGACCTAATCACCTTAATTATAATCATGAAATTTTCAACACATTGTTCATCATTCTGATATGTCCTTTGATCATCCGACACTTTCGTCAGAACCTCTAGCATATCTTCTGACTCGATGCCCGAACTCATGGTATGAAGTTAGAACGTCATCCAACCCTCTGACTCGACATCCAATCTATGACATAATGCTTTTTAGCCCAACATCTTGCTTCGATATTTTGCCCTCCAATGGTCCAAGTTCATGATCAAAGTTTTCTTGCATTACTTATCTTGAAAGCATATTAGTTGATAAATTCATCAATTTATTTCATCATCAAAATTTGAGATTCAACATATTTCTCTCGTGATACTAAGAGTGGATGATCCTATATTGACACTTAATTACCTTTGTAAGATTAGCTACCATTCTCAATAACCAACTATATCAAATTTGGAGCTTCTAGATTTGTAAGTGATAGAACCCTAATAGGGTCAGGTCCGTCGGTTCATAATTAATTTAAGCTGAATCATGTTGGTCTGTTTAGTCAGAGTTAGTTATAGGTCGAGTGAGCCCAATCGAGTCAGTTATGAGTTAGTTGGAGTTGGTTATTATCTTCAGTTATGATGGAGTTGGTCATCATTTTTAGTTAGGAGTTTATTTGATTTCTATCAATTAGTTAAAAGTCCAAGTTTAGTGAGATTCTAAGTCCAAGCCTAGAAGAACTCTTAGTAGAACACTATAAATAATAGTGTAAAATCTTTTATTTTATGAAATTAATAAAGAAGTCTTGTTTTAATCAATAGGCAAAATCCTATGAAGCATATCCCCTCGAAGTGATCATTTATCCCTCTTCCTCTAAGATATAACCCTAGGATTTCTATCACTTGGTATTAGAGCAGTGATCCTTGACGTTCCTGTTACGATCCCGTAGCTGCTTCCCTTGCCATCTACAACCATTGCCGCCATCTACACCACTATTGCTGCCCTTGCAATCGTCATCGTCGTTGTTGCACTTACCACCTTATTGTAATTTCTCACCATCTTCGCTGCAGCCATCATCAGCCCAAAAAGAAAAGAAGAAGAAAAGAAATAAAAAAGAGAGAGAGATTGAAGCCCCAGCCATGCCATCCTACTCGAGCAAGAAAGGAGCCAGCTCGTTGCCACCCACCATTATTCCTCACCTCCTCTTCATCTATAGTGCCTCACCGCTATTGCCATCCTTTTCACAACCACCGTAGCCCCACATCGCTAGCCACTGCCACCATCAGCACTACTCCCATTGTGAGCATCTCTTCACTCACCATCATTGGCCACCGTCTACTACTCTTCCCCGCCACCATTGTCCCTTCCCTCCTTACTGTCAGCATCTCGAGCAAGAGGGAACACCACCGTAAGTCCTCGATCGCTGACTATGGGCTGCTATCGTTCCCCTACTATTGTCATCCCCTACTTCCTCCTCTACTAAGCACAACCCTCGCTGTTGCTGCCCGCTTCGGCTTCCTCCTCTGCTGCCTTGCTATTCTCCACCTGCTTGCCACCACTGCCTTACTCCTCCTCAATCGTAGCCTCAGCCACCCCAAACATCGACGCACTTGCTGCTCTTCCCCTACTGCCACCCACCACTACCAGCTGCACCATTGCCCTTCCCCATTCCAAACCCCACCTCTGCAACTCCCGCTGCCATGGGATCTTGTTACTCTAACCGCTTGCAGCCAGCCACACGATTGCTAGCGTTTAGTCTAGTCGTAGTCGCAACCTCCTCTATAGCAGTCGTGCCCTCCTCAACCTCTACCTATCACCCCTGTCGCCTTTACCATCACTGCTTCCTCTTCCTCAGCTCCATCAGAGATTAGCGACATCGCCAACCATGTACAGCAGCATCGCTACCCCTCCCTTGTCATCACCTCCTCCCCTACTGCTATTGTCGCCACTCCCATCTATCACAACGTTGTTGTGCACAGTAGCATTGTCGCTACTACCTCCTTTGCCTTCTCCGTTGCTCCACTATAGTCGTGCCATCCCTCGTTTCCTCTTCTCCACTGGCAGCTACAACTGCTACACCACCACTATTGCCTCTCGCTCCAACAACCACTACCTAGCACTGCCATTATTGTAAGCCCTCGCTACTGGTATCACTACCTAACTATATTGCCACTGCCCTCTCCTTCAGCCTCCTCTGCTTCCTGCCCACATCAGTCACCAATAGCCCACACTAATGTCCTCCTCCTCTGCTGTAGCACTCGCTACTGCCACTCCAACCACACATTGCTCCACCCACTTGTCGTCGCTACCCTCTTCCTTCCCTTGCCTCTTCCCTGCTCTAGCATCTTCTCCCACATCAGTCATAACCATTGCTCTGCCGCACCTCCGCTACTACTACCCTTGATCTGTGAAGACCTGCTCCTCTACCGCTGCCACACAATCGTGTCTCTGTTGCTGCCTTGTGACCACCAGCATTATAGCAGCAAACATCGATGGATGCAAGATTTGATGCCTTTGAAGCCTGCATAGAGAACATACTATAAGAAATCTTCAATGAGTTTAAAAGAAGTCTATTGGAGAACCCCCATCAAATTTTAATATGGTGAAAGTTTCAGCCTCCAGAGGAATCGATATAAAAGTGTGAGTATGGGCAAGACACAAGATGCCCACGCATGGAGTTTCCCATATAGGAAGATGGAGATCCAATCGATTGGATCTCTCGTGCTGAAAAGTTTTTTAATTTTCACGGGACTCCAGAGGAATCCAAGTTGGAGATAGCTTTTATTCAACTTGAAGAAGATATGATCTAGTGGTATGATTTGTATGAGACCTATCACGGAATCCCTTCGTGGGGACAGTTCATGAGAGAGCTCTTGATTCGCTTCAGATTGTTAGAGTACAAGAACGTTAATGGATAGCTTGCTAAAATCCATCAGACTTCCATAATATAGGGGTACCAAAGTATATTTGAGCACCTGTCAAACCAAACCTGAGATTGGTACGAGATACAATTAGCGAGAAAATTTATCGATGAACTCAATCTCGAGATTCGGTGAGAATTTAAAGTTCGTCATCCCCGCACCATGATAGCAGTCATATCATTTCGCTAGCATGCATAAAAGAAAAATTAATTTGGACACTAGCTAAAACTGAAGCTTTATAGGCAAGAAAAATCAACAAAGGACTTCAAAGGTGGTGAACATAAACAATCGCAAATAAGAGTAGCTTCTTATAATCAAGCCAACTAAAAAGGAATCAAAAACTAAAAATGTGGAGTCCCACCATGAAGGCTATGATAAACTTCTAACAATTGAGCCAATTAAGAAGGAATAAAAAATTGACAATATGGAGTCCGACCATGAAAGTAGTAATAAATTCAAAGTCGATATTACTAATAGGCGAATCCTAATTTATGATAACGAGTGCTCAAAGGTAAATATGATTATACAAGGCAAACAACTATTTGTAGATTTCTTTTTGATGCCCTAGGAAGACTTTGAAGTAGTGATACTCAAAGGAAGATATCGTACTACCACTAGCCATCAAATGAAAAGGGTTCTTCAGAAGACTTACAATGACTAGTGCACTAGAAGATTGACCCATTACTTATACCAAGTGGAGATCTTACTTGATTAATCAAAGGGTTGTGATGTGTGGCAAATATATTGGACTGAAGTACTCCCGAAGTTTGATGTTGCTCAGCCTTGAGGACAATGCTGATTTGAAGATGGTGGGTCTAATAGGACCTTAATAAGGTCGGGTCCATCGATTCATAATTAATTCAAGTTGAGTCATGTTAGTATGTATAATCGAAGTCAATTGTAGTTTGGGTGAGCCCAATCGAATCGATTATGAGTTGGTTGGAGTTGGTTATTATTTTTAGTTAGGACGGAGTCGGTTATTATTTCCAGTTATGAGTTTATTTAATTTATATCAATTAGTTAAGATTTTAAGTTTAGTGGGACTCTAAGTCTAAGCTTAGGACTCTTGGTATAACACTATAAATAATGATGTAAACTCTTTTATTTTAAGCAATCAATGAAGAAGTCTTGTTTTAGCCAATAGGCAAAACCCTATAAGGCAGATCTGCTCGAAGTGACCAAGGAGGCTCGATCCCCTCGAAGGGATCATTTATCTCTCTTCCACTATAATAGAATCCTAGGATTCCTATTAATAACTCCTGCATCAAATAACGAAGTACTCATACAAGACATCCTTAGTGTCTTAAGTCTTAGTACCATACACATAACTGAGATTATAAAATTACTGTTTGATATATGTATCATTAACCATCCAATATTCCATAAGTAGATCAATTAGTGAACTCATTCTCTAATGAGTACTTGCACTATACCCCTAGTGTCTCTACACAAATAGCTATGAGACCAACTACCTCCATCATATGGACGGGTGGGTATATAAAACACCGGTCTATCTGGTTATATTGATGTCCCTCTCAAGTAACCTATGACCGATATTAATTAGAGTCTGTATTTATAGATGAATTGGTCTCATTATCATTATCTCATCATGATTCAATTATATTGAATAAATCTAAGAAAATTACAGTATATATATCAGGCAATATAAAGTAAGATAAATATAAATAATAATAATAAATAAAAAGATTATAGTAGCATGTTACATGTGCTAGTTATAGGTGCCTTACAAGCCAATCATGTGAGTGATGGTACTTGTAATACGCTGTAGTAATCTCTTTGTATATTATTGGCATATTCTCATATATATATATATATATATATATATATATATATTTATTTATTTATTTATTTATTTATTTATTTATATATATATTGTGATGTCGCTGGTTCTGTGCAATGGGAATCAGATCATGATAAGATTATGATAATGAAATTGATTCACCTTTACACACAGATCCTAAATTGTCTTGGTCATTGGATGCTCGAGAGGGACATCGAGATAACCGGATAGACCAATGTGTTGTATACTCGTTCATATAATAGAAGCAGCCGGTCTAATAGTCGCTTGTGTGGAGACACTAGATATACAATGCAGATGCTCATTAAAGAATGAGTTCACTGATTGATCCACTTACGGAATGTTGTATAGATGATGATACCTAATGTCAGATAGTAATTCTGTAGTCCTAGTTATGTACCTGGTCCTTTAACTTGAGACACCAAAGATGTATTGTATGAATAGTTCTTTCTTTGACGCAAGTCTTACAGGTTTGGAAAGGATCCAGATCTGATATAATTGGCTATCGAGATTTGTAGCCAACCATACAAAGGCAATTGTGTATTAACAAAGGATCATCCACTCTCCAATATCATGATAAAAATATCCTGTGTGCTCGCTTAGATAAAATCCCTAGCCAGGGTCATTCAGATTGAGAGAAAAAGAGTTTTTTTGGAGAATCCGATTAGAGCGAGACATAGAAGGATTCTGTATATGACCTAACAGTATCCATGCCCAATATACGGTCTCTAGGATATTAGTTGGGTGAGAGACTATAGGTATATGGTAACTGTGGATAGAGAGGTCTGATGGATTTGACCCCCCTGTATCATTTGGGGACTATGGCGTAGTGGCATAGTATGATCATAGTCATTGAGTCGAGTGAATTATTATAGAGATAATAATTCACTAGATTAAAATGAGTTCTGATGTGTACGACTCACGACCAACTCGGTATCGGTCCTAGAAGGTCATATGGTGAAATGTAGAGATGATAGATAAGATTGGATAAGATCCAATCTAGATAATATCCAATGGTATAAGGAATATTTTATAAATATTCTATCTGGATAAGATCAAAGAATGTTCTAGGAATATACCATTTGGATAGGATCCAACAATATTCCCCAAGAATATATCATGAATATTTTAGGAATATACTATAAATATTCTAAGAATATATCATAAATATTTTAGGAATATACGATTTGGATAAGCACATTTGGATAAATATCCAATGTGAACGACATCATATCGGCATCAGGATTGTGCTTTTCACCTCTATAAATAAGGGGCACCCTTGAGTTCATAGGCTAGAACATTGGGGTTTAGCTTCCTATTTCTCCTTAGTATTTTCTCCTCCTCCTTATGTTATCGTTGTGTCTATTATGTGGATGCTGTTAGAGAGGATCACGTGAGTGTTCTTTCGATATCTCTGTCGGATCTAGAAGATTCAGAGATATGATCTTTTTCGTACACCAATCATCGTATAAAATGATTGACTTTGGGAATCATGGATTTAAATTTTCTTTCACTGCGCATGTGACATCGATTCCTGAATTTCTAACAACATGTGTCATCACTCATATGATTACATAACACCAATAACTAACAAGAATAACCTCAACTAAGAGTGACTCATCAAACCAATATATTTTTGAAACTTTTGACATAATATTCATTCTATGGCATGTCACCGTTCCTTTGACTCGATATGTAATTTATCAACTGGATGATCTTTTGATGGGATGATCAATTCTCAAGCTCTTCTAACAGTTAAAATCCTTTTTGAAGTGTTTCCTATATTACTTACCGCCAACACCTCTTCCTAATGCTGTAGATGGATAAAGCTACTTTTAGAGTTGTGGGAGCTATTGGAGGTGAGATAGAAGACGCTGTAGATGGATGATAAAGAAGAAGCTGATCTCTCCTTAAGGTTAGTTGAAGGCTGGCTTCTTGATGTCTTCCTTGCTGATGAAGTCGTTGCAGGCTATTGATGCTTCTGTGGTTGTGGAAACCTTGATTTTATAGCTTTGGAGGAGAGGAATCCTAGCAAGGGTTGGACTCTTAATGGAGTCCAACTCACTTTTGAGTGCAACTCTGCCCTTAATCCAAGTCAAACTCAAATTGAGCTAGGTGAGTTCTTTGAGCTGATAGAATTTGATCATTAATTTTAGATTTGAGTTTGATTCGACTAGATTAAAATTGAATCAGAGTTCATCTCAAACTCCAGTTGAATTGAATTGGAATTTTCTTAAATAAAAACTAAACCAAATTAGTGTGTGACTCGGATTAGGTTCTAGTGTCCCTGATCATCAACAGAGTTAGGGACATATTGCAACATAAAGTCCATTAGAAACTAGTAGGAAACGGTTACATTTTAATAGAGCTATAAGCATATCGTAACATAAAGCTATGCTAATTGAGCCCTCTCATGTTCCATATCAAGATTTTGACTTTGGACTGTATTTTGATATTGATAGGGACATCAAGGTTTAAATGGAAGAGATGGTAAATAGTTGCACGTGAAGGCTTAAAAGGAGAGAGATTGATAGCTTAATTTAATTTAGAATTAAGATTTATTTTAGCATATGCGAAAAAACTTTTATGTCAGGATTGAAATCAAATAATACTATATATATTTACGATGCGTACCTTTAGATGTCATCTGCGTGAGATCCAATTAGATCTTCAAAACACTGCCCGACGATCTGAATGACGCCGAATATCGATCTGCAAGAGGAACTAGAATAGATCTAGACCCTGATCTAAACCCCTTCTCCTCTCTTCCTATCCTTAATTGATGGTTTTGGGAGATTAAGAGGATAACCATAATCTCTTGATCTAGATCAAGAGGATAACTGTAATCTCTTGATCTATTCAACCCTTTGCATATCCGTGCTACTCGTGCTATGCATAGGGTTTAGAGTAGGTCATGTCTATTTATAGGTGAGAGTAGAGGGTCTAGGATAAGTTATGATGAGAGTTTCTTCCATCAATGGCATCCCCTAAAATATACCAATATAATATGGACTTTATTTAATATTGGCTAATATCTTTTATCAGAATCTAAATAATCCATAATATATCTTATTCAATTAATAAAGGGCCACATAATCTTACATTCTCCCACTTAGCCCATTAATTGATAAGATATAAAAGATATCCAAAATCAAAATAAATAAAACAAAATTTATTTAAAAATAATTTTATATAATTGGATTCTGAAAATTTTAAAAAAGGTATTTTATACATGGCCATGATTTTAAAAATAAGCCAATAAGTCCAATAAGCATAATTATACTATATTTAGTCTAACTATCAATGTGAGTCATAGTGGTTGTACGTCATCAATACCACACTTCCTTCTATGTACTACAACACTGTTAGTCTTTCCTTATATAGTCTATAATGACCCCTATAATTTGTCTTGTCAAGATAATCTTGTTTCTTGCATTCAACCATAATATGCATAAACATAAACACAAATAGGATAGCAGAAACAAATAACTTTAATTATGCAAAAGGAAATGTCAATAATAGTATCCACTTAAACATGCATCACCATATCCTTTATGGCTTGCTCACAGACCCCATTCTAAGAACATGTTCTTTAAATATTTTATATTACAAAGCTTTAGTAAATGAATCACCAATCATCATAGTGGTGATTAAATTTTCAATTGACACTTGTTGTTTCTAGACTCTTTCTCTAACCACCAAGTACTTTATCTCAATGTGCTTGGAACCACTAGAGTACTTGTCATTCTTATAGAAGAAAACTGCTGTAGTATTACCACAAAATATCTTTAGCGGCTTGGCAATTGAGTCGACCACACCGAGTCCTGATATAAAATTCCGCAGCCATAAAGCTTGATTTGTAGCCTCAAAGCATGTCACAAATTCAGCTTCCATCGTAGATGATGCAATAAGTGATTGTTTTACACTTTTCCAAGAAATTGCCCCACCAGCCAGCATGAACATAAATCCTAAAGTGGATTTCCTGCTATCGAGGTAATTTACAAAATCAGCATCTGAATATCCTGTTACTTCAAGCTAATCTGACTTCCTATATGTGAGCATATAATCTTTTGTCCCTTGCAGATATCTCATTACTTTCTTTGCAACTTTCCAATGTTCCATTCCTGGGTTACTCTGGTATCTACCCAGCATTGCCACTACAAAACTGATATTCGGCCTTGTACAGGTTTGAGCATATAATAGACTTCCAATTGCGCACTCATAAGGAATATTCTTCATTTGATCCATTTCTAAGTCATTCTTCGGGCACTGGTTTTGGTTGAATTTTTCACCTCTAGTAATAGGTGTATCATTGGCTTTACAAAGCTGCATATTAAACCTTTCTAAGATACGATTAATATAACCTTTCTGAGACAATCCTAACAAACCTTGAGATCTGTCCCTGAATATCTCAATGCCAATAACATAGGATACCTCATTCATATCAACCATCTTAAAGTTCTTGTTGAGAAATATCTTGGTTTCATATAACAAACTAAGATCACTACTGGCAAGCAATATATCATCCATATATAAGACCAATATAATAAACTTACTCCCACTAACCTTCAGATATATACATTGATCAACAGTATTTTCCTTAAATCCGAAGGAAGTAATGGTATCATGAAACTTTATATATCATTGTCTGGAAGCTTGTTTAAGGCCATAAATGGATTTCCTAAGTTTGCAAGCCCAACTTTCCTTTTCCTTTTCTATGAATCCTTCAGGTTGATCCATATAAATTTTCTCATCTAGATCTCCATTCAAAAATGTTGTTTTCACATCCATCTGATGTAACTCAAGATCATAATGAGCTACTAATGCCATGATGATTCTCAATGAGCCCTTTCGAGAAACTGGAGAGAAGGTCTCATGATAGTCAATGCCTTCTTTTTGAGAAAAACCTTTGGCCACAAGTCTGGCTTTATATCATTCGATATTGCCCACTGAGTCATGTTTATCTTAAAGACCTATTTACAACCGACCCTTTTACAATTATTGGGCAATTCAACGAGTTCCCAGACACCATTCTGGTCCATTGATTTTAACTCATCTTTCATTGCATCATACCATTTTTCAGAATCATTACTTTCTATAGCTTATGAAAACGATAAAGGGTCTCTTTTCATTCCTATATCAAAATCTGATTCTTGTAGATATACCACATAATCATCAGAAATTGCATGTTTCTTTTTTCTTTGAGATCTTCTTAAAACTGCCAATTGTGATTGTTTTACAAGACTATCAGCGGTGACATCAACATCATGTGAGAATTCATCAATGTTATTTTGTTGTTCACCCTCATAAATTCTATCATTGATTTGAGGAACAATAATTTCTCGATTAGGGGATAATATAGGAGAAGAATCTTGAATCTCCTCAATATCAAAGTTAATCCTTCGAGATTTTTGACTCTTACTAATTTCACCATTTTCTAGAAATTTTGCATTACCAGATTCTACTATTCTCATATGATGATTAGGGTAATAAAATCTGTATCCCTTGGATCTTTCTGGGTAACCAATAAAATATCCAAAAATTATTCTTAGATCCAATTTCTTTTAATGTGGATTGAATACTTTTATCTCTGTAGGACACCCCCAAATATGTAAATGTCTCAAACTGGGTTTCCTACCAGTCCATAACTCAAATGGAGTTGATGGAACCGATTTACAAGGAACCCTGTTCAGGATATACATAGCTGCCCTAAGAGCATCACCCCATATTGACTCAGGTACAGAAGAATAACTCATCATGCTCCTAATCATATCCATAAGAGTACGATTTTGCCTTTCAACAATACCATTCTGCTGTGGCACACCTGGTAATGCATACTTAGCAAAAATACCTCGCTGTTCTAGGAATCTAGCAAAAGGACCAATATTCTGATCGGATTCATCATATCTGCCATAAAATTCACCACCCTTGTCAGATCTGACAATTTTAACTTTTCTATCTAATTGTCTCTCGATCTCATTTATGTACACTTCAAGAATGTCAATGGCCTGAGATTTTTCATGTATTAGATAAACATAGCCAAATCTGGACAGGTCATCTATAAATATGATGAAATACCTTTCTCCACTAAAACAATAAATATGGAGTGGTCCTTAGATATCAGTATGAATAATTTCAAGAAGTTCTTTACTTCTTGTGGCATTTTTCTTTGTATGCTTAGTTTGATTTCTTTTAATGCAATCTATGCAAACATCAAAATCAGTGAAGTCTAAATTTTCCAAAATATTATCCTTCACTAATCTTTCAATTCTTTCCTTGGAGATATGCCCCAAACGTCTATGCCATAATATAGAAGATCTTTCATTATTGGAATTACGTTTCATTCCAATACTTGATTGCAGGGTCAATAATGTATTCGCAAACTCAAGATTCAAATTAATTCTGTACAAACCATCACACAGAATTCTAGAACCAATTTTTATTGAATCATAAAATATGCTGAGTTTACCATTACCAAAAGAAACACAATATCATAACTCATCAATTCTAGACAGAGAAATTAAATTTTTAGAAATTATAGGAACAAAACATGTGTCTTCAAGATCCATCAGATGACCCGTCTCTAGGCGTAAGCGATAAGTCCCTACTGATATCACTTTTGCTTTGAGACGATTTCCCATAATTATGAATCTTTCATATTCTTTTGGTTTTCAGATTGAAAGAAATCCCTGCATATTATTAGTAACATGAGTTCAAGTGCTAGAATCAATCCACCATGTATTAGAATGAACTTATGCAATGTTTGATTCAAAACATATAAAGGTTTAGTTTATACCTTTCTTTTCGAACCAAGTTCTATGTTTAATGCAATCCTTCTTTACATGTCCTTTCTTGCCACAAAAGAAGCACTTTACTGTAATAGCTTTCTTTTCAATAGTTTGTCTAACACTTCCAGACCCGACAAATTTCTTCAATGGATGACACTTCGATTTTCTTTTCTTGTTACCAACTCCTTGAGTAATTGTCAGTATATTATATGAACTTTCCTGCTTTAATCTTAATTCTTCCTGAACACACATACTAGTTAACTCATTCAAGTCCCACTTATCCTTATTTGTATTGTAGTGAATCTTAAATGGGCCAAACTGAGAAGGAAGAGAATTAAGAATGAATTGCACAAGGAAAGATTCATTAACATTCATTCTCAACGTCTTAAGTTTTGCAGCTTTGTCAGCCATATTGAGGATGTGATCCTGAATTCCTCGAGTACCATCATACTGAACTATAGTCAGTTCTTTCATTAATGTGCTAGCCAATGACTTATCAGTAAATTTAAATCTATCTTCAATAACCTTTAAATATTCACGTGCGCTAGATGCAATCGATAATGAAGTCTTTATATTATTTGCAATTGTCATCCTTATGAACATTAAACTGAGCTTATCAGATCTCTCCCAAGCCTTCATTTCATTGACTTGTTCCACAGTATTTTTATCAGTTAATTTTGCGGGCTTTTCAACAAGCAATGTCAAATCAAGATCTAGTATGCCCAATGTAAATTACACATGCTCTAATCATTCTGAATAATTTGATCCAGAGAGTACAGGGACACTAGAAGCATGAGAATGTATGGATGAGAATACCACTACAAAATATAAAATAACATTAATGCTTTGAGTTTTACTAAAATATGATGAACTATTGATATCATTAATATTTAACCTTTGGGTAAAAATATTGACATATCTAGTGTTCATATAAGATCATTTATGGAGGACTGATACCATCCTTGTGGAATAGTTTTGCTACCTTTGGGTATACAATTCTAAACTGCAAGGATATCCAAAATAGTATCATCCTATCCCATCACATAATTATTTGAAATAAATTATCCTTTGGGATTATCTAAATCTCCTAATTATGCATGTAATTTTGAATATTATTATCTTAATGTAATTTTATAAATCATTGATCTAGGCCACTTTGGTGACTACAAGACCAATACAGTAATATAAAATATAAATTAAATTATCCTATGAATGACAATACTTTAATTGTATTTCATATCCTATAAGCCTACTATCCCAGACTACTTTGGCAGCTACTAGTCAGATATAACTTAAGGAGATGAACTACAAATAATATTCATCAAGTTCATTTAAACTAATTCATGCTGAGACAATTCAATAATAGGATAACAACCATAATAATTATTGAACACTTAATCAGCAGTAAAAAGAAAACTCATATGATAAATGTAATCATGATAATACATAAATCATGCATGTATGTGAAAATTAAAGATTATTTCATAATTACTAATATTCGCATGTAAATAATTGAATTAATATCCAAAAACTAATAATTGGATTTAACACATGCAATTAATAATTCATATGAGAAAAATATAAAAAAACAATAATTTATATTTTTTTACTGATTAATTTTATTTAATTGGAGAAGCCCATAAGTCCAATTAAATAAATTGATCAAAAATAAAATATAATCATTGAATAATCAAAAATATAATCATAATTTAAATTTTATTAGATTGTATATTGATTAATTTTATAATCTAATAATCGGTTACTGCCGGCCATGCTTTATCGTGGCCACTTACACTCGACTGACTTGCCGATTCTTTGGGGCCATCGGCATCACCATCTGCTTGTGTCTGGTTGCGCGACCTTCTTTGCTCAGCGGCCATGGCGGTCGACAGCGCTGCCTGCGCAGATCCGACCAAAAACGCGATAAGATTACTACATCTTTAACACACAACAATAATCAAGAATCGTTCGCAAGCAAATGATTAAAATTAACAGATATGAAAACAGATCAATAAAATATTCAAATTAATGCATCATAAACAAAAATAATAGATCTAATATATTTTTGATCTCAAACCTACGCTCTGATACCAATTGTTGGCATAAAAACTATAATTATGCAATCTATTATGTGGAAAAACTTTTATGTCAGGATTGAAATCAAATAATACTAGATCTGTTTACGATGCGTACCTTTAGATGCCATCTGCGTGAGATCCAATTAGATCTTCAAGAGCACCGCCCGACAGATCTAAATGACGTTAAATATCGATCTGCAAGATAAACTAGAATAGATCTAGACCCCTTCTCCTCTCTTCCTATCTCTTGATCTAGATCAAGAGGATAATTGTAATCTCTTGATCTATTCAACCCTTTGCATATCCATGCTACTCGTGTTATGCATAGGGTTTAGAGTAGGTCCTGTCTATTTATAGGCGAGAGCAGAGGATCTAGGGTAAGTTATTAGGAGAGTTTCTTCCATCAAGGGCATCCCCTAAAATATCCTAATATAATATGGATTTTATTTAATATTGGCTAATATCTTTTATCAAAATCCAAATAATCCATAATATATCTTATTCAATTAATAAAGAATCACATAATAAGGGTTACATTTTAATAGAGCTACAAGCATATCGTAACATAAAGCTATGCTAATTGAGCCCTCTCATGTTCCATATCAAGATTTTGACTTTGGACTGTATTTTGATATTGATGGGGACATCAAGGTTTAAATGGAAGAGATGGTAAATAGTTGCACGTGAAGGGTTAAAAGGAGAGAGATTGATAGCTTAATTTAATTTAGAATTAAGATTTATTTTAGCCTTATGATTTTGATTATTAATCACTTAAGTTTTTATGATTTATTTTTATCTAAATAACTCGTGACATGTTAAATTATAATAAACTATTAATTTTAGTGATATATAATTTAATTTTTTTAATTAAATATCCATTTTAGCTTTTATATTTTGGTTATGGATCACTTAAGTCCTTATGATATTGATCATGTGTAAAATAATCTATACATTTTAAAAAATATAATATATAAGTCCTTCTCGTTAAGTTTGAGTTAACATAAGTTAGAGTTTACTTACTGAACATAGTGACTCATAATAAACCATCAATATAATGATATATATAATTTAAGCTAAAAAAATGGTTTATTTTGTTGAGAAAGAGGAAGTGTCGGAGGTCGTAACGATGATAATGGCGGAGAGATAAAGGTAAAAGAGGCTGAAAGTGGAGGTGAAGTAAATTTAGACTATCACATCATAGGCACAATGTGTGAGGGCGTAAAAGAGAACAAAAGTAGGAGGCGATGAGGACAAAGACACTCAAGAATAAGAAGAGGGACAAAGAGATCATTGCGTACTTAGTATTGGACTAGACGATGCACATTCATCTAAGGCAGAATTGGAAACTCTTGAGCCTATCAACAACACGGGAGAGGCTACATGCGTTTGACATCCTGTTAAACAATAACGGCTCGATGTTGTTGTTGGTGGTCGCTTCCACGATAACACCTCCACTCGCCATTGATGGTGATCTTTCTCAATTTAAATTACATATGTTACTATATTAATAATTTATTATGTTAGTATATTATATAAGTAAACTTTAACATTTATTAACTCAGACTTGATGAAAGGGATCTATAATTTAATATAAGAATTATCTTAAATATAAGTAAAATAATAAGGATTCAAGTGGTTTATAACTAAATCTACAAAAGTTAAAATGAAGTTTTTTAATTTAAATTATATGTATCATTATATTAATAATTTATTAGAAGTTAGCATGTAAATACATTCTAATATTTTAGACTTGACGAAAAAAATTTATTTATTATATTTTAAAAATATAAATATTATTTTAAATACAAATAAATCATGTTACATACCTTTAACTTAGGCTTAACTGTTGTGGACGATGTGGTTCGAGGCCTATAAAGTTAGCGGATGAAGATGTATTCACATACAGGGGCAAATATGTAACCTGAGAACTCGGAGGAGCAGTATACGAACGAGTGGATCTTCAGATTTTTATTAAAAATAAAAAAACCCACACACTAAACATGAGTCTCGTTCCAACGGCACAGAAGAATGGGAGCAGCTGTCTGACCGAGTACATTTAGGGCTTTCGGCCAATCGCCATCGCTCGCCGTCGCTCGTTCTTCCTTCGCGCCATCTCTCTCTCTCTCTCTCTCTCTCCCCGACATATATCGGAGCTCGTCATGGCGATTCCAGGCCCTTACTCCGGAGCCAGCACCCTCGCCTTCGTACGTCTCGCTCTCTTTCTCTATGTCGCTCTATTTCGTTTTTCTCTGATCACCTGTTCGAATTTGGTAGGTGGCTCGCACCTCGGCTTTCACCTCCGGCGTTGTCTACGGTAGCATTAAGATTTCCTATCTCCGGGTATTTGTACTGGATCTCTCTTTCCCCTCTGATCTTTTCTTTTTAGTTATGCATTTAGCTCCTACGTCGCTTTGTTGTCGTGACTACATTTGGCGCTGATCACCGTTTGTTTGTGGTATCTGATCCTTATTCTCCCATGACTTCTGTTGCTTTATCCGGCTGGTCTGCTTTCTCCGTGTGTGAAGACTGATATCTATGATTCTAAGTCTCTTGATTTAGCGTACAGGACTTCTAGTGAGTGGGTCTGATGTAGCTTGGAGTCAGGGTTTTAATGAATCGGTTCAAAACTCGTCTAATCCATGACAAGTTTGATATGTACTGTAAAGTTGAAATGCAAACATTGGATCATGACGATATTTGATTCCGATGTTCATCTCTCTATATGTGCATGTCATAGGTCATTGTGCTAGACCAAAATTCCATGTTCTTAACGATTAAAAAAGTTCAAAATTTGCTTAATACTTATTTACTAGTAAATTCTGAAACTATGATACTTGTGAAATCCCGATTTAGTCTGACATTGGAAGTGGGAGGATGATTATGGTTAATATACAGGTCTAGATGGGTATCTTACCATTATGTTGAACTTGAGAATTTTGTGCTATCCAATATTGGACCTATCAAATTAATGTTTGGGTCTTTGCCGAATGAGCTGTGTGGTAGTGACACCTATTCTTGGTTATTTGAGATAGTGACTCATTGGCATTTTTTTTTGTTTTGTTTCTACCACTTCGTGAAATTTTCTATTTCTTGTTCCCTTCCCTTTGGATTGTCCTTATGTTGTATGATGCTTGTTGCATAACATTTATGGTTAAAGTATATGACTTGTGGCATTTTGTGAAGTAATATTTACAAGCAATGCTTCTTCTAAATTTTTTCAACCACATGCTTTATTAAGGAGAATGTGGGGAGTACCTGTGAAAACATGCCACTTAAAATCTTCAATATTGTCAGCCCTTTAGTGTTTTCTATTGCTTTGCTCTATGGAGGGTTGAATTGGAATATCTAATCTTATAGTGTCAGGTGTTGCTTGTAAGCTAGTTTTGTTAATTCCTTAAATTAAAAGAAAAGGCAGGGTTACTTCGTTAACTTTTAGAATATCCATTTTCATAAAATGTGATCCTTGGTGGTAATGACTGATGTGTTTGCTAATCATAATCATAATAGATGCCCTTGATCTTTTCTCTTTTCTTTGTTACGAAGATATTTTATAGTGCTTGTTTAAAGATGCATTAAAGATAACACAAGTTGAATCTTTTTGTGTGTTCTGTTCATATCTAATGTCATTTTCCAATTGTTATGTAGACTAAAGCAAAGTCTCACAGTAAGGCTGATGATGCTAAAGGCCACTACTGAGGACAAGGATATGGCCTGCTGTGGTTCCTGTTGACAGGTGTCCTTGAATCTTAATTGACTTAAATTTTTGTTGTTGTGAATCTCTCTGCAATCCGGTTCATGGTTTTCTTAGTCACTACAATGTACCAGAAAAGGGAATATCCTTGCAATTTTTGTTTGCAATAATCCATCTCTAGCTGTCTGGACTTCCCTTAATTTCACATTAAATAAGCAAATGCAAAATCAGCTTGCTAACGACAGTCTGGTACTAGTTTTGGTTTGCGTGCTACATGCTTCTACTTCATGCTAACATCTGGCAACAGTTCTTCCTGGTGTTCGGATCCAATACTGCACAACAGGTAACATGCATGTTCTTATCGTGATTATGTTTTGTCTAAGTGGAACATTGTGCATCCATCCATACTGTTGATGCTTGTCTAGGATGGAAGTGGTTTGAAGACAGCCTTGTGTTGATGATGTGTCTGGCAAATCAATATTTGCTTAAAATTTGAGGGTTTATGCTGAGCGGATACTGGCATAAACTATCTTGTTCAGTTTGAACTTCATTTTGGTTGGAAAGGACATTTCCAGGATGCTTGGAAAAATGAACATGTTATGATGAGCATTAGGTGGTAGAGTGACATTAACCGATTCATTGACTGTATTAGATCATTGGAAAAGATATATCTTGGCCATATCTGTGTGGAGAGCACATTGGTAAAGTGGGTTATAGTAGTTCTTGCTTCTGCAGCGGTCTACAAACCTTTGAATCAGACGTATAAAAGTAGATCCGAAGGATTCCAACCCCAAGTTATACAGTCACATATTCTGGCTTAGTGATGTACATCTAATTTATGTGATTCATGTCAAGAATAACTGGTGATCAATTATTTCACGTGTATTTTAATGCCCATCTCTTTTTGAGTGGCTGTGAGGGTTTGATTATGGTTTTTCATCACCAGGTATTTGTTTTATATAGTGCCAGTTAGGTTTGTATGTAATTTTGCATGGATTATTACTGACAGCCTATTATTGTTCCAGTATAGTTTCAGCACTCAAAAGGTGACATTGCATTTACTGTCGTGGACAGATTAATTATCCACGACTGATTTCTCTAACTGCCTTTACAAGTTTAAGTATCTATTTTTTAAAAACTATTTTCATTCATTATATTAAATGGTCTACAATACGTCTTTTCACATGGACGTTAATATGAAACCTATCAACTATATTTCTCAATAGAAACGATTATTTGATTGAGGGTTTCCATAATTATTTTTGATAAAGAAGTTATTTCATAACCTGATGACTTAGAAGAATTTATTGTGAAAGAAATTATTTCGAGATAATAGGTATTTACGTAGATTGTGAGAGACATATTCTATTATTATTTTATTTTTTGATATAATACATATTTATATAGGGGGAAGATATTTTATTTTTATCATGTGCTCAAATTATATATTTAAATATCTGATTTACTCTAAAATCATAGATTGATTAATGATTATAGCATATAAAGAATGTAAAGTTGTCATTTTATATTTACCTATATCATCATCTTCTATTATGCCCTCACAATGTTGAGCTTTCATCAAGGATGTTAATATTAGACTAATACAACTGAAATATTCTATGAGTGAGAGGCTTTACGAGGGAGTTTGCTACTTAGTCAGAAGTATGAAAAAAAAGATATAATTGTCATTTAACAATTTGATATCTGAACAAAGTGAAAGTCGATGATAATATGTTTTATATCTGAATGAAATATCGGGTTGATGCATATAGGTGGCATTGACATTATCATAATATATTGTAAGAGTGACCGGAGAGGTGATGCTAAGTTTGTGTAGTAAATTGGTGACTTAATTGAGTTATGTAATAGTAGTAGTGATGACTTGGTATTCAACCTCAATGGTGAATCTTACAATTGTATTTTATTTCTTGAAATTCTAACTAATCAGATTTGCACTAAGAAAGACAATGTAGGTTAACATAGATGTTATATCATCGATGTTGCTTATCCAATCAACATCGGCAAAAGTATGAAGGGGAAGTGATGAGTGTTTATGAATGAAAAATTCATAATTGAGAGTCTCTTTAAGATATCACATGATATATTTTAGTACAGACCAATATATAACGACTTGTATGTATTATATGGGATCCATAGTAAGACTACCATCATATAATTTAAGTGACTCAGTGATGAAGAGTGGGGTAGTGACTTCTTTGGCATAGATCTCGAATGTACTTCTTTTAATATAGAAAAAGTCTAGAAGATATGAACGTTGCTTCCACTCCCAAAAAGTAGCTTTAGGTTCCTAGGTCTTTAATGGAGAATTGATCTATCAATTGCTTAATGAATTGCTTGATCTTCAAGGAATTATTCTTTGTGATGATAATATCATCACCACATAAACTAGTAGATACGTAATACATCCCTTTTGTCATCATATGAATAAAAAAAGTATTAAATTTGGAGTTGACGTAGTTGGCTAAAGTTAATATACTAATCTCTTGATCTTGACCAAGTCCTTTAGCTTTTTGTATTTTATAGATATTGTTTGGATACTAAGAGTGGATAAAGCCAAGGAGTTCTGCATAAAGATATCTTCAGTTAATGTTACTTGTAAGAAAGCATTGTTAACATCTAGTTATCATATATGCTGGCCTTGAGTGATATCCAAACTCATAATAAAGAAGTGTGTTAAATTTAGAGTTGATAAAGCCAACTAACATAAAAAATGGGTCAAGTTCAACATACTAGTCTCTTAGAGCTTGACGAAGTTCATAAGTAGCTTTGTATAATTTACAAATATTATTTGGATACTTAGAGTGGAAGTCAAGGGATTATTGCATAAGGACATATTTAGTTAAGGTCCTCTATAAGAGAATATTATTAGCATCTAGTTATCATATATGTCAGCCTTGAGTGATAGCCAAATTCAGGATGAGTTGAATTGTTATCGGTTTAACAACTGGACTAAAGGTTTCTATGAAATCAACACCTAGTCATTGGTGAAACCATTTGGCGACTAGATGTAGTTTATATATGGTAATAGATTTATCTAAGTTTCTCTTAATTTGAAAGATATACTTACACTCAATGATATTTTATATATAGTGAGATGTTACAAAGGTCCATGTGGCATTATGGAGTATAACATCGCATTCCTAACACATGACTTTACATTAGTGTATTGAATCTTAGATTTTGCTGATGAAATTAATTGATGAGATTTTGATCTAACAAGGTTGTTAGAGTTGATTGATACAAGATAACTATGACATAGAGACTATTAGAATAAGAGGTTTGTCCAGAGTCAAGTCAAAGCATTGGGCTGGGGTTCGAACGATGCAGTTGAAAACTTGCTTAGAGTATGTTAGGAGCTCGTTGAGGATATCAGGGATTGCTAGAATGGTGCAAGAGAGTTCACTGGAAGAAGATCGAGACTCGCCGGAAGATTGTCGAGGGTAGCTGAAAGGCTTGTCGGGAGTTGGAAAGGTATTGAAATGGATTTGTGGCTATGTTGATTACATTTAATTAAGTTATAGTTAGCATTATGTAGGTTAACTATGATGGTGAAAAGAAATTACAAATCAAACATGAACCCAGGATCAAGTTTAGGCATCGAGCCAAGGATTGGATGATGCGGTAGGAGCTTGTTGTTAGTTTACTAGGACTTCACCGAACATATCGGGAAGATCGCTAGGAACACATCGGGAAATCGCCGGAGGAGGACCATGAGACTCACCACAAGGAATGTTGGAGGTTGTCATATTGCTTGGTGATTATGTATGATTGTAATCTTTAAGTCGTAGGTTAAGGTTGAGTCCGAAATGAGTGTGATTTGAAAGGAATCCAAATCAACTCAAAGAGACAATCAGGTCCACTAAAAGGATTTGATTGAGCTTAGGTTGAGCTCAATTGGTTAACTAGAGAATTGGTCAACATGTGATTCAATTTGGGATTGAAAAAGTGAAGGAAATCACTTTTCCGGGATTCTCGACAGATGAACCACCAGTGAGTGGCAGTATAATCAGCACCGCCCAGGTTTTCAGGCAACTAAACTACCCAAGATGGGTGGGTAAACCGCTTGTACTAGGTTTTCGAGCGATTAAATCACCCGGTGCTAATGGGTGAACCGCTCATACCCAGATTTTTTGGGTATGTTTGAATTTTGGTTCTAATTTCTAAAGTTATTTGGGGCCTATAAATACCCCAAGTTTTCTTGTATTCCATATAATAATTTTGGGAGTTATATTCTGTGAAAAAAATTGTGTATGAATTATAAGAAAAAGAAAAGAGGAAGGGAGAGAACCTAGAGTTAGAAATTTCTTGAAGTTTCCCTTGTAAGCTCAAGTGTAAGAGTTTAATCTTCACTTGAAGAAAATCAGAAGTGGATGTCGGTGTGCCACAAGGAGGAGGACCTAGGAGTGGACGTAAGCTGATTGGTGCCGAACCATTATAATTGTGAGTGTTTCTTTTCTTGTTGTATTTACTATTTGCAATTATCGAGTTCTTAATCATTTTGAACTAAATGTCATTATATGCTTCCGATTTTTACTTACTCTTTGAAAACGAAGTTTTAAGTCAAGCACTTTCCTTCGATGTTGCTTATCTTTTGGGTTTGCTTGTTCTTTCTTAAGTAATTTTTAAGCAAGTAACTTAGCAATCTTCTTTTAATCACTCACTTGCTTTACTTGAACGAAAAGCTTCAGATCTTCCTATCTTGCTTCAAGCTAAAAGTTTTTTGTTAAAGCAAAAATTTATACTTGTATTAATTCAAACCCCCACCCCCTTCTTAGTGTCAATTGATCCTAACAATTTGTATCAGTGCCATGTTTTGCTAATTTGGTTTAACACCAAAAAGAAATAGCTCTTTTCGGCTTTCAATAGGGCTTTTCTATCGTTTGTCCTCCCATATTCAATGGTATAGACTACACTTATTGGAAAACTAAGATGAGAGTTTTCTTGCTTTCCTTGAACCTTGATTTATGGAATATTATTGAAAACAGATTCGAAAGGTCTTCTCTTCTAATGAATGATTAGAATGATTTGGAGAGAAAGACTTTCTATTTAAATATCGAGGCTATAAATGTCTTATCTTGTGCTCTTGACAAGAATGAGTTTAATCGTGTTTCCGCTTGTGATTCGACTTTCGATATTTGGCATACATTGAAAATCACATATGAAAGCATAATTAATATAAAAATTATTAATTAAAATATCTTGTAAAAATGAATAAGAAGAACACCTTCATAAGAATTTGACGTTGAGAATCCAATAACATCTTCCAAAGAATCGAAAAGAATGTGAACCGAAAAGAACATATGACTCCTCAAGTGAAATCTCGAGTGATAAAGTCTTTGAACCTTTGACACATGAATGGAATAAATTAATAAACATGAACCTTAAAAATGATCTTAAAATGGAGAAAACCTCTTGTGATGAACGCAAGAAGTTGAGGCACTTCGAAGATGAAGTGCACAATCAAGAAGTGGAGAATATGGCGATCCAAGATGAGGTTAATGATTCATTAATTATTTTTTTAGAGTTATTAAATATGTTTCATGATTTGTTTGATGAGTTTAGAAAACTTAGAAAATCTTTTAAGTTTCTTAAGAATGATCATGATTTATTAATTGGTAGATTTGATGAAATGCATGATTTATTAGCATCACTATGATGTGAGATGCTATATAGTGTTAAATAAGAAAATATCATGCTTAAGACAATATTAAAAAAATTTGAAATTAGGAATAAATCTCTAATCCTTGCCAATAAGAGTTATATTAGTAGAAAAAATGACAAAGGCTTTGTTGATAACATTCAATAAAAGCCAATCATTTTTGTTAAAAGACATACTTTATATTTACCATCAAAAGTTAAATATAATTTTTATGAAAAATTATGACATAAAGCCTATAAATATCCATTCAAAAATTATAATTCATATAAATAAATTTGGGTTCCTAAAGGAACCATAAACAACCTTAAGCTATTAGAGAAAATAGGAAGAACATATCATGAAGGACCCTACGTAAAATGGGTACCTAAACTAAAACCTCTCATGCTATAAATTTGTCTCATAAGAAGGCTAGGAGCACTAAATAATATTTTAGATGCTCAAAACATATAACTGGAAATCTAATAAGCTCACTAGCCTAAATATTAATTAGATAAATTATTAAAAATAAAAATAAATCTTTATTGTGATTGTGCGTAATCCTTACGTTGCATGCTAAATTAAAAAGAAGAAAGATTAGTTATCTTTAATGAAAAATTATGAACATAAAAGGGAGATTTTGATGATGATTAATATATTGATTTATGTGCTTATATTTGTGTACGTTGGTTTGAGATTAAATGATCAAACATTAAATTTAAACTTAAAAGTCATATATAAAATTATTTTTTTAAAGAAAACTTCTTGATAACATGATAAAATCTTTCAATATAAAAATAACAAATTATTGGATTTTGGTTGAAGAATATCTCGTAGTAATAATATCACTTGAAAGTAATTTACTTATTTGGATTTATCTTATCACAACCTTGATTGATAATGCATAGCTAGAGCATGCTAGAACCTTAGTTATTGTAAAATATATTTATATTGAAACTTGCAAAAATGAGATTTTTGAGTGAATGCTAAGATCAAAATTATTGACTTGAATATTAGGAAAGGCTAGTGTTGAATGACTTAAATGTTATGATTATTTAATGATTGATTCAAATAGTTAAATAGTTGTATGTTATGGTTAAATAAATATTATTGAATGATAGAATTTATGCATAAAACAATATAAAAAAGGAAGAGAGAAAGATCATGCTTTTCTTTCTAGTAATTTTGAAAAATTATATTGATAATGAAAATTACATGTTTTTATGATAAAGAAATAAAATGTCAGACTCAAATCTAAAGCTTAAGATAAATCCTATAAGAAACAATAATGTATATCTTGATGATTTTCATATTTCTTTTTTATTTTGATTTAAGATGCTTTATGTTCAATGAAATCATGCTTGATAATTTAATGATACATAGTGATCATGCTTAATAAGTTTATATGTCTAAATTATGTATGATGATCTTTGTGATTTATGGCTTATTGATCTTTGCCATAATGAATATTTTTTTTCAGTTTTAAATGATGATGCATGTTTTTTTATTTGGTTTAAAAGACAAAGACATATATGAAATAAAAAAAGAATACATTTTTCTTGAAATTTTTTTTAACTTATAAATTTTTAAAAAGAGATTAATGAATCAATTATGTTAGTTCTTATGAATCTCTTGAACTATGAAAGTGATTTTGATGATTTGATGATGTGAACTTGAATAAGTTATTATCATGATTTTTGATAATTTTAGAAAAATAAAACTTGAAATCTTTACATAAGTACTTTGATGATGAACTTTACTACTTTGACAATGATTAATGGAGAGACAAAAGTGATATTTTTCAATAACGATTTTAAATACTTTGATTATGAAAAATCTTCATTGGATGAGGAGCGATTTGCTAAAAAAAAAGTTTAAATTTTAAATACATGAGATTTGCATGATTGGATTTCTATTTTACTTGGAATTTGAATATATAAGATTTCTTGATTACTTTTGTTGAAATTCACAAATAATAAGGAGAGACAATTTTATTAATTTAAATCATGTCTTTTGTTACTTAAAGACTTGATTTTATGACATGATCTCCCTGTACTTTTGGGTGTAATTTGAATACGGATGTTGAGAAGAAATTATGCAATCATATTTTTTTCTTAACAATGACAAAAAGTGGGAGATAAAATTATCAATATGGTTAGAATCAAATTAGATATGATAACATTGAATGAGAAACAATTTGCTTAGAAGAAAATTTAGAATTTTAAATCTTCTAAATACATGCAAAATACATAATCTACCTTGCTTGAAATTCGCATAAGATAAATTAAATTGCATGAGTAGCTTTTGATTTTTTGTTTTAGATTTTGAGATTTATATATATATAATTGAGTATTTTTGTGATATTTTTCACTTCTCCACCTTCATTTTATCTTCTTGTTCATACAAAATGAAGAAAAGAAATTACTTGCATTTTAAGAGACCAATAAGTCTATTAATTTTATTTTAAATCTCTTAAAAGTGATTTTGATAATTTTAAAATTAAATAATTTTTTTACCTATATCATGATTTTGATTCCTCGGAATTATAACTTGAAATCCTTTATGAATCAAAATATCTTATTATGTGTTCTTGTATTATTTTAAAAGATATTTTTTTATATAAATCATGATCTTGATAACTTGAGATTTATTATGCATGAATTAAGATATTTTATATGTTTTTCCTATAATTTGTCTCTTGATATTCACAATTTATCTTCATGAATTGTATATCTCATCACTATATTAATTTTTCTTAATATATTTCATGTGATCATATTCATAATTTGTCTTCATGAATGAAAAATTGATGTAATAGAAAAAATTTTGCACCATTGTAACCATTCATTCTTTTTGACAATGACAAAAAGAGAGCAAAACTTGCTAGCTTGCTTATCTCAAAAGAGAAGCAAGAAGTGCTCTCTCAAGAGAAACAAAAATTTTGCTTAACCTCATATTTTTTTAAAAAAAAACATGCTAAGAGAAGTAATACTTGTCAACTTGTTAGCTTATATGATGTAAAATTACTAGTTTGAACATTACAAACGAAGCAAAATTTGCTAGCTTGCACTTCTCAAAAGAAAGGAAAGAACTCACTAGCTTGCATGTTCTAAAGTGATGAAAAATTTACTAAATTACTAAGCTTTCATATATCAAAAATTTGGTAATTGCATTTCTCCTTTTTGTTGATGACAAAAGGGGAGAAGATATAATGATGTGAAATCATGTATAATGATAGTAATCATGATTTTATAATATATTGTATATGATGTGATTAAAATAAATTCAATTTGGACTTTTGAGCTCATCTTAATATTCTATTTGAAATTTATTAAGAGCTTTTCTTAATGATGCTTTCACAAATACTTCCTTATTTCTCTTCTTATTAATTACAAAGGGGAAGAGAATTTTATAATGTATATTTTATTTTACTAAAGGAGAGTAATGTTATTATGTGCCTTGAAATTATTAGCTATACATTTCACCTTTTTATTGATGACAAAGTGGGAGAAATATATATTGATGACACATGATATTAATTATATATATTGATGACACATGATATTGATGATATACATGGATATCTTGGATATAGATGCATAATTCTTTTTGAAATTCATGATTTGATGACTTGATGCAAATTCTTGTTGAAATTTGGTTGGAATAAGATTTGTTTTATGATACTTGTATTCAAGAGGGTGTGGTTCTCTTGAATTTAAGGTTTATTTACTAAGGCATATATTTTGGGAGAGTTATGATTAACTCGTGTCATCATCAAAAAGGGAGAGATTATTGAATCTCAGATTTTGATGATAAAATCAATTGATAAATGTTTGATCTAACAAGATTATTAGAGTTTATTGATACAAGATTAATTATAACAAAGAGACTATTATAATCAGAGGTTTGGCTAGAGTCAAGTCCAAGTATCGAGTCGGGGTTCGGATGATGCGGTTGGGAACTCGCTTGGAGTATGTCAGGAGCTCACTTACGGTATCAGGAGCTTACCAGGATGACACAAGGGAGTTCACCGAAAGAAGACTGAGACTCGTTGGAAGATTGTCGGGGGTAGTCGAAAGGCTTATCGGGAGTTGGGAAGGTCTTGAAGTGGATGTGGATTTATGGCCATGTTGATTATATTTAATCAAGTTATAGTTAGCGTCGTGTAGGTTAACCATGATGGTAAAAAGGAATTACATATCAGATATGGACCCAGGATTAAGCTTATGCATCGGGCCAAGGATTGGACGATGCGGTGGGAGGGAGTTCGCTAAAACTTTGCCGAAGGTATCGGGAAGATCACTAGGAATACGTAGGGAGATCGCCGGAGGAGGACCGTGAGACTCGCTGTAAGGAATGTCGGAGATTGTCAGATTGTAGGAATGAGGTCATTAAGCTTGGTGGTCATATATGATTGTAATCCTTAAGTCGTAGGTTAAGGTTGAGCCCGAAATGAGTGTGATTTGGAAGGAATCCAAATCAACTCAAAGAGCAACTAGGTCCACTAGAAGGGTTTGATTGAGCTTAGTTTAAGCTCAATTGGTTGACTAGAGAATTAGTCAACATGTGGTTTAATTTGGGATTGGAAACATAAAGAGAATCACTTTTCCAAGATTTTTAGTGGATGAACCACCGGTGAGTGGCGGTTCAACTAACACCGCCCAGGTTTTTGGGTGGCTAAACCAACTAGGACAGGAGGGTAAACCACTCGTACCAGGTTTTTGGGTGGCTGAACCACTCGACTTTAGCGGGTGAACCTCTCGTACCCAGATGTTTCAAGTATATTTGAATTTTAGCTCTAATTTTTGAAGTCATTTAGGGCCTATAAATATCCTAAGTTTTCTTGCATTTCATATATAATTTTAGGATTATATTCTATGAAAAAAAAATGTGTGTGAATTGTAAGAAAAAGGAAAGGGGAAGAGAGAGAGCTTGGAGTTAGAAAATTCTTTAAGTCTCCCTTGTAAGCTCAAGTGTAAGGGTTTGATCTTCACCCACAAAAGATCGGTAGTGGATGTCGGTGTGCTTCAAGGAGGAGGACTCAGGAGTGGACGTAAGCCACTTGGTGCCAAACTACTATAATTGTGAGTGTTCCTTTTCTTGTTGCATTTACTACTTGCAATTGTCGAGTTCTCAATCATTTTGAACTAAATATCATTATACGCTTCCAATTTTTACTTACTCTTTGAAAGCAAAGTTTTAAGCTAAGCACTTCCCTTTGACGTTGCTTATCTTTTGGGTTTGCTTGTTCTTTCTTAAGTAATTTTTAAGTAAGTAACTTAGCAATCCTCTTTTAATCACTCACTTACTTTACTTGAACAAAAAGCTTCGGATCTTCCTATCTTGCTTCAAGCTAAAAGCTTTTTGTTAAAATAAAAATTTACACTTATACTGATTTACCCACCCACCCACACCAACCAAAACCACCCGCCCCCCACCCCCCCTTTTCCCTTGTTAGTGCCAATTAATCCTAACATAGTATAGGGATTTTTGGGCTTAGGTGATGATTATTGATTCAGTAGGCACAGTTGGAGAGCTTATGGTAGTATATGTGTTAGGATCGTAGTGGCATTAAGGAGGAGGGGGGTTTGGGGTGGAGGAGGGTGTGTGTATTAGTGCTTTCACAATAAGATTCGAATTTGATAAAGTTCGAAGGAAAGATATGTCTCAGGAATGCATTTAACTAAGAAGTGTGAGCAAGAGTAGTGAGTGAAGAAACTAGTAAGTAATGACAAGGCAAAGCAAGGAAAGAAATGCAAATAGATTTATAGTGGTTTGATTGTCCCGACCTACATCTATTTACGATTCCTCTTCCCACGAGGCCACCATGATAGAATCCCAGATGAAGCTCTATAGATTTTGATCTTTGAGGAGGATTAACCCTTGGAATGCTATAGGGGTTCTTCCCTCGTAGTAGTTGGCCATACGGCTGAATTGTAGATTGATCCTACTTGATGAAAAGAGGTGGAGGCTACATGCTTATATAGGACTCCAAACCCTAGTCCTAGGGGGTGCTTATTAAGTGAATTCTCCTTTTTACCCCTTTTATAGCCTACCTGCCTTGGAGGGAATAGGTGGCGGCTAGGTTGGCTCTATAGCCAACCCTAGCAGGGGGAAACCCTGGCCGACCAGCCCAGTAAGGGAGGTGGCGGCCATTAAGTCCTAAGACCCCAATCTAAACCCTAACCATAATTCTTTATAGGATAGAAGTAGCTAGGTGAGGTTCTATTACAATCTCACAGGGTTTCATTTGACTACTTCTAGGGTGATTAGGACTCAACTCTGTTGGAGTCCTATCAAACCCACCCTCTTAAAATCAGCCTTATCCTCAAGACTGAGGTTCCGTGAACTCAGGGAACCAGATCTTCAGCTCCTCATCAGGCTGGGTGTCAGTTGAAAGACTTTAGGTTGAGTCTTCATCTTTAAATTTCCATTTGAGGTGGGACACTTGGAAGATAAACTGTAATTTTAATCTGGTGTATGGATCTGATCTTCATGTTTAGGCCCCAATGTGATCCCTAATTTTGCAAGGTCCAAAGAAATAGGGTAACCACTTTTAATTGAGGCTTAAATTTTGGTGGAGTTGAAGATGAAAGGGGATTTGATCTTTCTCAGAAACTTTCTTCTGCTCCGACGTTTGTCAGGGGGAAGTTTCTTTCTTACATGGGCTGCCACGTGGTTGCTCTGTAATAGCAGTCATGCCTTCTTTTGGAGTGAGAGTTGTCCTCTGATAAAATCTCTGGTGTGAGTCTAATTTGAGTCTGAGGTGGGTAGGAGTGATGATTTTTCAGGATCCATTTTCACTTCTTCATGTTGTTGACCGTCTTGCATGAGGATGGTGCTGACCCCTACTATGGATGTGTCTATTCCAACAATAAATATCTGGCCATGATTTGGTGTGAATGACATTGTGGTCGTGAGGGCTATAGTTCCACTCGTCCAAGGTGGTGCATCTTTCTTTATAATGAGAGGGATGATGTTTTTGCTTCGCTGCTGTAATTTAGTTATCCTCAACCCAAAAACCTAAAAAAATATTCATTTATTATGCTGCACAACTGATCGTTACAAAATTATCATCTTTACCATGAAAGTTATGTTACAGATTTTAACCGTATGCTACTTCCCTATTTTTGGTCTTACTGCCCTATCTTTTACGTGTTTGTTTACGACAGCTTTGGCACTCCTTATCAGCAGATTTCCTTTAAGTTTTGTGTAAAAATTATTGATACAAATTGTTGATTTTTTATATCCAAACTGTTGAACTTTAGATGTAAAAAATCTACCGTAACACCTTCTCGTATTCCTTGAACTTGCTAAATTTTTTGCTATTATATTCTCCCACAAACTTTTTGACAATATTACCTTTTCCTTACCAGCAGATTCCCATTGAGTTTTACTCGAATTCTTGTTATGAACTGCTGAAAAAAATTATGTCTATATTGCTAAATTTTTTGATGTAAAATTCTACTACTATACCTTTTGCCATTCTTTTTCTCGTAAATCAGATCTCATCACCAGGTTAGGCTCATAGAAAAGAAATGACTCTTTATTTGAATCTCAAACTCGAATTGACTATCTAATGTTTACGGATGATCTGCCTCTTATGAGCTAACCCTCAATCCTGTGCTCATGTCCTAATAATGTTTGCTACCTTCGACAATTTCTTGAATATATTAACTTGAATATCTTAATCTGGCTAAATCAAATGTGTTCTTCTCCAAACATTGTTATGCCTCTAACAAACCCAACTTTATGACTTATGGGCCTGCCCTTACTCTTACTCTTCAATGAGTACCGGAAAGGATGCAACTACGGCTAGCGAGACTCGAACTTGGGCATAGAAGAATAGCCCCTGCCCCTGGGCTCCCAATAACATTTCTTATAATAAAGAAGACAACTCCTACTAGCAATACTTGAACTAGAAAAAGAAAAGCCAACTTATACTGATCACTCCTTCACTACCAACTATTAGGTTTAGTGCTCTACCTTTGATTCTAACTTGACTCCATCCTGGGCTTTTACTACTATACTAACTATCAGATCAGAACTGACACTAATTAGAATTGAGCTAGTGCCTAACAGACTTGAAACACTACCCGAAAGGAATTAAACCAATGCTTAGCAGGAATACATCTACGACTGATGAGACTGTAGCTACTGCTCCGAGATTAATAATGAAATAAAGAATATAGGATACTGATATGCACTACATGACCTATTGGACCAATAAGAAGAATCAACCTACTACTTACGAGAGAACAACTCACAATGAGGAATCCAATCATTGATAACAATAACAGAATGGAACAGGGAATTGAACCACTGGTAGCAACACAACTACTATAAATGACTACTATAATGACTATCAAAATAAGAAATCCAACTAGTAAGTCAGAACTCAACTATCAAGTTAGAATCTTACTGAATTTGCTACCACTAACCACATCGTCTTTAAGGCACCCCTCTAGTCTTAAGACGTAGCCATCGTAGCCTTTTTTTAATTTTTGTAGTCGGCCCAAATAGCAGCGTAAAACTACAGCCAAAACAATCGTCTACTACTTTGCTGTCATGTTTTTTCCAAAAACTCTTTGCCATATTTTATTACTATATTATCTTTAATATTTTGCAGTAATCTAGCCTTAATCATCATCTATTTCTTGCTATCATAATCATCTAAAACACTACTAGAATTTTTCATCGTCAAACTGTTGTTCTACTACGTAAAATTCTATTGTTGCATCTTTTCGCTATTCCTCACCGCATACAGTACCAATCCTTACCAAACTGGTTGCTACCACCCACAGCAACCCTAACCCATCTTCCTATCCTTAAACCACTACCACCCTTATAGCCTCTACAATAGCCTTGAACAACAGCATCAACAACATCTCCTTCTGATAAAAAAATCTACTGTAATACCCTTATGACTGTTTGCTGCGACTACACCTAATCCCTACCAAACTGGTTGCAGCTATCAACATCAATCCTAAGCCACCCCTATAACCCTAAACCTCTATCACCAAACTCCTCTTACAACCCTTAAAGCAGCTCTAAACCATAGCCTAAATAGTAACTAAAAACAATAACCTATCAGCCCCAAACCGCAGTCATCTACCCTTGATCCACTACCTTTTTCGATCACCAATCAACTCAACTAGTTCATACCATTGACCCAACAACAAGAGAAGGAACTTGACATTACAGATCTGGAGTCTTATGGCATCGGTAGATCTAATTGGTGCCAAGTTGGGGGCTTTCGAATCACATAGTGATGACAAACTGTGCATCTTATTCAAATAATTCAGACTTGGCCAATCTCCATATCCAATGAAATCATAGCAAGGTGAAAGTTCATATCACAAAGAGAGGCCTCCTGAGAAAGAAGAGCAAGCCATGGATTCAGCGCAACCATGCATGAGGGTGGATTTCCCTCGATGGGAAGAAGGAGACCCGATAAGATAGCTTTCGCGCATGGAACGCTACTTCTTCTATCACCAAACATCAGAGGCTTTTATGGTGGACATTGCTACCATCCATCTTGAAGGTGATGCAATACAGTGGTATAATTATTTTGAGCACACCCACGGATTCCCAACATGGAGAGAATTCAAGAGCAGGCTATTGATTCGCTTTAGACTAATTTGTACAATTGTAATATCCCTCATTTCTGAAATATTTATAATGATATATTTTAAATTATTTATGAGGACCTAGCTATAAATTTGAGAATATGTTTGATAACTCTTTTAGTTAAATAATTTTATATCAAAAGTTTATTGCTAGGGACCTAAATGTGAATCTTAAGAATATGAAATAAATTATGAAAGATTCATATTAAGTTAAAAAAAAAAGAGGAGGACATATGTCACTACCTAGTTTAAAGTGGTGCCACTTATGCATCTGCATAGGTGACACATAAGCACTTTGCATGTATGCTTGCCACCTAGTAACCCATATGTTAGCTAAAACAATTAGTAATTGGAGAAGAAAAGGGATTTGCTGCAATGTAAACTTGAGGAGGAAGATGAGAAGAAAAGATTCGGGGGTTTTGAGATTTTGATCAAATCCACACATTTGATATTAAAATCTTCAAAGGCAAGTATTCTATTTTTCTCCTACTAAAATTTATCTTTATTTTTGGCTTATTTATGAGAAACATTTAGAACAAATATGAAATCTCTTTTGTTGGTTGTCAAAGTGTGAATCTATAATATTTTTTGAGACTATGATCTATCTACATTGTTCAAGTTGTAACTTTCAGTACAAACCTCTGATTTAGAAAAAGTCTAGATTTTTCAAAAGTAGATTCATAGATCTTTCTTTTGAAACTAAGCTTGAAGATTTTAGAGTTCAATTACTAGCCCAAACATTTATTTCAATTAAGCATATGAAATCTATAAAATTGAGTTTGCAGCTCCTGACCTTTCATCACTATATTGCCTATGTCTCCTTGTTGGAGTCTCTGATTTATGTGAAACTAGATTTATTAGAAATTAGACTTATAAATATTTCCATTGAAACTATAATTGAAAGATTTGGAATCCAAATGACTATTAAAACCTCTATTTTGATGGACCATATAAATTCTACAAAACAAGGAATGTGATTCCAAACCTTTGATTGCGGAATCATCAATAACTCTTTGTAGAGACCTTCAATTTGTATGAAACTTATTTTACCTAAAATTTACTTTCAAAGATACTCTTTTTGAGTAATTTAGAGTATATTTGATTATTTTAATAATTTTACAATGTGCTTTCTAAATTATGCCATAATAGGGAATTATATCAATTCTACCTATACTTGCTTCATCTATTTCAAAACTGAAATATCTGATGCTCTTGTTTTTAAGTTCCTTCCATATCCATATTAAATATTATTTTGTTTAGGTGTATGTATGATTTATTGTTCTGCATGTGCTTCCAATATATGTCAAATTTATTGTTCATGTCCTTTTGTACTATAGCGTTTGTGGGATAATATGAACCTTTGCCAGAAATAGTAAAAGGAGTTATGCTTAGAGCCTGCAATACTCTATCGGTCTCCTATGACTTCACTCAGACATAGGTGGATGGAGCTCCTAGATGTGGGAGACTTATATATGGTGGTCATTAGGTAATGGATGAACCATATTATATTTATGATCCCACTTCACCCTCTATGTTTTATTTGATAAATTATCCAAAGTATTGCTTATATGTGTTTCTTATTATACTTTGGATAGGAATGATATGCATCTAACTTCAAATATGACATACGAGCTTAAGTTTGCTATTTGTTCTCTTGATATGTTCAAAAGTGTTTCATGTGTTATTGATATGCTCCTAAAACTTCATATGTCATTGGTATATACCAAAATGCTTCTGATTATATTATAAGCTCCAATTACCTTTCATAAATTGTTATAAATTTAACTATCTTTGAAGGAGACAAACCTTGTGGTTTTGAATCTAATTTGATGCTATATGTGAAAACTTTTATATTCCCTACCAGGCATTCTGATATCAGGTTTAATTCATAAACACCTTTCCTTGCCTTGAACCTGTTTGATACTTGCTGGGCTTCATAGCTCACTCTATTGCTATCTAATATTCTTCAGATTAGATTGGCATTTATTGAAATACTCAATATAGGGCTAAAGCATAGGAAAACAAGAAGTTCTTGGGCTAAATCTTTATTAGATAATATGTTATCATTGTATATATATACCTTGTATCTAATGTAAAGTTGTAGACATATTTTGAAGTGGAGTAACTATGCAATAGTTTTAAAGTACCCTCTTATTTTGGGATCTCGAATATTAAACTTGCTATATAATATATGAAGTGGTGGTATATAGTTGTTTTCAAAGTCATATAGATTTTATCGTATTAGTGGACTTTATGAATGTGAATTATATTTAGTTACATTGGTTTTGGACTTTATGGATCTTGGATTGAATTGTGATGAATTACAATAATATCGATTTTGAGACAGGGTCACACCTCTCGAATGTGATATAATTCGGGGGGCATGACACTCATGAAGATTCGCCAAACCTTAACCGTGCAAGAATATCAAACCAGGTTTGAGCATCTTCCAAATCAAACTCAAGATTGTTTTGAAAAGTAGTTGCTAGGGATGTTCATTGATGGATTAAAACCAGAGATCAAATGCAAATTCAAGGTGTGACAACCGTATACATTAAGGGCTGTCATCTCCTTCACTCGCATCCATGAGGAATGACTGAATAATGATGCCTGAAGGACCAAGATCATAAACCAACAAGAAACCATCAAGCCTTCGACCTCCCCTACTGCCAATCAAACCTCTCAACCCAAGGAACTTACCCAAGAAGAACTCTGCGATAAATCCGTGAAGCACTTATGTTAGCATTGCAACGAACTTCGGAGCTGCAACCATCACGTAAAAAGATGAAGCTACTCATGATAGAACTTATTGAAGAACCATAATGAGAAGAGGAGGACCTCAAACATGAGGAGAGAACACAATGAAGGACCTGCAGCTGGCTGATTGCACTACTCATACTCCAGCCGGCTATACGAACCCACAAACAATGAAAGTTGTAGGATTCCTTAAGTAGCCGCCCGTCACCATTTCCATTGAGACCATGAGTACCAACAACTTTATGAACACCAAGGTTGCTGCCCGATTGATGCTCCAAACTAATGATTATAGCAGGTTTGATGTTAAGGTAGTTGATGGTCGAATTTTGAAGTGCGATTAAAGATGTCTACGTGTGAAATTATTGTTACAGGACCAAGAAATAATTACTAATTTCTTCCTCCTCCCACTCGATAATTATGAGGTTGTTCTTGGTATCGAATGACTAACTATGCTAAGTGATATTTCCTAGAATTTTTTAAAATTAATTATAAAATTTTTCAGCAAAGGAAAATAGGTGAGCCTACGTGACAAATGTTGGAGCGACGTGATGACAATTTCATGATAGGACTCCAATAGGGTTGAGTCCTAATCACCCTAGAAGTAATCAATAAAACCCTGTGAGATTATAATAAAACCCCACCTAGCCACTTCTATCATATATAAAAGTGTGGCTAAGGTTTAGATTGGGACCTTAGGGCTTAGTGGCCATCACCCTATTTACTGGGCTAGTTGGCCAAGGTTTTTCACTGCTTAGGTCGGCTACAGAGCCAACCTAGCCACCCCCTATTCCTACTAAGGCAGGTCGGCTATAGAAGGGGCAAAGGGGTAATTGTACTTAGACAAGCACCTACGGGCTAGGGTTTAGAACCCTATATAATGATGTAGTCATTCGCTCTCTTTTATCAAGCAAGATTAATATTTTATTCAACTTTGTGTTGAGTTCTAGGAGGGAGGAACTCCTATAGCGTTCGTTCCAAGGGTTAATCCCTCTCAGGGATCAAAATTTATAGGGCTTCTTCTAGGATTCTATCATATGGTATCAAAGCAGCATTCCTACTGCCCTTGCTACCATTTCTACTGCCCCCACCTTCCCAAGTAATTCCCATAATTGCTACGACACGTGCCTCCACCGTCATCCCAAAGTTGTAAATCAAATAAATTTGTTGTTGCTCCCTGCGTTTGAATTTGAGATCTAGTATATTTTCATTAACCATGCCTCTTTAATACTGCAAAATCCTTTATCTTATATGTTGAAGAGTTTTTCCATATTTTATCTGTTGTAAATTTCGACCATCGAAACGTTATCATTGTTATGAAGGTGAAACGCTGTAGAAATTTTCAATCGCCTATTTGCCTCCTGAAACCAACTTATTACTTCTCATTTTTAGTTGAAACTTTTATACAATATAATAAATTATCTTAGCTTTCATCTTAGATTGATTTCTAGAAAAAACTCCTTCGAAAACTGGTTTTATTGTGCCTCAATTCATCGTCACGCAGTGCTAAAATTTTATGACGAAAAATCTGCCTTCCGTCTTTTACTCTATTTTCCTATCATTACTTTGTCAAAATTTTGTTAAACTTCTTGTTAATATTGGTCACATCTGAACCGAGGATTTTTGAATATTTTTCTTAAGTTTTTCTCTAGAATTTATGTTGAGAATTCATCATTTCTCCAATATAATATCTGTTTGGCAGGACAGCACATCGCAACACCTTTCCTTATCGAATTCCATCGGATTTGAGTGTTGCCTTTTGTGGGTTTTTGAACTTACCTTCTCTCATCTATAAACCCTACCATTCTCATCAAGAACTCTTCCAAATCACATCGTAAACCGATCCTAAAAAGCCATCTAAATCAACCCTAAATCGTAGCCTACTTCCATCTACACCGATCCACCCATCCAACTGGCCACCTCTTCTCCAAAATTCTCATGCTACTAACCTGATAATAGAAAAAAGATCTAAATATTACAGATCTAGAGGCCTACACCATGGCATCAGAGGAGGCCATCAATGCCAAGTTCAAAGCCTTTGAAAGCCACATAGAGGAGAAGATGCGATCCCTTTTTGCCGAATTCAGCATGGGCCGACCACCTAGCTCAAAGAAATCATAACAAGGAGAAACTTCAGATCAACGAGATGATCCTCAAAAGCATGGCCACATCATCCTTGATCCAAACACTTCATGCATAAAGGTTGACTTTCCTAGATGGGAAGAAGGAGACCTGATCGGATTGATCACACGCGTGGAACGCTATTTTTGGTTCTACCGAACCACCGATGCTACAAGGGTGGAGATTGCTGCCATCCAACATAAGAGAGATGCTATTTAGTGGTTTAATTGGTATGAGCACACCCATGGAGGTCTCTCTTGGCAGTAATTCAAGGAAGGACTACTAAATCGCTTCGGACCAACCGATTTCAACAACATCGACGAACAATTGGTGAAGATTCGACAAACCTCTATAATACACGAATACCAAAAAAAATTTAAACATTTATTTAACCAAACTATGGATTGGTCTGAAAAGTAACTTTTAGAGACTTTTATCGAGGGCCTAAAGCCAGAGATTCGAGGAGAAATAAAGGCACGATAACCATATACTCTTATGGTGGCAATTTCCTTCACAAGAATCCAGGAAGAACGATTGAACCACGAAGAATGAAAGACGAGAGTCACTACCTAACTAGCCATGCTGAAGCCTTTAACCCCCTCTACTGTTGTCTGAGCCACTGCACCAAAAAATAAACAAGAGACAAGATTGGTGAACGATCGGCCAAGGGGTTGTGTTGGCACTATGATGAACCATGGAGCCGAGAACATCATTACAAAAAGGGATAACTCCTCATGATTGAACCAATAGAGGATGAGGACAGTGAACTATCTGAAGAAAGCCTCGGACCCAAAGATGAAGCCACAAAGGAAGGGCCCCAACCATCCGACTACGCAGTGCACACGCTGGCCGATTGTAGGGGTTCCTCCATGGGTTGATCCCCCTCAAGGATCAAAATCTATAGAGCTCCGTTTGGGGTTCTATCAGGAACGCTGTAGGGGTTCCTCCCTCCTAGACTCGGTATAAGGCTGAAATAAAATTGATAATTGCTTGATTCAAGAGGGGAGGGGGCGTCTACATCTTTAAATAGGGATCAAAACCCTAGCCTAAGGGGGTGCTTGCCCAAGTAAACTTATCCCCTTGGCCCTTCTATAGCTGACCTGCCTTAATAGGAATAAGGGGTGGCTATACTCTTTTATAAGATAGGAGGGTATAATCTAGCAGGGTTTTTATTAACTAGTAATGAGATGATTAGGACTCAACCCTACTAGAGTCCTATCAAGTCTACCCTTTTCAAATTAGCCTTGTCTTCAAGGAAATTGGATCTTTAACTCCACATGTGACTCCCATGTTGCATCTTCGGATGGTAAGTTAGTCCATTTTACAAGTACTTCGATTGAAGGGCGTCGTTAGTGCATCATAATCCTTCGATCAAGTATAGCTTCAGGTTGGGCTTTGATTTCGCCATCATTAATGGTGCTTGGCAGTTGAGTCTAGGCCTTCTCATGTTCTCCCAACTTTAGCTTCAATAAGGATATATGCAAGACAAGATGTATCTTAGCATCATCTAGAATCTTTAATTTATATGTCACAACCCACAACTTCATTGATGCTCTTGCATTGACTGATAGCTACTTGTATGGCTGTAGCCGAAGGTAGACCCAATCTCCAACTATGAATTCCCACTCACTCCGGTGGTTGTCTGCTTGTTGCTTCATGCGAGCTTGAGTGATATTCAAGTTGTCTTTCAACAGCTGTAGCATATTGTCTCTGTTAATCAAATTTTGGTTGACCTAATCTACTTTGGTCAAACCAAGCACATATCTGGGTATTACAGGGGTTGGTCGACCATACAGTGTCTCATAAGGGGTACATTTAGTTGATGAATAAAATATCATATTGTACCACCATTCGGTCCAAGGAAGCCACCTTATCCACTCTTTGGGCCGATCACTGGTGAAGCATTGTAGGTATGTCTTGAGGCATATGTTCACCACTTTTGTTTGGTCGTTTGGCTGGGGATGATAGATTGTGCTCATCTTCAACTAGGTACCCCGTAGATGAAAGAGCTCTATCCAAAATTTACTTGTGAATATCCTATCACGGTCGCTCACAATTGACCTTGGCATCCCATGCAATTTTACCATATGTTCTATAAAAAGTTAAGCAATAATACCAGCAATATAGGGATGTTTCACAGCATAGAAGTGAGCGTACTTGGTTAGGCAATCTACCACCATATAGATCATGCTTTTACTTAGGATAGTAGTAGCCCCTCAATGAAATCTATAGCAATGTTGGTCCATGCTAAGTCTGGTATGGGTAGTGGCTGTAGTTTTCCCAGACTTGCCATTATTTCGCGTTTCTGCTATTGACATACATTACATTTGGATACATAATCATAAATTAATTTTTTCATGCCTTTCCAAAAGAAGTTTTGCTTCACCCTTTTGTAAGTCCTTAGAAATCTAGAGTGTCTTACTAAGGGTGAAGAATGCATCTCGTGCAAAATAGTTTGAATGTAAGGGGAAGAATGAACAATAACAATTCGGTCTTTGTAGTGCAAGTCCTTCGAATCCCACGAGTAGTGACCCATGGACCCCAGGTCCTTCTCCAACTTTTCTATGATGGGTCAAGCTTCTGGATCATTCTTCCATTCCTCCCTAATATTGTCAAGGAAGTCAATGGAGGGAAAGGAGATGGCGAAAATTTTGACTTGTCCTGGTAGCCAAGATAGGGTATTTGTAACAACATTCTCTTTTCATTTTCGGTAAGTAATTTCATAATCAAAGCCAAGGAGATTAGTTACCTATCATTGCTACTCCAGGGAAGATACTTTTTGCTCTGAAAAATATTTAAGACTTCGGTGGTCAGTCTTAATCTGGAAGCGCTGGCCGATCAGGTACGGTCTCCACTTTGTGACTGTGTGAATGATGTCAAGCATTTTTTTGTCATCCATGGATATTTTAAGATGTGAAGGAGATAAAGTTTTGCTGGTGTATGCAAGGGGTCGGCCATCTTGCATTAGAACAGCCCCAATTCCAACTTCGAATGTATCAGCCTTGATCATGAAAGTTTGACTGAAATCAGGTAGTGCTAGGACCGGCGTCATCGTTATGGCAGCCTTGAGTCTTTCAAAGGCTGCAGAGGCTTGATCTGACCACAAAAAGAGTCCTTCTTAAGTAGGGATGTGAGTGGGGCACTGATCTTGCCATAATCTCTCATGAACTTTCGGTAGTAGCCCGTGAGTCCAAGGAAGCCGCGTAGTAATTTTATGTTTGTAGGTCTCGACCATCCTTTCATTGCCTTGATCTTTGTTAGGTCTACCACCACTCCATTCTCTGATATAATGTGCCCTAGATACTCCACTTTATGCTATAAGAAGTTGTACTTTGACTATTTAACATAAAGAGTATTCTCTTGAAGAATGGTTAGAACAGTTCGTAAGTGCTCAAAATGTATATCAAGCGTAGGGCTATAAATGAGAATATCATCAAAGAATACCAATATGAACTTACGTAGAAACCTCTAGAAGATGTCATTCATCAAGATTTAAAAGGTAGAATGAGCATTTGTAAGTTCGAAAGGTATTACTAAAAACTCGTAGTGGCCGTTATACATGTGGAATGCAATTTTCGGAATATCTTCAGTGCATACCTGAATCTGATGGTATCCGGATCAAAGAGACAATTTAATGAAGACTAGAGCTCCTTTTAATTTGTCCAAGAGTTCATCTACAACTAGAATAGGATATTTGTCCTTGACATTAATGGCGTCTAGAGCCCGGTAGTCAATGCACATCCGTTACGTACCATCCTTCTTATGCACTAGCAACACCGATGAGGAGTAAGGACTGCAACTCGGTCGAATCACCCCAGTGTCAAGTATCTCCTTAACAATGTTCTCAATCTCATCCTTCTACAAGTGAGGATAGTGGTACAATCATAAATTTGATGGATATTTGCTTGGCAAAATAAGAATGCGGTGGTCATGCAGCCAGTTAGGGGGTAGCCCGTATGGCTCCGAGAAAACATCTATAAATTCATCCAGGAAAAGGGCAAGCTTATAATCTGAGTTTTATATGTTCTCCCCCTTAGATGGTTGTTGGATATGTATCAAGAATCCACATGCACTTTGTGTAAAATCTTCTCCATTCGTTGCGACGAGACGGTGGAAATATGGCTCTCGTGCTTGCCTCATAATGTGACCTGTCTCCCTTTATAATAAAATTTTATGATTAATTTAGAAAAATTTCAAGAGATATCACCTAGCATTATGAGCCATTCGATCTTAAGTATGACTTCATAATCGTCGATGGGTAGGAGGAAGAAATTAGCTACCACTTCTTGGTCTTGGAGGAATAGTTTCACCTACGGGCACCGTTGGTCGCAATTGAGGATTCGGTCGTCGGTAACCTTTACGTCAAGTTTGTTGTAACCTTTGATTTGAAGTGCCAAATATGCAGCAACCTTACTGTTGAGAAAGTTATTTGTGCTACCCGTGTCGATGAGAACGGTGATGGGTTGCTATTTTAGAAGTCCTCTAACTTTCATCGCTTGTGGGTTAGAGTAGCTAGCCAATGTGTGCACTGCGTAGTCGGCCGGTTAGGGCTCTACCTCCATGAATTCTTCTTTAAGTTCAAGGGCTTCTTCAGATGGTTCATTATCCTCATCCTTCATTGGTTCAATCACAAGGAGTCGACCGACCCTTTTTGCAGCGATGTTCTCGGCTCCATGGTTCATCATAGTGCCAACACAATCCTTTGGCCGATCATTCATGAATCTCAACCCTCATCAAATTTTTTAGTGCGGGGGCTCAGATGTAGTAGAGGGGGTTGTAGGCCTTGACATGGCTGGTCGGGGAGTGACCCTTGTCCTTTGTGCCTCTTGGTTTAATCGTTCTTCTTGAATATGCGTAAAGGAAATCATCACTATAAGAGTGTACGGTTGTCACACCTTTACTTCTCCCTAAATCTCTAGCTTTAGGCCCTCGATGAAAGTCCCTAAAAGTTATTTTTTAGACCAATCCACAGTTTAATTAGATAAATATTCCAACCTTGTTTGGTATTCTTGTATTGTGGAGGTTTGACGAATCTTTGCCAATTGTCCGTCGATGTTATCAAAATTGATTGGTCCGAAGCAGTTCAGTAGTCCTTCCCTGAATTGCTACCAAGGGAGTCCGCCATGGGTGTACTCAAACCAATTAAACTACTAAATAGCATCACCCTTGAGGTGGATGATAGCAATCTCCACCAGTGTGGCGTTGGCGGTTCGGTAGAACTGAAAATAGCGCTCCTCGCGCGAGATCCATCTAATCGGGTCTCCTTCCCATCTAGGAAAGTCAACTTTCATGCATGGATTTTTGGGATCAACGATGATGTGGCCATATTCTTGAGGATCATTTCACCGATATGAAGTTTCTCCTTGCTGTGATTTCCTCGGGCTCGACAGTCGGCCAATGCTGAATTCGATAAAAAGGGATCGTATTTTCTCTTCCATACGATTTTCAAAGGCTTTAAACTTTGTATTGATAGACTCCTTTAATGCCATAGTATACACCTCTAGATCTATAATATTGAGGTCTTTTTTTTATTGTCAGGTTAGTGGCATGAGAATTTTGGAGAAGGGGGTGGCCGGTTAGAAGGTGAATCAGTTTGGATGGGAGTAGGCTACGGTTTAGGGCTGATTTAGGTGGCTATTTGGGTTAGGTTTAGGGTAAGGTTTGGAAGGATTTTTGGTGAGGATGGTAGGGTTTGGAGATGAGGAAAAGAGAGTCTGAAATTGATAGGACTCCAGCAGGGTTGATTCCTAATCACTTAGAAGTAATCAATAAGAACTCTATGAAATTATAATAAAACCCCACCTAGTCACTTCTATCATATAAAGAAGTGTGGCTAAGGTTTAATTTGGAGCCTTAGGGCTTAGTGGCTGTCGCCCCCTTTACTGGGCTAGTCGGCTAGGGTTTCCCGCTACTTAGGTCGGCTATAGAGCCAACCTAGCCACCACCTGTTCCCTCTAAGGCAGGTAGGATATAGAAGGGACAAAAGGATAATTTTAGTTAAGCAAGCACCTCATAGGCTAGGGTTTGTAACCATATATAATGATGTAGCCACTCCCTCTCTTTTATCAAGAAATCATCAATTTTATTTCAGCCTTGTGTCGAGTCTAGGAGGGAGGAACCCCTATAGCGTTCCAAGGGCTGATCCCCCTCAAGGATCAAAATCTATAGAGCTCCTTCTGGGGTTCTATCATCTGGTATTAGAGCCGCATTCTTGCTATCCTGTGGCCATCTCAACCGCCTCCACCATCCCAAGCAATTCCCATGATTGCTTTTGATGTCACCTCCATCATCGCCCACCAAGCCGCAGATCTATCAATATGCTGCTGTCCCTTGTGTCAATAATATAAATCTGGTAAAAACTCCAAAGCCCACGCCTTTATTACTGCTATTCCTTTTATATTATATGTAGTTGAAGATTTTCTAAAAGTTTTCATGCTACAAAATTTTACCGCCGCAAACGTTATTATCGTTGCGAAGGCGAAACGCTGCAGAAATTTTTAGCCGATTATTGTCTCTTGAAATTAAACTTTTATTCATCCTTTTTAGCCAAAATTTTTATACAATCCCAAGGATCAACTTGGCTTTCATTTGGGATTAATTTCTCAAAAGAATTCCTTTTGGAAATGGTTTTCTTGTATAATCTTTCACCAGCACGTAGTTCTGAAATTTTTATGATGAAGGATCTACCTTTCGTCTTTTGTCCTATTTCCCTACTGTTACATTGCCAAAATTTTGCCAAACTTTTTACTGGTATTTCAAACATCTAATCAAGGTTTTTACATAATTTCCTTGAACTTTCCTCTGGAAATTACGTCGAGAACTCATCATTTCTCCAATGTAAAATCTGTTCGATAGGACTGCACATCATAGCACTTTTTTCATCGAATTCTATCAAATTTGAGTGCTATTTTTGTGGGATTTTAGACTCTATTTTCCTCATCACTAAACCCTACCATCCTCACTAGAAACCATTCAAAACCCTACTTAAACTGAAACTAAATAGCTACTCAAATCAGCTCTAAACCGTAGCCTACTCCCATCCAAACCGATTCACCTTGCAACTGGCTACCCCTTCTCCAAAATTCTCATTGCACTAATCTGACAACAAAAGAAAGATCTCCATATTATAGAACTAGAGGCATACACCATGGCATTATAGGAGGTCATCAATATCAAGTTTGAAGCCTTTGAAAGCTGTATGGAGGAGAAGATGCGATCCTTATTCGCTGAATTCATCATTGGTCGACCGTCAAGCCTGAGGAAGTCACACCATAGAGAGACTTCAGATTGGCAAGATGATCCTCAAGAGCATGAACACATCACCTCTAATCCCAACAATCCATGCATGAAGGCTGATTTCCCAAGATGGGAAAAAGGAGACCCGATCAGATGGATCTCGCGCGCGGAGCGCTATTTTCAATTCTACCGAACCGCCGACACTACACGGGTGGAGATTGCTGTCATACACCTCGAGGGAGATACTATTCAGTAGTTCAATTAGTTTAAACATACCCATGGAGGACTCTCTTGGCAGTGGTTCAAGGAAGGACTTCTAGACCACTTCGGTCTGATCGATTTCGATAACATCGATAGACAATTGGCAAAGATTCATCAAACCGCTATAATACAAGAATACCAAACAAGGTTTGAGCATTTATCTAACTAAACTGAGAATTGGTTTGAGAAACAATTTTTAGGTACTTTTATTGAGGGCCTGAAGCCAGAGATCCGAGGAGAAGTAAAAGCACGGCAACCGTACACACTTATGACGATGATTTCCTTTGTATATATCTAGGAAGAACGATTGAACCATGAGGTATAAAGGACAAGGGTCGCTCCCCAACGAGCCATGCCAAGGCCTACCGCCCCCTCTACTACCATCCAAGCCCCCGCACTAAAAAAGTTGACAAGAGATGAGCTTCGTGAATGATCGGCCAAGAGGTTGTGTTGGCATTACGACGAACCATGGAGCCACGAACATCGCTGCAAAAAGGGCTGGCTCCTCGTGCTTGAATCAGTGGAGGATGAGGATAATGAAATATCTAAAGAAGCCCTTGAACTTGAAAAAGAAGCCATAGAGGAAGAGTCCCAACCGGCCGACTATGCAGTGCACGCATTGGCCAGCTACTCCAAACCGCAAACGATGAAAGTTGGAGGACTTCTAAAACAACAACCCATCACCATTCTCATCGACATGGGCAACACAAATAACTTCCTTAATAGTAAGGTTGCTACATGTTTGGCGCTTCAAATCAAAAGTTGCAACAAGTTCGATGTAAAGGTCACGGATGGTCGAATCTTCAATTGCGACCAACGGTGCCCGTGGGTGAAACTACTCCTCCAAGACCAAGAAGTGGTAGCTGATTTCTTCCTCTTACCCATCAATGATTATGAATACATACTCAAGATCGAATGGCTCACAACAGTAGGTGATATCTCCTAAAAATTTTCTAAATTAATCATAAAATTTTATTACAAAGGGAGATAGCTCACGTTACGAGGCAAGTGCTGGAGCCAAATTTCCATTGTTTCATTGCAACGAATGGAGAAAGTTTTGCACAAAGCACATGGTAGATTTTTTATGCATATCTAGCAGCCATCTAAGGGGGAGAATATATAAAATTTAGATCCTAAGCTTTCCCTTTAGCTAGATGAATTCATGAACATTTTCACGAAGCCACGTGGGCTGCCCCCTAACCGACCACATGACCACCATATTCCTATTTTGTCGAGCAAATCTCCTGTAAATTCGCACCTGTACCACTACCCTCACTTTTAGAAGGACGAGATCGAGAATATTGTCAAAGAGATGCTTGACACCGAGGTGATTCGATAGAGTTGCAGCCCTTATTCTTCACCGGTGTTGCTAGTGCGCAAGAAAGATGGTACATGGCGAATGTGCATTAATTATCGGGCCTTGAACGCTATCACCATCAAGGACAAATATCCTATACGAATCATAGATGAGCTCTTGGATGAATTAAAAGGAGTCCGAGTCTTCACTAAATGGGATCTCCGTTCTAGTTACCATCAGATTTGGGTATGCATTGAAGATGTTGCAAAAACTATATTATGCACATATAATGACCACTATGAGTTTTTGGTAATGCCTTTTGTACTTACGAATACTCCTTCTACTTTCCCAAGCCTGATGAATGACATCTTCCAGAGTTTTCTATGTAATTTTATATTAGTGTTCTTTGATGATATTATCATTTATAGCCCTATGCTTGATATATATTTTCAACACTTACAAACTATTCTAACGATTCTTCTGGAGAATACTCTTTATGTTAAATAGTCGAAGTGCAACTTCTTATAGCATAAAGTGGAGTATCTTGGACACATTATATCAGAGGATGGAGTGGTGGGAGACCTGATGAAGATCAAGGCAATGCAAGGATAACCGAAACCTATAAACATAAAATTGCTGCACGGCTTCCTTAGACTCACGGGCTACTACCATAAATTTATGAAAGATTATGGAAAGATTAGTGCCCCATTCATATCCCTACTAAAGAAAGACTTCTTCTTATGGTCAGAACAAGCTTCTATAGCCTTTGAACGACTCAAGGCCACCATGATGATGACACTGGTCCTAGCACTGCCTGATTTCAGCAACATTTTTGTTATTGAGGTCGATGTGTTAGGAGTCAAAATTGGGGCTATTCCTATGCAAGATGGTCGACTCCTAATTTACATTGATGCTTCCTCCACACTCCACACTAGGTTTTTACAGGAGATACTAATTATTATCAATTTTAAAATATGATTGGATACAGGTCCATGACATGAAAGAGGAGTAAAACTACAAGAATTATAATTCATGCTTAAGCCAGATTAGACTCTCATCATCCTGAACCATACTAGAGGGCAGTCACCATTCCAGAAGAAAAATTGACTGTCACTAAAGACTAACCATATGACAGTACATGCAAAAAAGAAATGACCTCCCAACAAACTTCAGAATGGACGAAAAATTGAAGACCGAGTTTTTCTACACCTCTAGCCCAATCAGTAGGAAACTCGAGCCTTAATGAAGTGGTCTCCCTATTTCTTTGGACCTTGTAAAATTGGAAATTACATTGGGGCCCTAACCTGGAGATCAGATTTGTGCACCAGATCAAGATTACAGTTGATCCGCCAAGTATCCCACTACAAATGGAAATTTAAAGAAATGACTCAGCCCAAATCCTTTTAACTAACACCCTAGCTAATGAGGAGGCCAAAGTTTAGTTGATGATAGTATGAGAATCATATGAGGAGCTCATGGAACCTCAGCCTTGATGACAAGGCTGATTTGAAGAGAGCGGGTTTGATAGGACTCTAACAGGGTTGAGTCCTAATCACTTAGAATTAATCAATAAGAACCTTGTGAAATTGTAATAAAATCCCACCTAGTCACTTCTATCATATAAAGAAGTGTGGCTAGGGTTTATTTTGGGGCCTTAGGGCTTAGTAGCTGTCATCCCCTTTATTGGGCTAGTCGGCTAGGATTTCCTCCTGCTTAGGTCGGCTATAGAGCCAACCTAGCCGCCACCTGTTCCCTCTAAGGCAGGTAGGCTATAAAAGGGGTAAAAGGGTAATTTTAGTTAGGCAAGCACCCCATGGGCTAGGGTTTGCAACCCTATATAATGATGTAGTCGCCCCCTCTCTTTTATCATGCAATTATCAATTTTATTTTAGCCTTGTGCCGAGTCTAGGAGGGAGGAACCCCTATAGCGTTCCAAGGGTTGATCCCACTCAAAGATCAAAATCTATAAAGCTCATTCTAGGGTTCTATTAGAAATCACATAAAAAATAGCACTTAAATCTGATAGAATTCGATGAAAAAAGGTGCTATGATGTGTTGTCCTACCGAACATATTTTACATCGGAGAAACGATGACTTCTTGACATAAATTCTAAAGAAAAGTTTAAGAAAATTATATAGAAACCCTTGGTTTAAATGTTGCTAATACCATTAAAAGTTTGACGAAATTTTAGCAGCATAATAGTAAGAAAATAGGGCAAAAGATATAAGGTAGATCCTTCATTATAAAATTCTAACATTGCGTGACGGTGAAAGATTCCAGAAAAAAACTGGTTCTAGAAAGAGTTTTTTCCATAAATCAATCCCAGATGAAAGCCAAGTTGATCTTTGGAGTTGTGTAAAAATTTTGGCCAAAAAAAAGAAGAAATAAACTAGTTTAAAAAAGCAATTAAGCGGCTAAAAATTTCTATAGCGTTTCGCCTTCGTAACAACGATAATGTTTGCGATGAACGAAATTTACAACAGATAAAATTTGAGAAAAATCATCAATATATAAAGTAAGGAATCTTATAGTATTGAAGAGGTGTGGATAATAAAAATATACTAGATTTTCATATCACACAAGAGGCGACAGCAAATAGATGGATCTGCTGCTTGGAGGGCGACGGTGGATAGAGATAGCGTCAAAAGCAATTGTGGGAATTGCATGAAAGATGGAGGCGACAGAGATTGCTACAGGACAGTAGGAATGCAACTTTTATACTAAATAATAAAACCCCAGAAGGAGCTATATAGATTTTGATTCTTGAGGAGGATCAACCCTTGGAACACTATAGGGGTTCCTCCCTCCTAGACTCGGCACAAGGCTGAAATAAAATTGATAATTGCTTGATTCAAGAGCGGGGTGGGGGGGGGCGGGGCGGCTATATCTTTAAATAGGGATCAAAACCCTAGCCTAAGGGGGTGCTTGCCTAAGTAAAATTATCCCATTTTCCCTCCTATAACCGACCTGCCTTAATAGGAATAGGGGGGGCTAGGTTGGCTTTATAGCCGACCAACCTAGTAAAAGGGGCGGTGGCCACTAAGCCCTAAGGGCTAATCTAAACCCTAGCCATACTCCTTTATAAGATATGAGTGACTTTATTATACTTTAGCATAGTTTTTATTAACTAGTATTGAAATGATTAGGACTCAACCTTATTGGAGTCCTATCATTATTCCACCCTAGAGAGAGTCCAAGCTAAGTGAAACTCTCCCCCTTTTACCCTAGCTAGCCTCTCTTAAGAGGAGGAGGTGACTAGGAGACTCCCATCCTATAAGGACTCCTCCCTAACCCTTGTCAACCACTTCTTTACTAGGGGTGGCGACTAGATTAGAGTTTATTACATTCATGAATCAATTGACTCTAACCTATATCCAACTCCGACTCCTAACTAGACTCTAGTTTAGCTAAATCCTAACCATACTAGGAGTTGGGCTAATTTATTATAATAGACTCAAATCTTCTCTTAGCTAACCTAATGTCAAGTCTAGGTTGGTCAACAAGGCCCAATCAAATGACTCAACTTAATCAACTAGGACCTATCTCAGTTGGGGTCCTAACACATCTCCACGAACCTCATCAAAGGGTAGCCAACATCTCAAAGGAAAGTTTTACAACCATTAAGGAACAACCACACAATAGCCAAAATAAGAATAAAAAAGCCACCTGACGAAGGCCGGAGTGAACAAAACTTTACAAGGGAGATAATAGCAAGTTCGAAAAATCTCAGACCTACCTACTTCGGTTTCAACTTGGACCAACATTCCCATGGACTTCATTGAGGGGCTGCCATCATCTCAAGAAAAGACTATTAAAGGACAACGCCACGGTGGCCCAAGCAAAAGTAAAACTATAGGTTGACAAACACAGGAGCCAATGGAAGTTTACTATTGAGGGTTGAGTCTTCTTTTTATCTTTAGCCCTACCAACAAAAATCCATGAAGACTCGAGCATTAAGGAAGTGGTATCTCTATTTATTTGGACCCTATAAAATTGGAGAGCATATTAGAGCCATGTCCTACAGATTGGATCTACGTGCCAACTCCAAAGTACACATGATCCTCCACATGTCCTGCCTCAAATTGAAGTTTAAAGAGGATAAATCAGCCAGAGCCATCTACCTGACATCTCAACTGATGGAGAGGCCTAGGTTCAATCGATGATCACATTAGTTTGTAGGATCATGATGTGCCACTAATGCCCTTCAATCGAAGTACTAGCGAAGTGGACCCATTCACCCGCTGAGGATGCTAGCTGGGAGCCCTATGACAAATTAAAGTTGAATCTTCTATAGTCTACAGAGGCTCAACCTTGAGGACAAGGTTGATTTGAAGAGGGCAGGTCTGCTAGGACCCTAGCTAGGTCGGGTCCTAATCGATTGAGTCGAGTTTGTAAATTGAGCCTCGTTAGCTAGTCTAGACCTGACATTGAGTTGGCTAGGAGATGAGTTATATCGATTTGAATAAATTAGCCCAAATCCTAGTATGATTATGATTTTATTGAATTAAGGTTTGATTAGGAATAAGAGTTGGAGCAGAGCCAAGATCCTTGTCATTATTATAATCAACTCTAATTGACCACCCACCTTGATTAGGAAAGTCGGCTGGGGTTGGGATGAGAGTGTTTCAATTAGAGTAGGAGTTTTATTAGGAGTGTTTCACTAGAAGTAGGAGTCTCTCTAGGGTTAGGGTTTATAGGCCCTATAAAAGCCTATAAATGCTCACCCCTTTTCTCAAACAATAGATCTATTTTCTCTTCAACTTTATGATCAAATACCAGGAGAGAGAAACTCCTATAGAGTTCTAAAGAGGGTCGATCCCCTATAAAGATCAATCCAACTTTAGAATCCTTTGGGGTCTATCATCTAGTATCATAGCAGCATTCTTGGCGTCTCGCTATTCTTTCATCTAGACTCAGACTATAGGCTGTAAGACCCCTTAGCCTCACATTGGAAATGTAGGAACATATGAATGTCTTATAAGGGTTGATGAGTATACTGTTGTTAACTCCCGGCTCGAGCATTTTGGCCAGTGGTTGGGCCAAACTTAAGCTATCAAAATAGTTAGCTCATTAACCTGGGTCGTGACATTTAGTATCAGAGCCAACCTAGTATTCGGGCATAGTGAGGGGACCCCCGTTGGGAAGGGCTACTTGTATGTATGGAGTATTTTGAACTCCTAAGTGCTTTAAACTCGACATAACGTGGAGCCACCACTGGGCTAAGTGGGGGAGAATGTAACACCCCTTAGTCCCACATTGGGAAAGTGAGAACATATGAATGTCTTATAAGGGTTGATGAGTGAGAATATATAAATTGTTAACTCCTGGCTCAAGTATCTTGGCTAGTGGTTGGGCCAAACTTATCCTATCAGGATAGTTAGTTCAGCAACTCAGGTCCCCCTTGAAAATGGCTATTTGCTCCGAACTCCCGACTGCTCTAAACTCTGACATATCATGGAGCCACCACTAGGCTGAGCCTTACATGCACCATGCTAGGGTTCGATCTGCGATATGTTCGATCATGACGAGGGCATCAAGTATCTGAGTGGGGGAGAATGTGAGTGTACTACTGTCAACTCTCAGCTCGAGCATTTTGGCCAGTGTTTGGGCAAAACTGAAGATAGTTAGCTCATTAACCCGGGTTGTGACAACATATCCAACCATTTTATGAATGTTGTCAATGGTTTAAAAGTATTTGGTAAAAGTTTTTCTAATTTTGAACTTGCTAACAAAATATTAAGATCCCTTCCAAAAATTTAGGTTCCTAAAGCAACGATAATATAAGAAGCAAATCATCTAAATAATTTTTCACTTGAAGAACTAATCGGATCTTTGATGACCTATGAAATGACGTGTATAACACATTATGAACTTGAGAACAACCTTCCAAAAAATAGAAAGGACATGATACTTAGAACCAAGGAAAACCTTTTGTGAGAAAATTCAAATGACGATGATGATAACGAGGACTTGACACTTCTTACAAGAAAATTTAAGAAATTCTTAAAATCAACCAAAACAAAACAAGATGCTAAGAACAAAAGTGAACTAACAAAGGACTCAATAAAATGTTATAAGGGTTGATGAGTGTACTATTGTTAACTCCTGGCTCAAGTATTTTGGCTAATGGTTGGGCCAAACTTATGCTATTAGGATAGTTAACTCATCAACCCGGGCTCCCCTTGAAAACGACTATTTGCTCTGAACTCTCGAGTGCTCTGAACTCTGACACATCATGGAGCCACCACAGGGCTGATCCTCACATGCACCATGCTTGGGTTCAATTTGCGATATGTTCGACCATAACGAGGGCGTCAAGTATCTGAGTGGGGGAGAATGTGAGTGTACTACTGTGAACTCTCGGCTCAAGCATTTTGGCCAATGGTTGGGCCAAACTGAAGATAGTTAGCTCATTAACCCGGGTCGTGACAACATATCCAACCATTTTACGAATGTCGTCAATGGTCTAAAAGTACTTGGTAAAAGGTTTTCAAATTTTGAACTTGTTAACAAAATATTAAGACCCCTTCCAAAAATTTGGGTTCCTAAAGCAACGATAATATAAGAAGCAAATGACCTAAATAATTTTCTGCTTGAAGAACTAACCGGATCTTTGGTGACCTATGAAATAACGTGTATAGCACATGATGAACTTGAAAACAACCTTCCAAAAAATAGGAAGGACATGATACTTAGAACCAAGGAAAACCATTTGCGAGAAAATTCAAATGACGATGATGATAATGAGGACTTGATACTTTTTACAAGAAAATTTAAGAAATTCTTAAAATCGACCAAAATTAAACAAGATGCTAAGAACAAAAGTGAACTAAAAAAGGACTGAATAAAATGTTATAAGTGCAAGAAGTCAGGACACTTCAAAAATAAATGTCTATGAGTGAAAAAGAAGCAACCAAAGAAGAAGAAAGCACTCAAAGCTACTTAGGACAGCTCAAGTTCATCCGAAGACAAGGAGCCAACCAATAAGGAAGAAGTTGTAAATTACGCTTTAATAACATTTGGCAATGAGGTAAGTAACCCAAACGAGTCTTCGTTATCTTATGATGAATTATTTAATATATTTAATGACTTATTTAATGATTTTAAATTAGTTAGTAAAGAGTATAAATTGTTAAGAAAAGATCATATTTCAATTGTTAGTGAATTTGAAAATTTTAAAAAGGAGTCTGATTAACATCGGATAGCTCCTTTCACGAAGTGTGAAGAATTAAATACACTTAAGAAAGAAAATATTTCATTACAAGAAACATTAGAAAAAATTTAAAATAGGTAACAAATCCTTAAACATGATCCTTGCTAATAAGGGTCATGTTCATAGAAAAGAAGGAACTGGCTTTGTGAGTAACACTCAACAAAAGTTAACTATCTTTTCTATAGAACCTACATTATATATTTAATCTAGAAGCAAATGTAATTTTTGTGGTAGAATTGGACATTATGCCTATAAATGTTCATTTCAAAGGTATAACCTATATAAATTAATTTGGGTTCCTAAGGGAACCATAAATAACTCATTGCCATTAGTAAAATTAGGTAGAGTTTTTCATGACGAACCCAAAGTCAAATGGGTAACTTAACCAAAACTCTCTTTCTTGTAGGTATATCTCCCATCGAAGGCTAGAAGCATAAAATTGTACATTGATAATGGATGCTCAAGGCACATGACTAGAGATCCAACTTATTCTCTAAGCTTACTAGCTTAAATGAAGGACTTATCACCTTCGGAGACACTAATAAGGGAAAAATCATTGGGAAAGGAACCATAGATAACAAATCAAATCTCTTGATTGAAGATGTGTATGATAAATGATACATTACCAAATTTGAATCTAATATTTGTATATTTAAAATACCACATAAAAATAGCTTTACGATTGCCTTAAGAAGCAATAATATGTATACTATTGACATTAATAATTTTTGTAATGAAATATGTTTATCGGACTTAAATGATGATGTATGGATTTGGCATAAGAGACTAGGACATGCTAGCATGAAACTATTAAACCAAATCTCAATTAGAAACCTAGTAAGAGGAATACCTAGCATCAAGTTCATAAAACATAAATTTAGTAATGCATACCAACTAGGAAAAAAAATAAAAAGTAGTTTGTAAGTAACCCAAGATTAGATAAGATACGATCTCCAAATACACGATCTCCTAGATGATACAGTCTTCAAAACTATGTTAGGTAGTGGTACCACTCAGACATAGTCTCCCACACTATGTCAAGCAGTGGTATAGCCGAAGCTGGCAATACTACCATCAGAACACAATCTCCAAAAAATTAAATTTTGGCTTCACTTTTAAAGTCATTTGGGGTCTATAAATACCTCACTAATTCTTGCTTGAGAATGAAAGAATTAAGAGTAAAAAAATTATGAAAACACATTAAAGGAAGATCAAATACTGGAAGCCAGTGACCTCAACGGAGGAGGAATAAAGAGTGAACGTAGGTCACGAGACTGAACCACTATAAAATTGGTTTACTTCCTCTTCTTTACTATTTATCTTTATTGCTTTCTTATTTAACTATCTATTATCTTTGCTTGTACTCTTACAAGCATCTCTACGCTTAAACATATTTTCGATATGGGTTTTATTGAGTGAATACTCAAATCGATGTAAATTTTTTATAAGCACTAATTCATGCCCGCCCATCACCAACCCCACCCCCACCCTAACTCGCACCCCCTCTCTTAGTGTGCTTTGATCCTAACAATTGGTATTAGAGCCTTGTTTCTCTCTATTTGGCTTAAAACCCAAGAGAGATGAATTTTATTATGCTTTTCAAGATCACTTTCAATAATATGTCATAATTCGAAATCTATAGAAAGTAGAAAAATTCTCATTTAAGTTTAACTCTTGAAAAGTCTTTCAAACCGATGAACGAATGGAATGATTTGGAAAAGAAGACTTTCCCTTTGATTACTAAAGAAATAAATACTTTATTTTATACTTTTGATAAAAACAAATTTAATCGGGTTTCTATATACGAAACTGCACACGAGATTTGACAACCACTCGAAGTCACACATGAAGGCACTAGTCGAGTCAAAGAGTCAAAAATTAATCTTTTGGTACATAGCTATGAGTTGTTTCGCATGAAACTAAGTGAAACCATTAGAGACATGTATACCCGTTTTACGGATGTCGTCAATGATCTAAAAGTGCTTTGTAAAAGTTTTTTTGATTGTAAACTTATTAACAAAATATTAAGATCTCTACCAAAAATTTGGGATCCTAAAGTAATAGTAATATAAGAAGCAAATGACCTAAATAATTTTTTACTTAAAAAAGTAATCGGGTCTTTGATGACTTACGAAATGATGTGTATAGCACATGATGAACTTGAGAACAACCTTCTAAAGAATGAGAAAACTCAAGTGACGATGATGATGATGAGGACTTGGCACTTCTTATAAGAAAATTTAATAAATTCTTTAAAAATGACCAAAATAAAACATGAAGCTAAGAACAAAAGTGAATTAAAAAAGACTCAATAATATGTTACAAATGCAAGAAGCTAGGATACGCCAAAAATTAATGTCCCCAGGTGAAAAAGAAGCAACCAAAGAAGAAGAAGGTGCTCAAAGCTACTTGGGATGACTCAAGTTCATCCGAAAATGAGGAGCCAACCAACAAGGAAGAAGTTATAAATTATTCTTTAATGGCATTTAGCAACGAGATAAGTAACCCAAACGAGTCTTCCTTATCTTATGATGAATTATGTAATGCATTTAATGACTTGTTTGATATTTTAAATTAGTTAATAAAAAATATAAATTGTTAACAAAGAGCATGCTTTATTTGCAAGTGAATTTGAAAATTTTAAAAAGGAGTACGATGAATATAGGATGGCTCATTGCATTAAGTGTGAAGAATTAGATACACTTAAGAAAGAAAATGTTTCATTACAAGTAACATTAGAAAAAATTAAAATAGGTATCAAATCTTTAAAAATGATCCTTGCTAATAAGGGTAATGTTCATAGAAATGAATGAATTGGCTTTGTGAGTAACACTCAACAAAAGCAAACTATCTTTATTAATAGACCTATATTATATGATTCACCCAGAAACAAATATAATTTTTGTGGTAGAATTGGACACTATGCTTCTAAATGTTCATTTAAAAGGTATAGTCTACACAAATTAATTTGAGTTTCTAAAGGAACCATAAACATCTTGATGCATAGTAAAATTAGGTAGAATTTTTCATGAGGATCCCAAAGTCAAATGGGTACCTAAACCAAAACCACCTTTCTTGTGAGTCTTTATTTAGTAAGGATGTGAGCAGGGCACTGATCTTGCCATAATCTTTCACAAAATTTTGATAGTAGCCTGTGAGTCCAAGGAAACCGTGTAATGATTGTACATTTGTAGGTCTCGACCATCCTTGCATTGCCTCGATTTTTGTCGGGTATACTGCCACTCCATCCTCTAATATAATGTACCCAAGATACTCTAGTTTATGTTGTAAGAAGCTACACTTTGACTATTTAACATAAGGAGTATTCTCCCGAAGAATCGTTAGAATAATTCGTAAGTGCTGAAAATGTATATCAAGCGTAGGGCTATAAATGAGAATATCATCAAAGAATACCAATACGAACTTATATAGAAAACTCCAGAAGATGTCATTCATCAGGCTTTGAAAATTAGAAGGAGCATTCGTAAGTCCAAAAGGCATTACCAGAAACTCGTAGTGGATGTTATGCGTGGGGAATGTAGTTTTCATAATATCTTTAGTGTATACCCGAATATTTTGGTATCCGGATCGGAGGTCCAATTTAGTGAGGACTCGGGCTCCTTTTAATTTGTCCAAGAGTTTATCTATGAATGGGATAAGATATTTATCCTTGACGATGATGGCATTTAGAGCCCGGTAGTCAACACATATCCGCCACGTACCATCTTTCTTGCACACTAGCAACACTGATGAGGAGTAAGGGCTACAGCTCGATCGAATCACCCCGGTGTCAAGCATCTCTTTAACAATGTTCTCAATCTCATCCTTCTACAAGTGAAGATAATGGTATGGTCACAAATTTGCTAGAGGTTTACCTGACAAAATAGGAATGCAGTGGTCATGTGGCCGGTTAGGGGGCAGCCCACGTGGCTCCAAGAAAACATCCACAAATTTGTTCAGACAAAGGGCAAACTTAAGATCTGAGTTTTGTACGTTCTCCCCCATAGATGGCTGCTAAATATACATTAAGAATCCACCATATGCTTTATGCAAAACTTTCTCCATTTGTTGTGACAAAATAATGGAAATTTGGCTTTCGCGCTTGTCTCGTAATGTGACATGTCTCCCTTTGCAATAAAATTTTATTATTAATTTAGAAAATTTTCAGGATATCACCTAGTGTGTTGAGAGCCATTCAATCAAGTATATGGCTTCAATCATCGATGGGTAGGGGGAAAAAAAATTAGCTATCACTTATTGGTCTGAGAGGAGTTCACACACACGCACGTTGGGTCCCATTTAAAGATCAGTCGGTTCGTCGTCAAACTTGTTGCAACCTTCAGTTTGAAGTACCAAACATGCAACAACCTTACTATTGAGGAAGTTAGTGGTGCTGCCGTGTCGATGAGTGGATGAGAGAGAGTTTTTTTTTTCTCCCACCTTCATCATTCATCATCTGGGGGAGCTAGCAGCCCATGCGCAGTTGCATAGTTTGGTTGGCGGTTGGGACTCTTCTTCCATTTTTTTTTCTTTAGGTTCAAGGGCTTCTTCAGTCCTTCCCTTGTCCTTATCCTCCACAATCACAATCACGAGGAGCTTTTGTTTTTGTGGCTCGTTCGTTTTTCATTACACGTTACAACAACACACAAACTCGTCGTCGTCTCGTCTCGTCTCTTGTTTTTTTTTTTGGTGCAGAGGAGAGGATGATGAGGGGGGGTAGTAGACCTTGGCATGGCTAGTCGGGAGTTCTCTTGTCCCTCTTCTGTTCTTCTTTCTTTCGTTCAAGAAATCACGCGAAGGAAATCACACACCATAAGAGTGTTTACTTCTCCTTCTTTTTCTCTCCTCGGGCCCTCGATAAAAGTACCTAAAAGTAATTTCTCAAACCAATTCTCAGTTTGGTTAGATCAATTTGGTTACCTTGTTTGGTATTATTATATTGTTATTATTATATTGTCTTTGCCAATTGTCCATCGATGTCATTGAAATCGATTGGTCCGAAGCGGTCTAGTAGTCCTTCCTTGAATCACTGCCAAGATGGGTGTACTTAAACTAATTAAACTATTGAATAGCATCTCCCTCGAGGTGGATGGCAGCAATCTCCACTAGTGTGACATCGACGGTTCGGTAGAACTAAAAATAGCACTCCGCGTGTGAGATCCACCTGATCGGGTCTCCTTCTTCCCATCTAGGGAAGTTAACCTTCATACATAGATTATTGAGATCAGAGGTGATGTAGCCATGTTCTTGAGGATCATCTCGCTGATCTGAAGTTTCACCGTGTTGTGATTTCAGGTTCGACAGTCGGCCAATGCTGAATTCGATGAAAAGGGATCACATCTTCTCTTCCATGCGATTTCCAAAGGCTTCAAGCTTTGCATCGATAGCCTCCTCTAATACCATAGCATACACCTCTAGATCTATAATATTGAGATCTTTTTTCTGTTATCGAGTTAATGGCATGGGAATTTTAGAGAAGAGGGTGGTCGATTAGTAGGTGAATTGGTTTGGATGAAAGTAGACTGCGACTTAGGCCAGATTTGGGGCTATGGTTTTGTGGAGTTTAGGCTACGAATTGGTGTGATTTTAGGGCTGTGATAGTAGTAGATGAAGGTTAGGAAAATAGATTTTAGATCTAAGATAGATGGCAGTAAAGGTAGGTGTCTCGGTAAGGAAAGTTGGTTAAAAAGGTAAGTGGATCGATAAGGAAGTCGGCTGATTTAAGGGCTATTTGGATTCAACTTAGGGTAATATTTGAAAGAATTTTTAGTGAGGATGGTAGAGTTTGGTGATGAGGAAAAGAGAGTCTGAAATCCCACAAAAAACAATACTCAAATCTAATAGAATTTGGTGAAAAGGAGTGTTGCGATGTGCTATCCTACTGAACCAGTTTTACGTAAGAGAAATGATGACTTCTCGACATAAATTTCAGAGGAAAGTTCAAGGAAATTATACAGAAACCCTTGGTTTATATGTTATTAATACCAGTAAAAAGTTTGACGAAATTTGGCAGTATAACAATAGGGAAATATGGCAAAAGATGAAAGGCAGATTCCTTCGTCGTAAAATTCTAGAACTACGTGATGGTTAAAAATTACACAAAAAACCCAGTTCCAAAAGGAGTTTTAAATTTAGATGAAAGCCAGCTTGATCTTGAGAATTGTGTAAAACTTTTAGCTAAAAAGAATGAACAAAAGTTTGGTTTCAAGTTGCCCATAAATGGAAGGCAGATTCTGCATTGTAAAATTTCAATACTATGCAATGAAGAATCATAGTATTATAAGTCCAGATCCAGAAGGAGTTTTTTCACGAGAGTAGTCTTAGATGAAAGCTAAGAAACCTATATAAAAGTTTCAGCTAAAAAGGATAATTAAAAGTTTAGTTTCAAGAAGCAACAATCGGTTGAAAATTTCTATAATATTTCGCCTTTGCAACGATGATAACATTTATGACAAACAAAATTTGCAGCAGATATAATTTGGGAAAAATCTTCAATATGTAGAGTAAGGAATCTTGTAGTATTAAAGAGGAGTAGATGATAAAAATTTATCAGAATTCTAGATCAAATGTAGGAGGCAGCGGTAGACTAATTTGATATGCTACTGGGGTAGAAGGTGGAGGCGTGTGTCATAGCAATTATGAGAATTGCTTGGAAAGGTGGAGGTGGCTGAGATGGCTACATGGTAGTAGGAATGTAGCTCTGATACCAGATGATAAAACCCCAGAAGGAGCTCTATAAATTTTGATCCTTGAGGGGGATCAACCTTTGGAACGCTGTAGGGGTTCCTCTCTCCTAGACTCAACACAAGGCTAAAATAAAATTGATAATTGCTTGATTTAAGAGAGGGGGCAGCTACATCATTATATAGGGATCACAACCCTAGCCTAAGTGGGTGCTTGCCTAAGTAAAATTACTCCTTTGCCCCTCCTATAGCCAACCTACCTTAATAGGAACAAAGGGCGACTAGGTTGGCTTTATAGGTGACCTAAGCAGGGGGAAACTCTGGCCAACCAACCCAATAAGGGGGCAATGGCCACTAAGCCCTAAGGGCTAATCTAAACCCTAGCCATACTCCTTTATAAGAGAGGACTGGCTTTATTACAATATAGCAGCGTTTTATTGGCTACTTCTAGCGAGATTAGGACTCAGCCCTACTGGAGTCCTATCACCCAGGTCTCATCAGAATTATTCTAAGGAGGTTCCATCTGATTAGAGCGATCATGACCCGAAAAGATATAGCAATGGAAATAGTTCCATCCGAAGATAACATTACAGATCAATTAACGATGCTGCTGGCTCAGATTGTATTTAAGCGTCACAGAGGTCTAATGGGGATCAGACACATAGGCGATTGACTTTTGGTCAAGTGGGAGATTGCTGGTTATAGGTGCCCTGCAAGCCAATCATGTGAGTGATGGCACGTGTGACACGGTATGTGATCTTTTTACTTATGATTAATATTAGCATATTCTCATATTATATTATTTGTAGCATATATATTGTGATATCCTTGGTTCTCTGCAATGGGAATTAGATTGTGATGAGATCATGATAATGAGATCGATTCACCTTTAAACACAGATCCTAAATAATCTCAGTTATAGGTTACTCGAGAGGGACATCGAGATAACCAGACAAATCGGTATACTATATATTTATCCATATGATGGAGGCGACTGGTCTCATAGCCACTTGTGTGGAGACACTAAGGATACAATACAGGTGCTCATTGGAGAATGAGTTCACTTATTGATCTGCCTATGGAATATTATATGGTTGATGATACCTAATATCAGACAGCGATTCCATAGTCTCAATTGTTTATCTGGTCCTTTGACTTGAGACATCAAGGATGCCTTGTATGAGTACTCCTTTCTTTGACGTCAAACTTAAAGGTTTGGAAAGTTTTAAATCTAGTACAACTAGTTATCGGGATTGGTAGCTAACCTTACGAAGGCAATTGAGTGCCAATAGAGGATCTTCTACTCTTGGTATCATGAAAGGAATATCTCATATGTGCTTGCTCAGACAAATCTCAAGCCAGGGTCATTTGGATTGAGAGAGAAAGAGTTCTCCGGAAGAATCCGATTAGAGCGAGACTATGACGAATTTCATATGTGACCTGACAGTACCATGTCCAATATACGGTCTTTGGGATATTAGTTGGATGAGGGATTATTGATATACAATAACTATGGATAGACAGGTCCGATGGATTCGATCCCCTTGTACCGTCTAAGGACTATAGCGTAATGGCCTAGTACGTCCATAGTCGATGTGTCGAGTGAATTATTATGGGGATAATAATTTACTACATTAAAAGGAGTTCTGATGGAAGTGACTCATGTCTAGCTCGATATCGGGCCTAGAGGGTCATACACATATGGTAGATGCCTTAGTAAATAGAGAAATAGATGGAGATCCAATTAGCCCATATTCTCATTAGATGAGATCCTATGCTGATGGGCTCCTTGATTAAGGTCCAATTAGAGGCCTAAGAAAATTATTGGATAGAGATCCAATAATGTGAGGTCAGTGGGTAATTGGATGGAGATCTAATACCCACTAAGGAAGGAGCCCTAGGGTTTTTTGGCAGCTCTCTATAAATAGGAGGGGAGACTCATGGTTGATAGGCTACAGCTTTGGCCTCCCCCTCCTATTTTCCTCCCTCCCTCTGTGCAAGAGTTGCGAGATCAGATTGAAGGAGTTTTGCTATAGAGATCTATCGTGTGGATACTGCTAGAGAGAATGACACTTGACCTCCTTCACCTTCTCCATCCGAATTTAGAATATAGGGATATATGATCTCCCTAGGTAAAATCAATCTCTCACACATCATGGTTTTTCAATTTTTGTGATTTTTCTCATGACCCCAATCTTTTGCACGATAATTTAATCTACGTGGAAAATTGATATTTTATTTTGATTTTCGTTGGGCATATGATGCACCCACTAAGTTTTCCCAATAATTTGGACTTATTAGAAAGGTCATTTCAGTAACCCAAAATAAGATAAGACACGATCTCTTAGAAGACATAGTCCTCGAAACTATGTCAGGAAGTGGTACCCCAGACACAGTCTTACAGATTTATCAAGCATTGGTACCACCCAAGCTAGCAGTACTACCACTAATACATAATCTCCAAGGGGAGAGGCTATCAGTACCTCAAACAATACCTAAAAATTTAAATTTTGGCTTAACTTCTAAAGTCATTTGGGGCCAATAAATACCCCACCCATTCTTGCTTAAGAATGAAAGAATTAAGAGCAAAAAACTTATGAAAACATTATTATAATTCTTTGAGAGCTCTCCCTCATTTCTTCTTGTGTAGTTTTTGTTTATGGGAGAGCTTAAAGACTTGTAAAGGTTATCTCCTGAACATATAAAAGGAGAATACTGTTGTAAGAGAGTAGTTGATTTTTGCCCAAGGATGATAAATAGTGGAAGCTAGTGACCTCAATGAAGGAGGAATCAAGAGTGGATGTAGGTCACGAGACCGAACCACTATAAAATTGGTTTACTTCCTCTTCTTTGTTGTTTATCTTCATTGCTTTCGTATTTAACTGTCTACTACCTTTGCTTGTACTCTTACAAGCATCTCTATGCTTAAACACATTTCTGATATAGGTTTTATTGAGCAACTACTCGAATCGACTTAAATTTCAGAAGCACTAATTCAGCCCCCTCTCTTAGTGCCACTTTGATCCTAAAACACATATGATCTATGGATTCAATCCTTCGATGAATGTCGCTAGTAATTTTTTTTTAAACCAATCTCTAGTTTAGTTCGAAAGTTATTTAAACTTGGTTTGATAGTCTTAGATGGTGGAGATTTGATGAATCTTCACAAGTTGGCCGTCGATGTTCTCATACTCCGATGGTCAAAGTGGATCAATAGCTCATTTTTGAATTACCTTCGTGTGGAAACTCCATGAGTGTACTCAAACTAGTCATACCATTGGATCACATCTCCCTCAAGGAGTATTGCAGCAATGTCGACCATGGATGCATCCAAAGTCTTGTAATAGTGGAAATAGCATTCCGCATATGAGATCCTCCTGGTCGGGTCTCTATCTTCTTATCTAGAAAAGTTCATTCTCATGCGTGGGCATGAGGAGTCTAGCACTTGATCTCCTTTCTCCATTGGGTTCTTTTATAATTATGCTATGATCTCCTTGGGCTCTCCGATCGGCCTAATCTGAATTCTTCAAAAAGTGTGTATAGTTTGTCCTCCATACGGGCCTCAAAGGCTTCAAGTTTTGTATCAATCATGTCATATGAGGCCATGGCGTAGGATTGCAGATCTGTGATGTTGAAGCTCTTCTTTTATTAACGAGTCAAGGGCATAGATTAGTAGATGGGTTAGAGACAATAGGAAGAGGAAATAGTGGCAGTGATCTAGGGTAGAAAGCTGTGGTTTGTGCTATTGTTTGGCTATGGTATGGGCTATTGTTTAGGCTGGCTGTACATGATAAAAGAGGGTTATGACAATAGTGTCTTAAAGTTAGAGGGCTACCTTGGGGTTGCTGATGATGGTAGAAATAGGTTTGACAGCAACAAGATATGGATGTAGCAAGTTTTGACAAAGATAGTAACAATATGAATATCGTAGCAATGTGTCATCAAAGATAGCAGCAGTATTCTGATAAAGATCACAGCAATATGACAGCGATACTTCGACGAATATGATGGTAATAATTTTGATAAGATGGTAGCAATATAGCAGTAATACTTCGACTAATATGATAGCAATAATTTATCAAAGATGGCAGCAACAACAGATGCAGATATATGCAATAATATTGTGACAAAGATGAAGATTGGTGTAATAATATACTAACGAAGATAAAGATAGAGGCAGCAATGGTAAGGATTGAAAGAAAGGGTGACACAATACTAGATCCACTATAGCAGATGTTGATGGTGGCAACACCATAAGGGTCGGTTGTAGTAGATAACGATGAAATCGATAACGGTAACACTAGGATCGGCTATAGTAGGTGATGGCGACGATGGTAGCGACAGCAGAGGGATCAGTTGGAATAGATGGAGGTGGGGATATAGACAGCAACAACAAGAATGGAAGAATAGCAAGACGCTAACAACATTGCTTTGATACTAGATGATAGAACCCCAAGGGATTCTAACGCAGGTAGATTGATCGCTATAGGAGATCGTGCTAGTTTCAGGTGCCTAATAAGCCAATCGCCTGAGTGATGGCACGTGTGACATGCTATGTGATTTTTTTGCTTATAATTATTATGTGCATATTTTCACGTTATATATATTATGATGTCCTTGGTTCTGTGCAATGGGAATCGGATCGTGATGAGAATACGATAATTAGATTAATTAGCCTTTAAACATAGATCCCAAATAATCTCGGTCATAGATTACTCGAGAGGGACATCGAGATAACCGAATAGACTAGTGTATTATATACTCATCCATATGATGGAGGCGGATAGTCTCATAGCCACTTATGTGGAGACACTATGGATACAGTACAGGTACTAATTGGAGAATGAGTTTATTAATTGATCCACTTGTGGAATGTTGTATAGTTAATGATACTTAATATTAGACAGTGATTTCATATACCTAGTTGTATATCTAGTCCTTAGCTTTGAGACATCAAAGATGCCTTGTATGAGTACTTCTTTCTTTGAGGTCAAACTTATAGGTTTAAAAAGTTATAGATCTGGAACAACCAATTATCAAGATTGGTAGTCAACCTTAAGAAGGAAATTGGGTGTCAACAAAGGAACATCCACTCTCGATTTTGCAAGAGAAATATCCCATATGTGCTTGCTCAGACAAATCCCCTGCTAGTGTCATTCGGATTGAAAGAGAATATATTCTCTAAGAGAATTTGATTAGAGCAAGACTCAAACGAATTACGTATGTGGCCAGACAGTACCATATACGGTCTCTAAGATATTAGTTAGATGAGGAACTACAAATATATAGTAATTATAGAAAGACAAGTCTGATGGATTTGATCTCCCAGTATCATCTGGTGACTATGGCACAGTGGCATAGTACGTCCATAGCCGATCAGTCGAGTGAATTATTATGGGGATAATAGTTTACTATATCAGAAGGAGTTCTGATAAGAGCGACTCATGGCCAGCTCAGTATCGGGCCTAGAGGGTCACACACATTGTTGATGCTTCAGCTAATAAAGGATTGGATAGAGATCTAATTAGCCCCTATTCTCATTAGACGAGACCCGACATTAGTGGGCTTCTTGCATGAGTCTAATTAAAGGCCAGAAGAGATTATTGGATAGAGATCCAATAATGCAAGGTTAGTAGGTAATTGGATGGAGATCCAGTACCCACTAAGGCCGAACCCTTAGGGTTTTTTTGTGGCTTTCTATAAATAGGAGGGGAGGCTCATAGTTGATAGGCTACATCTTTGGTCACCCCCTATTATTCTCCTTCCTCCCTCAAGAGTTACAAAATTTGGGGTTGTGATTGGAGGAGTATTGTTGTAGCAATTCATCGTGTGGATATCACTAGAGAGAAGGACGTTTGACCTCCTTCATCCTCCTCATTTGGATCTAGAAAATTAGAGATATGCGATCTCCTAGGTAAACATTCTCTCACACGATGTGGTTTTTTATTTTGTGACTTTCTCATGACCTAATCTTTTTTATAACGATTTGATCTATGTGAAAAACCTATTTTGTTTTGATCTTTTACTGTGCTTGTGATGCTCCCACTTACTTTCCCAATAGATCAACCCTCCTTTAAACTCTACAAGGTTTGGCCCTCCAATATTCAGCCACAAGGTAAATGAAAAGATGATTTATTACTTGATGAATAAGAGGCAGCTACATGTTTATATAGGGTTCCAAACCCTAACCTTAGTAAGACTCTCACTTCAAGTAAAACACTTACTAGAAGAATCTAATCCCTAAAGGAACTCAACCCTAGCCGAGGAGACTAATCAGGGTTTCTTAAAATCATAACTCTGTTAACTAGGATCTGACCCTACCATGGGTCATATCATGTAGTTCATCCAATTGAACATAGGAGGATGAATAATAGAGTAAACCCTCATGATTGTTAGAAAAGGCTATTAAAACTCACTTGGGTGTTAATCCAACTAAGAGAACTTGTTTCTTATATCACTTGGGTGTTAACTCTCAGTTGTTTCTTATATCAACTGAGAGAACTTGCTTCCATGATAAAGGTTCTGATTTAAAAAAGTTAGAATGAAAATATAAATAAATATGTTTATCCAAAAGTATAAGTGTGGATAGTGAGTGAAGTAAATCAGTAAGTAATAATAAGACAAAGCAAAAAAGATAATACAAATTAATTTATAGCGGTTCGAACGCCTCGACCTATGTCCACTCCTGATTCTTTTTCTCTTAAGGTCACCAGCTTTTACTATCGATATTCTTTCCAATGGATGAAGATCAACTACCTTTGTTATAACTCTTCTTCTTTTACCAGGCTCAAGAGAGAACATTTATATTAATTATTTTACACAAGACCTCACACCTCTTTAGAATAACCATTGAACTCAAGTAGGAAGAAACTCAAACACTTTTAACCTAAAGAGTTCTTTCTTGTTCACCCTTAGTTCACACTTGCATCAAGCAAGAATGAGTGAGGTATTTATAGACCCCCAATAGCTTCAAAAATGAAGCAAAAAATTTAAATTCCTGAGTTTTCCAGGTACTTATGGTACCACCATTGACACTAGGCAATACTATGATAGAATCCTAGAAGGAGCCCTATAGATTTTGATCTCTTAGGGGGATCAACCCTTGAAATGCTATAGGGGTTCCTCCCTCCTAGAACTCGACACAAAGGCTAAATAAAAGATTAATCTTGTATTTTAAAAGAGAGGGGGTGGCTACATCATTATATAGGGCTCTAAATCTTAGCCCATGGGGTGCTTGCCTAAGTAAAATTATCCCTTTGCCCCTTCTATAACCGACCTACCTTGGTAGGAACAAGGGATGGCTAAGTTGGCTATAGCAGGGGGAAACCCTAGCCAACCTACCCAAGAAGGGGGTGGCGGCCACTAAAACCCTAAGGCCACAATATAAACCCTGGCCACACTTGTTTATAGGATAAAAGTGGCTAGGTAGGATTTTATTACAATCCCATAGGATTTTTATTGATACCCCAAGAAGACTTCAAAGTTGTGATCCTCAAAAGAATATATGGTACAACCACTAGCCATTGAATGAAAAGGGTTCTTTAGAGGACTACAATGGCAATTGCATGAGAAGATCAAACCATTGCCTACACCAAGTGGAGACTCTACTTAATCGATTAAAGAGTTGTGATACGAGGTAAATATTGAAGAGCTCCTGAAATCTAATACTGCTTAGTCTTGAGGATAAGGCTGATTTGAAGTGGGCGGGTTTGTTAGAACCCTAACTAAGTTGGGTCCATCCAATCATAATTAAATCGAGTCGAGTAATGTTAATCTATCTAGTCGGAGTCGGTTATAAGTCTAGTAAGTCCAATTGAGTCAGTTATGAGTTGGTTGGAGTTGGTTTTTATCTTTGGTTAGGATGGAGTTAATTATTATTTTCAGTTAGGGTTTTATCAGTTAGTTAAGAGTCAAAGTTTCTCGGGACTCTTGGCAGATCCCTATAAAAAAGGCTGTAAATTCTTTATGAAAATCAATCAAGGAATGAAGTATTAGTTTTAGCCAAAAGGTAAAACCCTAGGAGGCAGACCCCCTTAAAGTGATCTAGGAGACCTGATCCCCTCGAAGAGATCGATTATCCCCTTTTCTACCCTCTTCCTCCATGATAGAACCCTAGGGTTCTATCATTTAATATCAGAGCCACATTCTTGTGCACTTCTACTATCATTCATCATCCACATCGCCACTGTCATCGCTCTATCATCCACACTGTCGCCACTATAGCTCTCTTGATGTTGCTATCACCGACATCATAGTCACCTTGCTGTAATCACCTTCATTGCAGCATTGATAAAAAAAGAGTGAGAGATAGAGAGAAAAGAAAAAGAAAAAGCAGTAGCCACCCACTCCGTTCTCCTCATCTGCTAATAAAAAAAAATCCCTCCTTTTTCCTTATCTATCGCCAACCAGCCCCTTGATCTCACTGCTATTCGTCGGTCACCTCTCTCCTCTACCCGTGCACAACCACCAATTCACTACCATCGGTAGCCCCACCCCACCGGTCCTCACTATCCCTCCTCAGCCACTGCTCCATCCATGCACAGCCACTGATCGCTTGCTCCAACAATCATAGTCGCAGCCAAAGCCCTCATCGGCCACTGTCGCTGCCGTCAACCTCCTCCTACGCCTCCTCCCCATGGCTTACCATCGCTGCCAACCACCGACCCTGCTGTTGTCTTCCTTATCTCCCCTACGTAAGCTGCCACCACCACTGCTGCCAGCCCTCATCGCTGCCTCTCCCGCTATCGCAGCCTATTCTACCTGTTGTCGCGGCCCACCCGTGCGGCCTTGCTACTCTGGCCGCTTGCTGCCAACCGCGTGATCACTAATGATCGGTCCAATCATAGTCACATGACCACCTCTCAGCAATTACAGCAAGTGGTGTCATCCTTTGCTCCTCCTCTCCCTCTCCTTCAGCCCTACTACTATTGTTGCCTCCTACTGCTGCTTCTGTCGCCAGCGTCTCTCCACCCATCACCACTGTCCCTCTAGCCCTTACTGTCACAATCGCTTCCAACCATGCCCTTTGTCGCTGTCGTTCCTTGCTGCCCCTGCTACACCTCCTTCCTGCCACTGCTACCCCTTCTTACTCCTTACCCAGTTGCTGCAGCAATCGCTACCCCTCTCCATTGGCCAACATCTTCTTCCTCCTCTGTTACCAATTGCAACCATTATCATCAACAGCAGCCATCGTAGCCCCACGCCTCACCCTCCTCGTTTCCTCTTTTCCACTAACAGTGACAACAACCTACAGCCTCATCCAGCCACCTTCTTCCTCCCCTACCCATATCAACCGCAACCACAACTGTCGCCTCCTTCATCATCTTCAGTGGCCTCCTCCAACATCTTCTTGCTGCCACCTAGCCAAGTTGCAGCAACCATCCTATCATCGTTGATTATTGCCTTCTGCCCCTCTCCAACCTCCTCAATTGCTATCTACATCTGATTCCACATCCTCAAGAATATCAATCTCACTTCCTTTGCAGTCACACCAAATATGACGTTACTAATGTGATGGCTATGGATGATGCACTAAAAGAAAAAGGTTTAATACTTTCAAGGCTTGCATAGAAGATAGATTGCAAGAACTCGTCCGTGAATTTAGAAGAAGTTGATCAGAGAACCCCAAAAAATCTCAGCATGATGAAAGTTTTAGTCTCAAAAGGAACAGATCTAAAAAATATGATCAAGGGCAAGACATAAGCTACCCATGCAAAGATACCCCTCTGCCCCTTCTATAGCCGACCTGCCTTAATAGGAACAGAAGGTGGCTAGGTTGGTTCTATCACCGGCCTAAGCAGGAGAAACCCTAGTCGACCTGCCCAATAAGGGGGGCTCTAATCTAAACCCTAGCCATACTTCTTTATAGGATAGAAGTGGCTAGATAGGGTTTTATTACAATCCCACAAAGTTTTTAATGACTACTTCTAAGGTGATTAGGACTCAACCCTGTTGGAGTCCTTTCAAGCCCGCCTTCTTAAAATCAACCTTGTCCTCAAGGCTGAGGGTCCATAAACTCTAGGAATCGTGTCTTCAGCTCCTCATAAGACTCCCATGTCGCGTCGATTACTTCAGTTGAAGGGTGTTGACGGTGTATCACAATCCTCCGATCAAGTATAGCTTCAGGTTTAGCTTCAATGTCGCCATCATTTGGAGTGTTCAGTAGTTGAGTCTACGCTAACTCTCGTTCTCCTAATTTCGACTTTAGCAAGGATACGTGAAAGACGGGATGAATCTTAGCATCATCTAGAAGCTTTAATTTGTATGTCATGGCCTCAATATGCTCCAAAATCTGATATGGTCCATAAAATCATGGAGATAACTTTATCGATGCTCTGGTGTTGATTGACAGCTACTTGTATAGTTGTAGATGAAGGTAAACCCAATCTCCTACTAAAAATTCTCGCTCACTCTGGTGAGTGCCTGCTTGTTGCTTCATGTGAGTATGAGCAGCAGTTAGCTTATCCTTCAGTAACTATAGAAGCTTGTCCCTATTAATTAAATTTTAGTCAACCTGATCTACTTTGGCCACACCAATTACATATTTCGATATTACATTGGGCGATCAACCATGCAATGCCTCATAAGGGGGTGCATTTGGTAGATGAATGATAAGTCATGTTGTACCACCATTCGGCCCAAGGAAGCCACCTTGTCCACTCTTTGGGCCGGTCACTGGTGAAGCACCATAGGTAAGTCTCGAGGCATCTATTCACCACTTATGTTTGGCTGTTCATTTGTGGATGATAGGTTGTGCTTGTCTTTAGTTGGATATCTTGTAGTTAGAAGAGCTTAGTCCAAAATTTACTTGTAAACACACTATCATAATCACTCACAATCAACCTTGGCATCCCATATAGTTTTATAATTTTTCCCAAAAAGCTGAGCAATACTAGTAGTGGTATAGGGATGTCTCACAGCACATAAATGAGTATATTTGGTTAAATGATCTAACACCACAAAAATCGTGCTTTTACCCTAAGATGGTGACAGTCCTTTGAAGAAATCCATGGAGATGTCCTTTCAAAAGAAGTTTTTGTAGTTTTCTCAGATTTGCCACTATTTCACCCTTCTGGTGCTGGCATAAATCACATTTGGATACATAATCATAAATTAATTTTTTTCATGCCCTTTCAAAAGAAGTTTTTCTTTACTCTCTTGTATGCTCTCAGAAATTCAGAGTACCCTACTGAAGGTAAAGAGTGCATTTCATGTAAAATAATCTAAATGAAAGAGGAAGAAGGAACAATCATAATTCATCTTTTGTAGCACAGGTCCTTCAAATCCCAAGTGTAGTGGCCCATGAAACCCAGATCCTTTCATTCTTTCATTCATCCCTAATGTCTTTGAGGAAGTCAGTGGAGATGGTTGGAATTTTGGCTTGTCCCGGTAGTCGTGATAGAGCATCTGCAATAACATTTTATTTTCTCTTTTTTATAAGTAATTTCATAATCAAAGCCAAGAAGTGTAGTTATCCATTGTTGCTGCTCCGGGGAAGATATTTTCTACTCTAAAAAATATTTAAGACTTTAGTGGTCGGTTTTAATCTGGAAGCATTAGCCAGTTAGGTAGGGTCTCCACTTCGTGATGGCATGTATGATGGCAAGCATTTCTTTATCATACACGGATATTTTAAGATATGAGAGAGATAAAGCTTTACTGATGTACGTAAGGGATCAGCCATCGTGTATTAGAACAGTCCCAATTCCAACTTTGGATGCATCGACCTCAATCATGAAGGTGCGACTGAAAATAGGCAGTGTTAGAACCGGCATCGTTGTTATGGCTGTCTTGAGTCGTTCAAAGGCTGTAGAGGCTTTATCCAACTATTAAAAGGAATCATTCTTCAGTAGGGACATGAGTGTGAATTTTTGGTAGTAGCCTGTGAATCCAAGGAAGTCGCATAGCGATTTTATGTTCGTAGGTCTCGGCTATCCTTGTATTGCCTCGATCTTTATCGGGTCTACCGTCACTCCATCCTCTAATAAAATGTGCCCTAAATACTCCACTTTATGATATAAAAATCTACATTTTACTTGTTTAACATAAAGGGTGTTTTCCCGAAGAATCGTGATAGGACTCCAGTAGGGTTGAGCCCTAATCTCCCTAAACATAGTCAATAAAACTCTATGAGATTGTAATAAAACCTTACCTAGCCACTTCTATCCTATAAAGAAGTGTGGTTAGCATTTAAATTGGAGCCTTAGGATTTAGTAGTCGTCGCCCCTTTTACTGGGCTGGTCGGTTAGGGTTTCCCCTACTTAGGTCGGCTATAGAGCCAACCTAGCCACCACTTGTTCCCTCTAAGGTAGGTAGGCTATAGAAGGGGTAAAAGGATAATTTTAGTTAGGTAAGCACTCCCTAGGGCTAGGGTTTGGAACCCTATATAAGCATGTAGCCTCCACCTCTTTTTATTAAGCAAGATCAATCTACAATTCAGCCATATGACCGACTACTAGGAGGGAGGAACCCCTATAGCATTTCAAGGGTTGATCCCCCTTAAAGATTAAATCTATTGAGCTCCTTTTGGGGTTCTATCATCTAGTATTAGAGTAGTGATCTTGCTGCTCCTGTAGCCATCTTAGTCGCCTCCACCTTCCCAAGCAATTCTCGTAATTGCTGCGACACACGCCTCCACCTTCCACCCCAACCGTAGATCAAATCAATCTGCCACTGCCCCCTGCATTTGATCCAGAGATCTAGTATATTTTATCACCCATGCCTCTTCAAAACTACAAAATCTTTTACCTTACACATTGAAGAAGTTTTTCCAAAAGTTTCCTTACAGCAAAATTTTACGATCTCAAACGTTATCATCATTGCCAAGGTGAAATACTATAAAAATTTTCAACTGATTATTGCTTCTTGAAACTGAACTTTTAACTGTTCTTTTTGGTTGGAACTTTTATACAATTTCATAGATCGTCTTAGCTTTCATCTAAGACTAATATCGTGAAAAGCTCATTCTAGATATGGACTTATAGTGCTGTGATTCTTTGTTGCATAGTACTAAAATTTTACAATACAAAATTTGCCTTCCATTTATTGGTATTTTGAAATCGAACTTTTGTTCATCCTTTTTGACCAAATTGTTTTTACAAATTTATAGATCGTCTTAGCTTTCATCTAAGACTAATATCTAGAAAAAAACTCCTACTGAATCTAGACTTATAGTGCTGCAATCCTTCATTATGTAGTGCTAAAATTTTACGATGAGAATTCTATAATCTTGTTTGAAACAATTTTTCTACCATTACGTTGCCAAAATTTTCTTGATCCACATTACTACTACTATTACCATCTGAAGATTTTGATATTGAAATTCTCCATACAGTTCTCAAACTTTTGCTAGAATTAACATCAAGAAACTACTACTTCTTCGATGGAAATTCTGATCGGCAGTATAGTGTATACCGTAGCGATATTTCATTGAAATTTTATCGAATCTCGCTGCCATCTTTTCTAGATTTGAGACTCCCTCTCTTATCTTCAATTCCTACTATTACTCCCCAAAATACCTTAATAAAACTATGGCCAAATAGCCATCCCAATCGACCCTAACCACACCCTACTTATTGATTCACATACCTTTTAAGTCAACTTTCCTTACCGATACACATACCTTTGCTGTCATTTATCCCAGATCTAAAATCTATTTCCCTTACCGATACACATACCTTTGCTGTCATCTACCGAACCACCGACGCCACACGAGTGGAGATTGCTTCCATCCACCTCGAGGGAGATATTATTCAGTGGTTTAATTGGTTTAAGCACACCCATGGAGGACTCTCTTGACAGTGATTCAAGGAAGGACTACTAAACCATTTTGGACCAACCGATTTCAACAACATTGACACACAATTGGCAAAGATTCGTCAAACCTCTACAATACAAGAATACCATATAAGGTTTGAGCATTTAACTAACCAAACTGAGTATTGGTTTGAGAAACAACTTTTAGGTACTTTTGTCGAGGGCCTAAAGCCGGAGATCTGAGGAGAAGTAAAGGCGCGGCAACCATACACTCGATAATTTCCTTCGCACGTATCTAGGAAGAACAATTGAACCATGAGGTACGAACGACAAGAGTCACTCCCCGACTAGCTATGCCAAGGCCTACTGCCATCCAAGCCCCTGCACCAAAAAAGTTGACAAGAGATGAGCTTCGCGAATGATCGGCCAAGGGGTTGTGTTGGCATCATGACGAACCGTGGAGCCGTGAACATCACTGCAAAAAGGGCCGACTTCTTATGATTGAACCAATGGAAGATGATGACAATAAAACATCTGAAGAAGCCCTTGAACCTAAAGAACAAGTCATGGAGGAAGAGTCCTAACCGGCCGACTACGCAGTGCATGCATTGGCTGGCTATTCCAACCCGCAGATGATGAAAGTTGGAAGACTTCTAAAACAGCAATCCATCACGATTCTCATCGACATGGGCAGCACCAATAACTTCCTCAATAGTAAGGTTGCTGCACATTTGGTACTTCAAATCAAAGGTTGCAACAAGTTTGATGTAAAGGTCACTGACGGTCGAATCTTTAATTGCAACCAACGATGCTCGCTGGTGAAACTACTCCTCCAAGACCAAGAAGTGGTAGCTGATTTCTTCCTCCTACCTATCAATGATTATGAGGTCGTACTTTGTATGAGGCCGTACTTAGGATCAAATAGCTCACAACACTAGATGATATCTCTTGAAATTTTTCTAAATTAATCATGAAATTTTATTGCAAAGGGAGACAGGTCACATTATGAAGCAAGCGCAGGAGTCAAATTTCCACCGTTTCATCACAACAAATGGAGAAAGTTTCACCTAAAGTACATGGTGGATTCTTGATACATAATCAACAGCCATCTATGGGGGAGAACATACAAAACTCAGATCCTAAGCTTGCCTTTTGCCTAAACAAATTCATGGATGTTTTCTTGGAGCCGTGCGAGCTACCCCCTAACCGACCGCATGACCACCGTATTCCTATTCTGTCGAGTAAACCTCCAGCAAATTTATGTCCATATCACTACCCTCACTTGCAGAAGGATGAGATTGAGAACATCATCAAAGAGATGTTGGACATCGAGGTAATTCGACCGAGTTACAGCCCTTATTCTTCACCGGTGTTGCTAGTGCGCAAGAAGGACGGTACATGGCGGATGTGCATTGATTATCGGGCCTTGAACGCTATCACCATCAAGGACAAATATTTTATACCCATTGTAGATGAGCTCTTGGATGAATTAAAAGGAGCCCGAGTCTTCACTAAACTGGATCTTCATTCCGGTTATCACCAGATTCGGGTATGCATTGAAGACATTCCGAAAACTACATTTCGCACGTATAATGGCCACTACGAGTTTCTGGTAATATCTTTCGGACTTATGAATGCTCCATCTACTTTCTAAAGCTTGATAAATGACATCTTTCAGAGTTTTCTACGCAAGTTCATATTAGTGTTCTTTGATGATATCCTCATTTATAGCCCTATACTTGATATACATTTTCAGCACTTACGAACTGTTCTAACAACTCTTTGGGAGAATACTCTTTATGTGAAATAGTCAAAGTGTAGTTTCTTACAGTGTAAAGTGGAGTATCTTGGGCATATTATATCAGAGGATGGAGTTGCAGTAGACCCGACAAAGATCGAGGCAATACGAGGATGTCCGAGACCTACAAATGTACAATCATTACGTGGTTTCCTTGGACTCACGGGCTACTACCAAAATTTTATGAAAGATTATGGCAAGATCAGTTCCCCCCTCACGTCTTTACTGAAGAAAGACTCCTTCTTATGGTTGGATAAAGCATTCGCAACCTTCAAACGACTCAAGGCAGCTATGACGATGACATCGATCCTAGCGCTGCTTGATTTCGATCGCACTTTGGTCATTAAGGCCGATGCATCATAAGTTAGAATTGGGGCTATTCTTATGCAAGATGGGCGACTCCTGATTTACATCGAGGCTTCTCCCATACTTCATACGAGATTTTTACAAGAGATACTAATTACTATCAAATTTAAAATATGATTGGATACAGGTCCATGGCACGAAAGAGGAGTAAAACTAGAAGAATTGCAATCCATGCTCATGCCAGATTGGGCTCTCATCATCTTGAACCATACCAAAGGGCAATCACCATTCCAGAAGAAAGATTCGATATCACTAAAGACTAACCATATGGCAACATATGTAAAGAAGAAACGGCCTCCCGACAAACTTCAAAATGGACGAAAAATTGAAGATCAAGTTTTTCTACACCTCCGACTCGATCAACAGGAAACTCGAGCCTTAATGAAGTGGTGTCCCTATTTATTTGGGCCTTGCAAAATTGAGGATCACATTGGGGCCCTAACCTGGAGATCAAATTCGCGCACTAGATCAAGATTACAATTGATCATCCAGGTATCCGACCTCAAATGGAAATTTAAAGAAGATGACTCAGCCCAAATCCTTCCAACTAACATCCCAGCTAATGAGGTAGCCAAAGTTCAGCTAATGATAGCATGGGAGTCATATGAGGATTTGAATATCCAGTTTCCAGAGTTTATGGACCCTCAGCCTTGAGGACAAGGCTGATCTGAAGAGGGCAGACTTGATAGGACTCCAACAGGGCTGAGTCCTAATCATCTTAGAACTAGTCAATAAAAACCCTATTAGATTATAATAAAGTCACTCCTATCTTATAAAGGAGTATGGCTAGGGTTTAGATTATCCCTTAGGGCTTAGTAGTTGCCTCCCCCCCTTACTGAGCAAGTCGGCCAGGGTTTCCCCTTGCTTAGGTCGGCTATAGAGCCAACCTAGCCACCCCTTGTTCCTATTAAGGTAGGATGGATGGCTATAGGAGGGGTAAAAGGGTAATTCCACCTAGATAAGTGCCCCCTTAGGCTAGGACTTTGATCCATATTTAAGATGTAGTTGCCCCCCTCTTTTAATCAAGCAATCTATAATTTTAATTCAGCTTTGTGTCGAGTCTAGGAGGGAGGAACCCCTATAGTGTTCCAAGGGTTGATCCCCCTCAGGATCACAATCTATAAGACTCCTTCTGGGGTCTTATCAAATAGCCATAAACTACACCTAAAAACCATAGCCTTCGGTCCACCAACCTTTCAGCTGCCCAATCTCCCTTATCCCTTTAATCGTAGCATGCATCTTTCACTGCCCAATGCTGCTAATAGCGACCTCTTGCTGCCATCCTCCTTGATCGCTGCCAGCAGCGATCTTTTACTACAATATGTTTACATCGCAGCCCGCAACAATCGTTCACTGCCAACTATCTTGATTGTGGCCAGCAACAAATTGAACACAATAGCAGTCATCTCTCGCTCCATACTACTGTTGCCCTCCTCCACAATAGCCATGTACATCGCTGCCCCATCTTCCTCCTATTGCAGCCGCACCCTTGCTGCAATTGACACCACCTACAGCCGCAAAGTCGCACCGCAGCCACAGCCGACATTGCTGCCACCCTCTTCTTCCTCCACCATCACTGCTACCTTCTGATTCAGATCTCTTGGCTATCATCTTTCGACAAATATCAGCCACCTAAAAAATCACAGCCTTGACGACATTGTAGTATCAACATTACAGCATCATCGAAGGATCATAGCCGACATTACTGCTGCTAGTTTCTTCCTCCACCACTGCTGCTACCCTTGACTGCTATCCTTCGCTTGGAGACTTCACCACCATAGCCCCAACATCGCTGCCATTGTTGCCTTCAACCTGAAGATTGCAGCTACACTCTTTAATCGATTTGATTTGACAGGTTGGAGATCCTTACATTATAACATCGGTGGGCTTATTCGAAGCCAAATTGGTGGCTCTTGAGATGTATATAGATATATAATTATGCGCTCTCTTTGAATAGTTTAGATTAGGCCGATCACTAAGCCTAATAAGATCAACACGCAGTGCAAATTTAGATTATAAAAAGAACCTTAGCGAAGAACTAGCGATGATCCATCAAACCTCCACTATCCAAGAGTACCAAACTAGGTTTGAAAGATTATCTAATCAAACTTATGATCAGTCTGAAAAATAGATATTGAGGGCTTGAAGCCAGAGATTCAGGAAGAAGTTAAAGTGTGATAGTTGTACACACTTAAGGCAGTCATCTCCTTTGCATGACATCAAGAGGAAAGATTGAACTATGAAGCTCGGAAGACTAGAGTTGCTCCCTGACCAGCAGCACCAAAGCTTTCACCTCCTCCTATTGTCAGTCAACCCCCTTAGTCACAGAAATTAACAAGAGAAGACCTCCATGATGGATTGATAAAGGGCCTATGTGGGTGTTGTAATAAACTGTGGAGCCTATAACACAAATGTAAAAAGGAGACACCACAACTTGAAGAAACGACTCTCAAGACCAAGGAGAAGGATACACCACAACCGGCCACCCGCACGGTCCCTACCTTAGCCGGCTACACCAACATACAAAAATTGAAGATCAAAGGGTTTCTCGAGCAGTAGTCTGTCATTATCCTCATCGACGCTGGAAGCACACAAAACTTTATAAGCAATAAGATTGCTGCCCACTTAATGCTCCAAAAAGAAGATTACAATGGGTTTGAAGTCAAGGTAGCTAATGGCCAAATTCTGAAGTGCAACCAGAAGTGCCCGCAGGTAAAACCGATCCTACAGGAGCAAGACGTAGTTGCTGATTTTTTCCTCCTCCCTCTTGATGGTTTTGATATAGTGCTTAGCATTGATTGGTTGTCTACGATTAGAGATGTTTTCTAGAATTTTTTGAAGCTAACCATGAAATTTTTCAGAAAAGAAAAGCAGGTGATTCTACGAGGGAGCCCAGTGACTACAACCACAATACAACACTTGGAGGGGGCATCAAAAGAAAAATCCAATGATTTCCCAATTCAAATTCAAGGGTTTCATAAGATTGAAGATAAAAACCCTCTCACACAACTTGTTGAAATTTTGGGTGTCTCCACCAAATCAAGTCGATTACCTCCTCTAAAGCTATGTGACCCCCATATACTGAACAGGCTAAAACTTCTATCAGTTGTTGCTTGGCTAGATTGCTTCTTATAACCTCAGAAGGTCAAAGATAAAAGGGTTATCTAAGAGATGTTAGAGACATGGATTGTTTGGTCATGCTTATTTCCCACTACGACAATCTCTACATCCTTTTCCCTGGACATAAGCTACTTCTAAAGTGTTACATCCCGTCGAACTCGCCATGGTTGCTGATCTCAGGTAACTTTCACGACTTTCCCCAGGATTAGACTATGATGCTTAAAGACTTCCTTGATAATGACCTCCGATCTATGGCCCAAGACCACGAGAAAATTGAGCCCCTCCAGTGGTGAAATCAGAAAAGGGGAACGATCATTCACAAGACTCAACGAAGCATGAACATCATCCCTCTCATTATAAAGAAAGATGCAGCACCTTGGCCTAGTAGAACTATAGCCCTCACGACCATGATGTTGTCCACACCAAATTATGGTCATATATTTATTATTGGAGCAGACATATCCAGAGTGGAGGTTAGCACCATTCTCATGTAAGATGGTCAATAACACGAAGAAGTAAAAATGGGCCCCGAAAAATCATCGCTCCTACCCACCTCAGACTCATATCAGGCTCACACCACTAGAGATTTTATCAGAGGACAGCCCTCACTCTAAAAAAAGGCATGACTATTATTATAGAGAAACCACATGGTAGCCCATGCAAGGAAGAAACTTTCCCTAGATAAACGCCAGAGCAGAAGAAAGTTTCCTGAGAAAGATCAAGTACCCTTTCATCTCCAGCTCCACCAACATGAAATTCAAGCCTCAAGAAAGTGGTCTCCCTATTTCTTTGAGCCTTGCAAAATTAGGGATCACATTGGGGCCCTGACATGAAGGTCAGATCTGTGCACCATATCAAAATTACAGTTGATCCTCTAGGTATCCCACCTCAAATGAAAATTTAAAGATGACGACTCAACTCAAAGTCTTCCAACTAACACCCAAACTGATGAGGAGTTGAAGACCCGATTCCCAGAGTTCATGGACCCTCAGCCTTGAGGACAAGGCTGATTTTAAGAGAGCGAGTTTGATAAAACTCCAGTAGGGTTGAGTCGTAGTCTCCCTAGAAGTAGTCAATAAAACTCTATGAGATTATAATAAAACCTCATCTAGCCACTTCTATCATATAAAGAAGTGTGGTTAGGGTTTAAATTGGGGCCTTAGGGTTTAGTAGCCATCACCCCCTTTACTGGGCTAGTCGGCCAGTTTTTCCCCCCACTTAGGTTGGCTATAGAGCCAACCTAGCCACCACCTATTCCCTCTAAGATAGATAGGCTATAGAAGGGGTAAAAGGGTCTTTTTAGTTAGGCAAGTACCCCCTGGAGCTAGGGTTTGGAGCCCTATATAAGTATGTAGTCTCCACCTCTTTTTATCAAGCAAGATCAATCTACAATTCAGCCATATGACCGACTACTATGAGGGAGGAACCCCTATAGCATTCCAAGAGTTAATCTCCCTTAAAGATCAAATCTATAGAAATCCTTCTAGGGTTCTATCAAATAGTTAAAACAGTTCATAAGTGTTGAAAATGCATATCAAGCGTAGGGCTATAAATGAGAATATTTTTAAAAAATACCAACATAAACTTGCATAGAAAACTACGAAACATGTCATTCATCAGGCTTTGAAAAGTGGAAGGAGCATTTGAAAGTCCAAAAGGCATTATCAGAAACTCGTAGTGGCCGTAATGTATACAAAATGCAGTTTTTGAAATATATTTAGCACGTACCCAATTTAGTGAAAACTCAGGCTCCTTTTAATTCATCCAAGAGTTCATCTACGACTGGTATAAGATATTTATCTTTAATGGTGATGGTGTTCAAAGCTCGATAATCAATACATATCCACTACGTACTATCCTTCTAGCACACTAGGAACACCGGCAAAGAGTAAGGGTTGCAGCTTGGTCGAATTACTATGGTGTCGAGCATCACCTTAGCGATATTCTCAATCTCATCTTTCTATAAGTGAGGATAGTGGTATGGTCTCAAATTTATTGGAGGTTTGCCCGGCAAAATAGGTATGTGGTGGTCATGCGGTCGGTTAGGGGAAAGTCCTCGCAGCTCCATGAAAATATTCACGAATTCATCCAACAATTGGGCAAGCTTAGGATTTAAATTTTATATGTTCTCTTCCTTGGATGGCTACTAGATATGCATCAAAAATCTATCATTTATTTTGTGTAGCACCTTCTCTATTTGTTACGTCGAGATGGTGGAAATATTGCTCCCGCGCTTGCTTCGTATGTGATCTATCTCCCTTTGTAATAAAACTTCATGATTAATTTAGAAAAATTTCAGGAGATATCACCTAATGTTGTGAGTCATTTAATCCCAAGCATGGCTTCATAATCATCAATGGGTAGGAGGAAGAAATCGACTACCACTTCTTGGTCTTATAGGAGTAATTTTACCCGCGGATACCGTTGGTCGCAATTGAGGATTCGACCGTTGGTGACCTTTACGTCGAACTTGTTGTAATGTTTGATTTGAAGCAACATATGTGCAGTGACCTTACTATTGAGGAAGTTATTTGTGTTGCCCATATCGATGAGAATGGTGATCGATTACTGTTTAAGAAGTCCTCCAACTTTCATCATCTGCGGGTTGGAGTAGCCGACCAGCATGTGCACCACATAGTCAGTCGGTTGGGGATCTTCCTCCATGGCTTCATCTTCGGGTTCAAGGCTTTCTTCAGATGGTTTGCTATCCTCATCCTCTACTGGTTCAATCACGATGAGTTGACCTTTTTTGCATCGATGTTCTCGGCTCCACGGTTCATCACAGTGCCAACACAATCCCTTGGCCGATCGTTCACGAAGCTCATCTTTTATTAATTTTTTTAGTGTGGGGGCTTAGATGGCAGTAGAGGGGGTTGAAGACTTTAGCATGGTTAGTCACAGAGTGACCCTTGTCCTTCATACTTCATGGTTTAATCATTCTTCTTGGATTCTCGCGAAGGAAATTACCGCCGTAAGACTATATAGTTGTCGCACCTTTACTTCTCCTCGAATCTCCGGCTTTCGGCTCCCAATAAAAGTCCCTAAAAGTTGCTTTTTGACCAATCCATAGTTTGGTTAGATAAACATTTCAAACCTTATTTGGTATTCATGTATTATCAAGGTTTGCTGAATCTTCGCTAATTGTTTGTCGATGTTATCGAAATCGATTGGTCCAAAGCGATTAAGTAGTCCTTCCTTGAATCGCTGCCAAGAGACGCCTCCATGAGTATGCTCATACCAATTAAACCACTGAATAGTGTCTCCCTCAAGGTGGATGGCAGCAATCTCCACCCTTGTAGCATCGGCAGTTCGATAGAACCAAAAATAGTGTTCCGCGCACGCGATCCATCCGATCGGATCTCCTTCTTCCTATCTTGGGAAGTCAACCTTCATGTATGAAGTGCTTGGATCAACGATGAAGTGGTCATGCTCTTCAGGATCATCTTCCCGATCTGAAGTTTCTCCTTGCTTCGATTTCTTCAGGCTAGGTGGTCGGCCCATGCTGAATTTGGCAAAAAGGGATCACATCTTCTCCTCCATACGGCTTTCAAAGGCTTCAAACTTGGCATTGATGGCCTCCTCTGATGTCATGGTATATGCCTCTAGATCTATAATATTGAGATCTTTCTTTTGTTGTTGGGTTAGTGGCATGAGAATTTTTGGAGAGGGGATGGCCAGTTGGATGGGTGGATCAGTTTAGATGGGAGTAGGCTATGGTTTAGGGCTAATTTGGGTGGCTGTTTGGGATTGGTTTAGGGTGCCGTTTGGAAGGCTTTTAGTAAGGATGTAGGGTTTACATATGAGAGAAAGAGAGTCCAAAAAAAATAAAAAATAGCACTCAAATCCAATATAATTTGATAAATAAAGGTACTATTATATGTTGTCCTGCCGAACATATTTTACGTTAAAGAAATGATGAATTCTTAACAAAAATTCCAAAAAAAAACACATAAAAAAATGTAGAAATCTTCAGTTTAGATGTGATCAATATTAATAAAAAGTTTGACAAAATTGTGGCATAGAAATGGTAGGAAAATAGGGTAAAAGACGGAAGACAGATCCTTCATCATAAAATTTCAACATTATGTGATGACGAAAAAAGGTACAATAAAATCGATTCCAGAAGGAATTTTTTCTAGAAATCAATCTCAGATAAAAGCTAAGTTGATTTAGGGAATTGTGTAAATATTTTGATAAAAAATAAACTAGTTTCAAAAGGCAAATGAACGATTGAAAGTTTTTACAGTGTTTCGCCTTCGCGACAACGATAATGTTTACGTTGGACGAAATTTACAATGGATAAAATATGGAAAAGTTTTTTAACATGTAAGGTAAAGAATCTTGTAGTATTAAAGAGGCATGGGTGATGAGAATATACCAAATTTCTAGATCAAACATAGGGACAGTGGTTGAGATGGCTACAGGGCGGCTGAGATGGTGAGGCGCGTGTCGTAGCAATTGTGAGAATTGTTTGGGAAGATGGAGGGTAACTGAGATGGCTACAGGGCAGCAAGAACGCAGCTTTGATACCAGATGATAAAACCCCAGAAGGAGCCCTATAGATTTTGATCTCTAAGGGGGGTCAATTGATAAAACCCCAGAAAAAGCTTTATAGATTTTAACCCTTGAGGAAGATCAACTTGGAATACTGTAGGGGTTTCTCCTTTCTAGATTCAACACAAGGCTGAAATAGAATTGATAATTACTTGATAAAAGAGAGAGGGTAGCTACATCATTATATAGGATTGCAAACCCTAGCCCATGGGGTGTTTGCCTAACTAAAATTATCCTTTTACCCCTTCTATAGCCTACCTACTTTAAAGGGAATAGGTGGTGGCTATATTGGCCCTGTAGCCGACCTAAGCGGGAGGAAACCCTAGCCGACTAGCCAAGTAAAAGGGGTGTGACGGCCACTAAGCCTTAAGGCCCCAAAATAAACCCTAGCCACACTTCTTTATAGGATAGAAATGACTAGGTGGGGTTTTATTAAAATCTCGCAGGGTTCTTATTGATTACTTCTAAGTGATTAGGAGTCAACCCTGCTGGAGTGCTATCAAACCCACCCTTTTCAGATCAGCCTTGCCCTTAAGGCTAAGGTTCCAAGAGCTCCTCATATGATATCCATGCTATCATCAACTGAACTTTAGCCTCCTCACAAGCTAGGGTGTTAGTTGAAAGGATTTGGGCTGAGTCATCTTCTTTAAATTTCTATTTATGGTGGGATATCTGGCTGATCAACTATAATCTTGATCTGGTGCGTGAATCTGATCTCCAGGTTAGGGCCCCAATGTGATCCCTAATTTTACAAGGCCCAAAGAAATAGGGAGACCACTTCATTAAGGCTCGAGTTTCCTACTGATTGGGCTGGAGGTGTAGAAAAACTTGATCCTCAATTTTTTGTCCATTCTGAAGTTTGTCGTGAGGTCATTTCTTCTTTGCATGTGCTACCATATGGTTAGTCTTTAGTGATAGCCAATCTTTCTTCTGGAATGGTGACTATCCTCTAGTATGGTTCATGATGATGAGAGTCCAATCTGGCGTGAGCACGAATTGTAATTCTTCTAGTTTTACTCCTCTTTCATACCATAGACCTATATCCAACCATATTTTAAATTTAGTAGTAATTAGTATCTCTTGTAAAAACCTCATGTGGAGTGTGGGGGAAGCCTCGATGTAAATTAAGAGTCGACCATCTTATATAAGAATAGCCCTAATTCCAACTCCTGACGTGTCAACCATAATGACAAAAGTGTGGCTGAAATCAAGCAATGCTAGGACCGACATCATCATCATGGCAGCCTTGAGTCGTTCGAAGGCTATAGAAGTTTATTCCGACCACAAGAAGAAGTCTTTCTTCAGTAGGGACGTGAGCGGGGCACTAATCTTTTCACGTAGTGCTAGGACCGACATCATCATCATGGCAGTCTTGAGTCGTTCAAAGGCTATAGAAGCTTGTTCTGACCACAAGAAGAAGTCTTTCTTCAGTAAGGACATGAGCGGGGCACTAATCTTTTTATATTTTTTTATAATTTATGGTAGTAGCCCGTGAGTCCAAGGAAGCCCCCTAACGATTTTACGTTCGTAGATTTCGGCCATCCTTGCATTGCCTCGATCTTTTTCGGGTCTCCCGCCACTCTATCCTCTAATATAATGTGCCCAAGATACTCCACTTTATGCTATAAGAAGCTGCACTTTGACTATTTAACATAAAAAGTATTCTCCCGAAGAATCATTAGAATAGTTCATAAGTGCTGAAAATGTATATCAAGCGTAGAGCTATAAATGAGAATATCATCAAAGAACACCTATAAGAACTTGCATAGAAAACTTCGGAAGATATCATTCAACAGGCTTGGGAAAGTAGAAGTAGCATTCGTAAGTCCGAAAGGCATTACCAGAAACTCGTAGTGGCCATTATGCATGCGGAATTTAGTTTTCGTAACATCTTCAGTGCATACCCGAATCTGATGATAACCGGAATGAAGATCCAATTTAGTAAAGACTCGGGCTCCTTTTAATTCATTCAAGAGCTCATCTACAACTGGTATAGGATATTTGTTCTTGACGATGATAGCATTTAAGGCTCGATAATCAATGCATATTCGCCATGTACCATCCTTTTTACGTACTAAAGAAAAGATTAATCTTGCTTTTTAAAAGATTGGGGGCTGCTATATCATTATATGGGGCTCTAAACCCTAGCCCATGGGGTGCTTATCGAAGTAAAATTATCCCTTTACCCCTTTTATAATCGACCTTCCTTAGTAGGAACAAGGGGCGGCTAGGTTGGCTTTATAGCCGACCTAAGCAAGGGGAAGTCCTAGCCAACCAGACCAGTAAGGGACCGATGGCTACTAAACCCTAAAGCCCCAATCTAAATCATAATCATACTTCTTTATAAGATAAAAGTGGCTATGTGGGTTTTTATTATAATCCCATAAGGTTTTTATTGATTACTTCTAGGGTGATTAGGATTCAACCCTGCTGGAGTCCTATCATACTATCATCGAAGAGAGCCCAAGAATCTAGGCTCTGGTGGTACCACTATTGCCCTAAGTGATACCTGTTGAATCTCAGATTTTGATGATGAAATCAATTGATGATTGTTTAATCTAACTTGTGTGTTAGAAGAACTAATACAGGTCTAACTACAATGGAGGAATTTAGTTTTAACCAGATGATAGGCCAAAATCAAGTTTGGGCATCGGGCCAAAATCAAGTTTGCTAGGAGTTCGCCGAAGAAATCGGAAAGCTTGCTAGGAACACACCAGGAGATCACCGAAAGAAGACCTCACCGCAAGAATATCAGAGGCTGTCGGATTGTCGGGGGTTAGGTCAACTGTTAGACTTGATAGTCATATATGTGTTGGAAAACTTTAGCGGGAGCATCACATACACAGTGAAAGATCAAAATAAAATCAGTTTCCTACACAAATCAAATCATCATGCAAAAGATTGGATCGCAAGAAAGCCATAAAAATAAAAAAATCATATCATATGATAGATTGATTACCTAGGGAGATCATATATCCCTGCATTCCAAATCCGGATAGAGATGATGAAGGAAGTCTAGCATCTTCCTCTCTAGCGGTATCCATATGATCGATCTCTATAGCGAAACTCCTCCAAATCTGATCTCACAACTCTTGTGCAGAGGGAGTGAGGAGAATAGGAGGGGGTGGCCAAAGCTATAGCCTATCAACTATGAACCACCCTCTTATTTATAAAGAGCCACCAAAAACCCTAGGGGTCCTGCTTTAATGGGTATTGGATCTCCATCCAATTACCCACTAACCTTACATTATTGGATTTCTATCTAATGATCTCCTTAGGCCTTTAATTGGGCCTCAAGAAAGGAGCTCATCAGTGTAGGTCTCATCTAATGAGAATAGGGGTTAATTAGATTTTCATCCAATCCTCTATTCGCTGAAGCATCCACCGTATGTGTTTGACCCTTTACGCCCGATACCGAGATGGCCATGAGTCACTCCCATTAGAACTCCTTCTAATATAGTGAATTATTATCCTCATAATAATTCACTCGACTTATCGATTATGGAGGTACTAGGCCACATGCCATAGTCCCCAAATGGTACAAGGGGATCAAATCTATTGGACCTTTTTATCCATAATGTATTTATAATCCCTTATCCAACTAATATCCCAGAGATATTATCTGGCCACATACGTAATCCATTTGAGTCTTGATCTAATCGAATTCTCCTATAGAACATATTCTCTCTCAATCCGAATGATCCTAGCTAGGGATTTGTCTGAGCAAGTATACATGGGATATTTCTCTCACGATACCGAGAGTGGATAATCCTTTAGTAACACTTAATTGGCTTCGTAAGGTTCACTACCAATCTCGATAACCAGTTGTACTAGATCTGAAACTTTCTAAACATATAAGTCTGGCGTCAAAGAAAGGAGTACTTAAACAAGGCATCCTTGGTGTCTCAAGTCTAAGGACCAGATACATAATGGGACTATGGAATCACTGTCTGACATTAGGTATCATTAACCATACAATATTTCATGAGTGGATCAATCAGTGAACTCATTCTTCAATGAGCACCTGTACTTTATCCTTAGTGTCTCCATATAAGTGGCTATGAGACTAACTACCTACATCATATGTATGGGTATATAGTACACCGGTCTGTCTGGTTATCTCGATATCCCTCTTGAATAACCTATGACTAAGATTATTTAGGATCTGTGTTTAGAGGTGAATCAATCTCATTATCATGATCTCATCACGATCTAAATCTCATTGCACAGAACCAACGACATCACAATATATATAAACAACAGATAATATAATATGAGAATTATTGGGAAACCTCAGCGGGTGCATCACATGTGCAGCAAAAATCAAAACAAAAATCGGTTCCCCATATAGATCAAATCGTCATTCAAAAGGTCAGGGTCATGAGAAAAATACAAAATCGATAAAATCACAATATGAGAAAGATTGATTTTACCTAGGGAGATTGTATATCCCTGTATTCCAGATTCGGATGGAGAAGATAAAGGAGGTCAAGCGTCCTCCTCCCTAGCGGTATCCATACGATGGATCTCTATAGCGAAACTCCTCCAATCTGATCTCGTAACTCTTGCTTAGAGGGAGAGAGGAGAATAGGAGGTGGTGGCTAAAGCTACAACCTATCAACCATGAGTCTCCCCTCCTATTTATAGAGAGCCACTAAAAACCCTAGGGCTCCTACCTTAGTGGGTATTGGATCTCCATTCAATAACCCACTAACCTTGCATTATTGGATCTCTATCCAATAATCTCCTTAGGTCTATAATTAGGCCTTAAGCAATGAGCCCATCAGTATAGGGTCTCATTCTAATGAGAATATGGGCTAATTGGATCTCCATCCAATCCTCTATTCGCTGAAGCATCCACCATATGTGTGTGACCCTCTAGGCCCGATACCGAGCTGGTCGTGAGTCGCCCCCATCAGAACTCCTTCTGATATAGTGAATTATTATCCCTATAATAATTCACTCGACTCATTGACTATGGACATACTAGAATCTGTCATAGTCTCGCTCTAATCAAATTCTCTCGGAGAACTCTTTTTCCCTCAATCCGAATGACCCTGGCCAGGGATTTATCTGAGCAAGCACATATAAGATATTCCTCTCGTAATACCGAGAGTGGATGATCCTCTATTGACACTCAATTGCCTTCGTAAGGTTGGCTACCAATCCCGAAAATCAACTGTACCAGATCTGAAACTTTCTAAATCTATAAGTCTGGCATTAAAGAAAGGAGTACTCATACAAGGCACCCTTGGTGTCTCAAATCTAAGGACCAGATACACAAATAGGACTATGGAATCATGTCTGACATTAGGTATTATTAATCATATAATATTTTATAAGCAAATCAATCGATGAACTCATTATCCAATAAGCACCTGTACTATATCCTTAGTGTCTCCATACAAGTCGTTATGAGACCAACTGCCTCTATCATATAGATGGGTATATAGTACACCGATCTGTCCGATTATTTCAATGTCCCTCTTGAGTAACTTATGACTGGGATTATTTAGGATCTGTGTTTAAAGGTGAATCGATCTCATTATCATGATATCATCATGATCCAACTCCCATTGCACAGAACCAAGGACATCACAATATATATGTAACAAATAATGTGAGAATATATCGATATTAATCATAAGCAAAAAGATCACACAGCGTGTCACACGTACCATTACTTGCGTGATTGGCTTACAGGGCACCTGTAACCAGCAATCTCCCACTTGACCAAAAGCCAATCACCTATGTGTTTAATCCCCATCAGACCCCTGTGACACTCAAATACAATTTGAGCCAGCAGCTTTGTCAGTGGATCTGCAATGTTATCTTCGGATGGAACTCTTTCTATTGCTATATCTTTTCGGGTCATAATCGCTATAATCAGATGAAACCTCCTCAGAATAATTCTGTTGAGACTTGAGTAAGTTCCGTTGTTAGAGTTATCATCATATCACTATCACAATATATGGGAGTCAGCTCCACGCTACTTGGTATGACTCTTAAATCCTTAATGAACTTCTTCATCCAAACCTCTTCCTTTGCTGCTTCTGTTGCAGTAATGTATTCCGCCTCTATAATCGAGTCAGCAATAGTATCTTGCTTGGAACTCTTCCAACTTACTACTCCTTCATTCAGGGTAAACATATACCCTGAATTTGACTTGTTGTCATCAATGTTGGACTGAAAACTCGAGTCCATATAGCCCTCAACTTGGAGGCTACCTTCTCCATATACCAATAAAAGATCCTTAGTCCTTCTCGAGTACTTAAGGATACACTTTACTACCTTCTAGTGTTCTAAACCCGGATCTACCTGATACCTGCTCGTGACACTCAAAGCATGTTCTATATCAAGCCTGGTACATAGGATCGTATACATGATAGACCCTATCGCTGAGGCATAAGGTATCTTATCCATGTCTGTCCTTTCTTTATGAGTCTTTGGAGACATATTCCTATAAAGTGATATTCCATGTCTCATCAGTATAAGACCTCTCTTGGAAGTTCTTCGTACCAAACCTTTTGACAATGAAGCATATGTACCTATACTGGGACAAGCCAAACATCCTTTTGGATCTATCTCTATAGATCCAGATCCCCAAAATATAGGATGCTTCCTCAAAGTCTTTCATGGAGAAGTTTCCGAATAGCCAAACCTTTACTGTAGAGAGCATTCATATATCATTCCTAATAATTAGGATGTCATCCACATATAGCACCAAGAAAGTGATAGTGCTCCCACTTACCTTCCTGTACACATAAGGCTCATCTTCGTTCTTAACGAAGTCATAAGATCTGATCACCTCAACAAATCATATGTTCCAACTTCGAGAAGTTTGCTTCAATCTAAAAATAGATCCAAGTAGCCTACACACTTTATATGGACTCTCTTTGGATATAAATCCCTCTGATTGTATCATATACACCTCCTCCTCGAGGTTGCCATTGAGGAATAGCATTTTGACATCCATCTGCCATATCTCATAGTCATAGTGTGCTGCAATAGCCAAAATAATTCTAATGGACTTAAGTATAGCTACAAGTGAAAAAGTTTCATCATAGTTAACTCCTTGTCTTTGACGATATCTTTTAGCTACCACCCTTGCTTTATAGGTCTCTACCTTTTCATCCACTTCGATTTTCTTCTTAAAGATCCATTTGCAGCCGATGGGTACAATACCCTCAGGTGTATCCACAAGGTTCTAAACCTTATTATAGTACATAAAATCCATCTCAAAATTTATGGCTTCTTGCCACTTCCCAGAGTCTATACTCATAATAGCCTCCTCATAGATTTAAGGATTAACATCCTAAGAGTCATCTCCACTGACATGTCTCATATATCTTTTAGGAGGGTGAGATACTCTACTAGTCCTACGCAAAGTTGATACTTGTGTGTTAAGTACCTGAACAGACTCGGGCTCTGGAATGGTGCTAGGTTCTCTAACCTCGCTCAATTCTATCTTGCTCCCACTGTTTCCACCGAGAACGTATTACTTCTCAAGAAACACAACTCTCTTGGCAACAAAGACCTTTCGATCCTCGGGATGGTAGAAATAATATCCCAAAGTCTCCTTAGGGTATCCCACGAATATGTATCATTCCATCCTTGATTCCAACTTATCGGAGTTGTATCTTCTAACGTGGGTAGGACAGCCCCAAATCTTAACCACCTTAAGAATGGGCTTCTTTCCTTTCCATATCTCATATAGTGAAGACACTACTAACTTTGATGGAACTCTGTTCAGAATGTAAACTGCGGTCTCTAGGGTGTACCCCTAGAATGAGATGGGTAGATCAGTGAAACTTATCATGGACCGTACCATGTCTAACAATGTGTAATTCCTCCTTTCTGATACACCATTGAGCTGAAGTGTATAAGGAGGTGTCCACTGGGATAGAATCTCATTATCCCTGAGGAAATGGGTGAACTCTATACTTAATTACTCTCCTTCTCGATCTGATCGAAGAATTTTAACACTCTTTCCAATTTAGTTCTCTACCTTATTCTTATATTCTCTTAATTTCTCAAAGGCCTCAGATTTGTACTTCATTAAATACATGTGTCCATACCTAGAGAAATCATCAGTGAATGTAATGAAGTATGAGTAGCCACCTATAGCTTGAGTCAACATGGGACCACATACATCATTATGTATGAGTTCCAATAACTCAGTAGCTCTCTCTCCAGTTCCACTAAAAGGAGAATTGGTCATTTTCCCATGAAGGCAAGGTTCACAAGTTGCATATGACTTATAGTCAAATGGACCTAAGTATCCATCTTTTAGTAACTTTTGAATCCTTCCCTCATGTATATGACCTAGCCTACAATATCATAAGTATGCATTATTCACCTTATCTCTTTTCCTCTTAGACATGTTTATATTCATGATATGTGGAGAAGTGTCTAACACATATAAGCCATTTGTAAGGGTCCCTATAGTGATGATCTCATCATCTATAATTATTGAATAACTATTATTCTCATAAACTAATTTATATCCACTAATTATCAAACAAGAGATAAAAATAATATTTTTGATAATTGAGGGAACAAAATAGCATGCATCTAATGCAATAATAGCTCTACCAGGCAAATGTAGGATGATCTCACCAGCAGCCACTGTAGCAATTCTTGCTCCATTGCCTATCTTGAGGCCTATCTTGCCTCTGGCCAATCTCCTAGATCTTACCAGAACCTACAACGAATTGCAAATATGATAAGCACTCCCAGTATCCAATACTCATGTGTTATCATGAAAATCTGACAAGTGGAGAATGATCATGAATATACCTGAAGTTTCTCCAAGCTTTTGTTTTGCCTTATCTGCAAGGTAGTCCTTACAGTTCCTCTTCCAATGCCCATCTTAGCCATAGTGGAAGTACTATCCTTTGTCCTTTGTCGAGTCTTTCTTGGCAACCTTTGCCTTACTTGGTCTTTCTTTGCCCTTGCCCTTCTTAAGGGTCTTACTAGTATTCCTTTTCCTATTAGTCTCACCAATATAGAGAACTGACTTCTCTTTTGTGATGGTACTCTCAACTTCCCTCAATATATTGAGGAGATCAGGTAGAGTCACCTCAAACTTGTTCATATTAAAGTTAATAATGAACTGTGAACAGAAATATAGTAGGGACTGAAGTATAAGATCAACATATAGGTTATCCTTTAGGACTATCTTTATACTTCACAAAGCGAGCGATCTCATCCTCACTTGTCCTTTCCTCCAGCGTGGGCATAATCGTATTAAGGACATATACGATTTTTCTCTTTCATGAGAACAATTCTTAAATTATGGAGCCTTTGAACCAATGAGGCGGTTGGCATTAAATATGCCATATAGGAGTTTTGCAAGCGACAAACAAGATATAGCAAAAATAAATAACATGTAGATTTTATATAAAATACTAATTAAGATATAGACTTCTATCTGAATATACTCCTTGTATTTTCCTAGCGAATCATGCGACACCCTCGACGCGTGAGACGAAAGTCTCTAGCAGACTCCTAGTAGGGATCAGGATCCAATTGGTGTCTTAGTGCAATCTCGAGGGACTCGACCAACTACACTAAGCCCAAAAGGTATATAACTCTTATCAATCACAACTTCTTGTGATTCCCGTCATGTTCGGCCTCGAATTATCATGGTCTCAACTACTCGACCAACCATGAAGTTCAATTAAGTCATTATCATCATTACAAGATGAGTCTGATTCGATGGATATGCTCTCGACTGCTCGACCAAGTCATACCATGTCCTCAGGTCACCTGTGACATATATATGTCATAGGCAAGAACTTGATCATGTAGATAGGTGATCCTCGAGTGACTCGACCAACTCAACTTATGTCGGGATTCAATTTCTTTCTATAACGATGGAAGGCACGTGGGTCAATCTTATTGCCTCATGCTTACCAATTTAATATTATCGTAGGAGGGGTTTTTGTTTTCTATCGGTCTCCTAATATGTCGTGTCATACACATACATATTTAATATATATCTACATCGCATGTAAATATATACATATATATATATACATACATATATCTAGTGGGTGTATAATACATTACACATACAAGCCACACCGGATGATCATGAGTCATCACCTAATATGATTAAGCCCGAGCCAATGGGCCTAATTATTCACAGTAGGATCTATGTGTGCATCAGCGCATCTCCATCCCCTGTGATTGTTGATCTTGTCATCATCGGTTCTGTCGGATCGTTGCATCACCATATGTCATAATCTCCCGCCACAGCATCGTGGGTCTCGCTATCATCTCCACGCTCCTACTGTCCCTCTCCATGTAATTACAAATAATCATAGGCACACAGGCCCGACAATAAACGAGAAAAACAAAGGCTCACAAGCCATAATAATAATAATAATCATAATTACACACATCACAACACATGGCTCATGATCATCCATCCATGTCATACATCATAATAGGATTACTAGATATATATATAATAATTACTTAAATTATTTAATTAATTATTTTTTGGAAATCAAGACATGCTCGAAATTTTCAGAATTGTCAAGGGCATTTTCATAATTCTGAATGAGAGGACAATCCTTATAATTTTTAAAATTATCAAGGGTATTTTTATAATTTTGGATGAGAGGATAGTCCTCAGGATTTTTAGAATTATTGAGGACATTTTTGAAATTCTGTACATCAGGATAGTCCTCGAAATTTTTAAAATTTAAAGGGGTAGGATCATCATTTTCTCAAAAGGATGCCCTTGCCCCCTCTGTGTCGTCGTCGCCGCTACCTCTGTGCAGGCAATGGCTGCCCTTTGCGGTCCGTAGCCGCCCTGCCAAGGGACGGCCACCCCTGCGATCGACGCCATCGCCCCTGCTGGTGGCAGGGCTGGTCGCGCGCCTCCAACCCGCGGCACCTGCAAGCCAGCCGCCCGCCGAGCTGCCAGGCGCCGCCTGCGCCGCCTTGCCGCCGCCTCACTGCCTCTGACAGCCGCCCCCTTGTGGGGGGCCTTAGCCGCGGCCTGGTCGTGGGTGGCCAACCCTACATGGGGGCTGGCTATGGCTAGTTAGCCCTACATGGGGGCTGGCCATGGCTGGCCACCCCTCCTCCTTGCTACCTTCGCTGCGAAAATGCAGTAAGAATGTGTAGAACAATTCTACGATATTCAATCTCATCACACATAGTTTAAAATCAATCTTTTGCACAAAAATCTTGGCTCTGATATCACTGTTGGGAAACCTCAGTGGGTGCATCACATGCATAGTGGAAATCAAAACAAAATACCGGTTTCCCATACAGATCAAATCATTGTGCAAAAAATTGGGATCACGAGAAAAATATAAAATCGATAAAATCGCGATGTGAGAAAGATTAATTTTACCTAGGGTACTTGTAACCAGTAATCTCCCACTTGATCTAAAGTCAATCACCTATGTGTCTAATCCCCATCAAACCCATGTGACACTCAAATATAATCTGAGCCAATGGCTTCGATAGTGGATCTGCAATGTTATCTTACGATGTAACTCTTTCCATTGCTATATCTTTTTGGGTCATGATCACTATAATCAAATGGAGCCTCCTTAGAACAATTCTGATGAGACCTGGGTTCCCTTACTAGAACTATTGCCCTATCGCTATCGTAGTATATAGGAATTAGCTCCACGCTGCTTGGTACAACTCCCAAATCTCTGATGAACTTTTTAATTCATACCCCTTCTGTTGTTGCTTCTACTATAGCAATCAATATATTCTGCCTCTATGGTCGATTCAGTAGTAGTATCTTGCTTGGAACTTTTCCAACTTATTGCTCCTCCATTCATGATGAAAATATACATACGTTCGACTGGATATCATCAATGTCAGAGTAGAAACTCGAGTCGATGTAGCCCTTAACCTGGAGGCTACATTCCCCATATACTAGTAAAAGATCCTTCATCCTTCTCAAGTACTTAAGAATATACTTTATTATCTTCCAATAAATATTCTAATCCTGGATCCGCCTGATACCTACTTGTGACACTCAGAGCATACACTATATCAAGCCTGGTATATAGCACAACATGTATGATAGATCCTATCGCTAAGGCATATGGTATATTATCCATGTCTGACCTTTCTTCAAGAATTTTTGGGGACATACTCCTATAAAGTGATATTCTATGTCTCATCAGTATAATACATCTCTTGAAATTCTCCATGTCAAACCTTTTAACAATGGAGTCTATGTATCTGGATTGAGACAAGTCAAGCATCCTCTTGGATCTATCTCTATAGACCATATCCCTAAAATATAGAATACTTTCCCTAAGTCTTTCATGGAGAAATTTCTAAATGGCTAAGCCTTTACTGTGGAGATCATTTCTGCATCATTCCCAATTATTAGGATGTCATCCATATATAGCACCAAGAAGGTGATAGCACTCCCACTTACATTCCTATACACACAAGGCTCATCTTCATTCTTAACGAAGTCATAAGATCTAATCGCCTCATCAAATTTTATATCCCAACTTCGGGAAGCTTGCTTTAATCCATAAATGGATCTAAGTAACTTGCACACTTTATCTAGACTCTCTTTGGATATGAATCCCTCTAGTTATATCATATACACCTCCTCCTCGAGGTTTCCATTAAGGAATATTATTTTCACATCCATCTGTCAGATCTCACAGTCATAGTATGCTACAATTGCTAAAAGAATTCTAATGGATTTAAGCATGGCTATAGGTAAAAAGGTTTCGCCATAGTCAACTCTCTATCTTATAGGGCTCCACCTTTCCATCTACTCCGATCTTCTTCTTGAAGATCCACTTGCACCCGACGAGTATAATACCCTCAAGTGGATCCACAAGGTTCCAAACCTCATTAGAGTATATGGAATCTATCTCACAATTTATAGCTTCTTGTCATTTTCCGAAGTCTATACTCATAATAGCCTCCTCGTTGGTCTAAGGATCAACATCCTGAAAGTCATCTACATTAATATGTCCAATATATATTTCAAGAGGGTGAGATCCTCTACTAAACCTACATAAAGTTAGAAACTATGTACTAGGTACTTGAACAGACTCAAACTCTGAAATGGTGCTTGGGCTAGGTTTTCCAACCTCGCTCAACTCTATTTCACTCCTACTATTTCCACCAAGAATGTGTTCCTTCTCAAGAAACATATCTCTCTTGGCAACAAAAATCTTTCAGTCCTCGGGATGATAGAAATAGTACACATAAATTTCCTTAAGGTATCCCATGAACTTACACCATTCTGTCCTTGATTTCAATTGATCAGGATTATGTCTTTTAACATGAGCAAGATAGACCCAAATCTTAACCATCTTAAGATCGGGCTTCTTTTCTTTATATATCTCATATAGTGTAGACACTACTGACTTTGATGGAACTTTATTCAGAATGTAAGCTGCAGTCTCTAGGGCATATCCCCATAATGAGACGGGTAGGTCGGCGAAACTCATCATGGACTACACACCATTGAGCTGAGGTATTTAAGGAGGTGTCTACTGGGACAAATTCCATTGTCCTTGAGGAAATGAGTGAATTTCATACTCAAGTACTCTCCATCTCGATCTAATTAAAGAGTCTTAATACTCTTTTCAATCTAACTCTCTAATTCATTCATATATTTCCTGAATTTTTCAAAGGCCTCAGACTTGTACTTCATCAAGTACATGTATCCATACCTAGAGAAATCATCAATGAATTTAATGAAGTATGAGTAACCGCATATGTAACACCCCTTAGTCCCACATTAGAAAAGTGATAACATATGAATGTCTTATAAGGGTTGATGAGTGTACTATTGTTAACTCTCAGTTTGAGTATTTTGGCTAGTGATTGGGCCAAAACTGAATTATAACTTTATCAATTTATTTTATTATCAAAATTTGATATTTAACATGATAATGTATTAATGAGCATAGAGGCTAATGATATATTTCATCACTATCAAGTGATTATCAAGGGGATTTTAAGTGACACCACTGGTGTATTCTTACATGGACTGGTTCGTTGGCGTATGTAATATCATGACTTTTGAATCATGCCCATAACACATCATCATCATTGTTGGTTCAAAAATAAGATTTTTACTATGCAATCATATGTCCATTTAACTTGAATCACACAAGCATCATTGTATCCTTGCTACTATAATTATATAGATTAAAATAAGTATCAAGTTAATTTATCCATAAGTCTAATACTTCAGTGCTGATCGAACTATTGTAAGAGTGTTTGTCGCAATCCTCAAAATGAAAGGGTTGAGTCCTTAATGTAATGTTTTATTCATTAGTGACTTCTTTGCAACTATACGTCTCAAATGGAGACGTCTCTCCTTTATTGGGACATTATTTACTTGATCATATTTTATTATTAGATTGGTCTGAGCTTGCATCCAATCGATCGTGATCTTTATCTACTTGGATAACACTACCATCTAGGTAGTAAAATCATCCAAGGCTAGGTGTTGGCCATCATCCTATATGTGTTCCTTCCTCCAAGTGACCATGGTGTAAACTCCAAATCATATAATTATCTGTTTGATTCTTTCTATCAATGTCTCATGGTCACCATTTATATGATAGTTGTTCTGACATCATATGATCTGTATATAGTTCATATTTGATAATCCGTTATCATTCATTATTCTGATACCACCTTTTAGATGAAAGTGCATAAAGAGACTAATAGGCACATAGGGCACAAATTATCATTGAACAACACTTTGGGTGCTCTTAACAAATTATGTATCTTTGCCAGTTTTGATCTCTTTCTCTCACTATTGGACTCTCCTCGTGAAGTTAGCAGGCTATGGGGCTCTCATAGTAGCTAGGCAAAGCTTCATGAAGCTTTAGTTGTTAAAATTCCAGAAAGAATGCTACAGTTAGAAGGGACTAGTTGTACCTTATAGAATTCCTTTCTTCTTTCTTCTTTCTTCTTTCTTCTTTCTTCTCTCTTCTAAGGCTAAAACAGCTAGGGCTAGCTGGGACTTGTTTAGAACTTCTTTAATTACCTTTAAATAGAAGTATACCCTTTGTTTTGTTTTATATGGTGAGAGGTACCCCAAGTCCTTAGGGTCCAAGGACTTTCCTTGTAAGGCATGCATAATAAATACTTTTTCTTTTAGGTTTATCTTATCACTCTTTGGTTAATCCCTATTTGGGTGACAGTTACCTGATTTGAGTCCTATTAGGTTTTGAACTTTGGTAAATGGACTATCAGGACTTGAGTTTTACTTGATCATATAAGAGTTAAAGTCTTCAAGAGACTCTTAGATAAGAATTGATCAAATTAATGGAATGATATTAAGATCATCCTTGATCAATATTATTATTTTTAAATATTAATTTGATTTTCATAATAGGTTAATATCTATTGTCAGTTCAATAGATGATGATAATAATAAGAACTGGATTGTGGCTTATGTTTGGGAATTACAATCCTCATATTTGATTCGAATGAAGCCCCTTCCCCCAAATGTAACTAGATGCTTAGGTGCATGACATATTCACGGGCTTAGGCTACGTTCTTCGTGATCATGATGACAGCCAAATTGTAGCTATTGTTGTTCGTGTTATCACTTGAGGCTCCATCCTCTATCGTATAAGTTATATTATGAAGGCAATGTAAAGCTATTTCACATAAATCCACTAGTCATAATAGAAATTTTAAACAAAAAAGTGGAAGCAAATCTCAAATCAAAAGTCTGCAATGATTTCTATGATGTGCTCTTTTCATTTATATTTCCAGAAGCAAATCGCATGGCTGATTACCTTACTCATCTTTGCAACAGATTAGGAGAAAATTACATGGAGCCAATAGTCTATCTTGGAACGACAATGGATAATAGATTCTGATGCTACATGCGACCCATTCCCTAGACAAAGAGCATGATATAAAGCGACCAATATCTTTTTCTGGAAAGCTCGTATACATGGAGAAATGGTTTACTATGAACACCTCTGAGATGGTTATTTGTATATTTCATTCACTTTGCATAACCTATCTTTATCTGTTAGTATTTTTCAGCCTATGTTTCATTCTAGCCCTCCACCACTTTTGCAGTAGTGGAACGTATTAGTTGTACATTGTAACATCTCTTTACTTTAATTCACTGCTTATCCTCTTGCAAAACTAATTTTTTTAGTTTTAAAAATAGAGCTTCATTTTATACTTCAACAAAATAAAATAACTGGACAACTTTAATCTTAAAAGAATATTTTTAGTTATTGATAAGGTATATTTTGGTTGGTTGAACATTGATGCAGCTCGTAGACACATAAGGAATTGTCCGCTTTGGATGTACCCGCATAGTTTTGCCTTTTATGGAGACTGAGAACTTCAAAAAGCATCCTTGAGATTAATGGACTTATGAGTCCTTAGCTTTACTACTTCTCAACCAATGTTGGACTAAAGATAACCTTATCATTACTCCCTCTATAAAAGGAGAGAAGAGCTCATGTCCGAGATGCTTGATTCGGGAGTACTGGTCGATCGAGATGCACGACTCAAGACTCTTCTTATGACTAAAGATGATCTTATTAGTTATTTACAAATTATCAATTAAATTAGCTAATTGTATTGATTCGTTACTAAATTTTGAACCAACTTCAGGTCCAACCCGGATCCGGACCGTTACTCTTGCATCCGCTCCACGTCTGATCCAAATGTCTTAGATCGTGATACCTGAATGCGACCCCAAACTCGCATAATATGATATGATATCGTGGCGGTTAGCCGGCGGCGGACTTCACGTTTATAACCACCGCCAGTGCTCATTGGTGTTTCTAAATAACAAAAAGCCACGGCCCCGGCCCCGGCCCGGATGGGCGCCTCCGAATCTGTACTCTGCAAACCGCACCAGGTTAATCTCCCCCTTCGCCCCCCTCTTCTCCTCTCTGGCGGAAACCTCGTCCCCTTCTCCATTCGTGCGATTGATCTCGTTTTTGTTGTTTCTTTAATCTCGTTTATAGCCGATCGATGAGATCACCACCGTCTCCGAGAGGATCGAGGGCGTCGACCCCCTTGTGGAGCGCATCAAGTCCCTCAATATCGTAAGTCCGCGCTCTCTCCCGGACTTCTCCTTTTTCTTCCTCTTCCGATCGATCGATCTGTTTTACTGTCGATGCTGTTGGCAGGCGACGCCGCTGCTGAACTCGCCGCCTCCTTCCGAGACCTGCATATCCGACATTCTAGTCAGGAAACCCTCCTCATCCTCCTCAATTCAAGGTGAGCCTTTCTTGTGCTTGAAATATTTGACATAAGTTCCTAGTATATTCCAGATAATGCATCATGATTTGCTACAAATTTAACTCTCTGAATGCACGAGTAGCTTTCATTAATGTAGCTGCACTTGGACCAAGATTTGAGTAGTTGACATTGTATTATTTGTGTCTAAAATCGTGTTATATTAGATGCTCATGGAATCTCTCGATAATAGGTAATTTGAATCCGAAGGTTTTGTTGGAGCTCTTCTCTATGTATCATGAGTGGCAAGAAGGGAAGGTCAAGAATATATGTGGAAAGCAGGTGCCATCGTTTAATTAAATCTGAGGATAGTACTGCTTAACATCTTAATGTTGTCTCTGGGGATACTTCTCAAACAGCATTATTTTAAAGCTGTCACTAATTTAGACCTGCCATGTACTACTGATGACATAGATAGATTGGGTCTAAGATAGTTCCCTGTGTAAAGAATTAGGAGCACAACATCCGCATACCTGGAGTGAAAAAGATCATGAACATCTTGGGTTTCTTCACCTGTGCATCAAACTTATTGCATTTAGAATATAAGAGCTTCTTATTGCATTTAGAAATATAAGAGCTTCTTATTGCATTTAGAATATCATCTCATGTATATTTTAATAGGAAGCTCAATTTGCAAAATCAAGAAATCCAAAAAAATATGATAACAAATCAAGCTCAATTTGCAACTCATGCATTTCTCATGCATTTAGACATTTTAAAATTCTTAATTTTCTTTAAAGAAAATTATTCCTCATTTAATGGTTTTGTTGTAAAATAGTAATTTTATTATATCTAATTTAATTGTTTCTTATTCGATGTTGGAAGATTTGTCATATCCAATTCTCTTCGTTGTTGCAAGATAGCAATTTTATCTCCCCCTTGGTCATTGTCAAAAAGAAGGGAAGAATACAAAGGTACAAAATCTTTTCTTTTATATCAATTTTTAAATCATAATAAATTTACAAAATATCAATTTGGTGATAAGGTATACCATTCATGAATATAAAGAAGAAATAAATCATGTTATGAAGGATATTAGTATCAAATCATAAATACTAAAAGACATGATTTAATTTGACAAACTTCCTTTTAGGTCAAAAAGAAATCTTATGAGATCAAATAAGACGGATCTTGATTCATATATATAATTTTCTTTAATAATATGAAATAATCCTAATGGATGATTTTGATTTATTTAAAGATCTCAAATTATGATTTTCAAGATGTCAAGATCATAATAAGAACTTTTCTATGGTAAGTTACGTAGGAGAAAACGTAAAAAATTTTGATTCATGTATAGGAAATTTTAAATTATCAAGATCATGATTCTTAATGAAAACCTCAAGTTATAATATCATAAGTCTTCGTTTGTGAAAAAGAAAATTATAGAAGTAAAAAGTTGATTTTTAAAAAAAGATACCTCAAGTCAAAAAATCATAGGAAAGTTCATGATTTAATTGGGGAAAAAATATCATGCAAATTTTAATCATCAAAATCATTTTCGTAGTTCAAGAGATTCAACAATAATTGTATCACTTTATCTCTTATTGAAAAATTGATTGAGACATCTTCAAATAAAATCTTTTCCTCTTTTTAGTTGTTTTAATTAATGTGATTTATTTTATACAAAAATTCCTTCAACCTTTATGCCAAATTCATACATTGATTGTCATTTAAAACCTAGTTTCATTTAAAAAAGAAATCATCAAGATCATTATAATAAAATATTTTCAAACAAATAAAACGTTTTCAAACTTTTTAAAACTGAAAACCAAGTATCATTTTCAAAAGAAATCATAAAACATTTTCAAATAAAAGCTTCTATTTATTTTAATTCTAATATTTTTTCTTTTTTAAGTTAGTCTAACTCTTTAGACTTAGTGAAATGAGTTACCATGCTTAATTTAAAAAAAATATTTATTTTACTTTATTCTAAGTCCTAATTCAAGAATGATCTAACATTCAATCTTGTAACATATTTCAAATCAATATACAACCCATCTAATATAACATTTAAATCAAACATTAAACATACAAGCCAATAATTTTTATTTAAGCGATCAATCTTATCTAAAGTCAAAATACAACTTATTTATCATTTCAATCATCATACTCAAATCAATATTCAATATACATGTCAATAATATTCAAAAGATAATGGTTTATTTAGATAGATATTTCTTTTGGTCAAAACTATGAAGAATCGTAAAAAAAACTTAGTCTCATATAAGAAGAGTTTGTTTGGTTAAATATTTTTGAGAGTCAAGAAGGTTGTTTTATATATAATACCTCTCAAATCGTAGAAACCAATATATCATCTAAAAAAAATCATATGACAACACATCAAAGATCATCATCAAAATCATTTTTCAGGGAATTTTAATGGATGCAACATAAATAGTTTCCTACTAGAATATAGCTTAGATTTTAAGTTTTAATTTCTGTACTAACATGCTTTAGTTTTCCACACAAAATTCTTTCATCATCGAAAAGCAATCAAGATTAATTGTATAACCATGAATCATTAAAAGATTTATTGCCAATAATTTTAATTTCAATCAGGCTAGTGAACTTGAAAGGAGTGTTAGATCTCAAATCATGTGCCTTGAGCATCCTTTATCAAAATGTCATTTTATGCTCCTACCCTTAGTTTCGAGACAAACCTATAATAAAAGAGGTTTTGGTTTAGGTACTCATTTAACTTTAGGTCCCTCTTAAAAGGCTCTACCTAATTTAACTAAAGGCATTTAGTTATTTATGATTCCTTTAGGGACCCAAATCTACTTATGTGGACTATACTTTCTAAATAGGCATCTATAGGCAAAGTGTCCACATCTACCATAAAAATTATATTTGTTTTCTGGTTAAGAATGCAATGTGAGTTTTCTAACAAAGATAGTTGATTTTTTATGAGTATTACCCACAAAACCAATACCTTCCTTATGAACATGACCCTTATTAACAAGGATCATGTTTAAAGATTTGTTGTCTATCTTAAACTTTCCTAAGGTTTGTTTTAATATGGCATTTTCCTTTTAATTTCATCTAGCATTTCACATTTTGAGCAAGAAGTATATTGTGTTGATGCATCATTCAAAGTTTCAAGCTTACTAGAGAGTAATGCATAATCCTTTTTGAGTGATTTATAAGTTTTGCTAATCTTTTTATACTCATCAAATAATTCATGAAAGGCATTTAATAACTCATCAAAAGTAAATGGCTTTAGGTGAGTTATCTCATCGTTGATAGCCATAAGCACAAGATTATCCACTCTTCTTTGTTGTCTTCTTGATCTTCGAGGTGCCCCGACTTCTTGCATTCATAGTAAGAAGTTGTATCCTTTTTAAGTTCATTTTTTTTATTTTTTTATTCTTTTTTATGAATCTTTTTTGTTCTTTTATCATGAGTTTAAGATCATAGTCCTCATCACTCAAGGTTTTATCGAGGAGTCATCTATTGTCATCGGTTCAATTTCCTTCCTGTTATTTGGAAAGTGTTCTTATTCGTTTTGTAAGTAATTTCATTTATAGATTCCTTTAATTTAATTGTGCTTTCATATGTAATTTTTAATGTGTCATATATCAAAAGCTGAATCACAAGCAAAAAACCCAATTAAATTTGTTTTTATCTAGAATGCAAAACAAAGCATTAATAGCTTTGGCTTTTAAGGAAAACATTTGTCTTTCATAATCATTCCAATCATTTATAAGATTGGATGACTTATAAAATTCATTTTCGACGATGTTCCATAAATCAAAATCTAACGAAATAAAAAAGATACGCATTCTAGTTTTCCAAAAGGTGTAGTTCGTCCTATTGAAAATAGAAGGATGTGCAATGCATTGATCCTCATTAATACCGAAAGAGGTCATTTACTCGCTTGGGTGTTAATTTAATTGATTATAACCCGCCCTGATGCCAACTGTTAGGATCGAGTTGGCACTAAGAGGGGGGGAGGGGTGAATTAGTGCAAAGAGTACTCAGTTTGAAAGATATGCTTGAACTAAAAATCAAAACTAAAAGTGTTTTTGTCGAGATGAAGTTAGAGAGCGATTAAACTTAAGATCGAATGAAGAATCTCGATTTAGCTACGAAATGCTAATAAAAAGAAAGTAAGAAAACTCAAATTTATAGTGGTTCAGTCCCCAACTTGACCTATGTTCACTTCTCGAGCCCTCCTTCGTCGAGGCTCGCCGGTGTCCACTAATGATCTTCTTCCATGGGTGAAGATCAAAACCCTTTACACCTTTCTTCTTTTCGAGAAGAACCTTTACACTCTCTCCTTTTCACAGGTTCAGAAGAGAAACATTTACAATCTTTTATCCTTCCCTTAACCTCACTTTACATTTGAAGCATCCAAGGGAAGTTATCAACAAATTCTAATAGTATTTTTCTAGTATTTTCACTTCTTTTTCCTTAAACTTTCTTGCTCTCCAATGCAAGAATACTTCGGGTATTTAAAGACTCCAATTGGATTCAAAAAATGGAGCCAAAATTTAAACTTTTAAGAAAAAATCGGGTACGGGCAGTACTATCACCTGTAACTACCTGAAAACCTAGTGGTGGCAGTACTATCATCACTTGGGGCGATACCACTGTCGCCTGGGTGGTATTACCACTGGGAATCTCGAAAATATTACTTTCTTGTACTATTTCATACCCGAGGTGTACCTCTTGTTGACCCCTTTCCAAGTCAACGAAATGAACTCAACCATGAACTCAAGTCTACCCCAAAGTGGACCCGGTTGCCTCTCATTGAGTTAATTTGGATTTATCCAAATCTAACTCAATTAGGACTCAAAACAGACGATGTTAACTATAACATACTAAGATACAATTACAATCGTCCTTGTTGTTCGGCACGTCAATCGATCTTCCGAACTCCTGATGAACTTTCCTGCATCCTCCGGCGAACTCCTGATGAGTCTCTCGATCATCTTCCGATGCACTCGGGCAAGCTCCTGATCACCTTCAACTAGCTTCCGATAAGCTCTCAATTACCTTCGACGAGCTCCCAAGGAACTCCCGGCAAGCCCCCGATCACCTTCGTCGAGCTTCCGATGATCTCCCAGTGAATTCCCACTACATCGTCCAAACCCCGACTTGATGCCCGAACTTGACTTAGCCCCAACATTAGATTGTATTGCCTTTTCACCATCGTGGTTAATCCTGCATCATAGATCTCACACAGGTTAGATCATAAAACCTATCAATTAATTTCATCATCAAAATTCGAGACTCAACACCAACATACCGAGCTCAGCTTGGTATGGTAGTACACCCAAGCGTACCATTCGGTACGTGTGTATATATATATATATATATATATATAATAAAATTAAAAAAATATAAGAAGGGCAATGTCGCCTTGTTCCTTCTCCTTATGCAGGGATACGTTTCTTCTCCCCGTGCAAGGAGAATAAACGTCTTCTCCCCAAGAAGCCCGTGTTGGGAGATTTCACGAAGCCTTGGCGACCGATCGAGATCGGGAGATGGGAGAGCAGCATCGGGTTCTAGATTTTCCCTTTTTTCTCCCTCTTATTCTTCTCTCTCTTCTTCTTTCTCCCTTAGCTGATATTGCTCGAAATCGACCCGTGACGGTCGAAATCTCCCCAATCGGCGGTAACGGGTGGTACCCATCGCTATTGCAATCCTTGGTTCAAAGTAAATCTAATTTAACATCATTCTAATTGCATACTTGAAGTCCTTGATGTATATTTTTTGTAATGTCTGAAACCATTTGAACAACAATTTCAAGTCCCTTGCAAACAGAGTCTAGTTTCGGATGTAACAAAAAGGATTTTCAGAGATGGATTGCACCTTTGGTTTGTTTTGAGAATTTATCTCTAGTGCCTTTGTCTCATGTTTCTTTGCTTGACTTGGATTTTCTTTTGTTTCTCTGTTATGTGTAGTATGACCATAACTTCATGATATAGCCATAATGATGTATCAAAGAGTATATATTTCTTCGAGTTCATTCGAGATTTTTTCATGACTAAGCCTGGTGATCCATTGAAAGATGTTGAGTTTCCACAATTATGACATACTACAGGTACTGATCGATAACAAGATAGAAACTGCAGATGCTCTGGCTATTAAGCTTCTTCAGTGTTTCAATTATTCAGTTTCAGCTATGAGATCGACTGCTCAGAGTCTTCCTGAAGGTTACTTCCCAACTTCTCTGATTATCTCATCCTTGAAAATTTATCAGATTCTATGATTACCGATCTATTACTGTGTGGTTGATGATCTATAAAACACCAGTATTTTCCAAGACCAGAAAAGATGGGACTGGTTTTTTCTGATGTTTTAAGCGAACATTGCAGTGCAGCATTTACAGGTAGAAGTTGGCGAACTCAAAGGCAGACTTACGGAGGTGATAAGCAATTGTGATGCATTATGCAAGAGAATTGCGGCAGGACCAGTCACTTCGCTCATCTGTGAATTCGATGTTCTCACCCAATAATATGGAGGTACGGTCCGTTCAACGTGTGTGAACAACAAAGCCCACGAATAGATAAGCTTCTAGTTATCATCAAATTTTGTAAAAATTCCAGAGTTTCCACATGCACTTCCCGATGTTAAAGGCAAATTGAATCCCTTTCTCCATCATGCACATCTGTTTTTGAAGGACTGTACCGTCATCTGCATTAATAAAAGTCATTCTTATGACCTTATAATAGAATATAGGAACAGAAATATGAAATATTTCTTTTTGGACACTATTATTAACGTTAATAAATTTCTTTGCTCTTTTGAGGATGCAATGGATGATGGACATCATCTCCTTCGACTCCGATTCAATGACAACCTGGTCCCCTTTCGGAACACCCGTGAACAGTCATCCCTCCTGCCAAAGCTGCTACGGACGTTGCTCCAACCAGCTTCACTTCTCCTTCAGCTAGCATCAACTAGAAAAGCTCCACTGCCTCCCTCACCCTGCCATTCCAGGTGACGACAATCCGTTTTGGCATTGGGTCGGCATAAGCAACCACATTTCACATGCATGTCCACATTTCACACACGTCCACCAATACGCTTCCCAGTACTACATCTGTATATATATGCATGGTACGGGCAAGTTCACATTTACTATGATGCAGCAGCAAAGCCATAAGGCATGCTTAATAACAGTAAAGTATATGAAATCCTTAGGACCATCAAGTACTCCAGTAAAAACCAAATGAAACACTCATCATGCTCTACTTTTTCTTTTTTTGGAAGAGAGAGCATAGAAAACAAAAGTACCATCACAACTTCAATACTAATGTCATTTATGTTGTGGATCTTCATAATCCAGAATCAAATCTGAAGTTTAAGGTTTCCTCATTAGACTGGCAATCAACTGGTTCTCACGATAATATGGACACCACTGTCAGTATCCACAATGCCACTAAGCTCGCCCACTTTGAGTGCATAGGTAGCTTCTTCAAAGGGCTTCTGCATCTGTCCTCGCCCAAAACTACCTGCAGCATTTAGGAAATAATTGAGGTCAATGCAGGCAACAACATTTATGGGATGTCAAAAAGGGGTGTGAGATGAGCAGAACATCTTTATTCTGCAAGCATGGTAGGATCCTTGAATCCTAATAAGGAAATGGTGAACTATTTCATCCAATGCAATCAGAGTAGTCAGAGTATAAATTCATCATACTGTTAAGTCGCATCAGCATATTTTAAGTAGCACAGCCACAAAATCTGGATTTGTTTAGATTGCACAGAATAATGCTTTTTTATGTTCAAGGGACAGAGAAAAGAGAAGTGTCACAATGATAGAAGAGATAATTCTTTGATCTCTCTTAATATCAGTTATCAAAGCTGCATTCTACAAATATAGCTTGATATGAAAATCATGACAGCCTTCAACCAGCAACAAAATGTGAGAAGTACATCTGGCCCTTGATATAAAAGTTTTGAAAATTAATAAAACAAAAGAAGTTCAGGAGTGAAACAGAGGAATTATGTATGCAATCTTTATCCTCGAGCGTGGGAAAACAATCAATACAGCACCCAGGTTGCAATGAACAAATCCTATGGTTGCACCTTGATGTATGCATGTTCAGAACATATAACTAGTTGCTAAAGTTTTGGCTTAAATACTAATAATAGATTACAATTAAAGGTTTAATATGACAAGAAAATATATACTTACTATCTCATCCCTTTTACTCATAAATGTATGTTTACCATGCTGTGAAAGCATACTGTCCATCACTTCATTGTGCTTGCATGAAACTTAATTAAAATCAGAACTTCATAACTTATCTATTTTACTATCATGCATGCATATAGTTACGATTAAATAAACTATCATACAACATCACTTTTTGATAATTCATTGAGAAAACATTGCATGATCAGCTTTAGAGAAAGTTGATAGGAACCCCTAGGTTCTATCGTGGAAAAGGAGGGATAAACGATCACTTTGAGGGGATCGAGCCTCCATGATCACTTTGAGGGGATCGGCCTCCTTGATCACTATAGGGGATCTGTTGAATCTCAGATTTTGATGAGATCATCGATTGATGAGTGTTTATTGAACATGTGTGTTAGAGGAAGATTTGCAGGTCTAACTATGACAGGAGCAATTAAGTTACAACCCAATGAGCCAAGATCAAGCTTAAGCATCGGGTCGAGTTTGGATAATGCAGTGGGACCTCGTCGAAAGTTCACTAGGAGATTCGTCGAAGGGATTAGGAAGCTTGCTTGGAGCACATCAGGAGATCACCGGAAGAAGATCGGATGACTTACCGCAAGAATGCCGAAGGTTACCAGATTGGCGGAAGTTGGATCTTAGTTTAAGCTTGTGGTCTTTAAGCGTTGTAATCGTTGAGTCATGGTTAGAAGTGAGTCCTAATGGAGTTTAATTTGGATGAAATCCAAATCAACTTAATAAGACAATCGGGTCCACTATTAGGGTTTGATTGAGCTCAGGTTAAGCTCAATTGGTTGATCAAAGGGTTGGTCAACATCAGATTCAAGCCGGAATTGAAAAAGTGGAGGGAACCACTTTTACAAAAATTCTGACGCGTACACCGCTAGTGAGTGACGGGTGTACTCCCGCCCAGGCTTTCGAGTGGCTGACAGCGGCTAACCCGCCCAGGCTGAGTGGTTGAACTGTTCGTACCTAGGAATCTAGGTACTTTCGATAGTTGACCCGCCCAGGCTGAGCGGTTGAACTGTTCGTACCTAGGAATCTAGGTACTTTCGATGGTTGACCCGCCCAGGTCAGCAGGTAAACTGCTCGTACCCGATGTTTTCGAATATGTTTGATTTTTGGCTCTAATTTCTGAAGTCACTTGGGGTCTATAAATACCCCAAGTATTCTTGCATTCACAACAACTTTTTTTTGGGCAATTAAACTCTGTGAAAAAGAAATTGGGCATGATTTGTAAGGAAAAAAAAAAGGTAGAGATAGAGCTTAGAGTTAGAAATTTTCTCAAAGTCTCCCTTGTAAGCAAAGTGTAAGGGTTTGGTCTTCACCCAAAGAAGATCGGTAGTGGACGCCGGTGTGCCTCACGAAGGAGGACTTGGGAGTGGACATAGGCCGTTGGCGCCGAACCACTATAAAAATTGTGAGTGTTTCCTTGTTTTCATTGTTTACATATTTTTGTATTGACGCTTCCGATTTAACTCAACTCTTTGAAAGCAAAGTTTCCACGATAAGTTTTTTTCTTCAAACATTGCTTATCTTTCCGGTTTTCTTAGCAACTTTCTTTCAATCACTCACTTGTTTCACTAGGAACGAAAAGCTTCGGATTTTCTATCTTGGTTTAATCGAAAAGTTTCCATCTAAACCTAAAATTTACATTTGCACTATTTAAACCCCTCCCCCCTTTCCCTCTTAGTGCCAATTGATCCTAACAGTTGGCATAAGAGCAAGGTACTCACTCTTTGGATTAACACCCACTTGAGTAAATGGCTTACTTTAGCATGAATGAGGGACATTTCATCTCACGTCCTCCCATGCTCAATAGGACAGATTACACGTATCAGAAAACAAGGATGCATATTTTTCTTATCTCTTTGGACCTTGATCTATGGAGTTTTGTTGATTTGAAAAATCTTTTAAGGCAATGAATGAACTAAATGATTTGGAAAGAAAGAATTTTTCTTTAAATGCCAAGGCTACGAATGTCTTGTTTTGTGCTCTTGATAAGAATGAGTTTAATCGTGTTTCCGTTTGCGAAGCTACCTTTAATATTTGGCACACTCTAGAAATCACACACGAGGGGACTAGTAGAATAAAAGAATCCAAGATAAATATTTTAGTTCATAACTATGAGTTGTTTCGAATGAAACCAAGTGAGTCCATTGGAGACATGTACACCTGTTTCACGGACGTCGTAAATGGCCTAAAAGCACTTGGAAAATGTTTTTCGAATTTTGAATTAGTTAGTAAGATTTTGAGATCTTTACCTAAAAATTGCGATCCTAAATTAAGCATTATTCAAGAGGCCAAAGACATAAATAACTTGCCTCTTGAAGAATTGATTGGCTCTCTTATGACATATGAACTAAATTGTAAAGCTCATGATGAGCTTGAAGAACCCATTCCAAATAACAGGAAAAATGTAGCACTTCGGACAACAAATGACTCATCGAGTGAAACCTGGAGTGATGAGGACTATGATATTGCTTTGTTATCAAGAAAATTTAAAAAAATTATAGAAAGGAACAAGAACTATAAAAATAAAAAAGAATCAAAGAAGGGTAATGTCATTTTCTATGAATGCAAAAAATCGAGACATTTCAAGAATGAATGTCCTTATCTGAAGAAAAATCCAACACTCAAAAAGAAATCACTTTCGACTACTTAGGATGAATCGAGCTCTTCGGATGAGGAAGACAACTCCTAAGAAGTGGCTAACTATGCCTTAGTGGCGATCGAAGATGAGGTTAGTAAGCCTTTAAATATTTCTTTTTCAAAATTATTAAATATATTTCATGATTTATTCAATGAGTTTCGAAAAGTTAGCAAGTCTTTTAAATTGATTAAAGTTAATCATGATTTGTTAGTTAAAAGACTTGATGAAATGCATGATTCATTAGTTTCACATAAATTATGTTCTAAATTTGATTTGCTAGATAATGTTAAAGAAGAGAATATCATGCTTAAAACCACATTAAAAAAATTTTAAATAAGGAACAAATCCCTAAATATGATTCTTGTAAATAAATGTCATATTAATAGAAAAAATGACATAGGCTTTGTTGATAATGTCCAACGAAAGCCAACCATGTCTGTAAGAGGACCTACATTAAACATGCCACCAAGAATCATATGTAATTTTTGTGGTAAATTAGAACATAAGGTAAACAAATGTCTATTTAGAAAGTATAGTCCACATCAACTAGTATGGGTTTCGAAGAAAATCTTATACAATAAAAATCAATTAGAAAATAAAGAAAGAGTTCTTTATGGAGGACCTAATGTAAAATGGGTGCCTAAATCAAATATATCATTCTTGTAGGTTTGTCTCCAAACTAAAGCTAGAAGCACCAAATGGTATCTTGATAGTGGATGCTCAAGGCATATGACCGAAGGATTCATCTTATTTTTCTAAGCTCACTAGCTTAAGTGAAGGAGTTGTTACATTCGAAGACAACAACATGGGTAAAATCATTGGAAAAGAAACAATAGGTAACACATCAAACCTCTTGATTAAATATGTGTTATTAGTTGAATGGCTTGAAACATAACTTGCTTAGCATTAGTCAATTATGTGATAAAGGATATGTGGTTAAATTTAAACTTAATGCTTGCATAATTGAATTGTCACACAAAAACAAATCTTTAATTGCCTTGAGAAACAATAATGTACACACCATAGATATTGAAAAATTTTATGATAAAACTTATTTTTCCGCTTTAAATGATGATGCTTGGATTTGGCATAAAAGATTAAGTCATGCTAGCATGAAACTTTTAAACCAAATCTCTACCAAGGAACTAGTAAGAGGTTTACCTAATCTTAAGTTTATCAAAGCCAAAGTATGTAATACTTATCAATTAGGAAAACAAATAAAGAGTAGCTTTAAGTTGAAAAATCAAATTAGCACCTCTAGACCACTTCAATTGATCCATATGGATCTATTTGGATCAATTGACATTACAAGTTTAGGTGGTAGCAAATATACATTTGTTTTAGTGGACTTTAGTAGATATACTTAAGCCTATTTCTTAGCACATAAAAGTGATACATTTAAATGTTTTGCAAAATTTTGTAAAGTTGTTCAAAATGAAAAAGGATGCATGATTTCTTCAATATGAAGTGATCATGATGGAGAATTTTAAAATAATGATTTTCAAAATTTTTGTGATTCAAATGGATATATCCATAACTTCTCTACTCCACAAAATCCACAACAAAATGAAGTAGTAGAAAGAAAAAATAGAAGCTTACAAGAAATGGCTAAAACAATGTTGAATGAACATGGTCTTCCCAAATATTTTTTGGCCGAAGCCATTAATACGGCATGCTATGTTTTAAATAGGGTTGTAATAAGATCATTACTTATTAAAACTCCTTATGAATTGTGAAATGGTAAAAAGCCCAATATTTCTTATTTTAAAATATATGGTTGTAAATGTTTTATTTTGAATGAAAATGATACTTTAGGTAAATTTAATGCAAAATCCGATGAAAATATTTTTCTAGGTTATTCTTCTATTTCAAACGCTTATCGTGTTTTTAATAAAAGAACACTAGTAATAGAAGAATTTATTCATGTTGTTTTCAATGAGCTTTCCGAATTTAAGAAGATTGATTTTGACAATGAAATTGATTTTAATACTTTGAATTTAAAATATAACACTCTTAAAAGTAACTTGGATGTATCTGCTTCCAATATCTTACCCAAGGAATGGAAGTATGTGAATGATCATCCTAAGGAGCTTATAATAGGAGAAACATCAAAAGGAATTCAAACTCGGTCTTCCTTTAGAAATTTTTGTGCAAATGTCGCGTTTCTTTCTCAAATAGAGCCAAAGTGTATTGATGAGGCCCTAAGAGATGATTCTTGAGTTAATGCAATGCATGAAGAACTAAATAAATTTAAGGGAAATGAGGTATGAGAGCTTGTTCCTAAACCTAATGACCATTTAGTGATTGGTACTAAATGGGTATTTAGAAACAAGCAAGATAAAAATGGTATCGTGGTTAGAAACAAGGCTAGATTAGTGGCCAAAGGTTTCAACCAAGAAGAAGGAATCGATTATGATGAAACATTTGCTCCCGTGGCTAGACTTGAAGCAATTAGGATGCTCTTTGCCTTTGCTTCTTTTAAAAATTTTAAATTGTTTCAAATGGATGTTAAAAGTGCTTTTCTAAATGGTTTTATTTCCAAAGAAGTGTATGTTGAACAACCCCCTGGTTTTGAAAATAATCTTCTTCCTAATCATGTTTTCAAACGTACAAAAGCTCTCTATGGATTAAAACAAGCCCCTCGGGCTTAGTATGAAAGACTTACTTCTTTTCTCATTTTAAATAAATTTTCAAAAGGCAAGGTTGATATCACATTATTTTTTAAGCATTTTGAAAACAATTTACTTGTTATTCAAATTTATGTTGATGATATCATTTTTGGATCCTCAAATGAATTTTTATGTGTCTTTTGCTAAAGAAATGAGTCAAGAATTTAAAATGAGCCTAATGGGTGAGTTAACATTCTTCTTAGGATTACAAATAAAACAACTTGGTGATGGTATTTTTATTAGTCAAAATAAGTACACATTGAACTTAATAAAATGATTTGGGATGAAAAACGCTAAAGCATTAAACACTCCCATGAGCACATCTACAAAGTTGGACTTAGATAGTGACGGAGAAAACTTTGATAAAAAAACTTATATAGGTATGATAGGAAGTTTATTATACTTAACTACTACAAAATCAGATGTCATGTTTAGTGTTGGATTGTGTGCAATGTATCAATCTAACCCAAAATTCTCTCATTTGAAAGTAGTTAAACGAACTTTTAGATACTTGAAAGGAATATCTAAATTAGAATTATGATCTCCTAAATCAAAGAACTTTGACTTAATTGCCTATTCTTGTGCTGATTTTGGTGGATGTAAAATAGATAAAAAAAGTACTACCAGAACATGTGAATTTTTGTGGCATGCACTTGTTTCTTAGACTTCCAAGAAACAAAATTCAGTAGATTTATCTACTGCGGAAGCAGAATACATTACGACTAGTGCATGTTGTGCCCAACTCATTTAGATACACACCAGAAAACTATGGAATAAAATTGAAAAATATTCCTATAAAGTGTGATAATACAAGTGTTATATGTCTAACCAAAAATCCTATTCAACATTCAAGAACCAAACATATTGATATTAGACATCATTTTATAAGAGATCATGTAAATTATCAAGATATCTATTTGGAATTTATTGGCACTAAGCATCAATTAGCGGGTATTTTTACAAAACCCTTAAATGAAGAACAATTTAATTTTCTTAGAAGAAAACTTGGAATGCTAAATCATGAAAATATATGAATTGTTTGATTTCATAAGAATAAGCTATTTTTGTGATAAACTTTTATTGTTCGCATGAGATGTTTATCTTATTATTCACAAAAAGGAGAACAAAATTGCATGATGATGATTTTGTTATTTTACGGATTTATTTGCTACGTTTGCTTGAAATTACATAAAATAATTTTTAAATGAATGAGTAGCTCTTAAACCTTTGAATCTCCTTGAATATTTTAGATTTTTGAACTTATTTTCAAAATTTTACCTTTACAAAATTGAAAGCTCTACTTAATGATGTTTTGCAACTCCTTCCTTGTTTTCTTTCCTTCTTTTTCACAAGAGAAAGAAAGTTATTTATGAATCATATCGTATTTTAAGAAGGGGGAGTAAAAATTCATTTTAGCCCCACATTTCACCTTTTTGTTGCTGACAAAAAGAGAAAAATGAAGTTTATGACTTAATTTTTTATTATTTTCCCTTAAATTATTACATAAGTCATCAACATCCATTTGATTATATAAGGGAAAATTTTCAAATGCTTGAAATTCATGAAAATCTGATGACTTATGTAATAACTTAAGGGAAAATTTTTAAATATTTGAAATTCATGAAAATCCTTGATGCATTGATAACTTGATGACTTGATGGAAAATTTTCAAATGTTTAAAATTCATGAAAATCCTTGATGCATTGATGACTTGATGAAAATTTTTTAAATGTTTAAAATTCATAAAAATCCTTGAAGATGACTTAACATTTTAAAAGCAAATTATTATTTATATATACAAGCCTTATTGTTATCCTTGAAATATGATTTGCTTGAAGTATTGATTGCCTTAATTCACTTGAATTCAAGAGTGAGTGATTCTCTTGAATTTAAGTCCTTTTTATCATGGCATGAATTTAGGGAGAGTTAGGATTAACTCCCGTCATCAATTGATTGTCATCATAAAAAAGGGGGAGATCATTAAATCTCGGATTTTGATGATGAGATCAATTGAAGAGTGTTTATCTAACATGTGTTAGAGGAAGATTTGCAGGTCTAACTATGACAGGAGCAATGAAGTTACAACCAGATAATGGGCCAAGATCAAGCTTAGGCATCGGGCCGGGTTTGGACGATGCAGTGGGACCTCGTCGGGAGTTTGCTAGGAGATTCGCCGAAGGGATCAAAAAGCTCGCTGGGAGCTCGCCGGGAGTTCGCTAAGAGATTAGCCGAAGGGATCGGAAAGCTCGCTAGGAGAAGACCGGATGACTTACCGCAAGAATGTCGAAGGTTATCAGATTGGCAGAAGTTGGGTCTTAGTTTAAGCTTGTGATTTTTAAGCATTGTAATCGTTAAATCGTAGTTAGAAGTGAGTCCTAATTAAGTTGGATTTGGATGAAATACAAAACTTAATAAGGTAATCGGGTCCACTATTGGGGTTTGATTGAGCTCAGGTTGGCTCAATTGGTTGACCAGAGGGCTGGTCAACATCAGGTTCAAGCTGAAATTCGAAAAGTGGAGGGAACCACTTTTGCGAAAATTTCAACCGGTAAACCGCCGGTGGTGTATCGCGTCGCCTGAGCTTTGGCGGTGACGATTGATCGCCAGTGAGTGGTTGAGCCGTACCGGATTGGGTACTTTCGATTGACCCGCCAGCTAACGTAAACCGCCCGTACCCTGATGTTCAAGTGGCTAAGCCACTCAGGTTAGCGGATAAATCGCCCATACCCGGTTTTTCCGAGTATGTTTGATTTTTGGCTCCAATTTCTGAAACCACTTGGGATCTATAAATACCCCAAGTATTCTTGCATTCACAACAACTTTTTTTGGCAATTAAACTCTGTGAAAAAAAAATTGGGTGTCATTTATAAGAAAAAAAAAAGGGAAGGGAGAGAGCTTAGAATTAGGAATTTTCTCAAAGTCTCCCTTGTAAGCAAAGTGTAAGGGTTTGGTCTTCACCCAAAGAAGATCGATAGTGGACGCTGGTGTGCCTCAAGAAGGAGGACTCGGGAGTGGACGTAGGTCGTTGGTGCCAAAACACTATAAAAAATGTGAGTGTTTCCTTGTTTTCATTGTTTACATATTTTTGTATTGACGCTTTCGATTTAACTCAACTCTTTGAAAGCAAAGTTTCCATAATAAATTCTTTTCTTAAAACGTTGCTTATCTTTCTGGTTTTCTTAGCAATTTTCTTTCAATCACTCACTTGTTTCACTAAGAACGAAAAGCTTCATATTTCCTATCTTGTTTTAATCGAAAAGTTTTCATCTAAAACTAAAATTTACACTTCTAATTCAACCCCCCCCCCCTTCTCTTAGTGCTAATTGATCCTAACAAGATCGACCCTCCTAAGGTTTTGACATATTGGCTAAAACAATACTTTCTTCATTGATTGATTAAAAGAAATAGTTATAGCCCTATTTATAGAGTTCTACCGAGAGTTCCTCTAGACTTGGACTCTTCCACCTAGAGTTTTCTAGAACTTAGACTCCTAATTAAATAATAAAATTAAATAAACTACTAACTTTCTAACTGATCTAACCAAATCACATATTACATGACTCCAACATGACTCAAAAATTTAAAAATTTAATGGGTTCCTAACAATTCCTCCCTTCTTCAAATCAGCCTTGTCCTCAAGGTGAGCAGCATCAAATCTCGGGAGCACTTCAATCCAAGATATTTGCTGCGCATTACAACTCTTTGATTGATTAAGGTTTCCACTTGGTGCAAGCAATGGGTCGATCTTCTCGTGTAGTAGTCATTGGAGTTTTCTGAAGAACCCTCTTCATCCGGTGGTTACTGGCAGTTGTGACCTTGCTTCCATGTCTTCCTTTGAGGGTCACCTGCTTTCTATTAATAAAAAATTTCATAACCAGTTTAGAAAAATTCCATAAGACATTACCCAAGGTTGACAGTCATTCAATTTCAAGCACTACTTTGAAGTCCTCCAAGGTTATTATAAAGAAATCCACTAACAGTTCTTGGCCCTGTATAATTAGTTTGATCATTGAGCACTTGCTATCAAAAGTTATAATTCGTCCATTAGCAACCTTGACTTCGAATTTGTCATAGCCTTCAATGTGATAGGTCAATCGGTTAGCAAGCTTTCTGTCCATAAAATTATTAATGCTACTAGTATCGATTAAAACAGTAACAGGCTGATGTTTTGAAATTTCTTCAATTTTCATGGTTTGCGGGTTAGCATAGCTGACTAATGCATGCACTATATGTGTGATAATCCAATATCTTTATTAGAATGCATACCTTTATGATCGGAGTCCACATTATCAGTTTCTGTTTCCTCCTTTATTGGTTCAATCATCAAAAGCTGACCCTGTTTGCATCAATGTTGCTTACTCCATTTTTCATCACAATGCCAACACAACCCTTTTGTTGATCTTCCCTTGAGCTCTTCTCTTGTAATTTTTCGAGGGTTAGGATTTTGAGTGGAGGTAGGTGGGGCCGATGGGTTGTTGATTACCTGTCTGTTGATGCTTTTGTTTTTGCGGTTGTCCATATTGAGTTTTTTCTCGTACACACGGGCGAATGATATGGCATACATCATGGTACGGGGTTAGCGAGCTTTAACTTCGCACCTAATCTCCGGATTAAGCCCTTCAATGAATGCCCCTACCAGTTATTTCTCGGACCAATCTTGGGTTTTGTTCAACGAGCGCTCAAATCTGCTCTGGTACTCCTGTAAAGTGAAAGTCTAACAGATTTTAGCGAGTTGTCCATCCACGTTCTCATACTTCGATAGTTCGAAGCGAATCAAGAGCCCTCTCTGGAACTGCTCCCATGAAGGTACTCCGTAAGTGTGTTCGTACCAATCGTACCACTAAATCGCGTCTCCTTCGAGTTGAAAAGAGGCTATCTCCACCATGGATTCCTCCGAAGTCCTGTGAAAACGAAAAAGATTTTCAACCCATGAGATCCAGTCGATTGGGTCTTCATCTTCCCAGCTGGGCAACTCTACCCTAATGCGTGGGTATCCTATGTCCTGCCCTTAATCAAATTTTTTAGATCGACTCCCTTTGAGGTTGAACTTTCACCATGTTGAGGTTTGTTGAGGCTATCCGATAAACTTCTTCTGAATTCGATAAAGAGTTCTTGCAATCTTTCTTCCATGCCAGCCTTGGAAGCTTCAAGCTTTGTGTCTATTACATCATCCGTAACCATCACGTAGGATTGTAGATCAGTGATGTTTAGTTCTTTTTTTATTGTCGAGTCAGGGACATAAGTTTGTGACGTAGATGTAGTAGGACTTGGCTGCAACAAGGTTGTCGATGAAGGGATCACCAATCTGCAGAATAGGCTAATTGGAGATAGTGGTTGTGGTCTTGAGGTTGAGAGCAGCAACGATGGTAGCAAGGGGGTGAGAGGGGACGGCTGCAATCTAGAGGTAGATGGCAGTAGCATAGTTGATAGGAGTGGCGACTGTAGTTGCTGCGACCTTATGAGTGTCACCAACGAAGGGTGGTCAGCGATGGGATGGGAATGACATTAGCTATTGCGCTGCAGGGAAGCAACAATCAGAGGAGGAGCAGAGCGTTTTTGAAGAGCAGATCTAGGGACGTGGCTGCAGCGAAGGAGGCAGGGATGGTGGCCATCAGATGCAAGCACCAACGGTGGGTTGTAATGGGAGGCAACGACTGTGGCGCCATTGGTGACATTGGCGTGGGGATGATGGTGACGACAGGTTCATTGCTGCGTAGGTGAAGGATGGCAGCAGAGGAGATGGTAGGAGGGAGTTTCGTCTGATCTGTGATGGCTGGCGTTCACGCGGTTGGGGAGGCAGACGTTTGCGTCTCGGCTGTGCGGCGAGATGGGGCGGCGACAAGTAGTAGGGCGATCAAGAGCGGGAATAGGCGGGGCATGGCGCAACAAGGCGCTAGGCTCCACAAGCAAGGCGGAGCAGCGACGGGAGAGGAGAGAAAGGGGTTGGAATGAGCGGTTGGGCACCGAGCGTTGGTCTAGCAAGCGGTGGCTGTGCGCAGGGGTAGCAACGACGACGCTACGGCCGAGGGCTAGTGTTGCAGCAGAGGAGGGCGCAACTAGGAGCGACAAGGGGTGGTCAGCGACAACGATGCGGCTAGGGACCGCTTGCGACTGCTATGGAAGGGATTGCGTGGTTGAGGACGTAGTTGAGAACGCGGCTATTGAGGAGCGGTGGCGGGCGGGCCGGAGGCGTTGGAAGGAGACAGGCGTCGTCTCAGAGAGCACAGATGGCACAGATGAGGCGATCTTCCTTGTGGCTGAGGAAGAGGGAGCAAGGTGCGATTGGAGCGGATGATAGCAACACGACGTCTGGGGAAGGCAATGTGGATGGGACCGACAGCAGCAGGTAGATATGGGCAGTGCACTACAGTGGAGGCACGACTGCGGTGGCTGTGAACAGGAGGGCGACGGTAGCAACGATGGTGGCTGGATTGTAGTGGGAGGGAGATGGTTGCAAGAGCTTCGAGAAGTTGCAGCGAAGATATGTGGAATCGTAACGGGAACGCCGAGGATCGCTGCTCTGATACCAATTGATAGGAACCCCAAGGGTTCTATCGTGGAAAGGGGGGGGGGGGGGGGGGGGATAAACGATCACTTCAAGAGGATCGAGCCTTCTTAATCACTTCAAGGGGATCAACCTCCTTGATCACTATAGGGGATCGACCCTCCTAGGGTTTTGGCCTATTGGCTAAAACAATATTATCTTCATTGATTGATTAAAAGAAAAAGTTACAACCATATTTATAGATTTTTACCGAGAGTCTCTCTGGACTTGAACTCTTCCACCTAGAGTTTTCTAGAACTTGGACTCTTAATTAAATAATAAAATTAAATAAACTCCCAACTAACTGTTAGAACTTGGACTCTTAATTGAACTCTTCCGAGGGGATCGGCCTCCTTGCAACTCTATAGAGGTTCCTCCCTCCTTGGTACTCAAGCCATTGGCTAAAGAAAAATTGATCTATTCATGATAAAAAGTGGATGGTTACAAGATTATTTATAGGCCTTCAATCCCTAATTCCTAAGAGGACCCCTACTTTAAGACTCCTACTCTCAATAAACTCCTAAAGCAACTTCTAATGCACAAGTTCGGTGACCCTTCAAAGAAAGCTTATGGAAGACAATGGTTGTCAAATCCTTACTGTTGGTGATCAGTACTACTGAGAGTAGTTTTTCCACTTTATTTCCCAATTGACTAAGAGGGAGTGATGCGAACATACTTGGAAGTGACAACTAACAGTGGAAGAAGGTTCAATGGGCAAACATTATGGAGAAAGGACCTTAAAAACTTCAAAGTCTGCAAGGCGATGCTCGTTAAAGCTCCAACAAGCATCCACCCAATTTAAGCAATATGAGTATACTACGATACTGGCGTATAATAAGGCAGATCTTTTCCTTCATCAGAGGGATCCGCGAGAACCAACAAGGATCAACACAACTCAGCCAACCCCACACCAGATTCAGTCATTAGTGAGTTGAAGCAGCATGGCGGATCAGAGTTCGACTACTCAACAACAGCGGCGGAGAGCGACTAGGAGCCAAAGGCGTGTTGCGGCAAAGCGAAGATTAAAGATTCAGAATGCGAGGAGATGCAGCGTCGGTGGCTTCGACGAGGACGTCGAAGGAATAAGTGGGGGGAATGTCACGGACAACAATGTAAACAAGGTGTTCGATGAAATGCTTGTGTTAGTCTGTGTCCTTCGGTTTAGGTACATATCTGTACAACAAGAAGCGGGCTTGCAGTAGGCTTAGCAGCCCTAGTTTGATTTGCTTTATGACCAAGTTTGGCTTGTAAATACAAGTGTGTCCTATAAGCACTTGTAGGGACTTCGGTCTGTAATGGATCATTATCCTTTGTGTGCAACCTCTCTGAGTTTGTAATATCCATGGGTGTAATTTGTATTTCGGCTTTATAAAGTGTTTTCTTGAGCAGTTGTTTGTGGATCCCGTGGGAATTGCTTCTTCTAGTCCGTTTTCTCTTTTTGTGAGTCTATGGGACGTTAGGAGATCTCGGGGAGGGCTGACCTGTGCGGACGGACACGCATGGGTGCCGCACGGCTTAGGCAAAATCAACTAAGCCCGTGACATTGTGGTATCTATGGTAGGCGCACTGTGATATGACGGTCCAGCATTATCTTGTATCTCTCCATCAGGGGTAGTAGTATTTGGACCGTGGTGCATCATGATCCTACGATCCCATGTGATCATCAACTGAACTTAAACCTCCTCATCAGTTGGGATGTCATGTGGATGGATCTAGGTTGAGTCGTCCTTTCTAAACTTCCATTTGTGGTGAGATACTTGGAGGATCAATTGTATTTTTAAATTGATGTACTGATCTGATATATAAGTCACGACTTCATTATGATCCCCAATTTTGCCAGGGCCAAAATAGCAGGGGGACCACTTCCTTGAGGCTCGAATTTTCTACTGGTAAGGTTGGAGATGAAGGGAAACTCGATATTCAACAACAAACTTTCTTCTGCTCCGGTATTTATCAGGTGGTTGTTTATTTATCGTATGAAACAACTTGCAGCATGGGTCTAGGTTATTGATACGTTACAAAAAAATCCACTTGAATCAATTGATTCCTCTTTATCGACAAAAACCCGTATCGATAAAATATATTATTCTATTCCGAGCATGGGTTTTTTGGTCAAAACGTATCTTGTCTTTATCACGAGTTATTTTCCTTGGTTAACAATACTTGTTGTCTTTAATAGTAATTGAGTCTTCTTTTGGAATAATTGTTGCCCTTTGATAAGGTCTCTAGTGGTGTGAGCCCATTTTGAGTCTAAGGAGGTTAGGAGCTGTAATTTTACTGAACCTATTTTCATCTCTCTTTTGTGTTGTTGACCTGTATCATGCCAGATTTCAAATTAGTAGTAATTAGTATCCCTTTATAGATCAGAAGCATCGTGTGAAATGTAGGGAGAGCCTTAGTGCGGATTAGGTGTCAGCCAGCTTGCAAGAGGGTGGTGCCGATCTCAACTCCTGTTTTGTCTGCTCCAATTTCAAACACCTCATTTCGATATAGATACCATCGTGGCTTTGAAGGCCCCATAGATGGTGGACGTGTGGATGTCTTCCTCCTGTTCCTTTAAAATTTTGATCTCCATCAAATCATAGATTTCATGCTGGTACTATTGTTGGAGGGACCTAATCTTCTTACGATCGTCAATAGGGAAGACTTCGAACAACATAGTCTGCTCCTGGGAGAGGTAGTGGAAGTAGCCCGAGATCTGAGAGTGCTGCATCAAAAGCCATAGCTGGTTCAGCTGGATGTGGCACTTCAGGAAGAGCTTATCCCTGCAGACAAAGAGGCAAAGCTTTTGGAGATAAAGTGTCATTGTAAGTGAAGGTCGTGGCCGAATGATCTGTGTCTCCTGCATCTCCTAGATAATCCTTTTAGCTTCGGCCCTTTGAGGATGTGGATAGCAATATGGCCAAATATGTGCTAGTGGTTCATTATGCAAGATCAGCATATGAATATCATATAGCCTGGTAGGAAGCAATCGGCTCGGTTCGGCATAGGCGACTGAAATTTTAGTAAACTTCTGTAAGTGTTGTATCAAGATTGTTATTACTTCGCTCCCATGTTTCTCGCATAAGGTCACTTCTTCTCCCTTGTCATTCATAAGATTATTGGTGAGGACGGTGACAAGCTGCTGCTTAAAAGATTCTTCAACTTTTGCTGCTTACGGGTTCGCATGGCCGGCTAAAATATGAGTTGTGCAATCGGCTAGCTGCGGGTCCTCCTTCGTGTTCTCCTCCTCAGGTTCCTAGAACTCTTCTTCAGATTCTTTAATATATTTTATCATGGAAAGCTCCCCTTTTTTGCAGCGATGGTTGCGGCTCCAAAGTTTATTGCAATGCCAATAAAGGCCCTTCGCCGATCTATCACAAAGTTCTTCTCTTGTCAATTTCTTTGGCAGCAAAGCACGACGGGAAGCAGGGGGTGCTGAAGGTTTATATATTACTGATCTAGGAGTAGTTCTCATCCTTCAAGCATCTTGGTTCAACCATTCCTCTTGGATTTGGGCGAAAGAGATTGCAGCCTTCACGGTAGAGGGCTGTCGCGTTTTAACCTCTCCTTTAATTTCTGGCTTGAGTCATTCAATAAACATCCCTAATAATTGTCTATCAGACCAATCACGAGCAAAGTAAGATAATTCCTCAAACCTGGTTTGGTATTCTTGAATCGCGGAGGTTTATCGGATCTTGGCAAGTTGTCCGTTAATATTCTCATACTTGGTTGGCCCAAAGCGGTTCAACAACGCATACTTGAATTGTATCCATGTCGGAGTCACAGTTGTATTCAAGCTAATTGTACCATCATATAGCATCTCCTTCAAGGTGGATGACAGCGGTGTCCACCATGGAATCCTCCGGTGTATGGTGATGACGGAAGTAACTTTCGACGCTTGAAATCCATCCCGTCGAGTCTCCTTCTTCCCATCGAGGGAAGTCCTCCCTCATGCATGGCTGCCTCATATCAGTGGCTCGTTCTTTCTTTTTGAGAGGTCTCTCTAAACTTGCACTTTGCTGGAATTTTGTTAGGCTCGGAGATCGGCCCAATCCGAATTCGGCAAATAAGGCACGCAATTTGTCCTCCACGCGTGATTCAAACACCTCCAACTTGGCACCAATTGAACCTTGAGATGCCATTGCGTGTGCCTCCAGATCTGAGATGTCAATATCCTTCTCTTGTTGTTGGGTCAGTTATATGAAATGGTTTGGTGGACTGATAGCCGAAAGAGGTGATGGATCAATGATAGATGACTGCAGTTTGGGGCTAAAAAGTTACTGTTTTTTGTTGCTGCTGGGGCTATGATTTAGAGTTGCTGTAGGGGTCGTATAGGGGTTATAACAGCTGAGATTTAAGGTTAAAGGAATGGGTTAGGGTTGTTGTTGATAACAGTAACGGATTTGGTAGGAATTGGGTATGGATGCAATAAGTAGTACTGAAGGTAGTGTAACAAAATTTTTCGGCAAAGAGGGTGTTGTTGGTGCTCTTGTTTAGGGCTATTACAGAGGCTATAAGGGGGGTTTGATGACAGAGGTTTAGGGTTAGAAGGGTGGCTTAGGATTGCTGTTGATGGCAGCAACCGGTTTGGTAAGGATTAGTGGCCAAAAGGGTGACAGATTAAGATTGCAGTTTAGGGTTGATAGCTTGCAGTTTAGGTTACTATTGGTGCTACGGTTTGAGGGTGTTGTGGAGGCTGCAAAAGGATTTTTGTGGCAGTGGTTTGAGGTTGGGAAGGAAGGTTTAGGGTTGTTGTTGGAGCAACAACCGGTTTGGCAAGGTTCGATGGCTGCAGAAGATAAGGATTGGTGGAAGGTTCGGTGGCTGTGGAAGACCGTTGTTTGGGTTACGGTTTGGGTTGGCTATGGAAATCGAAAAAAGGCTACGATGGCTGCGTCTTAAGGCTATAGGGGTGCCCTAAAGATAACATGGGTGGCAACAACAATTTCGGTAAGGATCAGATATGGGCGTAGCAAAAAAACCAGGTAGTGCTGCAGAATTCTGCATCGATAGACTACGATAGTCGTTGTTTTAGGCTACGATTTTGGGTGCTATTAGGGTTGTTATGAGGGTTGCGTCTTAAGGCTAAAAGGATGCCCTAAAGACGTCTTGGGTGGTGGCACCAAGTTAGTTGGGTTTCGGTGGGTTAAGGAGAAGAAGAAAGACAAAGGTGCAGTAGCAGATTTTTCATCGAAAAAATTCCAGCAATGAAGACATAATTTTTTCCAAAAATTCTCAATGAAAATTCGAATGAAACTCAAAGGGAATCTACTGGTAAGGAAGAGGTAATATCGTCAAAAATTTCACGGAAGGAAACGACAGCAAAAGGTTTGGCAAAATCAAAGATTACGAGAAGGTGGTGTTGTAGAATTTTTTCAGCAAAAGATTTCAGCAGTATAGTCAAAATTTTTTGCAGCAATGCATAATAAGGAATCGAGTAAAACTCAATGGGAATCCACTGGCAAGGGAAAGGTAATGTTGTCAAAAGATTTGTGGAAGAAATCAACAGCAAAAGTTTTGGCAAGATCAAGGAATACGAGAAGGTATTGCGGCAGAATTTTTTCATCGAAAGATTTCGGCAGTATAGATGAGATTTTTTCCAGCGGTTCAAAACAAGGATTCGAGTAAAATTCAAAGAGAATGTGCTGGTAAGGGAAAGGTAATGCCGATAAAAAAAATTCGTGGAAGAAAACGACAGCAAAAGGTTCGACAAAATCAAAGATCACGGGAAGGTACTATAGCAAATTTTTACGTCTAAACTGCAACAGTTTGGACGTAAAAGATGAGCAGGTTATCTTGATGATTTTTCGACGAAACCAAAGGGAGATCTGAGGATAGGAAGTTATAAAGTCGTGGTAGAAATTTGATCAATAAAAACACAACAGCAAATCAAAGAGTAAGGGGTGTGCGGCTGAAATTCTACGACGTAACTTTCGTCGTAAAGATGGAAACTTTGTGATGAAAAATTTATGCAGCAATATGGGAATAATTTTTTTGGGTTTTTGGATTAAGGATAACTAAATTGCAGCAGTAGTAAAGTAGAAAACCAGAACCTGTTGCAATTCACAGGTAGATCAAGGGATGATCTGCAATGGTAGAGATGACGACGGAATTCGGTGACGATCTTCAAGCAATTATGGGAATTGCTTTGGATGGCTGTGGGGGCTGATGGATGGCTGTGGAAGGGCAGTGAGACGCCAAAAACGTTGCTCTGATACCAAGTGTTAGAACCTAGCGGATTCTAAGCTTGGGGTGATCTCTATAGCGGAACGACCTCCTTGGAACTCTATAGGGGTTCCTCCCTCCTTAGTACTCAAGCCATTGGCTCAAGAAAGATTGATCTATTCATGATAAAAAATGGATGATTACAAGGTTATTTATAGGCCTTCAATCCCTAATTCATAAGAGGACTCCTACCCTCAACCAACTCCTAAAGCAACTTCTAATGCAACTTTAAGTCCAATCACCAACCAGTCCATCTAGGGGTGGCTGATTGCTTTATTGTTTCCTAATCTATTCTAATTTAACCCCTTAACCATGCCCTCTTTAACTAGGATAAGGAGTGGTTAATTAATGTAACATGCATCTTACTCTCCCCTCAAATATTTTCCTCAACTAATCCTAACCTAGCCGGTCTCCTTACTTTCCTTAATTGGGGTCGACTAGATAGGATTTACATGAACATCCCTTAGATTTTACATGATTGCCCTTTTCTATAAAACTAAATTAGGACTCCCCTAGTTATAGTCCTAACACTAACTCTAACTGGTCTAACCAAACCACATATTACATGACTCAAACATGACTCAAAAATTTAAAAATTTAATGGGTTCCTAACAAAAGTTGAATAAACTATCATACCCACTCAAAACCATAAGAATTTCTGATTGTTTCACCAAGCCCAAAACATTCAACTTCAAGGAAAGCTTGAGACCTTCATATTTAACGTTGCAGGCAACTAGGTATGTCATGGTGTTTAGCAGCTAGTTATCATGGATATTTTTATATCCACTATTTAAAGTTGTTTCTTTGAAGTCAAACACTTATCCAAAAACCATTAAAAAATAGGCTTTCTAATTTTATGAAATCTTACTGAGCAGTAGTTGAACATAGATTTGCAACAATAACAAATGCATCATATAAGTATCAACAAGACTCTTATGATTATAGCTTCAACTTCCCTGAGTCTTATCACATCAATCTGATAGAACCCTAGGGTTCTATAGTGACAAAAGAAGGTGGAAAGAGGGATAAACGATCACTTCGAGGGGATCGGGCCTCCTAGATCACTTCGAGGGGATCTACCTCCTAGGGTTTTTGCCTTTTGGCTAAAACTAATACTTCATTCCTTGATTGATTAAGAGTTTACAACCTTATTTATAGGGCTCTACTAAGAGTCCTACTAACTTCAACTCTTAACTAACTGATAACTCCTAACTGAAAATAATAATTGACTCAATCTGAAGATAAAAACCACTCAATCCACTCTTAGCTGACTTGATAAAATTCACCCGACCCATAATTGACTCTGGCTAATATGACTCAACCTGAATAGATGAACCCGACTTAGCTAGGGTCCTAACAGACCCGCCCACTTCAAATCAGCCTTGTCCTCAAGGCTGAGCAGTATCAGATTCTGCGAGCTCTTCAATATTTGTCTCGCATCACAACTCTTTAATCGATTAAGTAGAGTTTCCACTTTGTGTAGGCAATGATTTGATCTTCTCGTGCAATTGTCATTGTAGTCTTCTGAAGAACCATTTTCATCCAATGGCTAGTGGTAATACTATATCTTCTTTTGAGGATCACCACTTCGAAGTCTTCATGGGGCATCAGAAAGAATTTGTTAAGTAGTTGTTTTACCTTTAAACACCTGTTATCACAAATTAGGATTCACCCATTAACAATCTTGTCTTCGAATTTAGCACAGCCTTCGTGATCGGACTCCACATTGTCAATTTTCGATTCCTCCTCAGTTGGTTCAATTGTCAGAAGTTTGTCATGACCTTCATTATCAAACTCCACATAGTCAGTTTTTTATTCTCTTTAATTGGCTCGATCGTCAAAAATGGCTATTCTATGTTGACCACTTTGAAGTCCTCATTTATTGATTTTTCCTGTTTATTGAAGCTTCAATTCAGGCGAGTGTCCATATTGATTTTTCCTTCATATACGCTGGCGAATGATATGGCTGCTATCATGGTCCGGGGATAGCGAGTTTTAACTTCGCACCGAATCTCGGGATTAAGTCGCTCAATAAATTTTTTCACCAATTGTATCTCGGACCAATCTCGGGTTTGGTTTGACAGGTGCTTAAATCTACTCTAGTACTCCTGTACTGTAGAAGTCTAATGAATTTTAGTGAGCTGTCCATTAATGTTCTTGTACTCCGATGGTCCAAAGCGAATCAGGAGCTCTCTCTTGAACTATCCCCATGAAGGGACTCCATGATAGGTCTCGTACAAATCATACCACTGGATCACATCTCCTTCAAGTTGAATGGAGGCGATCTCCACCTTGGATTCCTCCGGAGTCCTGTGAAAACGAAAAAAAATTTCAGCACGTGAAATCCAGCCAATCGGGTTTCCATCTTCCCATCTGAAAAACTCCACCCTCATGCATGTGTATCCTGTGTCCTGCCCCTGATCATACTTTTCATATTGACTCCCTTTGGAACTTTCACCATGTTGAGTTTTCTTGGGACTCTCTGATCGGCTTCTTCTAATTTCACAGAGGAGCTCTTGAAATCTGTCTTCCATACGAGCCTCGAGTGCTTTAAACCTTGCATCAAGTGCATCATCTGTAGTCATCGTGTAGGATTGTAGATCAGTGATGTTCAATTTTTTTTTTTTTTTTCTATTGTCGAGTCAGGGCATGAGTTTGCGCCGTAGATGTGGTCGGACTTGGTCGCAATAAGATTGTCGGTGTAGACAAGCAATGAGAGGAGAGAAAGATGGATGCGACTTCTGGGACTTGGCTAGGTGGCAACAACAGGATGAAGCGATGGCAGCAAGGAGGTTCAGTGGCAGGGGTGTGGTTGAAAGCGGTTGCGACAGCGAGGACACTAATGGCAAGGGAGGAGGCAGTGGTGTCATGAGGAGCGCCGACAGCGATTAAGGAGGAGGCAGCAGCGTCGTGAGAAGCTTTAGGGAGGAACAGAGGTGGCCGGTTGCAGTGGCGGGAAGGGCAGCGTCGACATTTTGGGGCGGTTGCTGCGGCAAGGAAGAAGGGACGAGGGTACCTCGGTGGCAAAGGAGGGCACGTCAAGGAGGAGGTTGTGGCGACTGCAATGGCAGAGAAAGCAAGGTGCGAGCGCTGCAAAGAGGGGCATGTGGCTACGAGGGAAGATGGCAGCGGCTGTCCGGCGGTGATGAAGAAGAGGAGATCAAGGTCAAAGGAGGGCTTGGTGATAGAAGCAAGGGAAGAGAGCGGGGTCCGACGAGGGTTCGGGAGGCGCAGAGAGGGAAGAAAAGGCAGAGGAGGCAAAGGAGGAGGACGGCGGTAGCATCGGTGAGGGCTTAGGCTACGATTGAGGAGGAAGAAAGGGGCTGGCCGGCAGTGGAGCAGGTGCGTCAGAGGAGGGCTTGGCTGCGGCGGCAGGTCGTGGGGAAGAGGCGTAGGAGGAAGCAGTTGGTGGCCGTGGTGAGGACGCGATTGGAAGCGAGGGGAGAAGGCAGTGGCCGTGGTCAGCGAGGGTTGCGGCTGCTGCTGCGGTTGCGGCTGCGATTGTAATGTTTTTGGAGAACAAAACGAGGACAGCGGTTGCCGCGGCGAGTGGCAGAGGCTGGGAGCAGAAGGCAGGTGCAGTAGGGGAGTGGCGACGCGACTTGGTGCGGGTAGCGAGAGAAGGGAGATGGCAAGGATGGCCGACGGCGATGGCAGGGAGGAGAAGAATAGAGGTGACCGACGGAGGAAGAGGCGACCGAGGGAGAGGGCAGTGGTGATGTGCGGCTGCTGCGGTAGGAAAGGAGGAGAAGAAGAGCATCGTAGGCAGGGATGGCCGGCAGCTTACGTGGGGAAGACAACAGCGAGGCCGATGGTTGGCAGCAGCAGGGCAGCAGAGTCCAACGAGGGCTACGGCAGAGGAGAGTGACAGAGAGCTAGCCGGTGGCGACAGTAGCAGGGGTTGGGCTGTCGATGGTTGATGAGGAGAGGAGATGGTGGCTGACGGTTGAGAAGGGGGGATGAAGAGGGCTGGCAACAGGTAGGTGGGGAGGAAGAAGGGGGAAGGTGCGAGGCCCCTTCTTCCCTCTCTCTCTTTTCTTTCTCCCTTTCTTTTTCTTTCTCTCCCTTCTTTCTTTTCTTTTCTTTTCTTCTTTTTTTTTTGGAAGATGAGGAGAAGGGAGGGGTGGCTGCCACTTCGCAAGGTGGCAGATATGATGATGATGGCGGCGACGACGACGTTGACGACGATGGCGACGACGACGATGACAAGAGGAGCGACCGCGGAATCGCAATAGGAATGCCAAGGATTGCTGCTCTGATACCAATTGATAGAACCCTAGGGTTATATCGTGGAGGAAGAGGGTAGAAAGGGGGATAAACGATCACTTCGAGGGGATCGTGGCCTCCTAGATCTCACTTCGAGGGGATCTACCTCCTAGGGTTTTGCCTTTTTGCTAAAACTAATCCTTGATTGATTAAGTATTTACAACCTTATTTATAAGACACTACCAAACTTCAACTCTTAACTAACTGATAACTCCTAACTGAAAATAATAACTAACTCAATCCCAACTGAAGATAAAAACTACTCAATCTACTCTTAGCTGACTTGATAAGATTCACCCGACTCATAACTGACTCTGGCTAACATGACTCAACCTGAATAGATGGACCCGACTTAGCTAGGGTCCTAACACAATCCTTCACCAGTTAGTCCACATGAAGGTTTTGAAGGCTAAAGTCCAAAGACAATCATCAAAGTGGGCTGAACCAACTATTTTCACCTAACTGAAGTAGAAAACTTATAGAAAATAATTGGATTCAATATTCTTGTATCAAATTACACATAGTGGCGATACAATGAAAACTTTATATGTATCAAGAAATATCCATGTTTTTGTTCTTTTTCATATAGAGGTAAGAATGTAGCATCAGCAGTTTTGGTTAACACTGTTTGTTAAATGTGAATGAGCAACTACAAGAGTCATACAGCAAACTAGGTTTAGTTAAGACTTATTATTCTTTTCCTCCCTCTCTCCACCCGTTATCATCTTCCCTCCCTTGTGCCTGCAGCAGGAGGCAGTTGCTGTTGGCATGTATCTTTTCGACCTTTACTCTGTAGTCTACAAGGTTCATTTGCATTTTTCTCTCGTGTTATTTGCCTTTTGACTTACCTCATGTAATGCACATTAGCCCTAGTTCTATCAGGGTAGGAGCTAGCTTATTTAGAGACTAAGAATCAATAGAAGCATCAAACTGATACCAGCGGAGGGTCAATGTACACCAAACAGATGCTAGACCCACACTAACCTAAAGCATCAAGCTAAACCCAACAGTGATCACTCAATGAACTAAATAACACAGGATAATTTAAATACAGATAAGTATAAAATATATAAGAGTGATCACTGGACACTAAACAATTCTTTTATCTAAAATATGCAAGCATTGTGACAAGTTGCTGCTAAGAATAGACATAATAATACCATTCGAACAAAACACCACCAAGTCGAAGGTAACATATTACAGCATGTTTCTTCTAGCTTCATTGCATATCTCGTAAAAATTTGTTACTTCTAGTGTTTAATCAGAGAAAAAAGGAAAAAGTAGTTTCAAGCTTGTGTGAGTCCAATGATCCTATTCAATGATAACAAACACGCCTCAGTAAATACTACAGTCAAATACCAAAATATTAATGGTCTTCTTTTTCACTCAAAGATCATTTAATTTATCTTGGACTTGGATCCATCTCCTACCATAATATACTGTTTTAAATAACAACCACAGCATAACCAATGCGCTGATTTTTTTTCAACTGGTCTAAAGATTCCACCCTATACGCATCAAATGCATACAATCCATGAATTAAATCTTATAAAAGACTCATTTTTACCAGATTGCAATACGCACAAATCGGAAATATACTCGTAACATCATAGATGAATTTAAATAAGGAAAGACAAAAATCAGAGGATCGAAAAGATTGGTGCATAATATCAAAAGGAACACATCGAAGAAGATATTTAATGTAATAGATCAAACATCTCACTATCGTCACGGGATCATGAGAGAGGCAGAAAAATCAACGAGGGACAAACCAACAAATCAAGGAAGAAACGGGAAAATGAATCACGAAACGTAACCCTAGAAAGGGAAAGATGGAGGTGGGAAGATGAACTGACCGAGATCGCCGCCGCGCTTGGCGGAGCTGCAGTCGGAGTAGCGGACGGCGACGTCCTTGAAGCGGGCCTTTCCGGAGTTGATGTCGTCGCGGAGGGCAAGGAGCTGGCGGACGGCGGCGTCGCGAGTGGTGGCAGATATGACGCGACCATCGGGATCCTTCCACGAGGCCTTGCGCCGAGAACCCTCGTGCTTGATCAGTATGTGCGATGCCCTCACCTGCCCAGCAGCCATCTTCTTTCTTCTCGCTTCCGCCCTCTCTTCTCCTTGCGCTGCTTCGGACAGGATTAAGTGAAGAGGGTAAAAGCCGAGATTTTCGTATATATATATAAATATATATATATATAAACCGAGCCCTCCTTTTAAAGTCTCGTAATTTGATTTGAATTTGATTTGAATTGGTTTATGGAAGAATCTGACCCGTTGGTAGATCTTTCTCCACTTAATCTATCTCACATCAACAAATAGAAGCGCCTGTGGCGGAAACTGGACGCGGTCTCAAATCTGTATATATTCCTTTTTTTGGGCACTAGTACTGCACCAACAATGTCCACGTTAAAGTTACATAAACCAAACCTGCTGAAAAATACTATATATATATATATACATATATACATATGTATATATATATATATATCTATACATATGTATATACATATATATGTCATGTGGTTTTTATCCTTCCAGTTGAAGGAAATTTTTATATAAATCTTGATGTTTTATTTGATTGTGACTTCTATTTAATTCCAATGTGTGTTACAACCTGTTAGTATCTGTTCATATATAAATTTATTTTTTATTTCATCAACTAGTATCAAAACATATTTTGATGGCATTTAATTTTTATGTTCGAAGATAAAGGCCGATAATATTTCTCGCATGATTAGCTTGAACATAAATAATTGGATGATATAGAAACCAAGAATGAAAGATCTTTTGTATTGCAAGAATTTATATGGACCTTTACAAGGGGATAGTGGAAAGCCCACAACTATGACATACGATGAGTGAAAGAGATTAAATAGAAAAACAATCAGGTTTATTCGATAGTAGCTTGATGATAGTGTCTTGCACCATGTTTCTACTGAAAGTTTTGCATTCTCTCTTTGGAAAAAGTTGAAAAATCTTTATGAAAAAACATGAGCAACAAAGTTTTCTTAAACAGAAAACTTATGAACCTGAAATATAAATTGAGCACTTCTATTACTAAGCATTTGAATGAAGTGTCTCTTACAAACATGTGAACATGAATATTACTAACTAGTTATACTCTATAAAAATATTTTTTGATGATAAGTTATAGCCATTATTATTTCTCAATTCATTGCTAGAAAGTTAGGAAACAATAGTGATTTCCCTTGGTAATTCTGCACCAGATGATGTTGTCATCATGAGTTAAGTAACAAGTAGTTTATTGAATGAGGAATTGAGGAGAAAGAATTCAGTAACATCTCATATTGATTCAAAGGCACTTGTCTCAAATAATAGAGGAAGGTCAAAAAATAGAAGTGATTCACACATGGATAGAAGAAAGTCAAGATTAAGAAAAGATATTATTTGCTACAATTGTGGTAAGAAAGGATATTATAAGAATCAATGTAAGTAATCTAAGAAGGGCAAGAAAAAAAGGAAAGAAATGGAGATTACAAAGTCGAAAGAGAATATCACAACTATAGTGTAGGGTGGTGACTATTTAATTTTATCTACTGATGATATTTTTTCTTGTATGTGTCAGGATCTCGAGTGGATAATTAAAACATATGCTTATTATTATGCTACACAATAATAATAAGCAGGAGTTCTTTCCTACTTATAGGTCTAAAATTTTAGTATTGTCAAGATAGGTAACTATAGCATGACAAATATCATCGGCATGGGTGATATACACATAAAGACCAACCTTGGCTACAAGTTGATGCTTAAGGATGTGAGATATGTGATTAACTTGGTGTTAAATTTAATTTCAGTTAGAAGGCTAGATGATCAAGATTTTGATATCAGATTTCACAAAGGATAGTAAAAGCTCAGTAAGGGTTCTCTTGTTGTAGCTAGTAGAAAGAAATGTAACACTTTGTATAAATCATATGCTAAAGTTTATAGTGAAGAGTTGAATGCTAATGAGAAAGACTCAGCATAGAGTTGTGGCATAGGTGACTGAGACACATGAGTGAGAAGGGGCTGCATATTCGAATCCTTTTATTGACTGTTTGGCTAGCAAATAATATAGAGTTTCCGTTGCTAGTCTTGCTTTGTATAAAAAAATACATTCTTTAGACCGTGTTTATATAGGTGTTTATATAGATGTATATAATCCTTTGAGAACAAAAACTTATTGTGGAACTACTAATGTTCTTGATATCAGTGGTACACTTTATTTTGTCACTTTTATAAATAACTTTTTCATAAAAGTTTAGGCTTATGCTATGAAGACAAAAAATTAGGTTATTAATATCTTTAAAGAGTTTCATGCCAAAGTTTAAAGGGAGACAAAAAGACAATTGAAATGCATAATATCATATAAAAGTGGTGATATGCAGGATTGTTTAATGATTATTGCAGGTCACATGGCATCCAGCATGAGATGATAGTTCTTGGTACGTTTAAGCATAATGCAATTGCAGAGAGGATGAACTACACCATCATTGAAAAGATCGGATGTATACTTTCACAAGCTAAGTTACCTAAAAAGTTTTGGGATGAGGCTTTGAGGACTGCAGTTGATGTAATCAACTTGTCACCCTATATAGCTCTAAATGGTGGTGATGTTGAAGAGCATGTATTGTCAGGGAAGATTGTCTCCTATAGGCACTTAAGAGTGTTTGATTGTCATGCATTTACATATATCCCAGACAATGAGAGGTCCAAGCAAGATAGTAAGACAAAAGAGTATATTTTTTATGGCTATTCATATGATCAGTTTGGTTACAAGCATTGGGATCCAGAATAATAAAAGATATTTAGAAGTAGAGATGTGGTCTTCTTTGAGGATTAAACCCTTGAGAATTTGAAGAAGGAGGTGCCAGTCAAGACTTTTGCTGAAAGATTAGCAAACTGTGATCCAATTACTCCTTCAATACATCAAGATGATGAGGGAGATGTGCAGGAAGATATTAGCCTAATATTGATCTACCTGCATGACATGTTGAGCAGGAAGAAGATATAGAGCAACTTCCCACATAACCTCGGTTGAGAAGATATTTTTGACCACGTCAACCTTTCAGAAGATACTCTACAAATGAGTATGTGATGCTTACTGATGCAAGTGAACCAGAGTTACCAAAAAGCAATTGAAAGTAAGCAAAAAAGAAGTTGTTAGTTGTTATGCAAGAAAAGATTGATGCTCTATAGAAGAACCACACATATGATTTAGCGCAACTACCAAAAGAAAGTAAGGCCTTGAAGAACAAGTGAGTTTTAAGGTTGAAGACTCAAGAATATTGTTCTCAACCAAAGTACAAAGTTAGATTGGTTGTGAAAGGCTTTAGTCAAAAGAAAGGTATTGACTTTGAAGATATTTTTTCTTATGTTGTTAAAATGTCTTTTATTCGTGTTGCTTTTGTTGGGAAACCTCAGCAGGTGCATCACATGTGCAGTAGAAATCAAAATAAAAATTAATTTCCTTTGCAAATCAAATCGTCATACAAAAGATTGGGGTTACGAGAAAAATACAAAAACTAATAAAACCACGATATGTGATAGATTGATTTTACCTAGGGAGATCGTATATCCTTGTATTTCATATCTGAATAGATAAGATGAAGGAGGTCAAGCATCCTCCTCTCTAGTGATATCCATACGATAGATCTCTGCAGCGAAACTCCTCAAATCTGATCTTGCAACTCTTGCTCAGAGAGAGGGAGGAGAATAGGAGGTGGTGGCTAAAGCTGTAATATATCAACCATGAGTCTCCCCTCCTATTTATAGAGAGCCACCAAAAAACCCTAGGGCTCCTACCTTAGTGGGTATTAGATCTCCATCCAATTATCCACTAACCTTGCATTATTGGATCTCTATCCAATAATCTCCTTAGGCCTCTAATTAGGCCTTAATCAAGAAGCTCATTAGTATAGGGTCTCATCTAATGAGAATATGGGCTAATTGGATCTCCATCCAATCCTCTATTCGCTGAAGAATCCACCATATATGTGTGACCCTCTAGGCCCGATACCGAGCTGGACGTGGGTCACTCCCATAAGAACTTCTTTTGATATAGTGAATTATTATCCCCATAATAATTCACTCGACTCATCAACTATGGACATACTAGGCCACTACACCATAGTCCCCAAACAGTACAGGGGGGATTAAATCCATCGACACTCATCCATAGTTACAGTGTATCTATAATCCCTCATCCAACTAATATCCCAGAGACCGTATATTGGATATGGTACTATCAGGTCACATACGGAATCCGTCATAGTCTCGCTCTAATCGAATTCTCCTAGAGAACTCTCTCTCTCTCAATCCGAATGACCCTGGCTAGAGATTTGTCTGAGCAAGCACATATGTGATATTCCTCTTGTGATACCGAGAGTGGATGATCCTATATTGATACTCAATTGCCTTTATAAGATTGGCTACCAATTCTGATAACCAATTGTATCAGATTTGAAACTTTCCAAACCTGTAAGTCTAGCATCAAAGATAGGAGTACTCATACAAGACATCCTTGGTTTCTCAAGTCTAAGGACCAGATACACAATTGTGACTATAGAATCACTGTCTGACATTATGCATCATTAACCATATAGAATTCTATAAGCGGATCAATCAGTGAACTCATTCTTCAATGAGCACATGTACTATATCCTTAGTGTCTCCACACAAGTGGCTATTAGACCAATCGCCTCCATCATATGAACGGGTATATAGTACATCGATCTGTCCGGTTATCTCAATGTCCCTCTTGAGTAACCTATGACCGGGATTATTTAGGATTTATGTTTAAATGTAAATTGATCTCATTATCATGATTTCATCACGATCTGATTCTTATTACACAGAACCAAGGACATCACAATATATATATAACAAATAATGTGAGAATATACTAATATTAATCATAAGCAAAAAGATCACATAGCGTATCACACGTACCATCACTCATGTGATTGGTTAGCATGACACCTGTAACCAGCAATCTCCCACTTGACCAAAAGCCTATTATTACCTATGTGTCTGATCCCCATCAGACCCTGTGACACTCAAATACAATCTGAGCCAACGGCTTCATCAGTGGATCTACAATATTATCTTCGGATGGAACTCTTTCGATTGCTATATCTTTTTGGGTCATGATTGCTCTAATCAGATGGAACATCCCCATAATAACTCTATTGAGACCTGAGTTCCTTTATTAGAGTTATCGCGCTGTCGCTGTCACAATATATGGGAGTCAGCTCCATACTGTTTGGTATAACTCCCAAATCCTTGATGATCATCTTCATCCAAACCCTTTCCTTTGTTGCTTCTACTGCAGCAATGTATTCTGCCTTTATGGTCAAGTCAACAGTAGTATCTTACATGGAACTCTTCCAGCTTACTGCTCCTCCATTTAGGGTAAAAACAAACCCTGGATTTGACTTACTATCATTAATGTTGGACCAAAAACTCGAGTCCGTGTAGCCCTCAACCTGGAGGTTACCTCCTCTATATACCAGTAAAAGATCCTTAGTCCTTCTCAAGTACTTAAGGATATACTTTACTGCCTTCTAGTGTTCTAAACCTGGATTTGTCTGATACCTACTCGTGACACTCAGAGCATATGCTATATTAAGCCTGGTACATAGCATTGTATATATGATAGACCCTATCGTTGAGGCATAAGATATCTTATCAATGTCTGTCCTTTCTTCAGGAGTCTTTGGGGATATACTCCTAGAAAGTGATATTCCATATCTCATTGGTACAAGGCCTCTCTTGGAATTCTCTATGCCGAGCCTTTTGACAATTGAGTCTATGCACCTAGACTAGGACAAGCCAAACATCATTTTGGATCTATCTCTATAGATCCGGATTCCCAAAATATAGGATGCTTCCCCTAAGTCTTTCATGGAGAAGTTTCTGGATAGCCAAGCCTTTACTGTGGAGAGCATTCCTACATCATTCCCAATGATCATGATGTCATCTACATATAGTACTAAGAAGGTAATAGCGCTCCCACTTACCTTCTTGTGCATACAAGGCTCATCTTCGTTCTTAATGAAGTCATAAGATCTGATCACCTCATCAAATCTTATGTTCTAACTTCAGGAAGCTTGCTTTAATCCATAAATGGATCTAAGTAACCTGCACACTTTATCTGGACTCTCTTTGGATATGAATCTCTCTGGCTGTATCATATACACCTCATCCTCGAGATTACTATTAAGGAATGCCGCTTTGACATCCATCTGCCAGATCTCATAGTCATAGTATGCTGCAATGGCCAAAATAATTCTAATAGACTTAAGCATAGCTACAGGTGAAAAGATTTCGTCATAGTCAACTCCTTGTCTTTGACGATATCCTTTAGCTACCAGTCTTGCTTTATAGGTCTCTATCTTTCCATCCACTCTGATCTTCTTCTTGAAGAACCATTTGCAGCCGATGGGTATAATACCCTTATGTTCATCTACAAGGTTCCAAACCTTATTAGAGTACATAGAATCCATCTCAGAATTCATGGCTTCTTGCCACTTCCTGGAGTCTATATTCATAATAGCCTCCTCGTAAGTCTGAGGATCAATATCTCGAGAGTCATCTCTACTGATATGTCTCACATGTCTTTCAGGAGGGTGAGATACTTTACTAGACCTACGTAAAGTTGGAACTTGTGTGTTAGGTACCTAAACAGACTCGGGCTCTGGAATGGTGCTTGAGATAGGTTCTCCAACCTTGCCTAATTCTATCTTGCTCCTACTGTTTTCACCAAGAATATGTTCCTTCTCAAGGAACACGGCTCTGTTGGCAACAAAGACCTTTCGATCCTCAGGGTGATAGAAATAATATCCACAAGTTTCCTTTGACTGTCCCACGAATGTGCATCATTCTGTTATTGATTCCAATTTATCAGGGTTGTGTCTTCTAACGTGGACAGGACAACCCGAAATCTTAATAATCTTAAGATCAGACTTCTTTCCTTTCCATATCTCATATAGCGTAGACACTACCAACTTTGATGAAACTCTATTCAGAAGGTAAGCTATTGTTCTCTAGGGCGTACCCCCAAAATTAGATAGGTAGATTAGTGAAACTCATTATAGACCACACTATGTCTAGCATATGATTCCTCCTTTCTGAAATACTATTGAGATGAGGTGTATAAGAAGGTGTCCACTGGGATAGAATCCCATTATCCCTAAGGAAATGGGTAAATTTTGTACTCAAGTACTCTCCTCCTTGATCTAATCGAAGAGTTTTACTACTCTTTCCAATTTGGTTCTCTACCTCATTCTTATATTTCCTAAATTTTTCAAAGGCATCAGAATTGTACTTCATTAAGTACACGTGTCCATACCTAGAGAAATCATCAGTGAATGTAATGAAGTATGAGTAACCACCTATAGCTTGAGTCGACATGAGACCACATACATCACTATGTATAAGTTCCAATAACTTAGTGGTTCTCTCTCCAGTTCCACTAAAAGAAGAGTTGGTCATTTTCCCACGAAGACAAGGTTCGCAAGTTACATATGACTCATAGTAAAATGGATCTAAGTATCCATCTTTCAACAACTTTTGTATATTTCCCTCATGTATATGACCTAGCCTACAATACTGTAGGTATGTATTATTCAACTCATCTCTTTTCCTCTTAGACATATTTATATTCATGATGTGTGGAGAAGTGTCTAACACATATAAGCCATTTGTAAGGGTTTCTCTAGTGATGATCTCATCATCCATAATTGTTAAACAACTATTATTCTCAAAAACTAATTTATATCCACTAATTGTCAAACAAGTGATAGAAATAATATTTTTGATAATAGAGGGAACAAAATAGCATGCATCTGATGTAATAATAGCTCCAGGTAGATGTAGGGTGATCTTTCTAACACCAATTGTAGCAACTCTTGCTCCATTGCCCATCTTGAGGTCCATCTCGCCTCTAGCCAATCTCCTAGGTCTTGCTAGAACCTGCAACGAATTGCAGGTATAATAAGTACTCCTGGTATCCATACCCATATGTTATCATGAAAATCTGACAAGTGGAGACTGATCATATACTTGAAGCTTCTTCAAGCTTCTATTTCACCTTATCTACAAGGTAGTCCTTATAGTTCCCATTCCAATGCCCGTCTTAGCTATAGTGGAAGTATTGTCCTTTGTCCTTTGCCGGGTTTTTCTTGGCAACCTTTGTCTTACTCGGTCTTTCTTTGCCCTTGCCCTTCTTAAGTGTCTTGCTAGTCTTTCTTTTCCTTTTGGTCTCACCAATATAGAGAACTAGCTTCTCCTTTTTGATGGTACTCTCAGCTTCCCTCAACATATTGAGGAGCTCAAAGAGAGTCACCTCAAACTTGCTCATATTAAAATTCATGATGAAGTGAGAAAAGGAATTTGGTAGGGACTTAAGTATAAGATCAACGCACATGTTATCCTCTAGGACTATTCCTAGACCTGTGAGTTTCTTGATATACTCTATCATCTTTAGGATATGGTTCTCAACCGATGTCCCTTCTATCATCCTGGTTTAGGAGAGTCTCTTATATATCTCATATCTTTGAGTTCTTCATTATTTCTTAAATAATTGACGGAGATGAAGAAAGATAGAATCTACATTTATGCTCTCGTGTTGCCTCTGTAACTCAGGAGTCATGGAGGCCAACATATAACATTTTACCAATGTGGAATCATCTATATACTTCACATAGCGAGTGATCTCATCCTCGCTTGCCCCTTCTTCTGGCGTAGGCACAATTGTATCAAGGGCATATGTGATTTTCTCAGTTGTAAAAATAATTCTCAAATTGTGGAGCCAATCTGTATAATTTGGACTAGTAAGGCGGTTGGCACCAAGTATGCCATGTAGGGGGTTTTGTGAGCGACATATTTATGAAAAATAAGATATAGTAAAAGATAAATAATATGCAGACTTTGTATAAAATACTAATTAAGATATGGACTTCTATCTTAATGTACTCCCACTATTTTAATAACGAATCACGCGACACCCTCGATGCGTGAGACGAAAGTCTCCAACAGACTCCTAGTGGGGATCGGGATCCAATTGTCATCTTAGTGCGATCTCGAGGGACTCGACCAACTATACTAAGCCCAAAAGGTAGACAACTCTTGTCAATCATAACTCCTTGTGATTAACGTCATGTTCAGCCTCCGAATCGTCATGGTCTCGACTGCTCGACCAACCATGAAGTTTAGTTAAGTCATCACCATCGTTCAAGATGAGTCTAATTCGATGGATATGCTCTCGATTGCTCGACCAAGTAATACCATGTCCTCAGGTCACCAGTGACATATATATGTCAAAGGCAAGAACTCGATCATGTAGATAGGTGAGTTTTGAGTTACTCGACTAGCTCAACCTATGCCGGGATTCAATTTTTTTCTATAACGATAGAAGGTCACGTGGGTCAATCTTATTGCTTTACACTTACCGACTTAATATTATCGTAGGAGGGGATTTTGTATTCTATCGGTCTCCTACTATGTCGTGTCACACACATATATATTTAATATATATCTACATATTATATAAATAAATATATTTAATATATATCTACATCGTTATCATCGTCAAGGATAAATATCTTATACCTATCATAGATGAGCTCTTGGATGAATTAAAAGGAGCCTGAGTCTTCACTAAACTGGATCTCCATTCCGGTTATCACCAGATTCGGGTATGTATTGAAGATATTTCAAAAACTGCATTCTGCACGCATAACGACCACTATGAGGTTTTGGTAATGCCTTTCAGACTTATGAACACTCCTTCTACTTTCCAAAGCCTGATGAATGACATCTTCTGGAGTTTTCTACGTAAGTTTGTATTAGTGTTCTTTGATGATATCCTCATTTATAGCCTTATGCTTAATTTACATTTTCAGCACTTACGAACTGTTCTAACAATTCTTCGGGAGAATACGCTTTATGTGAAATAGTCAAAGTATAATTTCTTACAGTATAAAGTGGAGTATCTTGGGCACATTATATCAGAGGACAGAATGATGGTAGACCCGACGAAGATCAAGGCAATGCAAGGATGGTCGAAACCTACAAACATAAAGTCGCTGCGTGGCTTCCTTGGACTCACAGGCTACTATCTGAAATTCGTGAAAGATTACGACAAGATCAGTGCCCCGCTCACATCCCTACTAAAGAAAGACTCCTTCTTATTGGTCGGAACAAGCTTCTATAGCCTTTGAATGACTCAAGGCCGTCATGACGATGATGTTGGTTCTAAACTTCTTGCCTTTGATTATGAAATTACTTATCGAAAAGGAAAAGAGAATATTGTTGTAGATGCTCTATCTCGGCTCCCGGGGCAAATCGAAATTTCAACCATCTCCCTTCCCACCACTGACTTCCTCGAACATATTAGGGAGGAGTGGAAAAATGATCTGGAAATCTGAAGCATCATAGAAAAATTAGAGAAGGATCGAGATTCCGTAGGGCACTACACGTGGGACTCGAAGGACTTACATTATAAAGACTAAATTGTTGTTGTTCCTTCTTCTCCTCATATTCAAGTTATTTTGCATGAAATGCACTCTTCACCTTCGATAGGGCACTCTGGATTTCTTAGGACTTATAAAAGGGTGAAGCAAAACTTCTTCTGGAAGGGCATAAAAAATTAATTTATGACTATGTATCCAAATGTGATGTATGTCAGCGGCATAAAGGTGAAACAATGGCAAGTCCCGGTAAACTACAACCGCTACCTATACCAGATTCGACTTGGATAGATATCTCTATGGATTTCATCGAAGGACTGCCACTATCTCAAGGTAAAAGCATGATCTTTGTGGTGGTACATCGCGTAACTAAGTATGCTCATTTTTGTGCTGTGAGACATCCCTATACTATTGCCACTATTGCTAAGATTTTTGTAGAAAATATTATGAAATTGCACGGGATGCCAAGATCGATAGTAAGCGACCGTGACAGAGTGTGTATAAGTAAATTTTGGATCGAGCTCTTCCATCTACAGGGCACCCAATTGAAGATGAGCATAGCCTATCATCCACAAACAGACGGCCAAACAGAAGTGGTGAACAGATGCCTCGAGACTTACTTATGATGCTTCACTAGCGACCGACCCAAAGAGTGGATAAGATGGCTTCCCTGGGCCGAATGGTGGTACAACACAACTTTTCATTCGTCGACTAAATGTACCCCTTACAAGGCACTGTATGGCCGATTGCCCCTTGTAATTTCCAGATATGTACTTGGTTCAGCCAAAGTGGATTAGGTCGACTAAGACCTAATTAACAAGGATATACTACTACAGCTGCTGAAGGACAACCTAACTACAGCTCAAGCCCGCATGAAGCAACAAGCAGACAATCACCAGAGTGAGCGAGAATTTTCAGTAGAAGATTGGGTTCACCTCCGCCTACAACCATATAAGCAACTATCTATCAATATCAGAGCATCGATGAAACTATCTCCATGATTTTATGGACCATATCAGATTTTGGAATGCATTGGGGCCGTGGCATATCAACTTAAGCTTTCAGATGATGCCAAAATTCATCCTATCTTTTACGTATCCCTACTGAAGCCGAAATTGGGTGAACATGAACTGGCTCAGACTCAGCTACTGAGCACTACAATTGAAGGTGAAATCCAAGCCCAACTTGAAGCTATACTTGATTGAAGAATTGTGATGCGTTGACGAAGCCCCTCCACCGAAGTACTTGTGAAGTGGAATAACTTATATGAAGACATAGCATGAGAGTCACACGAATAGTTGAAGACCCGGTTCCCAGAGTTTATGGATCCTTAGCCTTGAGGATAAGGCTGATTCTGAGAGGGCAGACTTGATAGGACTCCAACAAGGTTGAATCCTAATCATTTTAGTAGAAGTCAATAAAAACTCTGCTAGATTATAATAAGGCCTCTCCTATCTTGTAAAGGAGTATAGCTAGGGTTTGGATTAGCTCTTAGGGATTAGTAGTCGTCGCCCCCCTTACTGGGTAAGTCGACCAGGGTTTCCCTCTGCTTAGGTCAGCTATAGAGCCAACCTAGTCGCCCCTTGTTCTTATTAAGGTAGGATGGCTATAGGACGGGTAAAAGGATAATTTCATATAGACAAGTGCCCTCTTAGGCTAGGACTTTGATCTCTATTTAAGATGTAGTTGTCCCCCTCTTTTAATCAATCAATTATTATCTTCAATTCAGCCTTTGTGCCAAGTCTAGGAGGGAGTAACCCCTATAGCGTTCCAAGGGTTGATCCCCCTTAGTAATCAAGATCTATATGGCTCCTTCTAGGGTCTTATCACTTGGCCACGGCTTGGTTGTGTGTGGCCGGCCTTGCATAGGGGCTGGTCGTGGCTGGCCGCCCCTGTGACTTGCTGCCTTCGCTGTAAAAACATAGCAAGAACACGTAAAATGATTATACGTGATACAATCTCATCACATCCAGTTTAAAACCAATCTTTCGCATGAAAACCTTGGCTCTGATACCACTATTGGGAAACCTCAACGGGTGCATCATATGCGTAGTGGAAATCAAAACAAAATTCAATTTCTCTTGCAGATCAAATCGTCATATAAAAGATTGGGGTCGCGAGAAAAATGTAAAAACCGATAAAATCGTGATGTGAGAGAGATTGATTTTACCTAGGAAGATCTTATATCCCTGTATTCCAGATCCGGAAGGAGAAGATGAAGGAGGTCACTCCAATCAGAACTCCTTTTGATATAGTGAATTATTATCCCCACAATAATTCACTCGACTCATCGACTATGGATGTACTAGGCGAGTATGCCATAGTCCCTATACGGTACAAGGGGGATCAAATCTATCGGACCTATCTGTCTAAAGTTATCGTGTATCTGTAATCCTTCATCTAACTAATATCTCAGAGATCATATATTGGACATGGTACTATCAAGTCACATACGGAATCTGTTATAGTCTCACTTTAATTGGATTCTCCTAGAGAACTCTTTCTCTCTAAATCCGAATGACCCTAGCTAGGGATTTGTCTGAGTAAGCACATATGAGATATTCCTCTTGTGATACTGAGAGTGTATGATCCTTTATTTATACTCAATTACTTCTGTAAGGTTGGCTACTAATCCCGATAACCAAATATACCAGATATAGAACTTTTCAAACTTGTAAGTCTGGCGTCAAAGAAAGGAGTACTCATACAAGACATCCTTGGTGTCTTAAGTCTAAGGACCAGATACATAACTGGAACTATGGAATCAGTGTATGATATTAGGTATCATTAACCATATAACATTCCATAAGTGGATCAATCAGTAAACTCATTCTCCAATGAGCACCTGTATTATATCCTTAGTGTCTCAACACAAGTGGCTATGAGACTAGCCACCTCCATCATATAAATAGATATATAGTACACGGATCTATCCGGTTATCTCAATGTCCCCCTTGAATAACCTATGATCGGGATTATTTAGGATCTATGTTTAAAGGTGAATCGATCTCATTATCATGATCTCATCATGATTCGACTCTCATTGCACAGAACCAAGGACATCACAATATATATGCAACAAATAATGTGAGAATAAGCCAATATTAACTATAAGTAAAAATATCACACAGTGTGTCACACGTGCCATCACTTACGTGATTGGCTTGCAGAGCACCTGTAACCAGCACATACTATTATGAATTGAACTTTGGCCTCCTTATTAGCTAGGGTGTTATTTGGAAGGATTTGGGCTGAGTCATCTTCTTTAAATTTCTATTTGTAGTGGGATACCTGGCGGATTAACTATAATCTTGATCTGGTGCGTGAATCTGATCTCTAGGTTAGGGCCCCAATCTGATCCCTAATTTTGTAAGGCCCAAAGAAATAAGGAGACCACTTCATTAAGGCTCGAGTTTCTTGCTAATTGGGCTAGAGGTATAGAAAAACTCAATCTTCAATTTTTTGTCCATTCTGAAGTTTATTGGGAGGTCATTTCTTCTTTGCATGTGCTGCCATATAGTTAGTCTTTAGTGATAACTAATTTTTCTTCTGGAATAGTGACTGCCCTCTATTATGGTTCAGGATGATGAAAGCCCAATCTAGCGTGAGTATGAATTGCAATTCTTCTAGTTTTACTCCTCTTTCGTGCTATGGACCTGTATCCAATCATATTTTAAATTTGGTAGTAATTAGTATCTCCTGTAAAAACCTCGTGTGGAGTGTGGGGGAAGCCTCGATGTAAATTAGGAGTCAACCATCTTGTATAAGAATAGCCACAATTCTAACTTCTGATGCGTCAGCCTCAATGACAAAAGTACGGCTAAAATCAGGTAGTGCTAGGATCGGCGTTATCATCATTGCAGCCTTGAGTCATTTGAAGGCTATAGAAGCTTGTTCCGACCACAAGAAGAAGTCTTTCTTTAGTAGGGACATGAGCGGGGCACTAATCTTTCCATAGTCTTTCATAAATTTATAGTAGTAACCCGTGAGTCTAAGGAAGTCGTGCAACGATTTTATGTTTGTAGGTTTCGGCCATCCTTGCATTGCCTTGATCTTTGTTAAGTCTACTGCCACTCTATCCTCTAATATAATATACCTAAAATATTTCACTTTACGCTATAAGAAGCTGCACTTTGACTGTTTAACATAAAGAGTATTCTCCCCAAGAATCGTTAGAATAATTCGTAAGTGCTAAAAATGTATATCAAGTATAGGGCTATAAATGATAATATTATCAAAGAATACCAATACAAATTTATGTAGAAACCTTTAGAAGATATTATTCATCAAGCTTTGAAAGGTAGAAGGAGCATTTGTAAGTTCGAAGGCCATTACCAAAAACTTGAAGTGGTCATTATACGTGTAGAATGCAGTTTTTGGAATATTTTTAGTGTATACCCGAATCTGATAGTATTCGGATCGGAGATCTAATTTAGTAAAGACTCGGGCTCCTTCTAATTCATCCAAGAGTTTATCTACAATTGGGATAAGATATTTATCCTTGATAGGGATGGCATTTAGAGCCCGATAGTCAACGCATATCCTCCACGTACTATCTTTCTTGCCTACTAGCAACACCGGTAAGGAGTAAGGGTTGTAACTCGGTCGAATCACCCCAGTGTCAAGCATCTCTTTAACAATGTTCTTGATCTTGTCCTTCTACAAGTGAGGATAGTGGTACGATCATAAATTTGCTAACAGTTTGCTTGGAAAAATAGGAATGCGGTGGTCATGCAGCTAATTAGGGGGCAGCCTGCACGGCTCCGAGAAAACATTCGCGAATTCATTCAATAAAAGTGCAAGCTTAGGATCTAAATTTTGTATGTTCTCCCCCTTAGATGGCTACTAAATATGCATCAAGAATCCACCATGTGCTTTGTGCAAAACTTTCTCCATTCATTGTGACAAAACGGTAGAAATTTGGCTCCCGCGCTTGCCTCATAACGTGACCTGTCTCCCTTTAGAATAAAATTTTATAATTAATTTAGAAAAATTTCAAGAGATATCACATAGTATTGTGAGCCATTCAATCCCAAGTATGGCTTCATAATCATCGATGGGTAGGAGGAAGAAATTAGCTACCACTTATTGGTCTTGGAGGAGTAGTTTCACCCGCGGGCACCGTTAGTCACAATTGAAGATTCGACCATCGGTGACCTTTACGTCGAACTTGGTGCAACCTTTGATTCGAAGCACCAAACATGCAGCAACCTTACTGTCAAGGAAGTTATTTGTGCTGCCTATGTCAATGAGAACGGTGATGGGTTGCTATTTTAGAAGTCCTCCAACTTTCATCGTCTATAGGTTGGAGTAGCCAGCCAATGTGTGCACAGCGTGGTTGGCCGGCTGGGACTCTTCCTCCATAGCTTCTTCTTCAGGTTCAATGGATTCTTTAGATGTTTTATTGTCCTCATCCTCTGTTGATTCAATCATGAGTAGCCGACCCTTTTTGCAATGATGTTCATGGCTCCATGGTTTGTCGTAATGCCAACACAACCTCTTGGTCGATCGTTCATTAAGCTCGTCTCTTGTCAACTTTTTTAGTGCAATAGCTTGGATGGCAGTAGAGGGGGTAGTAGGCCTTGGCATGGCTGGTTGGGGAGTGACTCTTGTCCTTCGTACCTCATGGTTCAATCGTTCTTCCTGGATACGTGCGAAGGAAATCGTCGCCATAAGTGTATACAGTTACCACGCCTTTACTTCTCCTCAGATCTTTAGCTTTAGGCCCTCAATAAAAGTACCTAAAAGTTGTTTCTCAGACCAATTCTCAGTTTTGTTAGATAAACACTCAAACCTTGTTTGGTATTCTTGTATTGTAGAGGTTTGATGAATCTTTACTAATTGTCCGTCGATATTATCAAAATCGGTTGGTCCGAAGCGGTTTAGTAGTCCTTTCTTGAATCACTGCCAAGAGAGTCCTCCATAGGTATGTTCAAACTAGTTGAACCACTGAATAGTATCTCCCTTAAGGTGTATGGCAGCAATCTCTACCCGTATAGCGTCGACGGTTCGGTAGAATTGAAAATAGCACTCCGTGCATGAGATCTATCCAATCGGATCTCCTTCTTCCCATCTTGGGAAATCAACCTTTATGCATGGATTGTTGGGATCAGATCAGATGTGTCCATGTTCTTGAGGATCATCTCACCAATCTGAAGTCCCTCCATGGTGTGACTTCCTTGGGCTTGACGGTTGGCCAATACTGAATTCGGTGAATAAGGATCATATCTTCTCCTTCATACGGCTTTCAAAGGCTTTAAACTTGGCATTGATGGCCTCCTCTGATACCATGGTGTATGCCTCTAGATCTGTAATATTAAGATTTTTCTTTTGTTGTCGGGTTAGTGGCATGGGAATTTTGAAGAAGGGATGGCAGGTTGGAAGGTGAATCGGTTTGGATGGGAGTAGGTTACGGTTTAGGGCTGATTTGGGTGGCTCTTTGGTTTCGGTTTAGGGAAGATTTTGAAGGTTTTTAGTGAGGATGGAAGGGTTTGGTGATGAAGAAAAGAGAGTCTGAAATCCTACAAAAATAGCGCTAAAATCTGATAGAATTCGATGAAAAAAAGTGCTACGATGTGCTGTCCTACTGAACCGATTTTACGTCGAAGAAACAATGACTTCTCAACATAAATTCCAAGGGAAAGTTCAAAGAAATTATGTAGAATCCCTTAGTTTAGATGTTGGGAATACCAGTAAAATGTTTGGTGAAATTTTGGCAGCATAATAGTAGGGAAATAGGGCAAAAGACGAAAGGTAGATCCTTCATCGTAAAAATTCCAGAACTATATGTTGGTGAAAAATTACACAAGAAAATCGGTTCCAGAAGGAATTTTTTTGAGAAATCAATCCTAGATGAAAGCCAAGTTGATCCTTGGGATTGTATAAATATTTTAGCCAAAAAGGTTGAATAAAAGTTCAGTTTCAAGAGGCAATAATTGACAAAAAATTTCTACAGTGTTTCACCGTCGTAACGATGATAACGTTTGCGAAGGTAAAATTTTGCAGTAAGAAAACTTTTGAAAAATCTTCACCCACATATAAGATAAAGGAATAGTAGTAGTAAAGGAATGGGCTTAGGAGTTTTTACCATATTTATGTTGTTGACAGAAGGGACAACACCAGATTGATGGATCTACGGCTTGGTGGGCGACGGTGGAGACGACGTCAAAAGTAATTGTGGGAATTGCTTGGGAAGTGGAGGTAGGTGAGATGGCTACAGGGTGGTAGGAATGTGACTCTGATATCAGATAATAAGACCCTAGAAGGAGCCTTATAGATTTTGATCGGCGAGGTGTCACAGACTTAGTTGATTTTACCTAAGCCGTGCGGCACCCATGCGTGCCCGTCCGTAAAAGTCAGCCCTCCCCGAGATCTCCTAGAGTCCCTTAGACTTACAAAAGAGAAAACAGGCTAGAAGAAGCAATTCCCACGGGATCCATAAGCAACTGCTCAAGCAAACACTTTATAAAGCCAAATACAAATTACACCCATGGACATTACAAACTCAGAGAGGTTGCACATAAAGGATAATGGTCCATTACAGACCAAAGTCTCCACAAGTGCTTATGAGACACACTTGTATTTACAAGCCAAACTTGGTCATAAAGCAAATCAAACTACGGCTGCTAAGCCTATTGCAAGCTTGATTCTTACTATACAAGATATGTACCTAAACTGAAGGACACGGACAAACATGAGCATTTCATCGAACACCTTGTTTACATTGTTGTCTGTGACATTCTCCCCTACTTATTCCTTCGACATCCTCGTCGAAGCTACTGTAGACGCTGCATCTCCTCGTATTTTATGGAATCTTCAATCTTCTGCTTTGGCTTCAACACGCCCCTTTAGCTCCCAGCCGCTCTCCATCGCTGTTGTTGAATAGTCGAACTCTGATCCGCCATACTACTTCAACTCACCAATGACTGAATCTGGTGTGGGGTTAGCTGAGTTGTGCTGATCCTTGTTGGTTCTCGCGGATCCCTCTGATGAAGGAAAAGACCTGCTTTATTATGCACCAGTATCACAGTATACTCATATTGCTTGAACTTGGTGGATGCTTGTTGGAGCTTTAATGAGCATCGCCTCGCAGACTTTGAAGTTTTTAAGGTCCTTCCTCCACAATGTTTGCCCATTAAAATTTCTTCCACTATTAGTTGTCACTTCCAAGTATGTTCGCATCACTCCCGCTTTCGATTAGTCAATTGAGAAATGAAGTAGAAAATCTACTCTCAGTAGTACTGATCACCAATGGTGAGGATTTGACAACTATTGTCTTCCATAAGCTTTCTTTGAAGGGTCACTGAACTTGTGTAGAGCTTCCCTACTGGATAAGTAAGAGAACTTGGATACTTGACTTTACCCATTCTCTTCGTAGTTGAGAAGGTAAGGTTACTTGGCTTTGCTCACCTCCTCGAGTTAAGAGAATTGGGTTATTCGATTTCACCCATTCTCTCGAGTTGAGAAGGCAAAGGTTACTCGATTTCGCCTGCCTCCTTGAGTTTGTACTTTATGCATTGAGCTGGTTACTAATATTTGCTTGCTCTTTGCTCACACTTCTAAAACACTTGAAGTGTTTGCACTCCTTGCGTTGAGTTAGCTATTGTGATTCGCCTTCTCCCTGCCAATGAACTTCTGGAATACAAGAAGTTTTGCCCGAAAAGAGCAAAAAGTTTATCCCAACTTGGAGTCCCCCAACTTTGAGTAAGTATTTAATAGATCTGGTCGCATTTGAGATTGTACCGTCTTCTTCATCACCTTTGATGTCTACTCCTTTGAGTAGAAAGGTATAGTACCATGTACTGCCTACTTTGTTCCTTGGTCGAGCACTCCTGCATCAACCTGAAGTCCTCCGCTTTCGGCTATCTTGATGAGAAGTCCATTGACACCGGTCTTATAAAGTTCCTTGGCCTCTACCCTTCTGTCTTGTCTTGGTACTTGGAGTTTGCCTTTGCATTCTCCACCTCCTCGGTCCCTTTTACGACCAATGCTCCCCCTCTATGAGAGCAAAGGATCGATGACTCCACGGAAGTCCCGCCTCTGCGGTGCTATAGTGCTGCCAAGCCCATAGCACTACTATCCGTTATCTTGCATCTTCATCCCTTCCTTCGTAATCCGTAGATCTGCCTCTACGGTACTATGGCGCTCCTCCGTGTCCATCTCCTTTCTAATCGACACTTTTTTTTGGGTAGCTGAGCCCCGCTGGACTCGTCGTCGCTTCCGCGCCCCTTTCGACCACCTGCTTCAACACCACTATATCCTCCTAGCAGTTCTCCTTGGTCGATGGAAAGATAGACTATAACTCTCATGCATGGCCTTTGCCATCTTGTTGCAGGGCCCGCACCGATTCTGTTCTCCTTAGCTTCCTTGGTAGCAACGTTCACTTACTCGGCTTTGTCCTCTGACTTGTTGGGCTCCCTTAAGCAGTCCAACTCTCCAGCTGCTCCGATTATACTTTTGTATAATCAAGTCCCCTCTATGGGACTCACTAGTACTTGCAATCTAACTTCTCCCTCGGTGGTACACAGCTCCTATATGCTGATGACCAAGGCTTTCATCTGATACAAGCTTTGATACATACACATGGAAGACCCGCCTCTACGGTACTGCGACATTCACTCCTTGAATCCACAGCCCTTCTTGCTATTGCATTGTTCCCCGAAGTGGAGCTCCCAGCAGCTCCTGATCATCCACATGATCACGTCCCCCTCCATGGGACTCACTGGTACTTGTACTTGGACTTCTTCCTCGGTGGTATATAGCCCCCATATGCTGATGACTAAGGCTTTCATCCAATGTAAGCTTCGATGCACACACGAAGACCCGCCTCTGCGGTACTATGACATTCACTCCTTGAATCCATAGCCCTTCTTCTTGTTGTGTCGTACACTAAAGTGGAGCTCCCAGTAACTCCTGATTATACCTCCGTATGATCTTGTCCCTCATGGGACAAGATTACCTGTATTCCATTGCCACAAACTATTCCACCACGATCCGCTGCACCATGTCGCCTCCTGGTGATATCTCTATTGCATATAGATTCTCGTGGGATGAACTCGAACTACGTTTCTCCATGTGTGGCCTCTGGCAACAAATCGTAGGGCCTCCAACATCTCCGATTTTTAGTTCGCTCCCTTGGCAATTCACCTTCGTCCACCCACTCTTGGGTCACACCTAGACGAAGCATTGCTCTAGGACAGTCCGTCGCCTAGTAGCTCATGAAGTCCCCATGACTTTGCTAGAATTGGTGCACCATTGTCTAGATCTATCAAAGACTTACTCCAAGTTGGGGGACTCCAAGTTGGGGTAAAACTTTTTCATTATTACAGACAACAACGTAAACAAGGTGTTCAATGAAATGCTCGTGTTTGTCCGTGTCCTTCGGTTTAGGTACATATCTTATATAGCAAGAAGCGGGCTTACAGTAGGCTTAGCAGCCCTAGTTTGTTTTACTTTATGGCCAAGTTTGGCTTGTGAATACAAGTGTGTCTTGTAAGCACTTGTAGGGACTTTGGTTTGTAATGGACCATTATCCTTTGTGTGCAACCTCTCTGAGTTTGTAATGTCCATGGGTGTAATTTGTATCTGGCTTTATAAAGTGTTTGCTTGAGCAGTTGTTTGTAGATCCCGTGAGAATTGCTTCTTCTGGCCTGTTTTCTCTTTTGTAAGTCTAAGGGGCTCTAGGAGATCTCCGGGAGGGCTGACCTTTGCGGACGGACACACATGGGTGCCACACGACTTAGGCAAAATTAACTAAGCTCGTGACAATGAAAAAGTTTTACCCCAACTTGGAGTCCCCCAACTTGGAGTAAGTCTTTAATAGATCTGGTCGCATTTGAGATTGTACCATCTTCTCCATCACCTTTACCGCCTACTCCTCGGAGTAAAAAGGTATAGTACCATGTACTGCCTACTTTGTTCCTTGGTCGAGCACTCCTGCATCAACCCGAAGTCCCTCGCTTTCGGCTATCTTGATGAGAAACCCATTGACATTGGTCTTATAAAGTTTCTTGGCTTTTGCCTTTCGGCCCTGTCTTGGTACTTGGAGTTTGCCTTTGCATTCTCCACCTCCTCGACCCCTTTTACGACTAATGCTCTCCCTCTATGAGAGCAAGGGATTGATGATTCCATGGAAGTCCTGCATCTATGGTACCATGGTGCTACCAAGCCCATAGCACTATTATCCATTACCTTACATCTTCATCCCTTCCTTCACGATCGGTAGATCTGCCTTTGCTGTCACGGGCTTAGATGATTTTGCCTAAGCCGTGCGGCACCCATGCGTGTCCGTCCGTAAAGGTCAGCCCTCCCCGAGATCTCCTAAAATCCCACAGACTTACAAAAAGAGAAAACGAGCCAGAAGAAGCAACTCCCACGGGATCTACAAGCAACTGCTCAAGAAAAACACTTTATAAAGCCAAAATATAAATTACACCCATGGACATTACAAACTCAGAGAGGTTGCACACAAAGGATAATGGTCCACTACAGACCGAAGTCCCCAAAGTGCTTATAAGACACACTTGTATTTACAAGCCAAACTTGGCCATAAAACAAATCAAACTAGGGCTTCCAAGCCTACTGCAAGCCCGCTTCTTGTTGTACAAGATATGTACCTAAACCGAAGGACACGGACTAACACAAGCATTTCATCGAACACCTTATTTACATTGTTGTTCGTGACATTCTCCCCCACTTATTCCTTCGACGTCCTCGTCGAAGCCACTGTAGACGCTGCATCTCCTCGCATTCTGTTGAATCTTTAATCTTACGCTTTGGCAACATGCCCTTTAGCTCCTAGCTCTCCACTGTTGTTGAGTAGTCGAACTCTAATCCGCCTTCGCTTCAACTCACCAATGAATCGGTGTGGGGTTGGTGAGTTGTCTTGATCCTTGTTGGTTCTCGCGGATCCCTCGATGAAGGAAAAGACACCTTATTATGTGCGATTAGTATACTCATATTGCTTGAACTGGGTAGATGCTTGTTGGAGCTTTAACGAGCATCGCCTCACAGACTTTGAAGTTTTTAAGGTCCTTTCTCCATAATGTTTTCCCATTGAACCTTCTTCCGCTGTTAGTTGTCACTTCCAAGTATATTCGCATCACTCCCTCTTAGTCAATTGGGAAATGAAGTGGAAAAACTACTCTCAATAGTACTGATCACCAACGGTGAAGATTTGACAACTATTGTCTTCCATAAGCTCAAGGGTCACTGAACTTGTGCAGAGCTCCCCTGCTTGGATAAGTAAGAGAACTAGGATACTTGACTTCACCTATTCTCTTCGTAGTTGAGAAGGTAAGGTTACTTGGCTTCACTCCCCTCCTCGAGTTAAGAGAATTGGGGTACTCGGTTTCGCCCATTCTCTCGAGTTGAGAAGGCAAATGTTACTCAATTTCGCCTGGCAAAGGTTACTTGATTTCGCCTACCTCCTCGAGTTTGTACTTCATGCATTAAGCTGGGTACTAACATTCGCCTGCTCTTTGCTCACACTTCTGAAGCACTTGAAGTGGTTACACTCCTTGCGTTGGGTTAGCTACTGTGATTCACCTTCCCACTGCCATTGAACTTCTGGAATGCAAGAAGTTTTGCCCGAAAAGAGCAAAAAGTTTACTCCAACTTGGAGTAAGTCTTTGATAGGTCTGATCGCCTTTGGGATTGTACCGTCTTCTCCATCACCTTTGCCGCCTACTCCTCTTGAGTAGAAAGGTACAGTACCATGTACTGCCTACTTCGTTCCTTGGTCGAGCCCTCCTGCATCAACCCAAGTCCCTTAATTTGCTATCTGGATGAGAAGCACATCGACATCGGTCTTATGAAGTTTCTTGGCCTCTGCCCTTCTGCCTCGTCTTGGTACTTAGAGTTTACATCTACATTCTCCACCTCCTTAGCCCCTTTTACGACCAATGCTATCCCTTCACGAGAGCAAGGGATTGATGACTTCACGGAAGTCTCGCATTTGCGGTACCATGGCGCCAAGCCCATAGCACTACTATCCGTTACCTTGCATCTGCATCCCTTCCTTCACGATCGGTAGATCTACCTCTATGGCCGTGGAGCTCCTCAGTCCACCTCCTCTCTAACCGACGCTTTTCTTTTGGGTAGCGAGCCCGTTGGACTCGTCGTCGCTTCCTCACCCCTTTCGACCACCCCGACACCACTATGTCCTCCTAGCGTTCTCCTTGGTCGATGGAGAGATGCAACTCTCATGCATGGCCTCTGCCATCTTGTTGCAGGCTCATGGGTCTGTTCTCCTTAGCTTCCTTGGTAGCAACGTTACTCGGCCTTGTCCTCGACTTGCGGGCTCCCTTAAGCGAATGTGAGCAGCGATCCAACTCTCCAAGCCTCTGGTTAATCAAGTCCCCTCCATGAGACTCACTGGTACTTGTAATCTGACTACTCCCTCGGTGGTACACAGCCCCCATATGCTGACGACCAAGGCTTTCATCTGATGCAAGCTTCGATGCATACACACGGAAGACCCGCCTCTGCGGTACTGTTGCATTCACTCCTTGAATCCACAGCCCTTCTTGTCGTTGTATGGTTCACCGAAGTGGAGCTCCCAGCAGCTCCTGATCATTCATATGATCATGTCCCCCTCCATGGGACTCACTGGTACGTGCACTTGGACTTCTTCCTCGGTGGTATATAGCTCCCATATGCTGATGACTTAAGGCTTTCATCCAATGCAAGCTTTGATGCGCACACGAAGACCCGCCTCTGCGGTACTACGACATTCACTCCTTGAATCCATAGCCCTTCTTCTCGTTGTATGGTTCACCGAAGTGGAGCTCCCAGCAGCTCCTGATCATTCACATGATCATGTCCCCCTCCATGGGACTCACTGGTGCATGCACTTGGACTTCTTTCTCGGTGGTATGACTCCCATATCGATGACTAAGGCTTTCATCCAATGCAAGCTTTGATGCACACACGAAGACTCTCGGTACGACATTCACTCCTTGAATCCATAGCCCTTCTTCTTGTTGTGTCGTACACCAAAGTGGAGCTCGGTAACTCCCGATCATACCTCCATGATTTTGTCCCTCACGGGACAAGATTGCTGTATTGCATTGCCACGAACTATTCCACCACGATCCACGCACCATGTCGCCTCCTGGTGACATCTCCATTGCATCTGATTCTCGTGTGATGAACTCGGACTACGACATCTCCACGTGTGGCCTCTGCCAACACATCGTAGGGCCTCCGCCATCTCCAATTTTTAGTTCGCTCCCTTGGCAATTCCCCTTCGTCCCCCCCACTCCTGGGTTACACCTGGACGAAGCATAGCTCTAGGACAGTCCGTCGCCTAGTAGCTCCTGAAGTCCTCTAACTTTGCTAGAGTTGGTGCACCATTGTCTGGATCTTGAGCCTCTATCCCCTACCAACACAATCTTGTTATGCACCTCCTGTTCTTGACAACTCGAATGGCAACACTGTGGCATATTCAAGAGTACCCGCCTCTGCGTCCTCTTGCCTCGTACTAAGGTCTCATGATCCTAACTTTGCCTCCGCAAGTTGAATCACCTTAGTTACTCCATCAAATGCATCTCTTAGGTAGCTTGCATGTGCCTTGAAGCTCCCTTCATCTTTGGCACCATGCAAAATAAGTCTGTCCCATCGAATGAAGAACCCATGGAACGACATGATCCCACTCTTGCCTCTACAAGAGTTCATGCCCTTGACCTCTGTCTAAGGAAAGCTCTGTGCCTCCGCTCCATGTTCCATCTTCTATGTCGACTCCCTTCATGCGGCTTGGATACTTCACCGAGTTCCACCCAAGTCGCTCTGCTCCTCGATTTGCACTGAGTTGATAGTGGCCCTCACGTCCACCACTCCACGGGTCAGCCCTCTGTTGAGTTCGATTTCTGCCTCGACTCTAAGTGTGCCTTCATATGATGTTGCCTTGGATTGCTCCCCCACTTGATCTCGAAATGCATTCACCAATGCATTACCTCCTTCGAGATCATGCGACAACTCTTCGTCGCTCACTCGGTCCGTTGAGCTTTATAGAGATATAACCCTGAGAAACTCTTCCTCAATATGTGCAGTCTGTTACACATGATTCTCCCACTAGAGAACTAGGACTTATCCCTCCTGGATATTTGTCCTGCTGGAGCAACTTTTCTCTTTACATACTTCCCACTGGAAGTTTCGGAGACCATCATCCCCTTTGGACTACTCCGTCTTGTTGAACTCGAGCTTTGTCCTGCCCCCATAAATGTACTTGCTAGATTTCGACCCTTCTCCAATATAGTCTCCACTGCACCCTTCAAGGTCTAGCAACATACGGAACTTGTTGCACATTTCAGCCGCCTATGGACATATCCTTTCCATGTCGAAGAGAAAGTTCTGATGCTCCATGGCGCCGAGTTCTAATCGCGCCTTAGGATGGCCACGAACACTCTGTCATCCGTGTACAAGCCCTTGCATGAGTTTCAAATCCTTCGAGTTAGCAATTCCCCTCACCTCTGTGAGCTTTGCATAACTCTTTCGGTCGTTACACAACACATCCCACCTTGCACGGTCTTATCTTTCACCAAGCACCCTGCTTTGCCTTAAGCACCGTCAAGTTTGGTTGCCAACGTCGAGCTATAGCTCAAACTCAACCATCCCAATCTTTGTGTGCTACGCATTCTTCTTCGCTTGCTTGTCCTCGTGGTGCCTCTCGCGTAAAGGGGTTGGCTATTCCTTGAATGCCAAACCAGGATGCCCTCTCCCCTGAGTTACTCCTTTCCCTACATCTCAATGTCCGTTTCCCCCAAACGGTTGCGCTGGCTGTCCTCCACACAGCCTAGCTAGGTCCCCCACATTTGTATGGCAAGTATTTCTACGTGTGCTTGTCCCGCTCTGATACCATATTGTCACGGGCTTAGATGATTTTGCCTAAGCCATGCGGCACCCATGCGTGTCCGTCCGCAAAGGTCAGCCCTCCCCGAGATCTCCTAAAATCCCACAGACTTACAAAAAGAGAAAACGGGCCAGAAGAAGCAACTCCCACGGGATCCACAAGCAACTGCTCAAGAAAATACTTTATAAAGCCAAAATACAAATTACACCCATGGACATTACAAACTCAGAGGGGTTGCACACAAAGGATAATGGTCCACTACAGACCGAAGTCCCCACAAGTGCTTATAAGACACACTTGTATTTACAAGCCAAACTTGGCCATAAAGCAAATCAAACTAGGGCTTCCAAGCCTACTACAAGCCCGCTTCTTGTTGTACAAGATATGTACCTAAACCGAAGGACACGGACTAACACAAGCATTTCATCGAACACCTTGTTTACATTGTTGTCCTGACACTGCGGCACTGTAGCACTCTTCCGAGTCCACCTCCTTTCTAACCGACGCTTTACTCTTGGGTAGTTGAGCCCCACTAGACTCGTCATCATTTCCTTGCCCTTTTTGACCACCTACTTCAATACCACTGTGTCCTCCTAGTAGTTCTCCTTAGTCGATGGAAAGACAAACTGTAACTCTCATGCATGGCCTCCGCCATCTTGTTGCAGGGCTCGCGCCGATTCTGTTCTCCTTAGCTTCCTTGGTAGCAACGTTCGCTTACTCGGCTTTGTTCTCTAACTTGTCGGGCTCCCTTAAGCGAATGTGAGCACTGAAGCAGTCCAACTCTCTAGCCGCTCTGATCATAACTCCACATGATCTTATCCCTCGTGGGACAAGATTACCTATATTGTATTGCCACGAACTATTCCACCACGATCCACTGCACCATATCACCTCCTGGTGACATCTCTATTGCATACAGATTCATGTATGATGAACTCGGACTATAACTTCTCCACGTGTGGCCTCTGCCAACACATCGTAGGGCCTTCGCCATCTTCGATTTTTAGTTTGCTCCCTTGACAATTCACCTTCGTCCACCCACTCTTGGGTCACACCTAGACGAAGCATAGCTCTAGGACAGTCCGTCGCCTAGTAGCTCATGAAGTTCCCATGACTTCGCTAGAATTGGTGCATCATTATTTGGATCCTATGCCTCTATCCCTTACCAGCATAATCTCTGCTATGCACCACTTGTTCTTGACAACTCAAATGGTAACACTGTGGTATATTCTTCAAGAGTACCCGCCTCTGCATCCTCTTGCCCCATGCTATGGTCTCCTGATCCCAACTTTGCCTCCGCAAATTGAATCACCTTAGTTACTCCGTCAAATGCATCTTTGAGGTAGCTTGCATGTGCCTCGAAGCTCTCTTCATTTTTGGCACTATGCAAAATAAGTCTGTCCCATCAGAATGAAGAACCCATGGAACGACATGATCCCACTCTTGTCTCTACAAGAGTTCATGCCCTTAACCTCTGTCTAAGGAAAGCTCCATGCCTCCGCTCCATGTTCCATCTTCTATGTTGACTCCCTTCATGCGGCTTGGATACTTCACCGAGTTCCACCCAAGTTGCTCCGCTCCTCGATTTGCATTGAGTTGATAGTGGCCCTCGCGTCCACCATTCCACGGGTCAGCCCTCTGTTGAGTTCAATTTTTGCATCGACTCTAAGTGTGCATTCATATGATGTTGCCTTGGATTGCTCCCCCATTTGATCTCGAAATGCATCCACCAATGCATTACCTCATTCGAGATCATGCGATGATTCCACGTCACTCGCTTGGTCCGTTGAGCTTTATGGAGATATAACCTTGAGGAACTCTTCCTCAATATGTGTAGTTTGTTGCACATGATTCTCCCACTAGAGAACTGAGACTTATCCCTCCTGGATATCTGTCCTGCTGGAGCAACTTTTCTCTTTACATACTTCTCACTAGAAGTTTTGGAAACCACTATCCCCTTTGGACTACTCCGTCTTGCTGAACTTGTGCCTTATTCTGCCCTCGCAAATGCACTTGCTAGATTGTGACTCTTTGCCAATACAGTCTCCACTGCACCCTTCAGGGTCTAGCAACATGCTGAACTTGTTGCACATTTCAGCCGCGTATGGACGTATCCTTTCATGTCGAAGAGAAAGTTTTGATGCTCCATGGCACTGAGTTCTGATCGCACCTTAGGATGGCCATGAACACTCCGTCGTCTATGTACAAGGCCTTGTATGAGTTCTAAATCCTTCAAGTTAGCAATTCCCCTCACCTCTGTGAGCTTTACACAACTCTTTCGATCGTTACATAACACCTCCCACCTTGCACGGTCTCATCTTTCACCAAGTGCCTTGCTTTGCCTTGAGCACCGTCAAGTTTTGGTTGCCAATATCGAGCCGTAGCTCGAACTCAACCATCCCAATCTTTGTGTGCTACGCATTCTTCTTCGCTTGCTTGTCCTCATGGTGCCTCTTAGGCAAAGGGTTGGTCATTCCTTGAATGCTAAACCTGGATGCCTGCTCCTCTAAGCGACTCCTTTCCCTACATCTCAATGTCTATTTCCCCTAAATGGTTGCGCATGCTGGCTATCCTCCACATAGCCCAGTTAAACCCCCACGTTTGTATGGCAAGTGTTTCTACGTGTGCTTATCCCGCTCTGATACCACATTTTCACAAGCTTAGCTGATTTTGCCTAAGCTGTGCGGCACCCATGCGTGTTCGTCCGTAAAGGTCAGCCCTTCCCGAGATCTCCTAGAGTCCCTTAGACTTACAAAAGAGAAAACGGGCCAGAAGAAGCAATTCCCATAGGATTCACAGGCAACTGCTCAAGCAAACACTTTATAAAGCCAAATACAAATTACACCCGTGGACATTACACACTCAGAGAGGTTGCACACAGAGGATAATGATCCATTATAGACCAAAGTCCCCACAAGTGCTTATGAGCACACTTGTATTTACAAGCCAAACTTGGCCATAAAGCAAATCAAACTAGGGCTGCTAAGCCTACTACAAGCCTGCTTCTTGCTGTACAAGATATGTACTTAAACCGAAGGACACGGACAAACACGAGCATTTCATTGAATACCTTATTTATGTTGTTGTCCATGACAGAGGGGGATCAATCCTTGGAACGCTATAGGGGGGTTTCTCCCTCCTAGACTCGGCACAAAGGCTAAATAAAAGATGATAATTGCTTGATAAAAGAGAGGGGATGACTACATCATTATATAGGGTTGCAAACCCGAGGCCATGGGGTGCTTACCTAACTAAATTGATCCTTTTGCCCCTTCTAGCCTACCTGCCTTAGAGGGAACAGGTGGCGGCTAGGTTGGCTCTGTAGCCGACCTAAGTAGGGGGAAACCCTAGCCGACTAGCCCAGTAAAGGGAGCGACGACCACTAAGCCCTGAGGCCCCAAAATAAACCATAGCCACACTTCTTTATTGGATAGAAATGACTAGGTGGGGTTTTGTTACAATATCACAAGGTTCTTATTGATTACTTCTAAGTAATTAGGACTCAATCCTGCCAAAGTTCTATAAGTGGGCCAAACTTCGTACACCCAAATGAAGACTAGTTTTACTCAAACAAGTCCGGCCCTATATAAAATCTAAAAGCAAGATTATTCAAGTAATAATGACTAGTTCTGTTGGCTAACATACTAAACCAATAGAAAATTACAAAGCTTTTGTTATGATCGTGTCAAACCCTTTACTCATACTTAGTAACTTCAAGCTCAGTATGGTTTTAAATCTCACTTTTAGCACTACAAGCAGGTATTATGGCAGCACCAGTATGCTAACCTTACAATGCATGTAAGCATGTAAACCCTCATGCTACGTGTCGGGGTACATCATGATTGAAACTATTGGAAACTCAAAACCATGCTTTACATCAAAATATTACGTTGATGAACCCAACAATAACATGCTTAGAGATAATAATAATAATAATCTAATAACAAGAGTACAACAAAAGTGACTTAGCTATACTATCATGCAAATGCTCATCACTAGTTATGGATTTTTTTCACAAAAAATAATAGGTATTCTGTGATAGGAATCTAAAAGTTTCTATCAAAAATAAAGGATCACTGTAGGGGTGATGGTGGAGTGGATGAACAGTGGATGCTAAAAATATTGCTCTAATACTAGATGATAGAAACCCTAGGGTTCTATCATAGATGAAGATGAAAAAGGGGAGAATAAATGATCACTTCGAGGGGATCAAACCTCCTTGATCTTTATAGGAGATCGACCCTCCTTGATCTCTATACAAGATCGGCCCTCCTTGATCTATATGGAGGATCAACCCTTCTAGGGTTTTGGCCTATTGGCTAAAATATATTTTCTTCATTGATTGATGAAAATAGAAGTGTTACACCCTTATTTATAGGGAATTCAATCTAACTCCTAATTAAAATTAGATTCCTAAAATAAACTTCTACTTGGACTCCTGATCAAATAGACTCCTAATCGAATCCAACTCTTAGTTGAGCTTGGATCCTTATAGACTTGATTGGACTGACCAATATGACTTAATAGAGAACATGACTTAATAAATGTGAACCCAACACTATTAGGGTCCTATCAGACTCGCCCTCTTCAAATCAGCCTTGCCCTCAAGGTTGAGCAACATCAAAATTTGAAAGTACTTCAGTCCAAGATATTTATCACGTATCACAACTCTTTGATCAATTAAGTAGTGTCTCCACTTGGTGTAAGCAATGGGTCGATCTTCTGGTGTAGTAGTTATTGTAGTCTTCTAAAGAATCTTCTCCATATGATGCCCAGTGGCAGTTCCATGTTTTCTTTTGAGAATCACCACTTTGACATCTTCTAGAGGTATCAGAAAGAAATTCACAAGTAGTTCTTTGCCCTCTATGATCAGCTTTATTTTTGAACACTTGTTATCACAAGTTTAGATTCGTTCATTAGTAATCTTGACTTCAAATTTGTTATAATTTTTAATATGATAGGTCAATTGATTAGCAAGCTTTCTGTCTATAAAATTATTAGTGCTACCAGTATCGATTAAAATAGTAGTATATTGATCTTGTAAAATTTCTTTAGTTTTCATGGTTTACGGGTTATAGTAGCCGACTAATGCATACACTGTATATGCGATATGTCTAATATCTTCATTAGAATCTATACCTTCATGATCAGATCCCACATCGTTAGTCTCTGATTCCTCCTTAATTGGCTCAACCATCAGAAGTTTATCACAGCCTTTATGATCAGACTCCACATTATTAGTTGTTGTTTCCTTCTTAATTGTCTTAATAATCAGATGTTTATCATATCCTTCATGATCAAACTCCATATTGTCAGTTTCTGATTCTTCCTTAATTGTCTCAATCATTAGAAGTTTTCCTTGTTTGCATCAATTTTCATCACAACGTGAGCACAAATTCTTTTTTGATTTTTTCCTTAAGTTCTTCTTGGATCAGCTTTTGGATGTTCGAGTTTTGGTTGGAAATATATGGGGTGGGTGGCTTGTTGATTACCTATCTATTAAACTTTTATTTCAACGAGTGTCCATATTGATTCTTTCTTCATGCACGCTGGCGAATGATATGACAGCCATCATGGTATGGGAGTAGTGAGCTTTAACTTCACACCGAATCTTAGGATTAAATGCCTCAATAAATTTTTTCATCAATTGTTTCTCAGACCAATCTCAGGTTTGGTTTGACAAGCGCTCAAGGTACTCTTATATTATGGAAGTCTAATGGATTTTGGCCAGATGTTTATTAACATCCTCGTACTCCGATGGTCCGAAGTGAAACAAGAGCTCTCTCTTGAACTGTCCCCACGAAGAGACTCCGTGATAGGTCTCGTACAAATCATGCTGATTACAAGTGACCTGCAAGCCACTCACATGAGTGATGGCATGTGTGACATGCTGTGCGATCTTTTTACTTATAATTAATATTGGCATATTCTCACATTATATTATATGTAGCATATATATTGTGATGTCCTTAGTTCTATGTAATGGGAATCAGATTGTGATGAGATCATGATAATGAGATCAATTCACCTTTAAACACAGATCCTAAATAATCTTGGTCATAGGTTACCCGAGAGGGACATCGAGATAACCGGATAGACCAGTGTACTATATACCTATCTATATGATGGAGGTAGTTGGTCTCAAAGCCACTTGTGTGGAGACACTAAGGATATAATACAGGTGCTCATTGGAGAATGAGTTCACTAATTGATCTGCTTATGGAATGTTGTATGGTTCCAGTTGTGTATTTGGTCTTTTGACTTGAGACACCAAGGATGCCTTGTATGAGTATTCCTTTCTTTAACGCCAGACTTACAGGTTTGGAAAGTTTCAAATTTGGTACAGCTGGTTATCAGGATTGGTAGCCAACCTTATGAAAGCAATTGAGTGTCAATAGATAATCATCCACTCTTAGTATCACGAGAAGAATATCTCATATATGCTTGCTAAGATAAATCCCTGACCAAGGTCATTCAGATTGAGAGAGAAAGAGTTCTCATGTATAATTCGATAAGAGCAAGACAAACTGATTCCGTATGTGACCTGATAGTACCATGTCCAATATATGGTCTCTAGGATGTTAGTTGGATGAGAGATTATAGATATATGCAACTATAGATAGATAGGTTAGATGGGTTTGATCCCTCTACACCGTCTCGGGACTATGGCGTAGTGACCTAGTACATCCATAGTCGATGAGTCAAATGAATTATTATGGGAATAATAATTCACTATATCAGAAGGAGTTCTGATGGGAGTGACTCACGGCTAGCTCAGTATTGGGCCTAGAGGGTCACACACATATAGTGGATGCTTTAGCAAATAGAGGATTAGATGGATATCCAATTAGCCCTTATTCATAATAGATGAGACCCTATGCTGATGGGCTCCTTGATTGAGGCCCAATTAGAGGCCTAAGGAGATTATTGGATAAAGATCTAATAATATAAGTTTAGTAGGTAATTAGATGGAGATCTAATACTCACGAAGGCAGGAGCCATAAGGTTTTTTGGTGGCTCTCTAGAAATAGGAGGAGAGACTCATGGTTGATGGGCTGTAGCTTTGGCCTTCACCTCCTATTCTCCTCCCTCCCTCTGCGCAAGAGTTACGAGTTCAAATTGGAGGAGATTTATTATATAGATCTATCGTGTAAATACTGCTAGAGAGGAAAACACTTGACTTCCTTCGTCCTCTCAATTTGGATCTGGAATACAAGGATATATGATTTTCCTAGGTAAAATCAATCTCTTACGTATCGTGATTTTTCAGTTTTTACATTTTTATCGCGATCCCAATCTTTTGGATGACGATTTAATCTACATGGGAAATCAATTTTTATTTTGATTTTCGCTGCACATGGTGATGCTCCTGTTAAGGTTTCCCAAAAGTGGTATCAGAGCTAGGTTTTCACGTGAAAGATTAGTTTTAAATTACATGTGATGAGATTGAATTGTGTAGAATCGTTCTACGCGTTCTTGCTATGTTTTTGCAGCAAACGCAACGAGGAAAGGAGGGGTGAATAACCACGGCCAGGACACCTACAAGGGTGGCCGGCCACGGCCAAAGCCCTTGTAGGCGCTAGCAACGCAACCGCCAAGAGGCCCACTCACGGGCATGGTGGCTGCCGGTGCTCAGCTGGTAGCGCCTGGCTAGGCCCTAAGGTCGACTGCCCTCGACGAGGCCATAGGGGCAATGCCCACGCAGGGGCAATGGCAGCGGCACAGAGGTGGCAAGAGGGGTTAGGGCATTTCTTTTAAGAAGAGGACTATTTTACCCCTCTAAATTTGGAAAATTTCAAGGACTGTTCTCGTGTATAGAATTTCTAAAATACCGTCAACAATTCTAAAAATTCTAAGGACTGTCCTCTTATCCAAAATTATAAAAATGCCCTTAACAATTCTAAAATTTTCAAGTATATCTTGATTTTTAGAAAAATAATTAATTAAATAGTTTAATTAATTATTATATATCTATTAATTCTACATATGATGTGATGTACATGTGATGTATGATGTGGATGGATGATCATGAGCCATGTGTTGTGATGTGTGTAATTATGATAATAATAATAATAATTATTATTGGGGCCTGCGAGCCTCTATTTTTCTCGTTTATTGTCAGGCTTACGTGCCTATGTTTATTTATAATTATATGGAGAGGCACAACAGGAGCGTGGATGTGACAATGGGACCCACGATGCTATGGTGGGAGATGATATCGTATGGTGATGTGATGATCTGATGGAACTAATGATGACGAGATCAACAATCACAGGATATGGAGATACGCCGATGCACATATAGATCCTATTGTGAATGATTAGGCCTATTAGCTCGGGCTTAATCATATTAGGTGACAGCTCATGATCATCCGGTATGGCTTGTATATCTGATGTGTTATACACCTACTATATTATATATATATATATATATATATATATATATATATATATATATATATATATATATATATATATATATATATATATATATATTTGCATGTGATGTAGGTATATATTGAATATGTATATATGTGACACGACATATTAGGAGATCAATACAAAATGAAAACCCCTCCTATAAGTCGGTAAGCATGAGACAATAAGAGTGACCTACGTGGCCTTCCATCGTTATAGGAAGAAATTAAATCCCGACATAGGTTGAGTTAGTCAAGTCACTCGAGGCTCACCTATCTATGTGATCGAGCTGTTGCCTACGACATATAGATGTCACCAGTGACTTGAGGAGATGGTATGACTTGGTCAAGCAGTCGAAAACATATCCATCGAATCAAACTCATCTTGTAACAATGGTGATGACTTAACTGAACTTTATGGTTGGTCGAGCAGTCGAGACCATAATGATTCGGAGGCCGAACATGACGGGAATCACAAGGAGTTGTGATTGACAAGAGTTGTCTACCTTTTGGGCTTAGTGTAGTTAGTCGAGTCCCTCGAGATCGCACTAAGATGCCAATTGGATCCTGATCCCCATTAGGAGTCTGCCGGAGACTTCCGTATCACATGTCGAGAGTGTTGCATGATTCGTTAAGAAAATAGTGGGAGTACATTAAGATAGAAGTCCATATCTTAATTAGCATTTTTTGTAAAATCTACATGTTATTTAAATTATGCTATATCTTGTTTATCGCTTGCAAACCCCCTACGTGGCATACTTGATGCCAATTGCCTCACTAGTCCAAACTATATAGATTGGCTCTGTAATTTGAAAATTATTTTCACGGTAGAGAAAATCGTGTATGTCCTTAACATGGAGGAAAGGGCAAGCGAGGATGAGATTGCTCATTTTGTGAAGTATATAGATAGTCCTAAAAGATAATCTGTGTGTTGAACTTATACTTCAGCTCTTACCCGATTCCTTTTAACAGTTCATTATTAACTTTAGTATGAACAAACTTGAGGTAACTATATCTGAGCTTCTTAATATGTTGAGGGAAGCTGAGAGCACTATCAAGAAAGAGAAGCCATCTATATTGGTGAGACTAATAAAAAAAGTAAGGCTAGTAAGATCCTTAATAAGGGCAAGGGTAAAGGAAGATGGATAAGGCAAAGGTTGCTAAGAAAGACCCAACAAAGGACAAAGGACAGTGCTTCCACTACCGCCAAGATGGGCACTAGAAGAGGAACTGTAAGGACTACATTGTAGATAAGGTGAAACAGAAGCTTGGAGAAGCTTCAGGTATATTCATGATTAGTCTTTACTTATCATATTTTTATGATAACACATGGGTATTGGATACCGAGAGTGTTTATTATATATGCAATTTGTTGAAGGTTCTGGCAAGACCTAAGAGATTAGTCAAAGGCGAGATGGACCTCAAGATGGGCAATGGAGCAAGAGTTGCTACAATTGCTATTATGGAGGTCATCCTACATCTACCTGATGGAGCTATTATTGCATTAAATGTATGCTATTTTGTCCCTTCCATTATCAAAAATATTATTTCCATTTTCTTGTTTGACAATTAGTGGATATAAATTAGTTTTTGAGAATAATAGTTGTTCAATAATTATAGATGATGAAATCATCACTAGAGAGACCCTTATAAATGACTTATATATGTTAGACACTTATCCACACATCATGAATATAAATATATCTAAGAGGAAAAGAGATGAGGTGAATAATGCATACATATGACATTGTAGGCTAGGTTATATACATGAGGGAATGATTCAAAAGTTGCTGAAAGATGGATACTTAGATCCATTTGACTATGAGTCATATGCAACTTGTGAACCTTGCCTTCGTGGGAAGATAACTAACTCTCTTTTTAGTGGAATAGGAGAGAGAGCCATTGAGTCATTGGAACTCATATATAGTGATGTATGTGGTCTCATGTCGACTCAGGCTATAGGTGGTTACTCATACTTTATTACATTCACTGATAATTTCTCTAAGTATGGACACATGCACTTAATGAAGTATAAGTCTAAGGCCTTTAAGAAATTCAGGGAATATAAGAATGAGGTGGAGAACCAAATTAGAAAGAGTATTAAGACTCTTCGATCAAATCGATGATGAGAGTACTTGAATACGAAGTTCACCCATTTCCTCAGGGACAATGAGATTCTATCTCAGTAGACACCTCCTTATACACCTCAGCTTAATGGTGTATCAGAAAGGAGGAATCATATGCTGTTAGACATGGTGCGATCCATGATGAGTTTCACTAACCTACCCGTCTCATTCTGGGGGTATGCCCTAGAGACCATAGCTTACCTTCTGAATAAAGTTCCTTTAAAGTCAGTAGTGTCTACACCATATGAGATATGAAAAGGAAAGAAGTATGATCTTAAGATTATTAAGATTTGGGACTGTCCTGCCCACGTTAGAAGACACAACCCCGATAAGTTGGAATTAACGATAAAATGATGCACATTCATGGACAAACAGACCCAATGGATTTGATCCCCCTGTACCATCTAGGGACTATGGCGTAGTGGCCTAGTACGTCCATAGTTTATGAGTCGAGTGAATTATTATGGGAATAATAATTCACTATATCAGAAGGAGTTCTGATGGGAGTGACTCACGGCCAACTCGGTATCGGGTCTAGAGGGTAACACATATATGATGGATGCTTCAAAAAATAGAGGATTAGATGGAGATCCAATTAGCCCCTATTCTTAATAGATGAGACCTTATGCTGATGGGCTCCTTGATTGAGGCCCAATTAGAGGCCTAAGGAGATTATTAGATAGAGATCCAATAATATAAGGTTAGTGGGTCATTGGATGGAGATCCAATACCCACTAAGGTAGGAGCCCTAGGATCTTTTGGTGGCTCCCTATAAATTAGAGGGGAGACTTATGGTTGATGGGCTGCATCTTTGGCCTCCCCCTCTTATTCTCCTCCCTCCCTCTGCACAAGAGTTGTGAGTTCAGATTGGAGAAGTTTTACTATAGAGATCAATCATGTGGATACCGCTAGAGAGGAAAACACTTTACTTCCTTCGTCCTCTCCATCCGGATTTGAAATATAGGGATATATGATCTCCCTAGGTAAAATCAATCTCTCACGTATCATGATTTTTTTATTTTTATATTTTTTTTAAGATCCCAATCTTTTATACGATGATTTAATATGCATGGGAAACTAATTTTTATTTTGATTTCCATGACGCATGTGATGCTCCCACTGAGATTTCCCAACAAATCATACCACCGGATCGTATCTCCTTTAAGTTGAGTAGAAGCTATCTTCGCTATGGATTCTTCTAGGGTCCTACGGAAACAAAAAAACTTTTTAACGCACAAGATCCAACCGATTGGGTTTTCATCTTCCTATCTAGGAAACTCTACCCTTATATATAAGTATCCTGTGTCTTGCCTATGATCACACTTTTCAGATCGGTTTCCCTTAGAATCAGAGCTTGCTCTATGTTGAGATTTCTCTGATCGGCTTCTTCTAAATTCACATAAGAGTGCTTGCAATTTATCTTTTATACGAGCTTTGAAAGCTTTGAATCTTGCTTCCAATGAGTTATTGATCGCCATTGCAGATCTTCAATTCCTATGGCAATGAGGAATTGTTGCTGTCGAGGCTATTGTGGGTAAGGAAAAAGGGGTGGCACTAGTGCAGCCGACAAAAGAGGGAGATGGCAACGGCTCAGGACTGGAAGTTGCTTTATTTTGATCACTACAAGGAAGGAAGTTTGCTACCCTATTTTTATTGCTCCGGGGGTGAGAGTGTTGTGGGTTCACTAGTGTTCTGTTACAAACTTAGCTAAATTTACCTAGGTCATGTGGCACCCTTATGGCAAACTTAAAGACTTAGCTATAATGACCTAAGTCATGAAGCAACCTTACCCAATGTCTTAGACTTAGTTGTGATTACCTAAGTCATAAAACGCTTAAGCGTTATTCATCCGTAATCGGTCAGCCTACTTACAACCTTATGTCGGTCCTGAAGGACCTGCAAAATAGAATATTGATTAGTTTAGAAACAAGCGACAGACAAGTCTTGACTTCTCACGAAAAGGGAAGCTTTTACAAGCAATTTGTCGAACACCTTCAGTACAAGAGAGAAAAGAGAGAAAGGAGCGAAATAGGACTTTAGAGGTCTATATGAATGGTCATAAGTCTACAAATGATGGTTCGCAAGGTGTCAGACGCAAGACAAGTTCAACTTATGATGAATGCTCATGCTTGACATATAACTGAAGTCCCATCCAGCTCTGTGCCACTCAGGTGATTCAAGGGTGTTGAGATGGCTGACATTTCGTGTCGTTCAGAGCAGTCACTGCAGCACATGAAAATGACTAAAAAATAAAGCAGTTTTGGCTCTATGCAATGAGCGATCATTCTGCAATGTTATAGACTGTTCTCACTCATATTTCTTAGGCAAAACCATATAAAATTAAGGTAAAACAAGCTGCCAAATATTTGTATAAGCAAGCAAAAGCGTTCGCTAAGCGAAGATGTTGTAGTTGAGCGATAGTCATTCGTGATATTCTTCCCCACTTAAATTATCGACACCCTCATCGATGCTTGTTAGTCAGCTTTGATGATGACTTCTTCGTGGCGTAGGGCATCTTCAAGCTCCTAACTAGCTTCTGTTTAGGAAAGCTTTTGCCACTTCGCCAAATACTCGGTTTGCTCCACTCCGTTGGATAGCTTCGTCTTGCGATACGCTAGAATGTTTGCAAATTATAGGAGACATTGCCTACCCTACTAATAATTGGGAAGGACTCTTCATACTTATATACCAATCCTTTATGCACTTTATGTCTAAAGAACTAGAGTGTTGTTAGCTAGAGCTTCACCAGTACCAAGTCACCAACTTTGAACTCATGTGATCGCCTTCCCAAGTCAGCCCACTTCTTCATCTTTTTGGTGATTTTCTCTAAGTAAGCCCATATAATATCTACATTATGATGCCATTCCTTTGCAAAGTGTTATGCTGATGGGTTACTCCCTGTATAACAAATAGCCAATGCATAAGAAATTGAAAGTTGTTATCCTATAATAATCTTGAAGGGGCTCTTGTTAGATGCAGAGCTCTGTTGTAAGTTGTAGGTGAATTAGGCTATGTCCAACAGCTTTACTCAATCTCGTCGGTTGGCACTCACGTACTGCCATAGATATTGCTCCAAGAGTAAATTGATTCTTTTAGTCTGGCCATCCGTTTAGGGATGGAGGCTTGTGGAGAAGTATAACTTGGACTTTAGTAGTTTGAATAACTGAGTCCAAAATCATCCAAAGAACCATGCATCTCCATCATTGATGATGTTCTATGAGACTCCCCAATAATCCACCACATTATTCATCATCAACTTGGTTGCCTCCTTTACTGAACATTGTATGGATGCATCAATGAATATTGCATACTTTAAAAATTGATTGACCATCACGAGTATTAATCCGAGTCCCCTACTGCCAGTAAGCTTGGTATGAAGTCTAAGGAGATGCTCTCCCATGACCTTTTTAGTATGGGCAGTGGCTCTAAAAATCCCATCGACTTCCACTGCTCTACCTTATCTTGTTGGCAAGTATGATATGTTCGAACATAATCCTCTATATTAATCCCCATCTTTAGCCAATATAAGGCTCTCTCCACGAGAGACATTGTTTAATAAATGTCCGGATGTCCAGCCTAAAGGAAATCATAACACTCTTTCAAGAGTTCACGCCTCAAATTATTCGTCTGCAGAATAACTGTTCCCTTTAGTGTAGATGAGTCCCTCTTAGACCCAAAATCATCATGCCTTGCTATCTTTGATGAGTTGCATCAGGGTTACTGCATGAGGATCACTGCACAATCCATCCTTGATCCTGGAAAGGAAGTTGGAGTGTAACTGATTTGCTTGGCCTTCGCCTTCCAACTGTTTGACATTCACTAGTTCTACTTTTCGGCTCAATGCATTGGCCATGATGTTTGCTTTTCTGGGCTTATACTCCATTACCATGTCAAGCTCAGCTAGGAAGTTCTGCCACCATACTTGCTTTGGGGAGTTCCTTTTAAGTTTGAAAGTAACTCAATGCGACGTTATCTATTCTTAGCATGAACCATGCCCCAAGAATGTAGTTTCGCCAAACTCATAGATAGTGGACCACCACTGTCATCTCCTTCTCATGCATTGGATATCGTCGCTCGATCTCGTTGAGCTTGTGACTCTCATAGGTCAACGGGTGACCCTCTTACATAAGGACTCCCCCAATAGTGAAGTCTGAAGCATCTATATGGATTTCAAAGAATTTTTCATAATCTGGTAATTTGAGTATTGGTTCTCAGTAGCCTTTAGGTCTTGGAATGTTGTCTCGCATTTGTCTGACCATTACCAAGACTGCTCCTTCTTCAACAACTCCGTTAGTGGAGTTGTGTGCTTCAAATATCTAACAATTATCAAACCAAGGAAGGATCTCAACTCCGGTACCTTCTTTGGTGTTCGCCATTCTGCCACAGGTTGCATATTAGATTTATTCATTCGTATGGACCCATTAGTGATTCGATGCCCCAAGAACAAAATCTCTATACGAGTAAAGTAGCACTTCTTCCTCTTCACAAACAAACTATTCTCGAGAAATTTAAAAATTGTTCAAAGGTGCTTGATATGCTCATCGAGCATTTGACTATAGACAATAATATCGTCTAAGTAGACGACTATAAACTTGTCCAAATACTCCTTGAAAAATTGGTTTATTAGAGTGCAGAATGTGGCTGGAGCGTTGGTTAAGCCGAAAGGCATAACTATAAACTCAAACGCTCTATACCTAGTCACATAGGTAGTCTTCGCTTCATCACCTTCTACAATGTGCACCTGCTAATACTCCGACCGAAGGTCGAGTTTAAAGAAGTGCTTTGCCTTACCCAGTTGATCGAACAAGTCTACAATGAGTGGGATGAGATACTTGTTCTTACTGTAACTTTGTTGAGGGCTCAATAATTGACACATAATCAAAGGCTCCTATTTTGTTTCTTCTGGGAGAGGACTGGAGCTCTGAATGATGCTTTTGAGCTATAGATGAGATCACAAATTAGTAGTTCATTTAACTACTTCCAGAGTTCTGCCAACTGTAGAGGGGCCATGTAGTATGGTGGTCTTGCTAGAGGCTTGACTTCTATGTCCAACTCATATGATGATCCAAACCTTTGCATGGTGGTAAAGTTTTTGGTAACTCAGTTAACATTATGTTTGAGAACTGCTTTAAGATGTTCACCACTATGGCAGGTTCTTAAATGGCCTCCCCGTCGAGTGCCTCTAGCTTTTTAGTGGTTACAAAAGTTGATTCACCTTTTTGTACCCCTAATCTTCAGCTGTAATGCTGATATTTATTGTGGATTATTTTTTCCTCCTCGAGAAACTAGAACCACGTAGGGGTCATCACCTCCCATTAGGTATAAAGAGTTTAGGAATAACATTGGCACCAACTTCATTGCGTGCATAAACTCTATTTTAAGAATCACTTGGAAGTCGTCCAATGGTACTACCATCATGTTTGTGCTCCCGCTCCATGTTCAGAGCTTGATAGGTACCTACCCCCTTTGCTAGTCCAGAGATCCACTTGTCCTCCGAGTTCACAGCTTTCATACGACTTGGGTTCTTCTCCAAGATTAATCCAAGTCACTTTATTTCTCGATCATTAATAAAATTATGGGTAGCACCCATGTCCACCATTACATGGGTTATTCAACCATTTAGCTTGATATCCATATACATCAACTCGCTACTCTATGCCTTCAGTGGCTTTGCCTTCGTATTCTCTCCTACTTGACCCTACAATGCATTCAACAAATGCATTGCTCCTATTCGGGGTCCTTGCGACTCCTCATTGTTGCTGTTGAATTCTAAACTGCTCGAACTAAGGACAACTACTTTGCCCTTGTTCGACTTGTGGGGGTGTATTGATGTAGTTAAAGCATTGAGTGCTTGCTTTTGTGGGCACTCTCTCACCATGTGTAGTCCTCAACACAAGAAGCATCTACTAGGTTTTGGGGCATTGCCTTTTGAGCTTAGTCCTTTGTGGAAGTTCTTCTTCCTTTGTTTGGCCCCAGACTTCTTCGCTCGGGAGTATTTAAGTACACGATTTCTTGAGGATTGTTTCTTCTTCCTCATGTCTTCTGAAGATACAAAGTCAATTATCCTTTCTGTGACCACAATTGCTCCGACCACATCAATGACATTCTACCTATTCAGTTCTTATTGTGCCCATGGCTTTAGGCCATCGAAGAAGCTAAATAGCTTATCCTTCTTGGACATATCTTGTATATCCAATATTAATGCAAAAAATTGCTTCACATATTCTTGAATGGAAGCACTTTGGCAAAGTTATTTCAGCTTCCTTCTTGCCATGAACTCTGTGTTCTTGGGTAGGAACTGAGTTCTCAACTCTTGCTTCAAGTCCTCCCATATGTCTAATCAGCATCAGCCTTGTTGGATCTCTTCCCAATGTGTTCACCACCAAAGTTTTGCACCTCTATTCAGATACATTGTTGCTATCGAAACTTTGGTTTCTTCTGAGTCGGGCCTCGTAGCGCGAAAGTACTATTCCATGTTGAACAGGAAATTTTGGAGCTCTTTGGCATCCTTGGCACCCCCATAGTAATGCTTCTCAGGCGCCCTCAATCTTTGTGGTAGTGCAACATGGGTGTTGCTCCCTCCCGTATTAAGAGTCCTTGTGAGCAACATCACCTAAGACATGAGGTATGCCACAACTTCATATAGATAGTGTACGAAGACTTTAGTGTTCTTCGTTAGTCGGTCGACTAGGGACTCAACCTTATCAATATAAGATTCAGCTTCTTTTTATTAGCTCTCTACTCCAAGGAGCCTTTGTTGGCATTGGTAAAGTTCCTCCAAGCTTGCTTTAAGAACATTGAGGTAGGTTTTTGCCATTTTAAGCCTATCCTTGTGGCTCCTTTTCTTGGTTGGAACTCCAAATTGTGCCTCCTTTGCTCATGGAGAATACCTAACTTCACGCTCATCTTGTTCGCTATCGTGCTCCTCATAAGCGGCTCCAACAGCTTGCGAGTGAGTTTACACTTATAGCCGACTTGTGACAAAGGTTCGGCTTGCCCCATCTTGCTTGATTCGCCATGATGCTTCGCCATGGTGAGATTGTGAAACTTCTTCACTATTTGTTTGAATCATGGACTTAGCTGAATTTACCTAAGTCGAGCGGCACCCTTGCGATAAACTTAAAGACTTAGTTGGAATGGTCTGAGTCGTGAAGCAACCTTGTCCAATGTCTCAGACTTAGCTGGGATTGCCTAAGTCATGAAATACCCAAGCGTTATTCGTTCGTAATGTCCAACCTACTTACAACATCATGTCGATCCCGAAGGACCTGTAAAAGAGAAAGTTGATTAGTTTGGAAGTGAATGGCAGACAAGTCCCTATTGGGAAACCTCAGCGGGTGCATCACATCACGCAGATCTAATCGTCATACAAAAGATTGGGGTCATAAGAAAAATCTCAAAAACCAAAAAATCATGATGTGTGAGAGATTGATTTTACCTAGGGAGATCGTATATCCCTGTATTCCAGATCTGGATGGAGAAGATGAAGGAGGTCAACCATCCTCCTCTTTAGCGATATCCATATGATAGATCTCTATAGCGAAACTCCTATAATATGATCTTACAACTCTTGCTCAGAGCTATTTATAGAGGGCCACAAAAAAACCCTAGGGCTCCTGCCTTAGTGGGTATTGGATCTTTATCAAATTACCCACTAACTCTGTATTATTGGATCTCTATCCAATAATCTCCTTAGGCTTCTAGTTGGGCCTTAATCAAGGAGCCCATCAGCATAGAGTCTCATCTAATGAGAATAGGGGCTAATTGGATCTCCACCCAATCCTTTATTCGCTAAAGCATCTACCATATGTGTGTGACTCTCTATGCCCGATACCGAGCTAGTTGTGAGTCTCTCCCATCAGAACTCCTTATGATGTAGTGAATTATTATATCTATAATAATTCACTTGACTCATCTACTATAGACGTATTAGGCCACTACGCCATAGTCCCCAGACGGTACAGGGGGATCAAATCCATCAGACTTATCTGTCTACAGTTTCAATGTATCTATAATCCCTCGTCCAACTAATATCCCAGAGACCATATATTGGACATGGTACTATCAGGTCACATATAGAATCCATTATAGTCTCACTCTAATTGGATTCTCCCGGAGAACTCTTTCTCTCTCAATCCGAATGACCTTGGCCAGGGATTTATCTAAGCAAGCACATATGAGATATTCCTCTCGTGATATTGAGAGTGTATGATCCTCTATTGACACTCAATTGCCATTGTAAGGTTAGCTACCAATCCCGGTAACCAATTGTACCAGATCTGGAACTTTCTAAACCTGTAAGTCTAGCATCAAAGAAAAGAGTACTCATATAAGGCATCTTTGGTATCTCAAGTCTAAGGACCAGATACACAACTAAGACTATGGAATCATTGTCTAACATTAGGTATCATTAGCCATACAACATTCCATAAGCGGATCAATTAGTTAACTCATTCTTTAATGAGCACCTGTACTATATCCTTAGTGTCTACAAGTGGCTAAGAGATCAATCGCCTCCATCATATGGACGGGTATATAGTACACCGATTTATCCAATTATCTCAATGTCCCTCTTGAGTAACCTATGACCGAGATTATTTAGGATCTATATTTAAAGGTGAAACATTCTCATTATCGTGATCTCATCATGATCCGACTCCTATTGCACAAAACTGAGGACATCATAATATATATGTAACATATAATGTGAGAATATACCAATATTAATCATAAGCAAAAAGATCACACAACGTGTCACACGTGTCATCACTCACGTGATTGGCTTGCAATACACCTGTAACCAGTAATCTCCCACTTGACCAAAAGCCAATCACCTATGTGTCTGATCCCCATCAGACCCCTGTGACGCTCAAATACAATCTGAGCCAGTAGCTTCGTCAGTGGATCTACAATGTTATCTTCGGATGGAACTTTTTCGATTGCTATATCTTTTCGGGTCATGATTGCTCTAATCAGATGGAACTTCCTCAAAACAATTATGTTGAGACCTGTGTTCCTTTGTTAGAATTATTGCCCTATCGTTGTCACAATATATGAGAGTTAGATCCACGCTGTTTGGTGTGACTCTCAAATCCTTGATGAACTTATTTATCTAAACTCCTTCTTTTGTTGCTTTTGCTATAGCAATGTATTCCACCTCTATAGTTGAGTTAGTAGTAGTATCTTGCATGAAACTCTTCCAGTTTACTACTCCTCCATTCAGGGTGAAAACAAACCCTGAATTTGACTTGCTATCATCAATATCAGACTGAAAACTCGAGTCTGTGTAGCCCTCAACATGGGGGCTACCTTCTCCATATATCAATAAAAGATCTTTAGTGCTTCTCAAGTACTTAAGGATACACTTTATTGCATTCCAATGTTCTAAACCTGGATCTGCCTGATACCTGCTCGTGACACTTAGAGCATGTGCTATATCAGGCTTGGTACATAGCATCGTATACATGATAGACCCTATCGCTGATGCATAAGGTATCTTATCCATGTCTACCCTTTCTTCATGAGTCTTTGGGGACATACTCCTAGAAAGTGATATTCCATGTCTCATCGGTATGAGAACTCTTTTGGAATTCTCCATGCCAAACCTTTTTGACAATGGAGTCTATGTACCTAGACTGTGACAAGCCAAGCATCCTTTTGGATCTATCTCTATAGATCCGGATCCCCAAAAGCTTCCCATAAGTCTTTCATGGAGAAGTTTCTAGATATCCAAGCCTTTACTGTAGAGAGCATTCCAACATCATTCCCAATGATTAGGATGTCATCCACATATAGCACTAAGAAGGTGATAAGCGCTCCCATATATCTTTCTGTATATACAAGACTCATCTTCGTTCTTAACAAAGTCATAAGATATAATCATCTAATCAAATCTTATGTTCCAACTTCGGGAAGCTTGCTTCAATCCATAAATAGATCTAAGTAACCTGCATATTTTATTTGGAGTCTCTTTGGATACGAATCCCTCTGGCTGTATCATATATACCTCTTCCTCGAGGTTGCCATTGAGGAATGCTGTTTTGACATTTATCTGCTAGATCTCATAGTCATAGTGTGCTGCAATGACCAAAATAATTCTAATGGACTTAAGCATGGCTACAGGTGAAAAAGTTTCGTCAAAGTCAACTCTTTGTCTTTGACGATATCCTTTAGCTACCAGCCTTACTTTATAGGTCTCTACCTTTCCATCTACTCCGATCTTCTTCTTGAAGATCTATTTATGGCCGATGGGTACAATACCCTCATGTGCATCCACAAGGTTTCAAACCTTGTTAGAGTACATAGAATCCATCTCAGAATTCATGGCTTCTTGCCACTTCCCGAGTCTATACTTATAATAACCTCTTCGTAGGTGATAGAACCCCGGATGGAGCTATATAGATTTTGATCCTTGAGGGGGATCAATGCTTAGAACGCTGTAGGGGTTCCTCCCTCCTAGATTCGGCACAAGGTTGAAATAAAATTGATAATTGCTTGATTCAAAAGAGGGGGCAACTATATCATTATATAGGGATCAAAACCCTAGCCTAAGGGGGTGCTTACCTAAATAAAATTACCCCTTTGCCCCTTCTATACCTTAATAGGAATAGGTGGCGACTAGGTTGGCTCTATAGCCGACCTAGACAGGGGGAAACTCTGACCAACCAACCCAGTAAAGGGGCGACAACCACTAAGCCATAAGGGCTAATCTAAATCCTAGCCATACTCCTTTATAAGATAGAAGTTGCTTTATTACAATCTAGTAGGATTTTATTGACTACTTCTAGGGAGATTAGGACTCAATCCTGCTGGAGTCCTATCAAACCTGCCTTCTTAAAATCAGCCTTGTCCTCAAGGCTAAAGTTCCATGAACTCAGAGAACTGGGTCTTTAGCTCCTCATCAACTTGAGTGTCAGCTTGAAGTACTTGAGCTGAGTCATCGTCTTTAAATTTCCATTTGAGGTGGGATACTTGGAGGATCAACTGTAATTTTGATCTGGTGCACGGATCTGATCTCCAGGTTTGGGCCCCAATATGATCCCCAATTTTGTAAGGCCCAAAGAAATAGGGAGACCACTTTCTTGAGGCTTGAATTTCATGCTGGTGGGCTGGAGATGAAGGGGGGCTTCATCTTTCTTAGGAAACTTTCTTCTGCTCTGACGTTTGTTAGGGGACGTTTCTTCCTTGCATGGGCTGCCACATGGTTAGTCTTTAGTGATAGCCAATCTTTCTTCTGGAATGGTGACTGCCCTCTGGTATGGTTCAAGATGATGAGAGCCTAATCTGGTATGAGCATGATTACAATTCTTCTAGTTTAACTCCTCTTTCATACCATGGATCATCTTGCATAAGAATAGCTCAAATTCCAACTCCTGATGCATCGGCCTCAATGACCAAAGTGCGATCAAAATTGGGCAGCGCTAGGATCGATGTTATAATTATGGTTGCCTTGAGTCATTTGAACGAAGGCTGCAGAGGCTTTATCCGACCACAAGGAGTCTTTCTTTAGTAAGGATGTGAGCAGGACACTAATCTTGCCATAATCTTTCACAAAATTTTGGTAGTAGCTTGTGAGTCCAAGGAAACCGCGTAATGATTGTATGTTTATAGGTCTCGGCCATCTTTGCATTGCCTCGATCTTTGTTGGGTCTATCGCCACTCAATCCTCTAATATAATGTACCTAAGATACTCTAATTTATGCTATAAGAAGTTGCACTTTGACTATTTAACATAAGGAGTATTATCCTGAAGAATTGTTAGAATAGTTCGTAAGTGCTAAAAATGTATATCAAGCATAGGGTTATAAATGAGAATATCATTAAAGAACACCAAGACGAACTTGCATAGAAAACTTCAGAAGATGTCATTCATCAGACTTCGAAAATTAGAAGGAGCATTTGTAAGTCTGAAAGGCATTACCAGAAACTTGTAGTGGGTGTTATGCATGCATAATGCAATTTTCAGAATATCTTCAATGCATACCCGAATCTGATAGTATCCGGATCGGAGATCTAATTTAGTGAGGGCTCGGGCTCCTTTTAATTCATCCAAGAGTTCATCTACGAATGGGATATGATACTTATCCTTGACGGCGATGGTATTTAAAGCCCGATAGTTAACGCACATCCCCCACGTACTATCTTTCTTGCGCACTAGCAACACTAGTGACGAGTAAGGGCTGCAGCTTGGTCGAATCACCCCGGTGTCAAGCATCTCTTTAACAATGTTCTCGATCTCATCCTTCTGCAAGTGAGGATAGTGGTACGATCATAAATTTGCTAGATGTTTGCTAGCAAAATAGGAATGCAGTAGTCATACGGCTGGTTAGGGGGCAGGCCTCGCGGCTCCAAGAAAACATCCGCAAATTCATTTAGGCAAAGGACAAGCTTAGGATCTGAGTTTTGTATGTTCTCCCCCATAGATGGCTGCTGAATATGATCAAAAATCCACCATGTGCTTTGTGCAAAACTTTCTCCATTTGTTACGATGAAATGATGGAAATTTGGCTCCCACGCTTGTCTCATAATGTGACCTGTCTCCCTTTGCAATAAAATTTCATGATTAATTTAGAAAATTTCTAGGAGATATCACCTAGTGTTGTGAGCCATTCGATCCTGAGTATGGCTTCATAATCATCGATGGGTAGGAGGAAGAAATTAGCTATCATTTCTTGGTCTTGGAGGAGTAGTTTCACCCGCAAGCACCATTGGTCGCAATTAAAGATTCGGCCGTCGGTGACCTTTACATCAAACTTATTACAACCATCGATTTGAAGCACCAAACGTGCCACCAAACGTGTAGTGACCTTACTGTTGAGGAAGTTATTGGTGTTGTCGGTGTCGATGAGAATGGTGATGAGTTGCTATTTTAGAAGTCCTCTAACTTTCATCATCTGTGGGATGGAATAGCCGGCCAATGCGTGCACTATGTAGTTGGCCGGTTAGGACTCTTCCTCCATGGCTTCTTTTTTCGGTTCAAGGGCTTTTTCAGATGTTTCATTGTCCTCATCCTTCGCTAATTCAATCACGAGGTGTCGGCCCTTTTTGCAGTGATGTTCGCGGCTCCACAGTTCGTCGCAATACCAACATAACTCCTTGGTCGATCGTTCGCGAAGCTCGTCTCTTGTCATCTTTTTTAGTACAGGGGCTTCGATGGCAGTAGAGGGGGCAGTGGAAGATCCGTCAAACCTCAACTCATCAAAGATTTTTATGAATTTTAAAAATTTAAAAATCTCCCCTTAACTATTTTTCCCTTTTGTTTATCTACAAACAAAGAGAAATGCTCTTATTACATAAGTCATCAACATCTATTTCTCCCCCTTTGTCATTAACAAAAAGGTGAAATATAGGGTTAAGGATTTTAAGGCACATGAGTCTGCTCCCCCTTTGTAAAATACGATATGAGCTATAAAGAATTTTCTTCCTCTTGTGAAAAAGAAAGAAAGAAAACAAGGAAGGAGTTGTAAAATATCATTAGGAAGAGCTCTCAATTTTGTATATGCCAATTTCAAAAAGGAAATTTCAAAGATAAGCTCAAAAATCTAAGAAGATTTAAAAATTTAGGAGCTAGTCATGTATTTGAAATTATCTCATATAATTTCAAATAAACGTAGCAAATAAATTTATAAAATAGCAAAATATTATTTTTATATAAATTTTCTCTCTTTTTCGTGAATAATTAGATTAAAAATTATAGAGAGAGTTTTCAAGATATTATCATAAAAAAAAGAACTTCAAGCAATTCATATATTTTCATGATTTAGCATTCCAAGTTCTCTTATATGAAAATCAAATTGTTCTTTATTTAAAGGTCGTTTTGTAAAAATATCATTCCGTAATCTTCTAGTGTGTTGTTTACCCAAATGACTTAGGCATAATATGCACTAGCTGTAATGTATTATGCTTTCGTAGTAGATAAAACTACTGATTTATTTCTTGGAAGTCTAAGAAACAAGTGCATGCCCTAAAAATTGATATGTCCTGATAATACTCTATCTATTATCCATCCACAAAAATCGACATCTGAATAAGCAATCAAGTCAAAGTTCTTTGATTTTAGATACCATAATCCTAGTTTTGAGATTCCTTTTAAGCATCTAAAGATTCGTTTAACTGCTTTTAAATGAGAGAATTTAGGATTAGATTGAAATCTTGTATACAATCCAACACTGAACATGATATTTGATCTAGTAGTAGTTAAATATAATAGACTTCCTATCATTTCTTTATAAGTTTTTTTATCAAAATTTTCTCCTTCATTAAGTTCAGCTTTGTTGATGTGTTCATGGGAATGTTTAATGCTTTAGCATTTTACATCCCAAAATGTTTTTCAAGTTCAAGGTGTATTTAGTTTGACTAATAAAGATATCATCATTTAGTTATTTTATTTGTAATCCTAAAAAGAATGTAAACTCACCCATTAGGCTCATTTTAAATTCTTGGCTTATTTCTTTAGCAAAAGACTCACATAAAGATTCATTTATAGATCCAAAAATAATATCATCAATATAAATTTAAATAACCAAAAAAATATTTTTAAAATACTTAAAAAATAATATGGTATCAACTTTACCTTTAGAAAATTTATTTAAAATAATAAAAGAACTAAGTCTTTCATATCAAGCCCGAGGAGCTTGTTTTAATCCATAAAGAGCTTTTGTAAGTTTAAAAATATAATTAGAAAGAAGATTATTTTCAAAACTCGGGGTTGTTCAATATACATTTCTTCGAAAATGAAACTCTTTAGAAAATCACTTTTAACATCCATTTAAAATAACTTAAAACTTTTAAAAGATGCAAAAGCAAAGAGCATCTTTATGACATCAAGTCTAGCCATAGATGTTATGCCCCCCGAATTATATCGTATTCGATAAGTGTGACCCTGCCTTACAATCGACATTATTATAATAATCACAATCCATCCAGGATTTAATCAAATATTGAGAATATCGAGAAATATTTATATTTCAAAATTCACATATAAAAATCTGTGCAGTTTATAAGCATACATCACATCACTCAAACATCTATCAAATGAAAGCCAACTTAATATATATTAACAACACTTATAAATGAAGGAATCTATACAATCACCAAACCAACCATTTACCACAAATTCACTTTATCATAGACAAAAACTCAGCATTCCAAAATAACTCCAAACGTAAGAGGTCATTTAAAACTTTTATATGATACATCAATCAATCTCATTGACCACATATCATTACATACAAAATATACTTATATAAAGACAATGATCTATTATCCGATAATACTTGCCTACAATCTGTATAGCTCTCTATCGCCTTAGCACAATCTTAACATTTAATGAGTGTCAAGCTGACCTGAAAGATTTGATAACAAAGGAGTGAGCTAGAAAGCTTAGCAAGCATTTAACAAATCCAAATCACGAGCGAATAACATTCAAATAAGCTGGTATCAAGATACAAAGCAGAGATACAAGAATTCATGGATATCAACTCATTAGATATAGAAGTTTAAATGTCATTTCATTCAAAATATATTTAGTTCATAACAAATGTAATACAGAGTAACTGGAGCATATTAATGATGTAAGAGATATTTCAAAGCATATTAAAGACACATAGGACCTTTCAAAACATATCAATGGCAAATGAAACATTTCGGAACATATCAATGAAGTATAAAATGTTTCAGAACATATCAATAGCAATTGAAATATTTCAGAACATAACAATGGCATAACGAACATTTCGAAGCATGTCAAAGATGCAAATATATTGCGAAGCATATTAATGATGAATGGATAATCTCAAAACTTATCAAGTGAACAAATGAGAAACAGAAGCTCAATATCATATTAGACATAACATTCATTTCATTCTTATCTAAAATGCATAAATAATTCAAAAGCAATGTTTGGATATCATATTAAAAACATAAAGGGTGAAGTGAGACCATAAACATAATATGGAATATCCATCGCTGAATAATCACCAAATATAAGTCTCCCATGTCTGGGAGCTCCATCCACCCACGTCTGAGTGAAGTTATAAGGGGCTGGCAAGAGCATAGTTGACTCTGAACACAATACCCTTTACCATTTCTAGCAAAGGTCTATAATATCTCACAAACACCAAAGTATAAGAGGATATAAGCAATAAAAATGACATATATCATAAGCATATTCGGAATAATAAAATATACATATGCCAATATGAAGTAATACAATGTCAACATAAACATTCTTAATTTACATTCGGGTAGGCAAAGAATAAAGAACAGGAGTGCATAAGAATTCAAAGTAATAATGTAAGGCTTGATTCAAGAAAGAGCTTTAATTGGATCATAGACATAATATGATTTGATAATATATCAAAAACATAAATGGTGAAGTGAGATCATAAACATAATGTGGTCCATCTGACCACCAAACATAATAGAGCATCACAAGTTCAAGCATAGCATAGTGGAGCATCATAGGCTCCTAGCAGAACATACCATTTATCATTTTTGGCAAATGTTCATAATATCCCACAAACACCAAAATACAAAAGGATAGGTGTAATAAAATGGATATATATCAGAAGCACATGCAAAATAATGAAAAATACATATGCCAATATGAAACAATAAGATGTAAACATAAACTTTCATATAATGCATTCGAATAGGCAAGGAATAAAAAAATTAAGAGTCCAAAGCTCAATTAAAGAAAAGATTTTAGCTGAATTCCATTTCCAAGAAATAAACAAGAATAGACAAAGATTGACAAACATATGATTCTAATATAATTTAAGAGGCATATCGCATGAAATATTTAGATAATCAATTATGCCCCAAATTACTCAAGATGGGTAAGAACATGCGAGTCTAGTTTCTCCTAAAACAGGTTTTGCCTAAATTAGAGTTTCTAACATGAAGTTATAAGTAATTTTGTGAACAAAAGTGAGAATCTCAAAATTAGACTCAATTCTTTATATCCAAGTGGGAAAGATACCAATTGTAAGCTTGTAACAATTCAATTGAATCATATTAATATGAATTTAAAGATTCAGATGTCAATACCAAATAATTGGGAAACTTACAAGTTTATAATAATTTAATTTATTATATCAAGATAAAAAGTAAAGATTAAAGCAAGGATTGGAATACTTACAAGGTTATAATGATTCAGTTGATCGATAATATGATAAAAGCAAGGCTAGGACATTTGCCTTTTAAGTATTTTGATCCGAAGTCATTAAGCTCAAATTCTTCTCTTTTTTTTTGTTTGCTTTCTTTCATTCTCTTTTTCATGTTTCGTTATCTTCTTTCTTCCTTCACAATTGCATCTTGTGTATAACATATGATGGACACAATCACTTGCTCAACCCCTCTTCCTTTTCTCATTTTCTTCTTCCGCTGTTACCATCGCAGCCCTCTTTCTCTTCTTTCATCCTTTCTTCTTCTTCTTCTTTCCCCAAGCAATAGCCTCCGCCTCTTTTCCGCTTCTATTCTTCTTTTCTTCTCTCCCAGCCGCAGCTCTAGCTGTAGCCTTCTCCCTCTTTTTCCTCCCCTTTTCCTCTCTTCTCCCTCTTCTCCTTCCTCTATTCTTCTTCTCTTCTTCTTATTTTCTCTTCTTCTCTCCCCTCTTCTTCTTTCCCAGCTGCAGGTGCCATAGCTGTAGCCCCTTCTTCCTTTTCTCTCCTTTCTCTTCTTCTCTTATTCCTCTTCCTTCTTCTTCTTCTTTCCCCCTCTTCTTTCCCCTTCTTTCCCAACCGCAGCTGCCACAGCTACAACCCCTTCTTCCCTTTCTCTTCTTCTCCCATCCTCTTCTTATTTCCCCCTTTTTCTTCTTTCTCTTCTCCTCTTCTTCCCTTTTCTTCTCCATCGCACAGCACCTCCTTTATTTCCTCGTGCAAGGAACAGAGGTGCTGCCCCCTTTATTCCTTCCTTCCTTCCTTTCTCTTCCTCTTCCTTCCACTTCTTTATCTTCTTCTCTTCTTCCTCTTCCTTCCTCTTCCTTCCTCTTCTTCTCTTCTTCCCTTCTCTTCCCCAACTCACTGCACCTCCTCTGTTTCCTCTGCAGAAAATAGAGATGCAACAACACATGCCGCAGCCTCCGTCCCCTTTTCTCCTTCTTCCCTCTCTTTTTCTTCTTTTCCTTCTTCTCTTCTAGCTGCAGTCCTAGCCGCAGCCTCCTTTTTCTTTCCTCTTCTTCCTTCTCTTCTCCCTCTTCTTCTTCCTCTCTCCTCTTTCCCTTCTCCACCACCGACGCATCTCCTCTTGCGGAAGCAGAGCGGCACAACCTCCTTTTTCTTTTCTGTTATAACTTTTACAGATTAATCCCTAAAAAAATTATATTTATAATTAGGTCCTTAATATTAATAAATAGGTCCTTAGATCTTATAAAGAAATCTTATTATATAATGAGATCCTTGTGTTTCACAAGATCTTTATATTTATAATTAAATTATTATTGAGGATATGAAAATACATCCTTACATAATTTTCAAGAATAAGGGGTATTACAATAGGAGTGAAGGTTTCATCATACTCGATTCCTTCTTCTTGGTTGAAACCTTTGACCACTAATCTAGCCTTATTTCTGACCACGATATAATTTTCATCTTATTTATTTCTAAAGACTTATTTAGTATCAATCATTAAACAGTCATTAGGTCTAGGAAAAACTCCCATACCTCATTTTTCTCAAATTGATTAAGTTCCTTATGCATTTCATTGACCCAAGAATTATCTCTTAGGGCCTCATCAATATACTTTGGCTCGATTTGAGAAAAAAATATGACATTTGCACAAAAATTCCTAAAAGAAGATCAAGTTTGAACTCCTTTTGATGTTTCTACTATTATAAGCTCCTTAGAATAATCATTCACATACTTTCATTCCTTGGAAAAGGATTTGGAAGTAGATTCATCCAAGTTACTTTTAGAAGTATTATCATTTAAATTCAAAGTACCAAGATCAATTTCATCGTCAAAACCAATCTTCTTAAATTCGGAAATCTCATTAAAAACAATATGAATATATTCTTCTATTACTAATGTTCTTTTATTAAAAATACGATAAGCTTTTGAAATAAAAAATTAACCTAGAAAAATGCCTATATCACATTTTGCATCAAATTTTCCTAAAGCATCATTCTCATTTAAAATAAAATATTTACAACCAAATATTTAAAAATAAAAAATATTATGTTTTTTTTACCATTCTATAATTCATAAGGAGTTTTAGTAGTAATGGTCTTACAAGAACCCTATTTAAAACATAGCATGCCATATTAACAGCTTCGACATAAAAAATATTTAGGTAGACTATATTCATTTAATATTATTCTAGCCATTTCTTGTAAGCTCCTATTTTTTCTTTCTACTACTCCATTTTATTGTGGATTTCGTGGAGTAGAAAAAATATGAATATACCCATTTATTTTTACAAAATTTTTTAAAATCATTCTTTTGGAATTCTACACCATGATCACTAGGTATTGAAGAAATCATACATTATTTTTTATTTTGAATAATTTTATAAAAATTTATAAAATATTTAAATGTATTACTTTTATGTGTCAAGAAATGGGTCCAAGTATATCTATTAAAAGTCATCCACTATGACAAATACATATTTGCTATCACCTAAATTTATAATATCAATTGGTCCAAATAGATCTATGTTAATCAATTGAAGTGGTCTAGATATGTTTATTTGATTTTTCAACTTAAAGCTACTCTTTATTTATTTTTATAATTGACAAGTATCACATACTTTGTCTTTGATAAACATAATACTAGGTAAGCCTCTTACTAGATCTTTCGTAGACATTTGGTTTAAAAGTTTCATGCTAACATGACAGAGTCTTTTATGCCAAATCCAAGCATCATCATTCAAAGCCGAAAAATAGGTTTCATCACAAAATTTTTCAATATATATGGTGTACACATTGTTGTTTCTTAAGGCAATAAAAAATTTACTTTTGTGTGACAATGTAATTATGTAAGCTTTAGGTTGAAATTTAACCATATATCAATTATCACATAATTGGTTGATATTAAGTAAATTATGTTTTAAGCCATCAATTAACAACACATCTTCAATCAAGAGGTTTGATGTGTTACCTATAGTTCCTTTTCTAATAATTTTACCCTTGTTATCTCTGACAACTCCTTCACTTAAGCTAGTGAGCTTAAAAAAATAAGTTAGATATCTGGTCATGTGCCTTAAGCATCCACTATCACTATTCCACTTGGTGCTCTTGACTTTAGTTTGGAGACAAGCCTAAAAAAATATTTTCGATTTAGGTACCCATTTTACATTGGGTCCTTGATAAAGAATTTTATCTTTCTTTTCTAATTGTTTTTTATTGTACGAAGTTCCTTTGGGAACCCAAACTAATTGGGTGGACTATATTTTCTAAATAGACATTTATATCCTAATTTTTCACATAAATTATATTTGATTTTTGGTGGCATATTTAAGGTAGATCCTTTAACAAACTTGGTTGGCTTTTGTTGAATATTACCAACAAAGCCTATACCATATCTTATATTAATATGACCCTTATTGGCAAGGATCATATTTAGGAATTTGTTCCCAATTTCAAAATTTTCTAATGTTGTCTTAGGCATAGTATTTTCTTCTTTAACACTATCTAGCATCTCACATTTAGAACATGAATTATATGATACTAATGAATCATGCATTTTATCAAATCTACTAACTAACAAAACATGATCATTCTTAAGCAACTTAAAAGATTTGCTAATTTTTCTAAACTCATCAAACAAATCATGGAATATATTTAATAACTTCAAAAAAATGCTTAATGAATCACTAACCTCATCTTGGATCGCCATTAGAGCATAGTTAGCAGCTTCTTCTTTGGAGTGATCTTCTTCATTTGAAGAGCTTGAATCATCCTAAGTAGTCGAAAGCGCTTTCTTCTTATATGTCGGCTTCTTTTTCAATTGAGGATATTCATTTTTGAAATGTCTTGGTTTTATGCATTCATATCATATGATATTGTCATTCTTCGATTCTTTTTTATTTTTATAGTTTTTGTTTATTTTTATATTTTTAAACTTTCTTAATAATAATGGAATATCATGGTCCTCATCACTCGAGGGTTTACTCAAGGAGTCATTTGTCGTTCGAAGTGCTACATCATTCCTGTTCTTTGAAAGGGGTTCTTCAAGCTCATCGTGAGCTTTACAGTTCAGTTTATATGTTATGAGCGATAAATTCTTCAAGATATAAGTTATGTAAATATTTTGCCTCTTATATAGCGGTTACTTTAGGATCCCAATTTTTAGGTAGAGATCTTAAATTTTTGCTCATAAGTTCAAAATTTGAAAAATATTTTCTAAGTGTTTTAAGGTCATTGACGACATTCATGAAACAAGTATACATGTCTCCCATGGACTCACTTGGTTTTATTCGAAATAACTCATAATTATGAACTATAATGTTAATCTTTGGTTTGAAACAACTCACTTAGTAGAGAGATTGAAGCTCATATCTAAATAGAGAGTGATTAAGAGCAATCAAATGTAATAATTAAACCAATTAAAGCATACTTATTTTTATAGTGGTTCTGACTTGAACCTTATGTTGACCAATCCTCTGGTCAACTAATTGAGCTCAACCTGAGCTTAATCAATCCCCTTTAGTGGACCCGGTTGTCTCATTGAGTTGATTTGGATTTCTTTCAAATCAAATTCAATTAGCACTTAATCCCTAACTATGACTCAATAATTATAACCATAATGACCATCAAGCTAAATAATGACCTAACTCTTGCTAATTCAGCAACCTTCGATATTCTTGTGGTGAGTCTGATGATCTTCTTCCAGTGATCTCTCGACGTTTTCCCAATGAGCTTCCCAATCCCTTTGACGAACTCCTAGCGAACTCCCGACAAGGTCCTACTGCATAGTTCGAATCTTAGCCCGATGCCCAAGCTTGATCTTGGCCCAACATCTAGCTGTAACTCTATTTCTTTGTCGTAGTTAGACCTACAATACTTCCTCTACACACATGTTAGATTAAACAATCATTAATTGATTTCATCATAAAAATTTGAGATTCAACAACTGCGTGGGCTGAAGGCAGTAGATGAAGGAGGGAAGGTAGGGGGCAGGTTAGCAGTGATGGTGTCATTAGTAGAGGAAGGCAAAAACAATGGCGGTTGTGACTATGTGGGCTGAAGGTAGTAGATGAAGGAAGAAAGGTGGGGGGTAGGTTGAGGGAGTGGCGACAATGGTCAAGCAAGGCCAAAGCTATTAGTGTTGAAGCAGAGGAAGGATAAATGAGGCACTAGCGACATAGGACTAATGGCCTGTGGCAGTGGGAAGAGTGACAGGCGAGACCAATGATGGATGGAGCTAGAAGTTTGCCAAAGAGCAGGGGAAACAGAGACGAAGCATTGGCGATAGAGGAGTAGCAGGGGTGTTGATGATGAGTGTGATAGTAGGTTGGAGATAGTGACAACAAGGGCATTAGAAGGAGACGTAGACAACACTGTGCAGGCAGTGATGCTCAAGCAACGAGCAATGAAGAGAAGGGTGAGGCTACAGTGGATAGAGGTAGTAAAGGCAGCGAGAAGAAAGGGAAGCAACGATCGAGAAGGAAGTGGTTGGTGGCAGTATGGGGGCTGAAGCAGTTGTTGAGGAGTAGTGCTGGTAGGGAAATCAGTAGCAAGTGGCAGCAGCGACAAGCAACGGGCGATGAAGAGGTGTTAAGGGAGTGGCAAGTGATGTGGCATCACTACGGATTGCAAAAGGGGTTACAGGGCATGATTACAGGGATATGGCAATAGCGGGGCAATGACAATTGGCAATAGCAGTAGACAACAGGCGGTGAACGCGCTAGTGATATGGCGAGGGTTGGCAGCAATGGTAGGGACGATGACACTAGAGGGGGGGAGGAAGAGGGCAGCACGTTGGTGTGGTGGTGGTAGTGCAGTGGCAGTGCAAGGGTAGTGGTAGCTGTTAAGGAGGTGGCAGCATGGTTGCGCAACGGAAAGCAATGGTGACAGGGGAGGAAGATAAAGAAGTTGAGCGAGGTGGCAACAATGAGATAGGGGTGTCTGACAAGACTCTGTCTATGTGTGGTGGAGAGCTGAGTGCAGGGCCAGCAATAGTGACACTGCTAGTAGAGGAGGAGGCAGGGTGACAAGGGTTGAAAGGGAGAAGGACGCTACCATGGCTACGACTAGAAACAACGACAACAGTTGGAAGATGAGGGCAATGACAGGGTGCGAGGGCAGCAATGACGACGTTGCTAGCAGAGGAGGCAGAGCGATAGGGGGCTAAAAGGGAGAAGGGCATTTTGGCATGACTATGGGCTAGAAATAGTAATGACAGTTGGGATCACCGACGGGGTGATCCGTTGGCCGAGAACAATGGCAGTGGCCCTTTGAGTAGGATGTGGCGCAGCTGCATGCTCTTCCTTCTTCTTCTTCTCCTTCTTTTTCTCTCTTTGTTTTGTTTATGATAGCTGCAGTGAAGATGGTGAGAAAATGCAGTAAGGTGGCTGGAAATGGTGGGTATAATCTAGTGTTAGATGGCAGCAATAAGGTATGAAAGATGATAACGACAACGATGGCAAGGGTGACGACAGTGGCACAGATCGATAGTGGAATCACAACGGGAATGCTAAGGATAGCTTCTCTTATACCAAATGAAGGAACCCAAAGGTTTTTATTAAAGATAAATGATCACTGTAGGAGCGACGGTGCTGGGAAACCAAGTGGGAGCATCACATTTGCTGTGAAAGATCAAAACAAAATAAGTTTCCCATGTATTTCAAATTGTCGTGCAAAGGATTGGATCACGAGAAAGTCACAAAACTAAAAAATTATATCATGTGAGAGATTATTTACCTAGTGTCACGGACTTAGCTGAATTTGTCTTAAGCCGTACGGCACCCTCGTGGCACTCCCAAAGACTTAGCTGAATTTGCCTAAGTCGTGGAGCAACCTTGCCCACTATTTCGGACTTGGCTGGGATTGCCTAAGTCATGAAATGCCCAATGCGTTATCTGTCCGCAAAGGGTCAGCCCTCTTACAATCTCTTAAGGTCCCGTAGGACCTGCAAAGAAGAAGTTGATTAGCTTAGAAGCGAGCGATGGACATATCCCGACGTCTCGCAAAGCGGAAAACTATAAAAGAAATTTGTCGAACACCTAGAGTGCAGCAAAAAAAGAGAGAAATTGAGCAAAATAGGACTTTTGAGGGTTATAGGAATGGTTGCAAGTCCATAAACGACAGTTCCCAAGGTATCGGATGCAAGACAAGTTCAATTGCTGATGAACGCCTATGCTCGACATATACCCGGAACCCCATCCAGCCCGGTGCCACCCGAGGGGTTCCAAGGTGCTGAAATGGCTGACATTTTGCACAACTCAGAAAGGTTACCACAACACATGAAAAAGACCCAAAAATAGGGCTGTTTTGGCTCCGCGCAATGAGCGATCATTCTGCAGCCTTCTACACTACTTTCGCTCACATTTCTTAGGTAAAAACACATAAACTCAAGGCAAAACAAGCTGCCAAACATATGTATAAGCAAGAAAAAGTGACGAATGGTTTAAGGAGTAAAGGCATTATGGTTGAGCGACGACCGTTCGTGACATTCTCCCCCACTTAAACTGTCGACGCCCTCATCGACGCTTGTTGGTAGGCTTTGACGGGAGCTTCTTCATGTCGCAGGACGTCTTTTGGCTCCCAACTGGCTTTTGTTTGAGGAAGCTTTTGCCACTTGACTAAGTACTCTATTTGCTGCACTCCATTGGGTAGCTTTATCTTACAATCCGCTAGAATAGTTTCAACTTGCTTCTCGTAAGAGGCTTTGGTGGGGGTAGTCGAGTTGGAACATTTCGAGAATCATCTCGCGGATCTGAGTGGTAGGCTTTCAAGTTGCTTGCATGGAAGACGTTGTGAATTCTAAACCATGCTAGCAGTTGCAACTTGTATGAGACATTGCCTACTCTGCTGATGATTAGGAAAGGCCCTTCATACTTGCGTACCAATCCTTTGTGCACTTTGTGTCTAAAGAACTGGAGTGATGCCGGTTGGAGCTTCACCAACACCATGTCACCAACTTTAAATTCTTGTGGTCGCCTTCCCAAGTCTGCCCACTTCTTCATCTTTTTGGCTGCCTTCTCCAAGTAAGCCCACGTAATATCTACATTGAGATGCCATTCCTTTGCGAAGTGATAGGCTGATGGGCTACTCCCTGTATAACCAATAACCAGGGTATGAGGAGTTGATGAATGTTGTCCCGTAATAATCTCAAATGGGCTCTTGTTGGATGCAGAGCTCCGTTGCAAGTTATAGGAGAATTGGGCTATGTCCAACAGCTTCACCCAATCTCGTTGGTTGACACTCACATAGTGCCGAAGATATTGCTCCAAGAGCGAGTTAATTCTCTCTGTTTGGCCATCCGTTTAAGGGTGGAGGCTTGTGGAGAAGTATAATTTAGACCCCAACAACTTGAACAACTCGGTTCAGAATCGTCCCAAGAACCGAGAATCCTGATCACTAATGATGTTGTGTGGGACTCCCTAATACTTAACCACATTCTTCATCATCAACTTAGCCGCCTCCTCCATTGAGCAATGTAGGGGTGCCACAATGAATGTTGCATACTTCGAAAATCGATCAACTACCACGAGTATCGATCCAAGTCCCCATACTGCGGGCAAGCTTGATATGAAATCCAAAGAAATGCTCTCCCATGGCCTTTCTGGTACGGGCAGCGGCTCCAAAAGTCCCACTGGCTTCTGTTGTTCTATTTTGTCTTGTTGACAAGTAAGGTATATTTGAACATATTCCTCCACATGTGTCCCTATCTTCGGCCAATAGAAGGCCCTCTCCACAAGAGCCATTGTTCGGTGGATACCCGGATGTCCAGTCCAAAGGGAATCGTGACACTCTTTCAAGAGTTCACGCCTCAAGTTATCCGCTCGTGGGACATAAACTCTATTCCCCTTGGTGTAGATGAGTCCCTCCTGGACCCAAAATCGTCGTGCCTTGCCCTCTTTGATGAGTTGAATCAGAGTCACTGCCTGAGGATCTCGGTACAATCCATCCCTGATCCTGGAAAGAAAGTTGGAGCGCAATTGACTTGCTTGGCCTCCGCCCTCCAACTGTATAGCATTCACTAGCTCCACTTTCCGACTCAATGTATCGGCCATGACATTTGCTTTTCCGAGTTTGTACTCCATCACTATGTTGAACTCGGCCAAGAAGTCCTGCCATCGTGCTTGCTTTGGGGAGAGTTTCTTTTGAGTTTGGAAGTAACTCAATGCGACGTTATCTGTCTTTAGCACAAATGGTGCTCCCAGAAGGTAGTGTCGCCACACTCGTAGATAGTGGACCACCCTTGTCATCTCCTTCTCATGTACAGGATATCACTGCTCGGTCTCGTTGAGCTTGCGACTCTCGTAGGCCACTGGATGACCCTCCTGCATAAGAACTCCTCCAATAGCAAAGTCAGAAGCATCGGTATGGACTTCAAAAGACTTTCCATAGTCCGGCAATCTGAGTATAGGTTCTTCTAACACAGCAGTCTTCAGGTCTTGAAATGTCGCCTCATATTTGTCCGACCATCTCCAGGACTGCTCCTTTTTTAGCAACTTAGTCAATGGAGCTGCGCGCTTCGAATATCCAGCTATGAAGCGCCGATAATAGTTGACGAACCTAAGGAAGGATCTCAACTCTGGCACCTTCTTTGGTGTTCGCCAGTCCACCACAGCTTGCACCTTAGCCTTGTCCATTCGAATGGACCCATTCCCAATTCAATGCTCCAAGAATAAAATCTCCGTTTGGGCGAAGTAGCACTTTTCCCTCTTCACGAATAAGGTGTTCTCCCTGAGAACTTTAAAACTTGTTCGGAGGTGTCTAACATGCTCCTCAAGTGTTTAGCTATAGACGACGACGTCGTCTAAGTAGACGACCACAAACTTATCCAGATATTCCTTGAATAGTTGGTTCATGAGAGTGCAGAATGTGGCCGGAGCGTTGGTTAAGCCGAAAGGCATCACCAAGAACTCGAATGCTCCATACCTGATCACACAAGTAGTCTCACCTCATCACCTTCTGTAATGCGCACCTGCCAATACCCTGACCGAAGGTCGAGTTTGGAGAAGTACTTTGCCTTGCCCAATTGATCGAACAAGTCTATGATGAGCGGGATAGGGTACTTATTCTTCACCGTCATCTTGTTGAGGGCTCGATAATCAATGTATAATCGGAAGCTCCTATCTTGTTTCTTCTGAAAGAGGACTGGAGCTCCGAAAGGTGCTTTGGAACTGCGGATGAGACCACCGCTTAGCAGTTCATCTAACTGCTTCCTCAGTTCTGCCAACTCTGGAGGGGCCATGCGGTATGGTGGTCTCGCTAGAGGCTTAACTCCCGGCTCCAGCTCAATCCGATGATCCACGCCTCTACGTGGTGGTAGAGTTCTCGGCAACTCTGTTGGCATCATATCTGAGAACTCCTTCAGGATGTTCGCCACAACAGCAAGTTCCTGAATGGCCTCCCCGTCAAGTGTCTCTAGCTTCATAGCAGCTACAAAGGTTAATTCACCTTTTCGCACCCCTTTCTTCAATTGTAAAGTTGATATTTGTTGTAGGTCCTTGGTTCCTCCTCGAGAAACTGAAACCATGCAGGGATCATCTGCGTGTATAAACTCCATTCCGAGAATCACTTGGAAGTCATCCAATGGCACCGCCATCAAGTCTGTGCTCCCGCTCCATGTCCCGATCTTGATGGGGATCCCCTTTGCTTGTCCGGAGATCCGCTTGGCCTCCGAGTTCACCGCCTTCATACGACTTGGGCTCTTCTCCAAGATTAGTCCTAGTCGCTTAGCTTCACGATCGGCAATAAAATTGTGAGTCGCGTCCGTGTCCACCATTGCACGGGTTATTCAGCCATTAAGCTTGATGTCCACATACATCAACTTACTGCTTCCTACCTTCGATGGCTTTGCCTTTGTATTCTCCCCCACTTGACCCCGTAATGCATTTAACAAATGCATTGCTCCCATCCTGGGTCCTTGTGATGCCTCACTATCGCTATTAGAGTCAGAACTGCTCGAATTAAGGGCGATAGCTTTGCCCTTGTCTGACTTATAGGGTAGAATCGATGCCGTTAAAGCATTGAGTGCCTGCTTTTGTGGGCACTCCCTCACCATGTGCAGTCCTCTACACAAGAAGTATCCCGTAGGCTTTGAGACTCTACCTCTTGAGCCCGGTCCCTTGTGGAAATTCTTCTTCTTTTGCTCGCCCCTAGACTCCTTTGCTCGAGAGTATTTAGATGGGCGATTTCCCGAAGATTGTTTCTTCTTTCTCAAATCCTCCGAAGAAATAAAGTCAGTTAGCCTTTCCGCGGCTATAATTGCCCCGACTACATCGGTGACATTCCTTCGGTGTAGTTCTTGTTGTGCCCATGGCTTCAAGCCATCAAGGAAGCTGAATAGCTTGTCTTTCTCAGACATGTCCCGTATATCCAGCATCAGTGCTGAAAATTATTTCACATAGTCTCGGATTATTGTACTTTGGCAGAGTTGTCTCAGTTTTCTTCTTGCGATAAACTCTGTATTCTTGGGCAAGAACTGAGTTCTCAACTCTCGCTTCAAGTCTCCCCATGTATCCACTTGACATCGGCCTTGCTGGATCTCTTCCCAACGGGTTCGCTACCAAAGTTTTGCATCCCCATTTAGATACATTGTTGCTATAGCAACTTTGGTTTCTTCAGAATCGAGCCTTGTGGCACGAAAATACTGTTCCATGTCGAACAAAAAATTTTCAAGCTCTTTGGCATCCCTAGCACCTCCGTAGCACTGCGGCTCTGGTGCCCTGAAGTTTTATGGTGATGCAGCGCGGGTGTTGTTCCCTCCCGTATCAAGAGTCCTTGTTAACACCATCACCTTAGCTGTGAGTTCCACCACAACGTCATGTAGACGTCGTACAAAATCTTTGGTGTCCTCTGTTAGTTGATCAATCAGGGATTCAACTTTCTCGATCCGAGATTCAGCTTCTTCTAGCGAGCTCTCTGCCCTAAGTAGCCTTCGCTGGCCTTGGTAGAGTTCCTCCACGCTCGCTTCAAGAACATCAAGGCGGGTCTCCGCCGCTATAATTCTCTCCTTGTAACTCTTTTTCCCGGTTGGCGCTCCAGATGGTGCCTCCTCCCCTCGTCGAGAATACCTAACTTCATGCTCATCTTGTTCACTGTAGAGCTCCTTATGAGTGGCTCTCACAGTTTGCAAGCGAGTTTGCACTTGCAGCCCGCCTGCGACTACTTGGTGCAAGGGTCCAGCTTGCCCCATCTTGCTCGATTCACCACGATATTTTACCATGGCGAGATTGCGAATCTTCTTTGCTGTTTGTATGAATTGCTTGCCTGCTCTGATACCACACTTTCACGGACTTAGCTGAATTTGCCTAAGCCGTGCGGCACCCTCGCGGCACTCCCGAAGACTTAGTTGAAATTGCCTAAGTCATGGAGCAACCTTGCCCACTATTCTGGACTTAGCTGGGATTGCCTAAGTCATGAAACGCCCAACGCGTTATCTGTCCACAAAGGGTTAGCCCTCTTACAACCTCTTAAGGTCCTATAGGACCTGCACAGAAGAAGTTGATTAGCTTAGAAGCGAGCAACGGACACGTCCTGACATCTCGCAAAGCGGAAAACTATAAAAGCAATTTGTCGAATACCTTGAGTGCATCAAAGAAAAGAGAGAAAGAGAGCGAAATAAGACTTTGGAGGGTTGTAGGAACGGTCGCAAGTCCACAAACAATGGTTCCCAAGGTATCGAATGCAAGACAAGTTCAATTGCTGATGAACACCTACGCTTGACATATACCCGAAACCGCATCCAGCCCGGTGCCACCCGGGGGGTTCCAAGATGCTGAAATGGCTGACATTTCACACCGCTCAGAAAGGTTACCGCAGCACACGAAAAAGACCCAAAAACAAGGCTGTTTTGGCTCCGCGCAGCGAGCGATCGTTCTGCAGCCTTCTATACTACTTTCGCTCATATTTCTTAGGTAAAAACACATAAACTCAAGGCAAAACAAGCTGCCAAACATATGTACAAGCAATAAAAAGTGATGAACGATTCAAGGAGCAAAGGCATTGCAGTTGAGCGATGACCGTTCGTGACACTAGGGAGATCATATATCCCTATTTTTTTAGATCTGAATACAGAGGATGAAGGATGTCAAATGCCCTCCTCTCTAGCGGTATCCATATAATGGATCGCTGTAGCGATACTCTTCCAATTGTAGTCTCAGGTCTCACTACTCTTGCACAGAGGGAGGAAGGAGAGTAATAGGGGGTGGCCAAAGCTACAGCCTATCAATTATGTGCCTCCCCTCTTATTTATAGAGAGCCACCAAAAACCCTAGGGGTCCTGCCTTAGTGGGTATTGGATCTCTATCTAATTACTCACTAACATTGCATTATTGGATCTCTATCTAATAATCTCCTTTGGCCTCTAATTGAGCCTCATGCAAGGAGCCCATCAGTGCAGGTTATTATCTAATGAGAATAGGGGCTAATTGGATCTCCATCCAATCCCCTATTCGTTGAAGCATCCACTATATGTGTGTGACGCTCTAGGCCCGATATCGAGTTTGTTGTGAGTCGTTCCTATCAAAACTCCTTATGATATAGTGAATTATTATCTCCATAATAATTCACTCGATTCATCAACTATGGATGTACAGGGGGATCAAATCCATCGGACATGTTTGTCCACAGTTACTGTGTGTCTATAATCCCTCATCTAACTAATATCCCAAAGATTGTATATTGGATATGGTACTATTAGGCCACACATGGAATCTATCTTAATTGCACTATATCCGCATTCTCCCGGAGAACTTCTTCTCTCTTAATTTAAATGACCATAGCTAAGGATTTAACTGAACAAGCACACATAATATTTCTCTCGTGATACTGAGAGTGGATAATCCTTTATTGATACTCGATTGTCTTTCATAAGGTTGGCTACCAGCGTCAAAGAAATGAGCACTCAAACAAGACATCCTTGGTATCTCAAGTGTAAGCACCAGACACACAATTGGGACTATGAAATCGCTGTCTGACATTAGGTATTATTAATCATATAACATTCCACAAGTGGATCAATCAGTGAATTCATTCTCCAATGAGCACCTATACTATATCCTTAGTGTTTTCATACAAGTGGCCATGAGACTAGTTACCTCTATCATATGGATGGGTATATAATACACTGATATGTTTGGTTACCTCGATTCCCTCTCGAGTAACCTATGATTGAGATTATTTAGGATCTATATTTAAAGGTGAATCGATCTTATTATTATGATCTTATCATGATCCGATTCCTATTGCATAGAACTAAGGACATCACAATATATATACAATAGTTAATATAATGTGAGAATATACCAATAATAATCATAAACAAAAAAATATGCAGCGTGATGCACGTGTCATCACTCATGCGATTGGCTTATAAGGCACTTTTAACAAATAATCTTCTACTTGACCTAAAGCCAATCACTTATATGATTGATCCCCATTAGACCCTCAAATATAATATAAACCAATGACTTCGTCAATGGATCTACAATATTATCTTCGGATGGAACTCTTTCCGTTGCTATATTTTTATGGGCTATTATCCCTCTAATCAGATAGAACCTCTTCATAACAATTTTGATGAGATATGGGTTCCCTTGCTAGAGCTATCGCCTTATAGCTATTGCAGTTTATGAGAATCAACTCTATGCTACTTGGTACAACTCCAAAATCCCTGATGAGCTTCTTCATCCACACCCCTTCCTTTGCTGCTGCTGCTGCAGTAATGTACTCTACCTCTGTGGTCGAGTTAGTAGTAGTATCTTGCTTATAACTCTTCTACCTTATTGCTCCTCCATTCAGGGTGAAAACACACCCTGAGTTTGACTTGCTATCGTCAATATCAGACTGGAAACTTGAGTTTGTGTAGCACTCAACTTAGAGGCTACCTCCTCCATTTATTGGTAAAAGATCCTTAGTCCTTCTCAAGTACTTAAGGATATACTTTACTGCCTTCCAATGTTCTAAACCTGGATCTGCCTGATACCTTCTAGTGATACTTAAAGCATGTGCTATATCATGCTTGATACATAGCACAACATACATGATATACCCTGCCACTGAGGCATAGGGTATCCTATTCATATCTATCATTTCTTTAGGAGTCTCTAGGCACATTCCTAGAAAGTGATATTCCATGTCTCATCGATATGAAACCTCTTTGGAATTTTTCATACCAAACCTTTTGACAATAGAGTCTATGTACCTGGACTAGGACAAGCCAAACATCCTTTTGGATTTATCTCTATAGATTCAGATCCGTAAATTATATGATATTTTCCCTAAGTCTTTCATAGAGAAGTTTCCGGATAGCCAAGCTTTTACTAAGGAGAGCATTCCTACACCATTCTCAATTATTAGGATGTCATCCATATATAGCACCAAGAAGGTGATAATGCTCCTATTTACCTTCCTATACATACAAGGCTCATCTTCAAATTTACTTTTTCAAATTTAAATGAATCATTTTGTGATCTCGTCACGAAGAAGCTCATCAGGGATTTTGGTGTGGATGAAGAAGCTCATCAGTTCTTTAAATTGATTATTTAGGATCTATGTTTAAAGGTGAATCGATCTTATTATTATAATCTTATCATGATCCGATTCCCATTGCATAGAACTAAGGACATCACAATATATATGCAATAGTTAATATAATGTGAGAATATACCAATAATAATCATAAATAAAAAAATGTGTAGCGTGATGCACGTGTCATCACTCATGCGATTGGCTTATAGGGCACTTGTAACCAATAATCTTCTACTTGACCTAAAGCCAATCACTTATATGACTGATCCCCATTAGACCCTTGTGACACTTAAATATAATATGAACCAATGACTTCGTCAATGGATCTACAATGTTATCTTCAGATAGAACTCTTTCCGTTGCTATATTTTTATGGGCTATGATCCCTCTAATCAGATAAAACCTCTTCATAATAATTTGATGAGATATGGGTTCCCTTGCTAGAGCTATCGCCTTATCGCTATTGCAGTTTATGGGAATCAACTCTATGCTACTTGGTACAACTCCAAAATCCCTGATGAGCTTCTTCATCCACACCCCTTCCTTTGCTCATCAGGGATTTTGGTGTGGATGAAGAAGCTCATCAGCGATTTCATTTTGAATATTATCTCTAGTTCTTCAAATTACCATAATATCTGACAATTGAAAATATATAGAGCTGTTATCCTCAGTTCTATTTCCTTCTTGTCCTTTGGAAGGTGATGTTTTTTTGTTCTTAGTTCAATATCCTTCATGTTCTTTGGAAGTTGTTCTTCAAATTTACTTATTCAAATTTATATTTATAAGTCTTTTCATTTAATGATTCATTTAGTTTAATTATATTTTTAAGTGTCATTTCTAATTTATGCCAAATCTTAAAAGTCAAATCACATATAGAAACCCGATCAAATTTGTCTTTATTAAAGATAGAAAATAAAACATTCATATCTTTGACATTTAAAGAAAACATATATTTTTCATGATCATTCCAATCATTTATTTGATTGGATAACTTCTGAAAACTATTTTCGACAATACATCATAAATTAAACTCTAGCAAAATTAAGAAAATATGTATTCAAATTTTCTAAGAGGTGTAGTCTGTCCCATTGAACATAGGAGGACTTGTGATGCATTGACTATCGTTAATATTATAATAAGCTATTTTCTCACTTGGGTGTTAATCGATTTTATTCTCTCAAAATAAAATCGAGATCGAAAGCATTTTATTCAAGTTGAGTAAGTGAGCAATTAAGCTATTGGACCATGTTAAGTTGTGATCTTGCTTAAAGAAAGCTCGAGTAAGAACATGTAAATTCAAAAAAGGGATGTTAAGAGACGTTCACAATTTATAGTGGTACGACCACAACTTGGCCTATGTCCACTTCTCAAGTTCTGTTCGTCGAGGCCAGCAGTGTCCACTACTGATCTTCTTCGGGTGAAAACCAAACCCTTACAGTTCCCACTCTCTCCTTTTCACAAATTCAGAAGAGGAAACTTTATAAGTTTTTCTCACTTTCCTTAGACTCGATTTACAATTCGAAGCACTCAAGGGAAACTATTAAATTTTACAACACTTTAATAAAATTTTATCCCACTTTTTCATTCACCGCCCTTGCTTATCTAAGCAAGAAAACTTGGAGTATTTATAAACCCCAATTGGCTTCAGAATAGAGCCAAAATTTAAAGCTTTCTGCAAAATTTAGGTACGGGCAATACTACCATTGCGTCGATGGGACTTTTCGGCACCTTGAAAATAGGGCAATGATGGTACAACCATTAACCTGGGTAGTACTACTACTGACTATCAGTAGTACTACCATCAGAAATCTCGTAAAAACTACTTTTTCTATACTTTTATGTACCCGACTCGTACCTCATGTTGACCCCTTTATAGGTCAACAAAATGATCTCAACCTGAGCTCAAATCCAACCCAAAGTGGACGTAGTTGCCTCATATTGAGTTACTTTAGATTTATTCTAAATCTAACTCAATTTGAACTATAAACCAAACCAATGTAAACTATGACATACTTAGGCATACAAATACAATCAATTTAATAAACGTATTAAGTGACCTTCCCAACTCATGGCAATCTTCCCAGTAACCTCCGACGAACTCCCGACGAGTCTCGGTCATCTTCTGGTGAACCCCCGGTGCATTCCTGGCAAGCTCCCAGTGAAATCCCGACAAGCCCCCGATATCTTCAACGAGCTTCTGGCGATCTCCAGGTGAATTTCCATTGCATTGTCCAAACCCTGGCCTGATGCTTGAACTTGATTCCGGCCCAATATTTGATTATATTGTCTTATAGTAATTAATCTTGTATCATTCATCTCTAACATATAGGTTAGATAGTAAAACCCATCAATTGACTTCATCATCAAAATCTGAGATTCAATAATCTCCCCCTTTTTGATGATGACAACCAATTGATGACAGAGTTAACCTTAACTTATCCTATGTCAATGCCATAATCCAAATAAAGTAAACTTAAATTCAAGAGAACCAAATACTCTTGAATTCAAGTCTTATGATATATCATTTCAAATAATTTTCATTAATACATCAAAGAAGCAACATTACATTCATACATCAATTTTAAACTCTCCCCCTTAAGTCATCAATCATTAATTCTCCCCATTAAGTCATCAATCATTTCTCCCCTTTTGTTATCAACAAAAAGGAGAAATACTAATTTTACCATTTTTATTAATATTCTACATTTGTTATCAATATATAATTTCTCCCTCTTTGTCATCAACAAAAAAGTGAAATATTGAGCAAATAATTTCAAGACAAATGTTCATCATATTTCAAGTTTCTCCCCATTTGTTATCAACAAAATGAGTAGTATTGATTATATATTTAAACATTCAATACATGAAAATTTTATTTAGTTGCTCCCCTTAGTAAAATAAGATGAAAGGTAGAATTTTCTCATCAAAAATTTTTCTACCACTTTGTAAATAAAATAAAAGAAGAAACGATGGTGGGGTATGAAAACTAATATCACATCACAATGAAAAGCTTTTAATCTCAATCTTATAAATGTAAATTTTGAAATAAATTATTTCAAAGATAAACTAAAAAATCTGAGAAATCCAAGATCTACTTATGCATTCATCTTATGTAAATTTTAAGCAATTCAAAAAATCGAAAAAATAATACATTATGTATTTGAATGGATTAACATTCATAGCTCCCTTCTAATGAAGTCAAATTATTCTTCATTTAATGATTTGACTGTTAAGATATCAATTTTCTCTCTGTTTGTGATTGTTAAAAAGGAATATGATGATATAATTTTTTTTTTACATCCATATTCTAATTACAACCATAAGTACAAAGGGATCATGTCATTTAGGATGCAAAATCAAATTGTACGTATCAAAAGACATGATTTTTTTTTAAAATCTTTCCTCTTTTTTTTAAATAATGAAAATGAGTCTTAGGGGATAAAATAATCTCAATTTATCTAAGATAAATCTTATGACACCTAATTTATTTAGAAAAATCTTTTAATAAAATAGAAAAATGATCTTAATAAAAATATCAATTATAATTTTTAAGATCATAAATATTCTTTTTATTAAAAAATCAAAGAGATTAAACATGATTATCATAAAGGATAAGTTAAGTCAAGAAATCTAGAGAATGTTTATGATAAAATAAATCTTATTTAATTTTTAACTTATCATAAATTTAGGAAATATCAATTTGGTTATAAGGTTTCCTTTTTTTTGTTCTAATTCATTTTTGTACTAGCATGCATTGACTATGAATAAATCATTAATAATCAAAAAATAATTAAGATTAACTTTATAATCATGAACCATCATGAGATTTCTTTTCAATAAACTTAATTCCAATAAATTTTCTTATTATTGTTACTTAGGCTAGTGAGCTTAAAAGGAGTGTTAGATCTCAAGTCATATGGCTTGAGCATCTACTTTCAAGATACCATTTTGTGCTCCTAGCATTGTTAGGAGACAAATCTACAAAATGAGAGGTTTTGGCCCATTTGAGTTTGGGTCCCTCATGAAAGGTTCTTCCCATTTTTTCTAATGGCTTGAGGTTATCTATGGTTCCTTTAGGAACCCAAATTAATTTGTATGGACTATATTTTCTAAATTAGCACTTATAAGCTATATATCATAATGTACCATAATAGTTACATCTAATTTTAGATGAAGAGTTTAAAGTAGGTCCTTTAATGAAGATAGTTGGCTTTTGTTGACGATTGCCGCAAAGCCTATACATTCTTGCTTATGATCATGACCCTTATTTGCAAGGATCATGTTTAGAGATTTATTTCCTATTTTAAATTTTTAAAGTTTGTTTTAAAATGATATTTCCCTTTTTAACTGCCTATAATAATTCACATTTAGAGTAAGAAATATATGATGTTGATGCTCCATGCATATTTTCAAATTTATAAACTAGTGATGCATGCTCTTCCTTAAATAATTTATATGATTTACTAATATTTCTAAATTTATCATAAAGCTCATAAAAAATATTTAATAATTCATTGAAAGTAAATGAGATATTAAGTGAGTTACTTACCTCATTGTGGTTAGCCATGAGCATAAAATTCTCAAGTTTTTGGTTATGCTCTTCATCTTTGAAGTATATCAGCTTCTTGCATTCATAGCAAAAGGTTTTTATCTATTTTAAGATCATTTTTATAGTTTTTATTTATTAATTTTTTTGATTCATTTGTTATAAGTTCAAAGTTATCATAACTCAAAGTTTTACTTGAGGAGTCATCTGTTGTCCCTACTTCTATTTCCTTCCTGTCTTTTGGAAGGTGATGTTCTTCTATTCTTAGTTGAATATCCTTCCTATTCTTTGGAAGGTATTCTTCAAATTCATCTTTGCATGTCTTTTCATTTAATGATTTATTTAGTTTAATCATGCTTTTATATGTTATTTCTAATTTATGCCAAATCTCAAAAGCCGAATCATATGTAGAAACTCGATCAAACTTATCTTTATTTAAGGCAGAAAACAAAATAGCTTTGGAATTTAAAGAAAACATATATTTTTCAAGATCATTCCAATCATTTATTTGATTATATGACTTTTGAATATCATTTTCAACAATACACCATAAATCAAAGACCAGCAAAATAAAAAAAATACACATTCAAAATTTTTAAGAGGTGTAGTCCGTCCCATCGAATATAGGACTTGTGATGCATTGACCATCGTTAATGTCATAATAAGTCATTTAATCACTTGAGTATTAATTTAATAAGTACAATGTGGCTCTGATACCAAATGTTAGGATCGAGAGAGGGGGGGTGGGGGGGTTTGGGTTGGGGTGAATTAGTGCAAGTTTGAAAAACTTTGGTTTAAGAAAACTTACGCTAAAAGTAAAACTGAGATCGGAAGCGTTTCATTCAAGTTGAGTAAGTGAGCAATTAAACTATTGAATGATGCTAAATTATGATCTTGTTTAAAGAAAGCTCGAATAGGAATATGTAAATTCAAAAAGGAAAGTTAAGAGACGTCATAGTTTATAGTGGTTGTCAGGAAACCTTAGCGGGTGCATCATATGCGCAGCAAAAATTAAAACAAAAATTGGTTTCCCACGCAGATCAAATCGTCATGCAAAATATTGGGGTCACGAGAAAAATGTAAAAATTGATAAAATCACAATGTGTGAGAGATTGATTTTACTAAGGGAGATTGTATATCGTTATATTCTAGATCCGGATAGAGAATATAAAGGAGGTCAAGCGTCCTCCTCTCTAGTGGTATCCACACGATGGATCTTTACAACAAAACTCCTCCAATATGATATCGTAACTCTTGCGCAGAGGGAGGGAGGAGAATAGAAGGTGGTGACTAAAGCTACAGCCTATCAACCATGAGTCTCCCCTCCTATTTATAAAGAGCCACCGAAAACCTTAGGGCTCCTGTCTTAGTGGGTATTGGATCTCGATCTAATAACCCACTAACCTTGCATTATTAGATCTCTATCCAATAATCTCCTTAGGCCTCTAATTGAGCCTTAAGCAATAAGCCCATCAGCATAGGGTCTCATCTAATGGGAATAGGGGCTAATTGGATCTATATTCAATCCTCTATTCGATGAAGCATCCACCATATGTGTGTGACCCTCTAGGCCCGATATCGAGCTAGCCATGAGTCACTCTTATCAGAACTCCTTCTAATATAGTGAATTATTATCCCCATAATAATTCACTCGACTCATTGACTATGGACGTACTAGGCCACTACGCCATAGTCCCAAATGATATAGGGAGGATCAAATTCATCAGACCTATCTGTCCATAGTTACCGTGTATCTATAATTTCTCATCCAACTAATATCTCAGAGACCATATATTGGACATAGTACTGTCAGGTCACATACGAAATCTGTCATAGTCTCGCTCTAATCGGATTCTCCTAGAGAACTCCTTCTCTCTCAATCTAAATGACCTTGGCTAGGGATTTGTCTGAGCAAGCATATATAGGATATCCTCTTGTGATACCAAGAGTGGATGATCCTCTATTGACATTCAATTGCCTTTGTAAGGTTGGCTACCAATCCCGATAACCAGCTGTACTAGATCTAAAACTTTTCAAACCTATAAGTCTGGGGTTAAAGAAAGGAGTACTCATACAAGGCATCCTTGGTGTCTCAAGTCTAAGGACCAGATACACAACTGGGACTATGGAATCGCTGTCTGACATTAGGTATCATTAACTATACAGCATTCCATAAGTGGATAATTAGTGAACTAATTCTCCAATGAGCATCTGTACTATATCCTTAGTGTCTCCATACAAGTGGCTATAAGACTAGCTGCCTCCATCATATGGACGGGTATATAGTACACCGATCTATCTAGTTATCTCAATATCCCTCTTCAGTAACCTATGACCTGGATTATTTAAGATCTATGCTTAAAGGTGCTCATTATCGTGATCTCATCATGATCTGATTCCTATTGCACAGAACCAATGACATCATAATATATATGTAACAAATAATATAATATGAGAATTTGCTAATATTAACCATAAGTAAAAAGATCACATAGCGTGTCACATGTGCCATCACTCACATGATTGGCTTGTAGGGCACTTGTAACCAGCAATCTCCCACTTGACCAAAAGTCAATCACCTATGTGTCTGATCCTCATCAGACCCCTGTGATGCTCAAATATAATATGAGTCAGCGGCTTTGCTAGTGGATCTGCAATGTTATCTTCAGATGGAACTCTTTCCATTGCTATATATTTTCAGGTCATGATCGCTCTAATCAGGTGGAACCTCCTCAGAACAATTCTGTTCAAACCTGAGTTGCTTTGTTAGAGATATTGCCCTATCGTTGTCATAATATATGGGAGACAGCTCCACCTGCTTAGTGTGACTCCCAAATCCTTGATGAACTTATTCATCCAAAGCCCTTCTTTGCTGCTTTTGCTATAGCAATGTATTCCACCTCTATGGTCGAGTCAGTAGTAGTATATTGCATGGAACTCTTCCAACTTACTGCTCCTCCATTCAGGGTAAAAACAAACCCTGAATTTGACTTGCTATCATCAATGTTAGACTAAAAACTTGAGTCTGTATAGCCCTCAACCTGGAGGCTACCTTCTCCATATATCAGTAAAAGATCTTTCATGCTTCTCAAGTACTTAAGGATATACTTTACTGCCTTCCAGTATTCTAAACCTAGATCTGCCTGATACCTGCTAGTGACACTCAGAGCATATGCTATATCAGGCCTGACACATAGCATCACATACATGATAGACCCTATCGCTGAGGCATAAAGTTTCTTATCCGTGTCTGCCCTTTCTTCAGGTGTCTTTGGAGACATACTCCTAGAAAGTGATATTTTATATCTCATCGGTATGAGACCTCTCTTGGAATTTTTCGTACCAAACCTTTTGATAATGGAGTCTATATACCTAGACAGGGATAAGCCAAGCATCCTTTTGGATCTATCTCTATAGATCCAGATCTCCAAAATATAGGATGCTTCCCCTAAGTCTTTCATAGAGAAGTTTCTAGATAGCCAATCCTTTATTGTGGAGATCATTCCTACATCATTCCCAATGATTAGGATATCATCCATATATAGCACCAAGAAGGTGATAGCGCTTCCACTTACCTTCCTGTACATACAAGGCTCATCTTCGTTCTTAACGAAGTCATAAGATCTGATCAACTCATCAAATCTTATGTTCCAACTTCGGGAAGCTTGCTTCAATTCATAAATGGATCTAAGCAACCTGCACACTTTATCTGAACTCTCTTTAGATATGAATCCCTCTGGTTGTATCATATATACCTCTTCCTTGAGGTTGCCATTGAGGAATGCTGTTTTAACATCCATCTACCAGATCTCATAGTCATAGTGTGATGTAATGGCCAAAATAGACTTAAGCATGACTACAAGTGAAAAGGTTTCATCATAGTGAACTCTTTGTCTTTGACGATATCTTTTAGCTAACAGCCTTGCTTTATAGGTCTCTACCTTTCCATCCACTTCGATCTTTTTCTTAAAGATCTATTTACAGCCGATAGGTACAATACTCTTAGGTGCATCCACAAGATTCCAAAGCTTGTTAGAGTACATGAAATCTATCTCAGAATTCATGGCTTCTTGCCGCTTCTCGGAGTCTATACTCATAATAGCCTCCTCGTAGGTTTGAGGATCAACATCCTGAGAGTCATCTCCACTGATATGTCCCACATATCTTTCAGGAGGGTGAGATACTCTACTAGACCTATGTAAATTTGGAATTTATATTAGGTACTTGAACAAACTCAGGCTCTGGAATGGTGCTCGAGCTAGGTTCTTCAACCTCGCTCAATTCTATCTCACTCCTACTATTTTTACCAAGAACGTGTTCCTTCTCAAGGAACACAACTCTCTTGGCAACAAAGACTTTTCTGTCCTCGGGATGATAGAAATAATACCCATAAGTTTCCTTTGGGTATCCCTCGAATGTGCACCATTCTGTCCTTGATTCCAACTTATCGGGGTTGTGTCTTCTAATGTGGGTAGGACAACCCCAAATCTTAACAATATTAAGATCAGACTTCTTTCCTTTCCATATCTCATATGGTGTAGACACTACCGACTTTGATGGAATTCTGTTCAGAAGGTAAGCTATAGTCTCTAGGGCATACCCCCAGAATAAGATGGGTAGGTCAGCAAAACTCATCATAGACCGCACTATGTCTAACAGCGTGTGATTCCTCCTTTTTGAGACACCATTGAGTTGAGGTGGATAAGGAGGTGTCAATTGGGATAGAATCTCATTGTCCATGAGGAAATGGGTGAACTCTGTAGTCAAGTACTCTCCTCGATCTGATCAAAGAGTCTTAATACTCTTTCTAATTTGGTTCTCTACCTCATTCTTATATTTCCTGAATTTTTCGAAGGCCTCGGATTTGTACTTCATTAAGTACACATGTCTATACCTAAAGAAATCATCAGTGAATGTAATGAAATATGAGTAACCACCTATAGCCTGAGTCGACATGGGACCACATACATCACTATGTATGAGTTCTAATAACTCAATGACTATCTCTCCAATTCTACTAAAAGGAGAGTTGGTCATCTTCCCACAAAGGTAAGGTTCACAAGTTGCATATGTCTCATAGTCAAAGGGATCTAAGTATCCATCTTTCAACAAATTTTGAATCCTTCCCTCATATATATGACATATCCTACAATGCCATAGTTATGCTTTATTCACCTCATCTCTTTTCCTCTTACACATATTTATATTCATGATATGTGAAGAAGTGTCTAACATATATAAACCATTTATAAGGGTCCCTTTAGTGATGATCTCATCATCCATAATTATTGAACAACTATTATTTTTAAAAATTAATTTATATCCACTAATTATCAAACAATAGATAGAAATAATGTTTTTGATAATAGAGGAAACAAAATAACATACATCTAATGCAATAATAGCTTCACCAAGCAGATGTAGGGTGACCTCTCTAATAGCAACTATAGCAACTCTTGCTCCATTGCTCATCTTGAGGTCTATCTCGCCTCTAGCCAATTTCCTAGATCTTGCCAGAACCAGCAATAAATTGCAGATATGATAAACACTCCCAGTATCCAATACCCATGTGTTATCATGAAAATCTGATAAGTGGAGACTAATCATAAATATACCTAAAGCTTCTCTAAGCTTCTATCTCGCCTTCTCTGTAAGGTAGTCCTTATAGTTCCTCTTCCAATGTCCATCTTGGCCATAGTGGAAGCATTGTCCTTTGTCCTTTCCCAGGTATTTCTTGGCAACCTTTACCTTACCTGGTCTTTCTTTGCCCTTGACCTTCTTAAGGGTCTTGCTAGCCTTCCTTTTCTTTTTAGTCTCACCAATATAGAGAACTGGCTTCTCCTTCTTGATGGTGCTCTCAGCTTCCCTCAATATATTGGGGAGCTCAGGAAAAGTCACCTTAAACTTGCTCATGTTAAAATTCATGATGAAGTGAGAAAAGGAATATGGTAGGGATTGAAGTATAAGATCAACACACAAGTTATCCTCTAGGACTATTCCTAGACCTGTGAGTTTCTTGATCTACTCTATCATCTTTAGGACATGATTATCAACCGATGTCCCTTCTGTCATCCTGGCTTGGAAGAGTTTCTTAGATATCTCATATCTTTGAGTTCTTCCCTGTTTCTTAAACAGCTGGCGAAGATGAAGAAAGATAGAATCTATATCCATGCTCTCATGTTGCCTTTGTAACTCAAGAGTCATGGAGGCCAACATGTAACATTTTGCCAACGTGGAATCATCTATGTATTTCACATAGCGAGCGATCTCATCCTCGCTTGCTCCTTCTTCCAGCGTGGGCACAATTGTATCAAGGACGTATGCGATTTTATCTGCCGTGAGAACGATTCTCAAATTACAGAGCCAATCTATATAGTTTGGACCAATGAGGTGGTTGGCATCAAGTATGCCATGTAAGGGGTTTGTGAGTGACATGTTTATGACAAAATAAGATATAGCATAAATTAAATAACATACAAATTTTACAGAAAATACTAATTAAGATATGGACTTCTATCTTAATGTACTCCCACTATTTTCTTAGCGAATCACGTGACACCCTCGACACGTGAGATAGAAGTCTTCGGTAGACTCCTAGTGGGGATCGGGATCCAATTGGTGTCTTAGTGCAAACTCGAGGGACTCGACCAATTACACTAAGCCTAAAAGGTAGGCAACTCTTGCCAATCACAACTCCTTGTGATTCCCGTCATGTTCGGCCTCTAATCATCATAATCTCGAGGGACTCGACTAACCATGATGTTTAGTTAAGTCATCACCATCGTTACAAGATTAGTCTGATTCGATGATATGACCTCGAGGGACTCGACCAAACATACCATGTCTTCAGGTCACCAGTGACATCTCTATGTTGTAGGCAAGATCTCGATCACGTAGATAGGTGAGCCTCAAGGGACTCGACCAACTCAACCTATATCATGATTCAATTTCTTCCTATAACAATGGAAGGTCACATGGGTCAATCTTATTACCTTACGCTTACCGACTTAATATTATTGTAGGAGGGGTTTTTGTTTCGTATCAGTCTCATAGTATATCGTATCACACACATACATATTTAATATATATCTATATCGCATGCAAATATAAATATACATATATCTAATATGTGTATAACAAATCACATATGTAAGCCATACCGGATGATCATGAGCCGTCACCTAATATGATTAAGCCTGAGCCAATGGGCCTAATCACTCACAATAGGATCTATGTATGCATCGGTGTATCTCCATGCCCTATAATTGTTGATCTCGTTATCATCGATTCTATCGAATCGTCGCATCACTATGCGTCGTAATCTCCCACCACGACATCGTAGGTCCCATTGTCACCTCCATGCTCCCGTTGTGCCTCTCCATGTAATTACAAATAATCACAGGCACGCAGGCCCAACAATAAACGAGAAAAACGCAGGTCGCAAGCCCAATAATAATAATAATAATCATAATTACACACATCATAACACATGGATCATGATCATCCATCCACATTATACATCACATGTACATTACATCATACATAGAATTACTAGATATATATAATAATTAATTAAATTATTTAATTAATTATTTTTTTGAAAATCAGGACATGCTCAAAATTTCCAGAATTATCAAGGGTATTTTTATAATTTTGGATGAGAGGACAGTCCTCGAAATTTTTAGAATTATCAAGGGTATTTTCACAATTTTGGATGAGAGGACAATTCTCAAAATTTCTAAAATTATTGAGGGCATTTTTGGAATTCTATACATGAGGACAGTTGTCAAAATTTTTAAAATTTAGAGGGACATGATCATCCTTTTCTCAAAAGGATGCCTTAGCCCTCTCCTTGCCGCCTGGCCGCCCTGTAGCAACCCTCATGGGTTGCTAGCGGCCACCCGCTTTGGAGGCGCGCCATGAGCAACAACCCCTTGCGGGCTGGCCACTAGCGGTCGCCACTTGTAGGCGCCACCCTGCAGCTTGCCCCTTTGCGGGCGCCGCACTATGGCGGCTACCGCCCTTCGGGCTGGTGCAAGTGTCGCCCCTACGGGCTGTTGTCCCTGTGGGTGGCTGCCCCTTATGGACTGGCCTTGCCCGCGGCCTGGTCGTGGGTGGTCGGCCATACATGGGGGCTGGCCGCCCCTCCTCCTCGCTGCTTTCACTACGAAAATGCAGCAAGAAAACCTTGGTTCTGATACCACTGTTAGGAAACCTCAGTGGGTGCATCACATGCACAGTGAAAATAAAGACAAAAACTGGTTTCCCACGTAGATCAAATCATAATGCAAAATATTAGGGTCACAAGAAAAACACAAAAATCGATAAAATCGCTATATGTGAGAGATTGATTTTACCTAGGGAGATTGTATATTCTTGTATTTCATATCCGAATGGAGAAGATAAAGGAGGTCAAGTGTCCTCCTCTCTAGCGGTATCCACACGATGGATCTCGACAGCGAAACTCCTCCAATCTAATCTCGCAACTCTTGCGCAGAGGGAGGGAGGAGAATAGGAGGTGGTGGCTAAAGCTGTAGCCTATCAACCATAAGTCTCCCCTCCTATTTATAGAGAGCCACCAAAAACCCTAGGGCTCTTGCCTTCATGGGTATTGGATCTTCATCTAATAATCCACTAACCTTACATTATTGGATCTCTATCCAATAATCTCCTTGGGCCTCTAATTGGACCTTAAGCAAGGAGCCCATCAACATAGGGTTTCATCTAATGGGAATAGGGGCTAATTGGATCTCCATCCAATCCTCTATTCGCTGAAGCATCCATCATATATGTGTGACCCTCTAGGCCCAATACCGAGCTGGCCGTGAGTCACTCCCATCAGAACTATTTTTGATATAGTGAATCATTAAGGCCATAATAATTCACTTGACTCATCGACTATGGACGTATTAGGACACTATGCCATAGTCCCCAAACGGTACAGGGGGGATCAAATTCATCGAACCTGTCTGTCCACAATTATCGTGTATCTATAATCCCTCATCCAACTAATATCCAGAGACCGTATATTGGATATAGTACTGTCAGGTCACATACGGAATTTGTTATAGTCTCGCTCTAATCGGATTCTCCTAGAGAACTCTTTCTCTCTTAATCCGATTGACCCTGATCATGGATTTATCTGAGAAGCACATATGAGATATTTCTCTCGTGATACTGAGAGTGGATGATCCTCTATTGACACTCAATTGTCTTTATAAGGTTGACTATCAATCCCGATAACTAGCTGTACAAGATCTGGAACTTTCCAAACCTATAAGTCTGGCGTCAAAGAAAGAAGTACTTATACAAGGCATCCTTGGTGTCTCAAATCTAAGGACCAGATATACAACTGGGACTATGGAATCGCTCTCTGACATTAGGTATCATTAACCATATAATATTTCATAAGTGGATCAATTAGTGAACTCATTCTCCAATGAGCACCTGTACTATATTCTTAGTGTCTCCACACAGGTGGCTATGAGACTAGCCACCTTCATCATATGGTCGGGTATATAGTACACCCATCTATCCGGTTATCTCATTGTCTCTCTTGAGTAACCTATGTCTGAAATTATTTAGGATCTGTGTTTAAAGGTGAATCAATCTCATTATCGTGATCTCATCACGATTCGATTCCTATTGCATAGAACAAAGGACATCACAATATATATATATAACAAATAATATAATGTGAGAATATGCCAATATTAACCATAAGTAAAAAGATCACATAGTGTGTCACATGTGCTATCACTCACGTGATTTGCTTGCAGGCCACTTGTAACCAGTAGTAGTTTGGCCACAACTTAGCTTATGTCCACTTCTTGAGTCCTCTTCGTCGAGGCCCACTGGTGTCCACTACTGATCTTCTTTGGGTAAAGATCAAACCCTTATACTTCCCACTCTCTCCTTTTCATAGGGTCAAGAGAGGAACATTTATAAGTTTTTCTTACTTCCCTTAGACTCAATTTACAATTTGAAACACTCAAAGGAAGCTCTCAAATTTTATAACTCTTTAACAGAATTTTATCCTACTTTTTCATTTATCACTCTTGCTTATCCAAGAAAGAAAACTTGGGGTATTTATAGACCCTAATTAGCTTTAGATTGTAATCAAAATTCAAAGCTTTCTGTAAAAATCAGGGTATGGGCGATAGTATCACCAAAAGCACCATGAAAACAGTGTGGTGGTAGTACAACCACCGACCTGAGTGGTATAACTACCACCTGGGTGGTACTACCATCGTCCACCAGCAGTACTATTGTTGGAAATCCCATAAAAGCTACTTTTTCTATACTTTTACATACCTATCTCATACTTACTGTTGATCCCTTTCCAAGTTAACAAAATGAGCTCAACCTGAACTCAAATCCAACCCAAAGTGGACCTGGTTGCCTCACATTGAGTTAACTTGGATTCCTTCCAAATCTAACTCATTTTGGACTCTAAACCAAATCGATGCTAACTATGACATACTAAGACATACAAATATAATTAATTTAATTAACATGTCAAGTGACCTTCCTAACTCCGGATACTCTTCAGTAAACTCTCGTTGAGTCTCGATCATCTTCTGGCAAGCCCCCGAAGCATTCTTACTAAGCTTCTGATTACCTTCGGTAAGCTCCTAGTGAACTCCTAGCAAGCCCTCGATCACCCTCGGTGAGATCCCGGTAAGCCCTCGATACCTTCGGTGAGCTTCCAGCGAACTCTTGATAAGCCCCCGATACCGTCGAGTCTTGATCATCTTCTGGCAAGCCCCCGAAGCATTCCTATTAAGCTCCCGATACGTTCGATAAACTCATGGTGAACTCTTGGCAAGCCCTCGATCACCCTTACTGAGATCCCGGTAAGCCCTCGATACCTTCGACGAGCTTCCAGCGATCTTTTAGTGAATTCCCACTACATCGTCCGAACCCCGGCTCAATACTCGAACTTGAATCTGGCCCAACATTTGATGGTATTAGCTTATCATAGTTAATCCTGCATTACTAATCTCTAACACATAGGTTAGATAATAAAACTCATCAATTGATTTCAACATCAAAATATGAGATTCAACAATTTATTTAGGCTATAGCTTGGTTGTCAGAAATATGTCACTCACAAACCTCCTACATAGCATACTTGATGCCAACCGCCTTACTATCCAAACTACATGGATTGGGTCTGTAATTTGAGAATTGTTCTCATGGCAAAAAAAAATCATGTATGTCCTTAATACTATTGTGGCTATGCTGAAGGAAGGGGCAAGCAAGGATGAGATCACTTGCTATGTGAAGTATATAGATGATTCCATTTTGGCAAAATGCTATATGTTGGCCTTCATGATTCCGATGTTATAGAGGTAACATGAGTACATAGATGTCAATTCCATCCTTCTTCATCTTCGCTAACTATTTATAACTCAAAGATATGTGATATCGAAGAGTCTCTTTTGTGCTAGGATGGAATAACGGCCATCGGTTCAGAACCATATCCTAAAGATGAGAAAGTGGATCAATAATCTCATAGGTTTAGGAATAGTCCTAGAGGATAACATGTGTATTTATCTTATACTTTAGTCCCTACCAAATTCTTTTTCTCACTTCATTGTAAATTTTAACATGAGCCAGTTTGAGGTGACTCTCCTTGAGCTCCTCAATATATTGAGGGAAGCTACGAGTGCCATCAAGAAAGAGAAGCTAGTTCTCTATATTAGTGAGGCCAAAAATAAAAGGAAGATCAGTAAGCCTTAAGAAGGGCAAGGGCAAAGAAAGCTCAGGTAATGTAAAGGTTACCAAGAAAGACCAACAAACGATAATGGATAATGCTTCCACTACAGCAAAGATGGGCATTGGAAGAGGAACTATAAGGATTACCTTATAAATAAGGCAAAACAAAAGCTTAGAGAAGCTTTCAGGTATATTCATAATCAATCTTCACTTGTCAGATTTTTATAATAACATATATGTCTTGGATACAAGGAGTATTTATCATATATGCAATACGTTGTAGGTTTTGGCAAGACCTAAGAGATCTGCCAGAGGCGAGATGAACATCAAGATGGGCAATGGAGCAAGAGTTGCTACAGTTGCCATTGGGGAGGTCACCCTACATCTGCCTAATGGAGGTATCATTGCATTGGATGTATTATATTTTGTTCCCTATATTGTCAAAAATATTATTTTCATTTCTTGTTTGATAATTAGTGTATATAAATTAGTTTTTAAGAATAATAGTTGTTTAATAATTTTGGATAATGAGATCATTACTAGAGGGACCTTGATAAATGACTTATATATATTAAAACACTTCTCTAGATATCATAAATATAAATACGTCTAAGAGGAAATGAGATGAGGTGAACAATGCATACTTGTGGCATTGTAAGCTATGTCATATCTATAAGGGAATGATTTATATTAAAAGATAGATACTTAAATCCATTTGGCTATGAGTTGTATGCAATTTGTAAACTTTGCCTTCGTAGAAAGATAACCAACTCTCCTTTAGGTGGAACTATAGAGAGAGCCATTGAACTATTGAAACTCATACATAGTGATGTATGGGTCCTATATCGACTCAGGCTATAGGTAGTTTCTCATATGTCATTACATTTATTGATAATTTCTCTAGGTATGGACATGTGTACTTGATGAAGTACAAGTCCAAGGCCTTTAAGAAATTCAGGGAATATAAAAATAAAGTAGAGTACTAGATTGGAAAGAGTATTAAGACTCTCCGATCAGATCAAGGAGGATAGTTCACCCATTTCTTCAGGTATAATAAGATTTTATCCCATTAGACACCACCTTATACATCTCAGCTCAATTATGTATTAGAAAAGAGGAATCACATGCTATTAGACATAGTACGGTCCATGATAAGTTTCACTGATCTACTCGTCTCATTCTGGGGATATTTCCTAAAGACTACAGCTTACCTTTTGAATAGAGTTTCATTAAAGTCGGTAGTGTCTAAACCATATAAGATATGAAAAGGAAAAAAGCTCGATCTTAAGGTGGTTAAGATTTGAGGTTATCCTGCCACGTTAAAAGACACAATCCAAATAAGTTGGAATCAAGGATAAAATGGTACAAGTTTGTGGGATTCCCTAAGGAAACTTATGGGTGCTATTTCTATCAACCCGATGATCAAAAGGTCTTTATTACTAAGAGGGTTATGTTTCTTGAGAAGGAACACATCCTTGGTGGAAACACTAGGTGTGAGCTAGAGTTGAACGAGGTTAGAGAACCTAACTCAAGCACCATTCTAGAGTTCGAGTCTGTTCAGGTACCTAATACATAAGTTCCAACTTTACGCAGGTCTAGTAAAGTATCTCAATCTTCTAAAAGATATGTGAGACATATCAGTGGAGAGGACTCGCAAGATGTTGATCCTCAGACCTACGAGGAGGCTAGTATGAGTATAGACTCTAAAAAGTGGTAAGAAGCCATAAATTCTGAGATGGATTCTATGTACTCTAACAAGGTTTGGAACCTTATGGATACACTAGAGGGTATCGTACCCATCTATTGTAAATGCATCTTCAAGAAAAAGATCGAAGTAGATGGAAAGGTGGAGACCTATAAGGTAAGGTTGGTGGCTAAAGGATATCGTCAAAGGCAAGGAGTTGACTATGACAAAATCTTCTTACCCATAGTCATTTTTAAATCTATTATAATTCTTTTAGCTATTGCAGCACACTATGACTATGAGATATGACAGATGGATGTGAAAACTGCATTCCTCAATTACAACTTGAGGAGAAGGTGTATATGATATATCTAAAGGGATTCGTAACTAGAGAGAGTCAAGATAAAGTATATAGGTTATTCAGATCCATTTATAGACTAAAGCAAGCTTCCCGAAGTTGGAATGTAAGATTTGATGAGATGATGAGTGTTAACTTTGTTAAGAACGAAGATGAGTGTTGTGTATATAGGAAGGTAAGTGGGAGTGCTATCATCTTTTTGGTGTTGTATGTGGATGATATCCTAATTATTGGGAAAGATGTAGGAATGCTTTCTATAGTAAAGGCTATTAGGATCAATTGGGGGGGGGGTGAATTAGTGCTAATGTAAATATTTGGTTTTAGATAAAATCTTTTCGATTAAACCAAAATATAAAATATGAAGCTTTTAGTCTTTAGTAAAATGAGTGAGTGATTGAATGAAATTTATTAAGTTAGTAAGTAAACCCGAAAGATAATTAACACGAAAATTTTACTTTCAAAGAGTGAGTTGAATCGGAAGCGTCAATATAAGAATATGTAATCAATTTGAAATCAAAAAAATACTCATAATTTTTATAGTGATTCGGCACCAATAGCTTATGTCCACTCCCGAGTCCTCCTTCTTGAGGCACACCGGAAGGAAGAAGAGAAAGGAAAGAAGGAAGGAAGAAAGGAGGCAGTGCTCTATTTGCCACATGAATAAATAGAGGAGGCTGCATTAAGGCTACAACTAGAAAGGAAGGGAAGGAGAGGAAGAAGAGAATAATAGAAGAGGGAGAAGAGAGTAAAGGAGAAGGAGAAAAAAGGAAGGGGGGGGGGAGGATGGCTATAACGAGGGCAGCGGCTGGGAGAAGAAAGAAAGGAAGAATAGAAGGGGAAAAGAAGAAAAGGCTATTATTGGAAATAAAACAAAAGAAGCGAAAGGAAGAAAAAGAGAAGGAAGGAAGGAAGAAGAGAAAGAGGGCTACGATTTCAACAATAAGGGAAAAAAAAAGAGAAGAGGAAGAGAGGAGAAATCACCCTCATATGTTCTACACTATACACTCTTTATCTTTGTAATATTAATATCAGAAATTGAGCTATTATAACCGTGCAAGTATCTATCTTTGCTTTCATCTAGATATGATCAATTGAATTGTTATAATCTTGCAAGTGTCCTAATCTTTTCCTATTGCACTCTCTATCTTTGCTTGTAATCTTGATATGAGAAATTGAGCTATTATAACCTTGCAAGTATCATATCTTTGCTTTCATCTTGATATGATCAATTGAATTGTTATAACCTTACAAGTGTCCTAATCTTTTCCTATTGCACTCTCTATCTTTACCTGTAATCTTGAGATGAGAAATTGAGATATTATAACCTTGCAAGTGTCCTATCTTTGATTTTATCTTGATATGATCAATTGAATTGTTACCTATTGTACTCACTATCTTTGCTTGTAATCTTAATATGAGAAATTGAGCTATTATAACTTTGCAAGTGTCCTATCTTTGCTTTCATTTTGATATAATCAATTAAATTGTTACAACCTTGCAACTGATATCTTTCCTGCTTGGATGTAAAGATCTGAGTCTATTTTCGAGATTGTGACTTTTGTTTACTAAATTGCTTATAACTTTATGTTGGAAACTCCAATTCGTGCAAAACTTATTTCCTGAGTAACTAGACTCCCATATCTTTGTATCCTTATCTATCTTAAGTAATTTACAGTATAATTGATTATCTAAATATTTTATGCAATATGCCTCTTAAATTCTATTAGAATTATGTGTTTGTTGATAAGTGTAATACTGATAATTCAAGGCTCAAGCATTTTGGCCAGTGGTTGGGTCAAACAAGAGCTAATAGGATAGTTAGCTCATTAACCCGGTCCTGTGAGCACCTATACTCTTGCCTTTCTATTTGTATTTAAATTTAATTATTCTTAATTAGTTCAAAGAAAGGCATGAGCATCACTTTTTGGCTTTGTTTTAAATCGCTCACTTATTCACTTTCAATGAAGTTCAAGAAACGCTTTTGATTTTGATTTTACTTCAAATGAAATTTACTTTAAATAAAATTTACTTTGATAAGGTTGCTTCAGTCCATAAATGGATCTGAGCAACCTGCACATTTTAGACTCTCTCTAGATACGAATCTCTTTGGTTATATTATATACACCTCTTCCTCAAGGTTGCCATTGAGGAATGTAGTTTTCACATTGTTGAAACCTCGTAGGATTCTAAGGCTTGGTATGATCTCTTAAGTTGATTGGCCTGCTTAAAACTTTATAGGGGTTCCTCCCTCCTTGGTATTTGGTTGCAAGAGCTAAAGAAAAGATTGATCTATTCATGACAAAAAAAGTTATGACTACAAGTGTTTATATAAGGTCTCAAATCCCTAATCCTAATAGAACTCCTACTTTAACTAAACCAAGACTCCAACTCCTAATATGAATCCTAATCAATCATAGAGAGAGTCCTAACTAAATGAAACTCGCACTCTCTAATCCTAACCGGCCTCCTCTCAGCCTTAGCTAACTTTTCCTCATCAAGGTGGGCGACTAATTGGGTTGATTATAAGCTTGACTTGGTTGACTCCAACTCGAATACAACTCCGACTCCTAACCTGACTCCAATTCAGCTGAATCCTAACCCTACTAAGATTTGGGCTAATTTATTACAATGAACTCAAATCTTCTTCTAACTGACCTAATGTCAAGTCTACACTAGCCAACAAGACTCAATATAAGGACTTGACTCAATCGACTAGGACCCGATTTAGCTGAGGTCGTAACACACATCCATCTATCAAATCTCATAATTATAGTGTGTTGTATGGCTACAGGTGAGAAGGTTTCACCATAGTCAACTCCTTGCCTTTGATGATATCCTTTAGCCACCAACCTTGCCTTATAGGTCTCAACTGTTAGGATCAATTGACACTAAGAGGGTGGAAGTAGATTAGTACAAGTGTAAATTTTTCGTTTTAAACAAAAACATTTCAGTTTAAGCATAATAGGAAGATCCAAAGCTAGTTGTTTAAATAAAACAAGTGAATGGTTAGAAGATTGCTAAGTTACTTGCTTACTAATTACTTAAGAAAGAGTAAAAATCTGAAAGATAAGAAATGTTGTAAGTGAAATGTTTGCTTTCAATGAGTAAACAAGATCGAAAGCATTAATAAGGAAAGCAAAAGATGAATTCACAATTTTTATAGTGGTTTGGCACCAATGGCCTATGTCCACTCTCGAGTCTTCCTTCTTGAGGCACACTGGCATCCACTACTAATCTTCTTTGGGTGAAGACCAAATCCTTACACTTTGCTCATAAGGGAGATAAGATTACACTATTTGATCACTCCCTTGCCCTTTTTATTTTTCTTACAATTATCACATAATATTTTCTTAGAATATAATCCCCAAAATTGTTATATAGAATGTAAGAAAACTTGAGATATTTATAGGCTCGAAATTGGCTTCAAAACTGAAGTCAAAATCTAATCGTATTTGGAAAATTAGGGTACGGGCGGTTCACCTGCCAGCCTGGGTGGGTCGACCGCTAAAAGTACCCAGATTCCTAGGTATGAACAGTTCAACTGCCCAACCTAGGTGGGTCAACCGCCCGAAAGCCTGCGGCGGTGGTACACCCATCGCTCATCGACGATTTACCCATTAGAATTTTTACAAAAGTGGTTCTCTCCACTTTTCGAATTTCGGCTTGAACCTGATGTTGACCAACCCTCTAGTCAACAAATTGAGCTCAAACTAAGCTTAATCAAACCCCAATAGTGGACCCGGTTAACTTATTGAGTTGATTTAGATTTTATCCAAATCTAACTTAATTAAGACTGACTTCTTAACTATGACTCAATGATTACAACACTTAATGACCAACAAGCTAAACCAAGACCTAACTCCCGACAATCGGCAACCTCATAGCAAACTTTGGCGAGATCCAACTGTATCATCCAAACCTGGCATGATGCCCAAGCTTGATCTTGGCCTATCATATGGTTGTTACTCCATTACTCTTTTCATAGTTAGTCTTGCATGATACTAATTACGACTTAATTAAATACAATGATAACTACCAAATATTTATTACAAGACCATCCTAACTCCCGATAAGCTTTTCAGCTACCCCCGACAATCTTCCGATGAGTTTTGGTCTTCTTTTGGCGAACTCCCTTGCGCTATCCTAGTAAACTCTCGATTCCCTTGGTGAGCTCCCGACGTACTCCTAGCGAGTTCCCAACTGCATCGACCCGATGCATGGACTTGACCTTGGCCAATCTTGATTGTAATAATTATTTTATCGTAATTAATTATATATCAATCAATTCTAACAATCCTGTTAGATCAATAACCCATCAATTGGTTTCATCATCAAAATCTGAGATTCAACAATCTCTCCCTTTTTTATGATGACAATAAATTGATGATAGGAGTTAATCCTAACTCCCCCTAAATCCATGCCACTTAAATTTAAGAGAAGCACACACTCTTAAATTCAAGCAATCGACATTCTATGTAAATTTTAACATAAATTTGCATCAAGTCATCAACTCATGAGTAAAAAGGAATTAAGCATCTATATCCAAGATGTCCAATTCATATCCTTATCTAAGATATCCATATATTTTAATAAGATCATGTGTCATCAATATATATTTTTCCCCCTCTATCATCAACAAAAATGTGAAATATAGCTAATAATTTTAAGATACAGGATAACATTACTCCCTTAGTATATGCATTATAAAATTTTCTTCCCTTTTAATAAGGAGAGAAATAAGGGAGGTGTTGTTGAATCATTTCATCATAGAGAAGAGCTCTTAATAAATTTTAAAAGCAATATTAAGATGAACTCAAAAGTTTAAGAGATTTTAAAGATTACTTATGTATTTCAAATGTAGCAAAAGTTATCGCTTGATATCAAAAATTTTCTTATGTAAATTTCAAGAAAATATAGCAAATAAATCCAAATAATAACAAATTATTATCTTTATGTAGATTTTCAAAATCATCATTACATGCATGATCATCATACATGATTTCACATCATTATACCTTCTTCTCTTTGTCATCAACAAAAGAAGAAGTGTAATTAGCAAGTTTTTGATATATGAAAGCTTAGCAATTTAATGATTTTTTATTACTTTAGAACATGCAAGCTAGTGAATTCATTCTTCTCTTTTGAGAAGTACAAGCTAGCAAATATTTGATTCCTTTGCACTTTTCAAGCTAGCAATTTTATAAGCTAACAAGTTTGGTCCCCCTTTATCATTGTCAAAAAGAAGGATGGTTAGAATAGTACAAAACTTTTTCAATTATATCATTTTTTAAGAAATAAATAAAAACTATATCAGTTATCATATGAAATATATTAAGAAAAATTAATATAGTAATGAGATATTCAATTTATGAAAATAAATTGTGAATATCAAGAGACAAGTCATAGGAGAAACAAAATCTTTTGATTTATCCATAAGAAATCTTAAGTTGTCAAGTTCATGTATAAAAATCTCCTTTTAAATAATACAAAGACACATAATAAAAGATTTTGATTCATAAAAGATTTCAAGTTATAATTCCAAGAAATCAAAACTATGATATAGATAAATCACGCATTCGATTTCAAAATCATCAAAATCACTTTCAATAGATTCAAAATATAATTAATAGACTTATTAGTCTATTGAAATGCTAGTGATTTCCTTTCTCCATATGTGTGAGTAAGAAGGTAGAATCAAGGTAGAGAAATAAAAAATATTATATCAAAAAATACTAAATTTTAAATAAGTAAATTTTATAGATGGAAATTTTGAAATTAAGCTCAAAACTTCAAGATATTCAAGGAGATTCAAGAGTCTAAGAGCTACTCATGCATTTAAAATCATCTCATATAATTTCAAGTATAGCAAAAAATCATCTATTATTAATTTTAATAGAAAGCATAACAAATTTCATAAGAAGGCATGATAGTAGATCAAGCTCAAATTGTAAATCAAGTATTTTACATACATTTAGAAAATTCTAAATTTTCTTATAAGCAAATTATTTCGCATTCAAGGTTATCATATCTAATTTATTTCTAATCATATTAATAATTTTATCTCATTTTTTTGTTATTATCAAGAAAAAATATGATGGCATAATTTCTTTTTAGCATTCATATTCAAATTATGTCAAAAAGTACAAGGAGATTATGTCATTAAAGATAAAATCAAACTTTTGAATATCGAAGGATATGATTTTGTTTAATAATTTCTTTCCCTTTTTTTTTAAATAATAAAATGAGCCTTAGGGGATAATCTCAATTCATCCAAGATAAAACGTTTTAATCAAGAAGAATAATCTTGATAATAATTTTAATTAATATTATTAAGATTATAAATCTCATTTTTATTAAAAAGAAAAAATTATAGAGATCAATAACGTGATTCCCATAATGTAAAAATCAAATCAAGAAATTAAGGGAATATTTTTTATAATACAAATCTCTTTTAATTTTCAACTTATCACAAATTTAAGAAATATTAATTTTAGTAATAAGTTATATTAAGAAGAAAGTCATAAGTAATCATGTCATGAAGAATATTATTATCAAATCATAAATGCTAAGAACATGATTTATTTTGACATATTTCTTCCTAGATGAAATTTCAAAGCTTTCCAAATCTTAGAAGATTAAAAAGAAGGATCTTGATTCTTATAGAAATATCAAGTTATAAATATTGAGAAGTCAAGATCATGATTTCGGATGAAAGATTTTCTTTAATAAAAGGAAGGAATCTTAGTAAATAATCTTAGTTTATATAAAGATCTCAATTTTAATTTTCAAGATTTCATAGTCATGATTTAAGTAACCAAAATATCAATAATATTGGATATATTCAAACATATTCATTCTTTAAAATAAAATCATTTGAAAATATATCCAAAATCATAATTAAAAATCACTTTTTGAAAAATTTCAATAAAGTCATCATAGATTGTTTTCCAAAAGAAAATAGCTAAAGTTTTCTAATTCATTTTTGTAGTTAAAGAGATTCAACAATAAATATATCATTTTATCTTTATTAAAGAATTCATGGGATAAAAATTCTTTCAAGAAGAATTATCCTTCTTTTGAAATTTATTTCAAGAATGCAATGGTATTTAAAATCAAAAACAAAATTTTATTATGATCATTGCAATAAAATATTTTAAAACAAAAGCTTTGATTTATTTTTGAATCAAATGATTTTTGTATGTTGGAAGATTCTATCATGTTATCAAGAAAGATGATTTCATATCTGATTTTTAGGTTCAAAAACAACATAAATCATCAAACAAGTTAATACACATCAATATAATAATCATCATCAAAATCTTTCTTTCATACATATGACTTTTATTTAATTTAACTAAACTTTCTCCTTTCTAATTCTAGCATGCTCTAGCTATGCAAAGATTATGCATCATTGAGAGCAATCAAGATTAATTATAACAAAAAATTATCCTTAAGATTTATTACTAATAATTTTATTTTTAATAAATTTTCTTTTATTTACTTAAGCTAGTGAGCTTTGAAAGGGTATTAGATCTCAAATCATGTGCCTTAAGCATGTATTTTCAAAACATTACTTAGTGCTCTTAGCCTTATTAGGATGTAACTTTATATTATGGGAGGTTTTGATTTAAGTACTCATTTGAGTATTGGTCTTTCATGATATGGTCTTCCCATTTTCTCTAGTGGCTTAAGGTTATTTATGGTTCCTTTAGGAACCCAAATTAATTTATGTGGACTATATAATTTTTGAATCGACATTTATAGGTGTTATGTCCCACAAGAATTACATTTAACTTTTGATAGTACATTTAATGTAAGTACTTTTGTAAAGATGATTGTCTTTTGTTGAACATTACCAACAAAGCCTATGTCATTTCTACTATTAATATGACCTTTATTGGAAAGGACCATATTTAGGGATTTGTTCCCTATTTGATATTTTTCTAGTGTTGATTTAAGCATGATGTTTTCTTCTTTAACACTATCTAGTATCTTATATTTAGAGCATGTGTTGTTATGTGATACTAGTAAGTCATGTATTTCATCAAGTCTACTAACTAGCAATTCATGATCATTTTTAAGTAGTTTAAACGATTTGCTAAGTTTTCTAAACTCATCAAAAAGATCATGAAATATGCTTAATAATTCAGAAAAAAATATTTAAAGACTCACTAACCTCATCTTTGATCTTTGGAGCTCTTCGGTTTCTTACATTCATAGCAAGAGATTTTATCCATCTTTAGATTATTTTTAAGGTTCAAGTTCGTTAATTTTTTTTGTTCATTTGTCAAAAGTTCAAGGTCCTCATCACTCAAGATTTCACTCAAGGAGTCATGTATTATTCTCAGTTCACATTCCTTTTAGTTCTTAGGAGGGTGTTATTCTTGTTCATTTGTAGAAGTATTCTCATTTAATGATTCATTTATATTAAGTGTGCTTTCATATGTTATTTCTAATGCATGCTTTTATATCAAAAGCTGAATCAAAACAAGAAACCTGATTAAATTTATTTTTATCAAGAGCACAAAGCAAGACATTCATAGCCTTTGTGTTTAAAGATAAAGTCTTCTTCACCAAATCATTCCAATTGTTCATTGGTAGAGAAGACTTTTCAAATCCATTTTTAACAATAGTCCATAAATCAAGATATAAAGAAAGTAAGAAAACTCTCATTCGAGTTTTCCAATAAGTGTAGTCCATCCCATTGAATATGGGAGGATGAATGATAAAAAAGCCTTCTTAAAAACCAATAAGAGCCATTTCTCTTGAGTGTTAAACCAAAAGAGAAGAGTTTTCATTTCTCTTGAGTGTTAGCACTAAGGGGGGGGGGAGTGAATTAGTTCAAGTGTAAAGTTTCATTTTAAACAAATACATTTTGGTTTAAGCACAATAGGAAGATCTAAACCTTGTTCTTCAAATAAAGCAAGTGAATAATACGAAGATTATTAAGTTACTTGCTTAGTAATTACTTAAGAAAGAGCAAAAAAATTCAAAAGATAAGAAATGTTGTAAGTGAAATGTTTGCTTTCAAAGAATAAACAAGATCGGAAGCATTAAAAAGAAAAGAAAAAGATGAACTCATAATTTTTATAGTGGTTCAGCACCAACAGTTTACGTCCACTCCCGAGTCATCCTTCTTGAGGCACACTGGTATCCACTACCAATCTTCTTTGAGTAAAGACCAAACCCTTACACTTTGTTTACAAGGGATATAAGATTACACTCTTTGATCACTCTCTTATTCTTTTTTTTTCCTTGCAATTCTAACATAATATTTTCTCAAAATATAATATCCAAAATTATTGTTTGAAATGTAAGAAAACTTGGGGTATTTATAGACCCCAAATTAGTTTCCAAACCATAGTCAAAATCCAACCATATCCTAAAAATCCAGGTATGGGCGGTTCACCTACTAGCCTGGGCTAGTCAACAGCCCAAAAGCCTGGGCGGCAGCGGTACACCCGCCACTCACTAGTGGTTTACCCGCTAAAATTTTTGTAAAAGTGTTTCCCTCCACTTTTCGAATTCTGGCTTGAACTTGATGTTGACCAATCCTTTAGTCAACCAATTGAGCTCAACATGAGCTCAATCAAACCCCAATGGTGGACCTGGTTACCTTATTGATTTCATTTGGATTTTATCCAAATTTAGCTTAATTAGGACTCACTTCCTAACTATGACTCAATGATTACAACACTTAATGACCAACAAACTAAACCAAGACCTAACTCCCGGCAATCCGGCAGCCTCCGGCATTCTTGCGGTGAGTCTTTTGGTCTTCTTCCGGCGATCTTCCGACGTGTTCTTAGCGAGCTTCTTGATCCCTTCGGCGAATCTCCTAGCGAACTTCAGTAAGATCCCATTGCATCGTTCGAACCCGGCCCGATGCCCAAGCTTAATCTTGGCCCATATCTGGTTGTAACTCTATTACTCCTGTCATAGTTAGTCCTACATGATGCTAATTATGACTTAATTAAATATAATTATAATTGCCAAACATCCATTACAAGACCATCCTAACTCTCGGCAAGCTTTTCGGCTACCCCTAATAATCTTCCGATGAGTCTCAATTTTCTTCTAGTGAACTCCCTTGCGCCATCCTAGCAAACTCCTGATACCCTCAGTGAGCTCCCGACGTACTCATGGCGAGTTCCCAATTGCATCGACCTGATTCATGGACTTGACCTTGGCCAATCCTGATTGTAATAATCATTCTATTGTAATTAATCATGCATTAATCAATTCTAATAATCCTATTAGATCAATAATCCATCAATTGATTTCATCATCAAAATTCGAGATTCAACCTCCACCTTTTCATCTACTTTGATCTTCTTCTTGAAGATCCATTTGCACTTGATGGGTATGACACCTTCAGGTATATCTAGAAGGTTCTAAAGCTTGTTTGAGTATATAGAATTAATCTCAGAATTCATGGCTTCTTGCCATTTCCTAGAGTCTATACTCATAGTAGCCTCCTCATAAGTTTGAGGATCAACATTCTGATATTCCTATCCACTGATATGTCCCACATATCTTTTAGGAGAGTGAGATACTTTGCTAGACCTGTGCAAAGTGGAACTTGTGTGCTAGGTACCTGAATAGACTAAGACTTTGGAATGTGCTTAAGCTAAGTACTCCAACCTTGCTCAACTCTATCTCACTTCCATTATTTCTACCAAGAATATGTTCCTTCTTAAGAAACACAACTCCATTAGCAACAAAGACCTTTTGGTCCTTGAGATAATAGAAATAATACTCAAAGTCTCCTTAGGGTATCCCACAAACGTGCACTATTCCATTATTGATTCCAACTTATTGGGGTTGTGTTATTTAACATGGGTAGGACAATCCCAAATCTTAACCACCTTAAGATCGGGCTTCTTTCCTTTCTATATCTCATATGGTATAGACACTACCGACTTTGATGAAACTTTGTTTAGAAGTTAAGCTGCGATCTCTAGGATATATCCATAATGAGATAGGTAGTTCAACTAAATTCATCATAGATCGTACAATGTTTAATAATGTATGATTCGTTCTTTCTAATACACCATTGAGTTGAGGTGTATAAGGAGGTGTCCACTGGGATAAAATCTCATGGTCCTTAAGGAAATTAGTGAACTTTATATTAAGTATTCTCCTCAATCTGATCGAAGAGTCCTAATACTCTTTCTAATTTAGTTTTCTCTACTTCATTCTTATATTCACTAAATTTCTCAAAGGCCTCGGGCTTGTGCTTCATCAAATACACATGTTCATACCTTAAGAAATCGTTAGTGAATATAATAAATTATAAGCAACCAGCGCTTATAGCCTAAGTCGACATGGGAGCACATACATCACTATATGTGAGTTTCAGTAGCTTAGTGGCTCTCTTTCCAATTCTACTAAAATGAGAGTTGGTCATCTTTCTATGAAGGTAAGGTTCACAAGATGCATACGACTCATAGTCGAATGGATTTAAGTATATATCTTTCAGCAACCTTTGTATCCTTCTCTCATGAATATGACCTATCCTACAATGTCACATGTATGCATTGTTCACCCCATCTCATTTCCTCTTGGATGTATTTACATTCATAATATGTGGAGAAGTGTCTAATATGTATAAGCCATTTATCAAAATCCCTCTAGTGATGATCTCATCATCCAAAATTATTGAACTATTATTCTTAAAAACTAATTTATATCCACTAATTATCAAATAAGAAATGAAAACAATATTTTTGATAATAAAGGGAACAAAATTACATGCATCCAATGTAATAATGGCTCCACTAGGCAGATGTAGGGTAACCTCCTCAATGGCAACTATAGTAACTCTTGCTCCATTGCCCATCTTGAGGTCCATCTCACCTTTGGCCAATCTACTAAGTCTTGCTAGAACCTGCAACGTATTACAGATATAATAAGCACTCATGATATCCAATACCAATGTGTTATCATGAAAATTTAACAAGTGGAGACTAATCATGAATGAACCTGAAGCTTCTCTAAGCTTCTGTTTCACCTTGTCTACAAGGTAATCCTTACAGTTCCTCTTCCTGTGCCCATATTTACCATAGTGGAAGCACTATTCTTTATCCTTTGTCAGGTCATTCTTAGCAACCTTTGCCTTATCCGCACTTTCTTTGCCCTCGCCCTTCTTAACGATCTTACTGGCCTTCCTTTTCTTCTTGGTCTCACTAATATAAAGAACTAGCTTCTTTTTCCTAATGGCACTCTTAGCCTCTCTCAACATATTGAGGAGCTTAAGGAGAGTCACCTCAAACTTGCTCATGTTAAGATTCATGATGAAGTGAGAAAAGAAATTTGGCATGGACTGAAGTATAAGATCAACGGATATATTATCCTCTAGGACTATTCCTAGACCTGTTGGTTTCTCGATCCACTCTATCATCTTTATGATATGGTTCTGAATCGATGCCCCTTCTGTCATCCTAGCTTAGAAGAGACACTTGAATATCTCATATCTTTGAGTTCCTTCTATTCCTCAAATAGCTAGTGGAGATGAAGAAGGATGGAATTGGCATCCATACTCTCATGTTGCCTCTATAACTTAAGAGTCATGGAGGCCAACATGTAGCATTTTGCTAACGTGGAATCATCTATATACTTCATATAGCAAGCAATCTCATCCTCACTTGTCCCTTCTTCTAGCGTGGGCACAATCGTATCAAGGACGTATATGATCTTCTCTGTTGTAAGAACAATTCTTAAATTATAAAGTCAATCTATGTAGTTTGGACCAATAAGGCAGTTGGCATCAAGTATGCCATGTAGGGGGTTTAGAAATGATATATTTTTGACAAACAAGATATAGCATAAATAAATAACATATAGATTTTATAAAAAAATATTAAAATATGAACTTCTATCTTAATTTACTCCCACTAATATTTCTGGCAAATTACGTGACACCCTCGACACATAAAATTGAAGTCTTCAATAGACTTCTAGTGGAGATCAAGATCCAATTGGTGTCTTAGTGGAACCTCGAGTGACTCGACCAATTGAACTAAGCCTAGGCAACTCTTGTCAATCATAACTCTTTGAGCTTCACTACCCTTCCACAGCCACCCATCATCTTCATCCAATCACCACTAATGTAGATCACCCCTATAGTCCCAATAAGAATTACATCAGGTTATGGTAATCTACCTTACTACTACTACAATTTAGTTATTCTAAATCCAAAACCCAAAAAAGTGTTACCCTATTACATTATATAAATATGTCGTTGTGAAGTTACCATCTTTACAATGAAAGTTACGCTACAAAATTCGACCGCATACTATTGCCCTATCTTTGATCTTATTGCCATTATTTTACTGTTATATCTTCTACGTATTTTTATAATGGCTTTAGCATTTCTCATCAGTGGATTTCTTTTGGGTTCTGCGTAAATATTCTTGATACAAATAGCTGAAACTTTTATGTCTAGACTACTAAACTTTAGACTTAAAAATCTATCACAGCACCCTCTTGTACTCCTTAATCTTGTCGAACTTATTGCTGTCATATTCTCCTACGAATTTTACAATGACATTAGCTTTTTCTTGCCAATAGATTTCCATTGATTTCTACTTTGAATCCCTGATACGAACCGTTGAAACTATATGTCCAAACTACTAAAATTTTTAATGTAAAATTATGTCACTATACCTTTTGCCATTCTTTTCCATGTAACCTACCAAATCCTACCAAATTTGCTAGTACCAACCACCTCATTTTTAAGGCACCCCTCTAGCCTTAAGACGCAGCCATCGTAGCCTCTTTCTAAAATTTACAGCCAACCTAAACAATAGCGTAAACCATAACCTAAACAGTGGTCTACCACCACAGCAGCAATCCTCCACCACCGATCTTTATCTTCTGCAGCCATCTATCCCTCCATCGACATATGCCCTTGACCCGTCAACAAAAGAAAGATCCTAACATCTCAAATCTGGAGACATACATAATGATATCAGAGGATCTAATCGATGCTAAGTTGGAGGCATTCGAATCACGCATGAAGGACAAACTGCACACTTTATTCATAGAATCAGAATTAGCCATTCTCTAAGTCCAATGAAATCGTAGCAAGGTGCAGGTTCAGATCATAAAGAGAGGTCTCCTGAGAAGGAAGAACAAGCCATTGATTCAGCATAACTATGCATAAGGGTAGACTTCCCTCGATGGGAAGAGGGAGACCCAATGGGTGGACATCGCTACCATCCACCTTGAGGGAGATGCCATACAATGGTACAATTGGCTTGAGCATGCATACCCAAGGAGTCTCGACATAGAGACAATTTAAGAGTGGGCTCCTGATCCACTTTGGACCGTTCAAATACGTGAATAGATTTGAGAGATTAGGGACATTATGCGTGCGGAATACGGTTTTCGGAATATCTTCAATGCATGCCCGAATCTGGTGATAACCGGAACGAAGATCTAGTTTAGTGAAGACTCGAGCTCCTTTTAATTCATCCAATAGCTCATCTATGATGGGTATAGGATATTTATCCTTGACGGTGATAGCGTTCAAGGCTCGATAATCAATGCACATCCACCATGTACCGTACTTCTTGCACACTAGCAACACGGGTGAAGAATAAGGGCTGCAACTCGATCGAATTACCCCGGTGTTAAGCATCTCTTTGATGATGTTCTTGATCTCATCCTTCTACAAGTGAGGGTAGTGATACGGACATAAATTTGCTAGAGGTTTGCCCAGCAGAATAGGAATACAGTGGTCATGCTACCGGTTAGGGGGCAGCTCGCATGGCTCCGTAAAAATGTCCGCAAATTCATCTAGCAAGAGGGCAAGCTTAGGATCTGAAATTTATATATTCTCCCCTCTAGATGGCTGCTGGATATGCATAAAAAATCTACCATGTGCTTTATGTAAAACTTTCTCCATTTGTTGCGATGAAACGGTGGAAATTTGTCTCTCGCGCTTGTCTCGTAATGTGACCTATCTCCCTTTGCAATAAAATTTCATGATTAATTTAGAAAAATTCTAGGAGATATCACATAGTGTTGTGAGCCATTCGATCCTGAGTATGGCTTCATAATCATCGATGGGTAGAAGGAAGAAATCAGCTACCACTTCTTGGTCTTGGAGGAGTAGTTTCACCCGTGGGCACTGTTGGTCGCAATTAAAGATTTGGTCGTCGGCAACCTTTACGTCAAACTTGTTGCAACCTTCAATTTGAAGTGCCAAACATGCAGCAACCTTACTGTTGGGGAAGTTATTGGTGCTACTTGTGTCGATGAGAATGGTGATGAGTTGCTGTTTTAGAAGTCCTCCAACTTCCATCATTTGTGGGTTGGAATAGCCGGCCAATGCGTGCACTACATAATTGGCCAGTTAGGACTCTTCCTCCATGGCTTCTTTAGGTTCAAGGGTTTCTTTAGATGTTTCATTGTCCTCATCCTTCGCTGGTTCAATCACGAAGAGCTGATCCTTTTTGTAGTGATGTTCGTGGCTCCACGGTTCATCACAATGCCAACATAACTCCTTGGCCGATCATTCGCGTAGCTCGTTTGTTGTCAACTTTTTTGGTACAGGGGCTTGGATGGCAGTAGAGGGGGTAGTAGGCCTCAACATGGATAGTCGCGGAGCAACCCTTGTCCTTCATACCTCGTGGTTCAATTGTTCTTCCGGGATATGCGTGAAGGAAATTGCCGCCATAAGAGTGTATGGTTGTCGTACTTTTACTTCTCCTCGGACCTCTGGCTTTAGGCCCTAGATAAAAGTACCTAAAAGTTGTTTCTCAGACCAATTCTTAGTTTGGTAAGATAAATACTCAAACCTTGTTTGGTATTCTTGTATTGTAGCGGTTTGACGAATCTTTGCCAATTGTCCATCGATATTGTTGAAATGGATTAGTTCGAAGCGGTCTAGTAGTCCTTCCTTGAATCGCTGCTAAGAGAGTCTTTCATGGGTGTGCTTAAACCAATGAAACCACTAAATATCATCTCTCTTGAGGTGGATGGCAACAATCTCTGCTCATGTGGAGTCGGCGGTTCGGTAGAATCGAAAATAGCACTCCATGCGTGAGATCCACCCGATCGGGTCTCCTTCTTCCCATCTAGGGAAGTCAACCTTCATGCATGGGTCATTGAGATCAGAGGTGATGTGACCATGTTCTTGAAGATCGTCTTGCCGATATGAAGTTTCTCCGTGTTGTGATTTCCTCGGGTTTGATAGTCGGCCAATGTTGAATTCGATGAAAAGGGATCACATTTTTCTTCCATGTAGTTTCCAAAGGCTTCAAGCTTTGCATTGATAGCCTCCTCTGATGCCATGGTATACACCTCTAGATCTGTAATATTGAGATCTTTTTTTTGTTGTTAGGTTAGTGGCATGAGAATTTTGGAGAAGGGGGTGGCCGGTTGGAAGGTGAATCTGTTTGAATGAAAGTAGGCTGCGGTTTAGGGTAGATTTGAGGCTATGGTTTTGTGGAGTTTAAGCCACGAATTAGTGTGGTTTTAGGGCTATAATAGTAGTAGATGAAGGTTAGGAAAATAGATTTTAGATCTGAGATAGATGGTAGCAAAGGTAGGTATCTCGGAAAGGAAAGTTGGCTAAAAAGGTAAGTAGATCGATAAGGAAGCAGGCTGATTTAGGGGCTATTTTGATTCGATTTAGGGTAATATTTGAAAGGGTTTTTAGTGAGAATGGTAGAGTTTGGAGATGAGGAAAATAGAGTCTAAAATCTCACAAAAAATAGCACTCAAATCTGATAGAATTCGGTGAAAAGTAGTGGTGCGATGTGCTATCCTACTGAACCAACTTTACGTCGGAGAAACAATGACTTCTCGATATAAATTTTAGAGGAAAGTTCAAGAAAATTATATAGAAATACTTAATTCAGATGTTGTTAATACCAGTAAAAAGTTTGACTAAATTTTGGCATCATAACAGTAGGGAAATAGGGCAAAAGATGAAAGGTAGATTCCTTCATCGTAAAATTTTAGAACTACATAATGGTCAAAGATTGCACAAAAAAATCAGTTCTAGAAGGAGTTTTTTTATGAAATCAAATTAGAGATGAAAGCCAACTTGATCTTGAGAATTGTGTAAAAATTTTAGCAAAAAAGGATGAACAAAAGTTCAGTTTCAAGAGGCCAATATACGGAAGGCAGATTTTGCATTATAAAATTTCAGTACTGTGCAATGAAAAATAACAATTCTATAAGTCTAGATCCAGAAAGATTTATTTTATGGGATCAGTCTTAATGAAAGCTAAGACGATCTATGAAATTGTATAAAAGTTTCAGCAAAAAAGGATAATTAAAAGTTTAGTTTCAAGAAGCAACAATCGACCGAAAATTTCTACAGCATTTCGCCTTTGTAATGATAATAACGTTTGCGACGAACAACATTTGCAGTGGATAAAATTTGAAAAAAATATTCAATATGCAAAGTAAGGAATCTTGCAGTATTGAAGAGGCATAGATGATAAAAATATACCAGAATTCTAGATTAAATGTAAGGGGCAGCAGCAGACTGATTTGATCTGCTGTTGGGGTGGAAGGTGAAGACGTGTGTTGTAGCAATTATGGGAATTGCTTGGGAAGGTAGAGGCAGCTGAGATGGCTACAGGGGTAGTAAGATCGCTGCTTTGATACCAGATGATAAGTCCCTAGAATGAGCCCTATAGATTTTGATCACTGAGGGGGATCAACCCTTGGAACGCTATAGAGGTTTCTCCCTCCTAGACTCGGCATAAAGGCTGAATTAAAGATGATAATTGCTTGATTAACAAAGTGGGGCGGCTACATCTTAAATAGAGATCAAAGTCCTAGCCTAACGGGGCACTTGTCTAAATGGAATTACCCTTTTGCCCCTCCTATAGCCATCCTGCTTTAAGAGGTATAAGAGGCGGCTAGGTTGGCTCTATAGCTGACCTAAGCAGGGGGAAACACCGGACAACTTGCCTAGCAGGGAGGGGACTACTAAGCCCTAAGGGCTAATCCAACCCTGTTGGAGTTTTATCATGACGTCGCCTCCACCGTCGCCCACCAAGCTGTAAATCCATCAATCTGCTACCTTTCTCTGCATCAATATCAAAAGATCTGCCAGCAGAGATCCTTACGGCAAAAAGCTACCAGCAGCGATCTTTCGCTGTAATCTGTTTACATCGCAACCCGCAAAAATCGTTCGCTGCCAACTATCTTGATCGTGGCCAGCAACAAATTGAACACAACAGTAGCTGTCTCTCACTCCATACTACTCTTGCCCTCCTCTGCAATAGCCGTGTACATCATTGCCCCGTCTTCCTCCTATTACAGCTGCACCCTTGCTGCAACTGACGCCACCTACAGCCATGAAGTCGCACCGCAACCGTAACCACAACCAACGTTGTTGCTGCCCTCTTCTTCCTCCATCGTTGTTGCTGCCTTTCAACTCAGATCTCTTGGCTGCCATCTTGTGACAAATATCAGCCACCAAAAAATCACAGCCTCGATGACATTGCAGTGTCAACATTACAGTATCACCGAAGGACCGCAACCGATGTTACTGTTGCCATTTTCTTCCTCCACCATTGTTGCTACACTTGGCTGCCATCCTCCACTTGGAGACTTTACCATCGTAACCCCGACATCGCTACCATTGCTGCCTTCAACCTGAAGATTATAGCTACACTCTTTAATCAATTTGATTTGACAGGTTAGAGATCCTTATGTCATGACATCGGTGGGCTTATTCGAAGCCAAATTGGAGGCTCTTGAGATGCATATGTATGTTAAATTACGTGCTCTCTTTGAGAAGTTTAGATTGGACTGATCACCAAGCCCAATAAGATCACAACGTGGTGCAAATTTGGATTATAAAAAGAACCTTAGCGAAGAACTAGTGATGATCCATCAAACCTCTACCATCCAAGAGTACCAAACCAAGTTTGAAAGGTTATCTAATTAAACTTATGATTGGTCTGAAAAATATATATTGAGGACTTTTATTGAGGGCTTGAAGCCAGAGATTCAGGAAGAAGTTAAAGCACGATATCTATACACACTTAAGATAGCCATCTCCTTTACACGATATCAAGAGGAACAATTGAACTATAAAGCTTGAAAGACTAGAGTTGCTCCCCGATCAGTGACACCAAAGCTTTCACCTCCTCCTACTATTAGCCGATCTCCTCATCCGAAGAAACTAATAAGAGAAGACTTTCATGATGGTTCAACAAAGGAACCGAAACTTGAAGATATGGTTCTCGAGCCTAAGGAGAAGGATACATCATAACTGGCCACCTGTACAGTCCCTACCTTAGCTGACTATACCAACCTGCAAAATTTGAAGATCGAAGGGTTTCTCGAGTAGCAGTCCATCATCATCCTCGTTGATGCCAGGAGTATACATAGCTTCATGAGCAATAAGGTTACTGCCCACTTAATGCTCCACATAGAAGATTACAATGGGTTCGAAGTCAAGGTAGCTAACGGCCAAATTCTGAAGTGCAACTAGAAGTTCCTACGGGTTAAACTAAGTCTATAGGAGCAAGATATAGTTGTTGATTTTTTTCTCCTCCCTCTTGATGGTTTTGATATAGTGCTTAGCATTAATTGGTTGTCCATGATTGGAGATATTTTTTAAAAATTTTCAAGACTAACCATGAAATTTTTCAGAAAAGGAAAGCAAGTGGTTCTACGAGGGAGCCCAGCGACTACAACAACAACACCACACTTGGAGGGGGTACCAAAAGAAGAATCCTATGGTTTCCTAATTTAAATTCAGGAGTTTCATGAGATTGAAGATAAAAAACCCCTCCCACAGCTTGCTGATTTTTTGGGCGTCTCCACCCAACTGAGCCGACTACCTTCTCTGAAGCTGACCGATCCCCCTATACTGAACAGGCCAAAACTTCTACCAGTTGTTGCTTGACCAGATTGCTTTATACAACCTCAGAAGGTCGAAGATAAAAGGGTTGTCTAAGAGATGACAGAGATATAGATTGTTCGGCCATGCTTATTTCCTGCTACGACACGTCCTTACATCTTTTTCCCTAGAGATAAGCTACTTCTAAAGTGTTATATCTTGTCGAACTCACCACGGTTGCTGATGCAGCACTTCCAAATCTCATGTGACTTCCATGACTTTCCCCAGGATCAGACCATGATGCTTAAAGACTTCCTTAATGATGACCACTGATCTACGTCCCAAGACCACGAGAAAATTGAGCCCCTCCAGTGACGAAATCAGAAAAGGGGAAGGATCATCCGTAGGACTCAACAAAGTATGAACATTATCCCTCTCATTATAAAGAAAGATGCACCACCTTGGCCAAGTGGAACTATAGCTCTCACGACCATGATATCGTCTATACCAAATCATGGTCAAATATTTATTATTGGAATAGACACATCCAGAGTGGGGGTCAACACCATCCTTATGCAAGATGGTCAACAGCACGAAGAAGTGAAAATGGGCCCCAAAAAATCACCAGTCCTACCCAACTTAGACTCAGATCGGGCTCAAACCATTAGAGATTTTATCAGAGGATAGCCCTTACTCTAAAAGAAGGCATGACTACTATTACAGAGCAACCACGTGGCAACCCATGTAAGGAAAAAACTTCCCCCTGATAAACGTTGAAGCAGAAGAAAGTTTCCTAGGAAAGATCAAGTCCCCTTTCATCTCCAGCTCCACCGACATGAAATTCAAGCCTCAAGAAAGTGGTCTTCCTATTTCTTTGAGCCTTGTAAAATTGAGGATCACATTGGGGCCCTAACCTGGAGATCAGATCCGTGCACCAGATCAAAATTACAATTGATCCTCCAAGTATCCCACTTCAAATGAAAATTTAAAGACGATGACTCAACTCAAGTTCTTCCAACTGACACCCAAGCTGATGAGGAGCTGAAGACCTAGTTCTCTGAGTTCATGAAACTTCAGCCTTGCGGATAAAGCTAATTTTAAGAGGGCGGGTTTGATAGGACTCCAGCAGGGTTGAGTCTTAATCTCCCTAGAAGTAGTCAATAAAACCATGCTAGATTGTAATAAAGTCATTTCTATCCTATAAAGGAGTATGGCTAGGGTTTAGACTAGCCCTTAGGGCTTAATGGCCGTCACCCCCCTTACTGGGTTGGTTGGCCAGGGCTTCCCTTGCTTAGATCGGCCATAGAGCCAACCCAGCTGTCCTTGGTTCCTATTACGACAGGTTGAATATGAGGGGTAAAGGGATAATTTTACTTAGGCAAGCACCCTCTTAGGCTAGGGTTTTGATCCCTATATAATGATACAGTCGCCCTCTCTCTTGAATCAAGCAATCTACAATTTTAATTCAGTCTTGTGCTGAGTCTAGGAGAGAGGAACCCCTATAGTGTTCCAAGGGTTGATCCCCCTCAATGATCAAAATCTATAGAGTTCCTTCTGGGGTTCTATCAACGGACTTGAGTTTTTAGTTCGATAGTGATGATAGCAAGTTAAACTCAGGGTATATTTTCACCTTGAATGGAGGAGCAGTAAGATAATACTGCTAACTCGACCACAGTGACATATTACATTGTTGTAGTAGAAGCAGCAAAAGAAAGAGTGTGGATAAAAAAGTTCATCAGGGATTTGGGAGTTATAACAAGCAGCGTGAAGCTGATTCCTATATACCATGACAGTGATAGGGCGATATCTCTAGCAAGGGAACCCATGCCACATCAAAATTATTCTGAGGAGGTTTCACTTAATTAGAGAGATCATAACCCATAAAGATATAGTAATGGAAAGAGTTCCATATGAAGATAACATTGCAGATCCACTATCGCTAGCTCAGATTGTATTTGAGCGTCATAGGGGTCTGATGGGGATCAGACACATAGGTGATTAGCTTTAGGTCAAGTAGAAGATTGCTGGTTATAGGTGTCCTACAAGCCTATCACGTGAGTGATGACATATATGACATGCTGCGTGATCTTTTTGTTTATGATTATTATTGGTATATTATCATATTATATTATCTATTTTATATATATATATATATATATATATATATATATATATATATATATATATATATATATATATATTGTGTTATTCATGGTTCTGTGCAATGGGAATCAGATCCTGATGAGTTCACGATAATGAGATCGATTCACCTTTAAACACAGATCCTAAACAATCCTGATCATAGGTTACTTAAGAGGGACATCGAGATAATTGGACAGACCAGTGTACTATATACCCTTCCATATGATATAGGCGATTGGTTTCATAGCCACTTGTGTGGAAATACTAAGGATATAATATAGGTGCTCATTGGAGAATGAGTTCGCTAACTAATCCGCTTATGGAATGCTGCATGATTAATGATATATAATGTCAAACAATAATTCCATAGTCCCAGTTGTATATCTAGTCCTTAGACTTGAGACACAAAGATACATTGTTCCTTTCTTTGACGCGTGATTTACAAGATTGAAAAGTTCCAAATCTGGTATAGTCGGTAATCAAGATTGGTAGCTAACCTTACAAAGGCAATTGAGTGTCAATAAAGGATCATCCACTCTCAGTATCATGAGAGGAATATCTCATATGTGCTTGCTCAGACAAATCCATAGTCATGGTCATTCAAATTGAGAGAGAAAAAGTTCAATAAGAGAATTCAATTAGAGCGAGACTCAAATGGATTTCGTATATGTATGACAGTACCATGTCCAATATAAGATCTCTAGGATATTAGTTGGATGAGGGATTATAGATACATGATAACTATAGATAAACATGTCCGATGGATTTGATCCCCTTGTACCGTCTAGGACTATGGCGCAATGGCCTAGTACATCCACAGTCAATAAGTCAAGTGAATTATTATGGAGATAATAATTCACTATATCAGAAGGAGTTCTTATAGGAGCGACTCATGACCAACTCGATATCCTAGAGGGTTAAACATATATGGTGGATTCTTCAGCAAATAGAAGATTGGTTAGGGATCCAATTAGCCCCTATTCTCCTTAGATGAGATCCTATTGCTGGTTACAATGCCCTGCAAGCCAATCACGTGAGTGATGACATATGTGACACACTGTGTGATCTTTTTGCTTATGATTAATATTGACATATTCTCATATTATATTATCTGTAGCATTTATACCGTGATGTTCTTGGTTTTGTGCAATGAGAATCGGATAGTGATGAGATTACGATAATGAGATCAATTCACCTTTAAATACATATCCTAAATAATTTCGGTCATAGGTTACTCGAGAGGGATATCGAGATAACTAGATAGATCGGTATACTATATACCCATCCATATGATGGAGGCGGCTAGTCTTATAGCTACTTGTATGGAGACACTAAGGATATAATACAAGTGCTCATTGGAGAATGAGTTCACTGATTGATCCGCTTATGGAATATTGTATGGTTAATGATATCTAATGTCAAACAACGATTTCATAGTCCCATATGTGTATCTGGTCCTTAAACTTGAGACACCAAGGATGTCTTGTATGAGTACTCCTTTCTTTGATGCCAGACTTATAGGTTTGAAAAGTTTCAGATCTGGTACAACTGGTTATCGGGATTGATAGCCAACCTTACGAAGGTAAAATGAGTGTTAATAGAGGATCATCCACTCTCGGTATCACGAAGGAATATCCCATATGTGATTGCTCAGATAAATCTCTGGCCAGGGTCATTCGGATTGAGAGAGAAAGAGTGTGTGCTCCCGACGTTGAAGATTATGATAGACTGCTACTCAAGAAACCCTTTGATCTTTAATTTTTATAGGTTGGTGTAGCCGACTAAGGTAGGGACCGTGTGAGTGGCCAGTTATGGTATATCCTTCTCCTTGGGCTCGAGAGTCGTATCTTCAAGTTTGGGTTCTTCAATGGGCGCAATCATCAGCGGTGTCTCCTTTTTACATTTGTATTCTACGCTCCATAGTTTATCACAACACCCACATAGGCCCTTTGTCGATTTGTCATGAAAGTCTTCTCTTGTTAATTTCTATGGCTGAGGGGGTCAGTTGATAGTAGGAGGAGGTGAAAACATTGGTGCCGCTGGTTGGGAAGCAACTCTAGTCTTCCAAGCTTCATAGTTCAATTGCTTCTCTTGATGTCGTACAAAGGAGATAGCTGCCTTAAGTGTGTACAGTTGTCACGCTTTAACTTCTTCCTGAATCTTCGACTTTAAGCCCTTAATAAAAGTCTTCAATATCTATTTTTTAAACCAATCATAAGTTTCATTAGATAACCTTTTAAACCTGATTTCGTATGCTTGGATGGTGGAGGTTTGACGGATCATCTCTAGTTCTTCACTAAGGTTCTTTTTACAATCCAAATTTGTACAACATTATGATCTTATTGGGCTCGGTGATTGGCCCAATCTAAACTCCTCAAAGAGAGCATATAATTTAACATCTATATGTATCTCAAGAGCCTCCAATTTGGCTTCGAATAAGCCCACCAATGTCATGACGTAAGGATCTCTAACCTATCAAATTAAACCAATTAAAGAGTGTAGCTGTAATCTTCAGGTTAAAGGCAGCAATGGCAATGATGTTGGGGCTGCGGTGGTGAGGTTTCTAAGTGGAGGATGGTAGCCAAGGGTAGCATCAATAGTGGAGAAAGACAATGGCAACAGTAATGTCGACTGCAGTCCTTTGGTGATGTTGTAACGTTGACACTACAATGTCGTCGAGGCTACGATTTTTTTGGTGGCTGATATTTGTTAGAAGATGGCAGCCAAGAGATCTAAGTCAGGAGGCAGCAGCGACGATGGAGGAATAATAGTGTAATAACAATGTTGGCTGCGATTGTACTACGACTTCGTGGCTGTAGGTGGCATCGGTTGCAGCAAGGGTGCAGCTGCAATAGGAGGAAGATGGGGCAACGATGTACATGGCTATTGCAGAGGAGGGTAGCAGCGGTATAAAGTGAGAGATGGCTACTGTTGTGTTCAATTTGTTGTTGGCCACGATCAAGATAGTTGGCAGCGAATGATTATTGCGGGCTGCGATGTAAACAGATTGCAACAAAAGATCGCTGTTGGTAGCTTTTTTTCACAATGATCACTGCTGGCTGCGACCAAGGAGGATGGCAGTAAGAGGTTGCTGTTGGCAGTGTTGGGCAGCAAAAGATGTGTGCTGCAATTGAAGGGATAAGGGAGATTGGGCAGTTGAAAAGTTGGTGAACTGAAGACTGTGGTTTTTGGGTGCAGTTTATGGCTGTTTTGGGTGCGATTTGGGGCTACGAATTTATGGAGTTTAGACTATAAATCAGTATGGTTTTAGGGCTATGATAGTTGTAGATAAAAGTTAGAGAAATAGATTTTAGATCTATGATAGATGGCAACAAACGTAGGTGTATCGATAAGGAAAGTTGGCTGAAAAAGTAAGTGGATCGATAAGGAAGTAGACTGTAGTTAGGGTTGATTTAGGTGGCTCTTTGGGTTCTGTTTAGAGTAAGATTTGGAGGAATTTTTTATGAGAATGGTAGGGTTTAGAGATGAGGAAAAGAGAGTCCAAAATCTCACAAAAAATAGCACTTAAATCTGATAGAATTTGGTGAAAAATGTGTTATGATGTGCTATCTTACCAAATAGCCCTTATGTTAGAGAAATGATGACTTCTTGACATAAATTCTATAAGAAAGTTCAAGGAATTTATACAAAAATCCTTGGCTCAGATGTTGGTAATACTAGTAAAAAGTTTGGTGAAATTTTGGTAGTATAACAGTAGGGAAATAGCCCAAGAGACGAAAGGTAGATCATTCATTGTAAAAATTTTAGAACTACGTGATGGTGAAAGATTGCACAAGAAAACCAGTTTCAGAAGGAATGTTTTTCAGAAATCAATCTCAGATAAAAGCTAAGTTGATCTTTAGAATTGTATAAAAATTTTGGCCAAAAAGAATGAACAAAAATTTGGTTTCAAGAGGCCAATAAATGGAAGGCAGATTCTGCATTGTAAAAATTTTAGTACTATGCAATGAAGAATCACAACACTATAAGTCTAGATCCAGAAGGTGTTTTTTCACAAGATTAGTCTTAGATGAAAGCTAAGATGATCTATAAAATTATATAAAAGTTTCAGCCAAAAAGGTCAATTAAAAGTTCAGTTTCAAGAAGCAACAATTGGCTGAAAATTTCTGTAATGTTTCGCCTTTGCAATGACGATAACGTTAGCGACGAATGAAATTTGCAGTGGATAAAATTTGGAAAAAATCTTTAACATGTAAAGTAAGAATCTTGTAGTATTAAAAAGGCATGGATGATAAAAATATACAAGATTTCAGATCAAACGTAAGTGGTAGTAGCAGATTGATTTGATCTACAGCTGGGGTGGAAGGTGGAGGCGCGTGTCACAGCAATTGTGGGAATTTCTTAGGAAGGTGGAGGTAGCTGAGATGGCTACAGGGGTAATAAGATCGTTGCTCTAATACCAGATGATAGAACCCCAGAAGGAGCTCTATAGATTTTGATCCTTGAGGGGGATTAACCCTTGGAACGCTATAGGGGTTCCTCCCTTCTAGACTCGGCACAAGGTTGAATTAAAATTATAGATTACCTAATAAACAGAGGTGGAGGCTACATACTTATATTAGGCTCCAAACCCTAGCCCTAGGGGGTGCTTGCCTAACTAAAAGTTATCCTTTTACCCCTTTTATAGCCTACTTGCCTTAGTGGGAACAAGTGGTAGCTAGGTTGGCTCTATAGCTGACCTAAGTAGGGGGAAACCTTAGCCTACCAACCCAGTAAGAGGGGCGACGACTACTAAGCCCTAAAGGCTAATCTAAACCCTAACCATACTCCTTTATAAGATATGAGTGACTTTATTATAATCTAGTAGGATTTTATTGACTACTTCTAGGGAGATTATGACTCAACCTTGCTGGAATCCTATCACATGGACTTGTATCCAGCTAAATTTTAAATTTGGTAGCAAGGTATCCCCTTTAAAAATCTTGTATAAAGTGTGGGGGAAGCCTCGGTGTGAATTAGGAGTCGACCATCTTGCATAAGGGTGACACCGATCCCATCTCTAGATGTGTCTGTTCCAAGTATGAATACATTGCCACTTTCAGGTAATGCTAGCACCGATATAGATGGCATCATGGCTATGGGGGTCATGTGGACACCTTTCTCCTGTTCCTTCTTGTGATCGTGAGTCGTGGATCCAAGGTCATCATCAGGGAAGACTTTTAGCATCATGGTCCACTCCAAGGTGATGTCGTGGAAGTAGCTCAAGATGAGGGAGCACTGCACCAGAACCTATAGCTGGTTCAGCTGAATATGGCACTTCAGGAAGAGCTTATCCCTGCAGACAAAGAGATAAAGTTTTTGGAGATAAAGTATCATTGCAAGAGAAGGTTGTGGTCGAATGATCCGTATCTCTCGCGTCTCCTAGACGATTTTTTTAGCTTCGGTACTCTGAAAATGTGGACAGCAATATGATCGAATATGTGCTGGTGGTTTCCCTTGTAAGACCAACATACGGGGGTCATGCAGTCTAGTAGGAAGGAGTCAGGTCAATTCAACGGACGTGCTTGAGATTTCAACGAGCTTCTCCAAGCATTGTGTCGAGATCATCTTTTCTTCATTCTCTCCTTTCCGACATAAGGTCACTTATTTTTTTTTGTCATTCATAAGGTCATTAGAGCTCCTAGTGTTGACGAGGATGGTGACGAGCTGATGCTTGATGAAGCCATCAATGTCCAATATCTATAGTGGAGTATGAAAGGTGCGAACGACTGATTATGGTTTTTCCTTTATATCCTTCTCCTTGGACTTGAGAGCCAAATCTTTAAGTTTGGGTTCTTCAGTGGGCTCAACCAATAGAGGTCTCACTTTTTTACAATGGTGGTCTCAGCTCCACAGTTTATTACAATGCCAACATAGGCCCTTTGCCGATCTATCATGAAACTCTTCTCTTGTTAACTTTTTCGACTGAGGTGACCGGTTGGTGGTAGATGGGGCCGAGAGTCTCTGTGCTACTAATTGTGCGACGACTTTAGTCCTTCGAGCATCTTGGTTCAGCCTATCTTTGTGTAGTCATGCGAAATAGATGGCTGCCTTAAGTATGTACAGTTGTCGCGCTTTAACTTCTTGAATCTTCAGCTTCAAGCTCTCAATGAAAGTCCTCAATGTCTATTTTTCATACCAATCATGAGTTTGATGAGTTAACCTTTCAAACTTGATTTGGTACTCTTGGATGGTAGAGGTTTGATAGATATTCGTTAATTCTTCATCAAGGTTCTTCTAATTGATTAGTGCTGAAGATTTATATGCTTTTAGATGAGATGTGGCTCTCATACTCTGAGCATCTTGATTGAAGTGCCCTTCTTGAAGTTGTATAAAGGAGATCAACGTCACCAAGGTGTAGGGCTGCCATGTCTTATCCTCGCGTCTTAACTCTAATGGGTTCTTTTTGCAATCAGAATTTGCTCCATGTTGTGATCTTCTTGGGCTTGGTGATCGGCCCAATCTAAACTTCTCGAAGAGAGTATGTAATTTAGCATCCATATGCATCTTGAAAGCCTCCAATTTGGCTTTGAATAAGCCTAGCGATGTCATGACGTAAGGATCTCTAACCTGTAAAATAAATTGACTAAAAAGTGTAGCTGTAATTTTCAAGTTGAAGGTTGTGAATGGCAGTAATGTCGGGGCTGCGAGGATGAAGTCTCCAAGTGGAGAATGGCAGCCATGGGTAGCAGTGACGGTGGAGGAAGAAGAGGGGGTAACAACGTCGGTTGCGACTACGTTGTGACTTCGTGGCTGCAAGTGGCATCGTTTCAACAAGAGTGCAACTGCAATAGGAGGAAGATGGGACAGCGATGTACACAGCTATTACAGAGGAGGGCAACAACGGTATGGAGTGAGAGACGGCTACTGTTGTGTTCAATTTATTGCTAGCCGCGATCAAGATAGTTGGTAGCGAACGATTGTTGTGGGTTGTAATGTAAACAAATTATAGCAAAAGATCGCTGCTGGTAACTTTTTGCTGCAAGGATCGCTGCTAGTTGCGATCAAGGAGGATGGCAGCAAGAGGTCACTGTTGGCAGCATTAGGCAACGAAAGATGCATGCTGCGGTTGAAGGGATAAGGGAGATTGGATGACTGAAAGATTGGTGGACCAAAGGCTGTGATTTTTAGGAATTGTATAAAAATTTTGGCCAAAAAGGATGAACAAAAGTTTGGTTTCAAGAGGCCAATAAACGAAAGGCAGATTCTCCGTCATAAAATTTCAGCATTGCACGATAAAGAATCGCAGCACTATAAGTCCGGATCCAAAAGGAATTTTTTAATGAGATTGGTCTTAGATGAAAGCTAAGATGATCTATGAAATTGTATAAAAGTTTCAGCCAAAAAGGACAATTAAAAGTTTAGTTCTGAGAAGCAATAATCAGTTGAAAGTTTCTACAGTATTTCGCCTTCGCAATGATGATAACATTTACGATGGTAAAATTTTGTAGCAAGGAAATTCTAGAAAAACTTCTCCCATATATAAGATAGAGGAATAGCAGTAGCAAGAGGCGTGAGCTTTGGAGTTTTTACTAGATCTTTGATGTTGACACAGAGGAAGGCAGCAGATTGATGGATCTGCGGCTTGGTGGGCAAAGATGGAGGCGACATCAAAAGCAATTGTGGGAGTTGCTTGGGAAGGTGGAGGCGTGGATGACAGCTACAGGGGCACTAAGTTCACTGCTCTGATATCAGATGATAGAACCTCAGAAGGAGCTCTATAAATTTTGATCCTTTAGGGGGATCAACCCTTGGAACGCTGTAGGGGTTCCTCCCTCCTAGATTTGGCACAATACTAAAATAAAATTGATAATTGATTGATAAAAGAGAAGGGGCAGCTATATCATTATATAGGGTTACAAACACTAGCCCATGGGGTGCTTGCCTAACTAAAATAACCCTTTTGCCCCTTCTATAGCCTATCTGCCTTAGAGGTAACAAGTGGCGGCTAGGTTGGTTCTATAGTCCACCTAAGCAGGGAGAAACCCTGATCGACCAACCTAGTAAGGGAGGTGGCGGCCATTAAGCCCTAAGGGCTAATCTAAACCCTTGCTATACTCCTTTATAAGATAGGAGTGACTTTATTATAATATAGTAAAGTTTTATTTACTACTTAGGGAGATTAGGACTCAACCCTATTGGAGTCCTATCACAGAGGCGGTGGGCACGATCGATTGCGCCTGGCGGTGGCGCGGCACACCTGCCAGCGCGACGCCCACAAAGGGGGTCGGTGTGGGTTGCTCGCAAGGCCGCGTGGCCGCCCCGCCAAGAAGGGTGGCGGCAGAGGGTGGCCGCCTTGGCGGTGGGGTGAGCAAGGGCAGCTGCGAGGGGCAACAGTGACATGAGATGGGGCAAGAGGGGTTAGGGCATCATTTTGAGAAAAGGATGATCCTATGCCTTTAAATTTTAAAAATTTCGAGGACTATCCTCGTGAACCTAATTCTGAAAATGCCCTCAATAAATCTAAAATTTTTGAGGACTGTACTCTCATCCAAAATTATGAAAATGCCCTTGACAATTCTAAAAATTTCGAGCATGTCCCGATTTACAAAAAAAATAATTAATTAAATAGTTTAATTAATTATTATATATCTAGTAATTCTATATATGATGTGATGTATTTGTGATATATGATGTGGATGGATGATCATGAGCCAAGTGTTGTGATGTGTATAATTATGATTATTATTATTATTGGGGCCTGCGAGCCTGTGTTTTTCTCATTTATTGTCGGGCCTACGTGCTTGTGATTATTTGTAATTACATAAAGAGGCATAGCGGGAGCGTGGAGGTGATAGCGGGACCCACGATGTCGTGGCGGGAGATCACGCCGCATGGTGATGCGATGATCTGACGGAACCGATGATGACGAGATCACTAATCACAGAGCATGGAGATACGCTAATGCACACATGATCCTATTGTGAGTGATTAGGCCCATTGACTCAGGCTTAATCATATTAGGTGACGGCTCATGATCGTGTTATACACCTACTAGATATATGTATATATATATTGACATGCGATGTAGATATATATTAAATATGTATGTGTGTGACATGACGTATTAGGAGACTGGTACAAAAACCCCTTCTAAGATAATATTAAGTCAGTAAGCGTGAGGCAATAAGATTAACCCATGTGGCCTTCCATCGTTATAGGAAGAAATTGAATCACGACATATGTTGAGTTGGTCGAGTCCCTCGAGGCTCACCTATCTACGTGATCGAGATCTTGCCTATGACATAGAGATATCACCAGTGACCTGAGGATATTGTATGCTTGGTCGAGTCTCTCGAGGGTCTATCATCGAATTAGACTCATCTTGTAACGATGGTGATGATTTAACCGAACGTCATGGTTGGTCGAGTCCCTCGAGACTATAATGATTCAAAGGCCGAACATGATGGGAATCACAAGGAGTTGTGATTGGCAAGAGTTGCCTACCATTTGGGCTTAGGATAATTGGTCGAGTCCCTCGAGGATGCACTAAGACGCTAATTGGATCTTGATCCCCACTAGGAGTCTGCCGGAGACTCCCATCTCACGTGTCGAGGGTGTCACATGATTCACTAAGAAAATAATGGGAGTACATTAAGATAGAAGTCTATATCTTAATTAGTATTTTTTGTAAAATCTACATGTTATTTAATTTACACTATATCTTGTTTGTCGCTTGCAAACCCCCTATGTGGCATACTTGATGTCAACCATCTCATTGGTCCAAAGCCTCTGTAATTTGAGAATTATTCTCATGGAGGAGAAAATCCTATATATCCTTAACATGATTGTGCCAACGCCGAAGGAAATGACAAGTGAGGAGGAGATCACTCATTTTGTGAAGTATATAGATAGTCCTAGAGGATAACTTATATATTGATCTTATACTTCAATCCCTACCAGATTCATTTTTACACTTTAATATAAACAAGTTTGAGGTGACTCTATTTGAGCTCCTCAATATATTGAGAGAAGCTGAGAGTACTATCAAGAAAGAGAAGTCAGCTCTCTATATTGGTGAGACTAATAAGAAAAGGAAGACCAGCAAGACCCTTAAGAAGGGCAAGGGCAAAGGAAGACCAGGTAAGGCAAAGGTTACCAAAAAAGACCCAGCAAAGGATAAAAGGATAGTGCTTCCACTGTGGCCAAGATGGGCATTGGAAGACGAACTATAAGGACTACCTTGCGAAGAGACAGAAGCTTAGAGAAGCTTCAGGTATATTCATGATCAATCTCCACTTGTCAGATTTTCATGATAATACATGGGTATTGGATACCGAGAGTGTTTATCATATCTGTAATTCATTGCAAGTTCTGGCAAGACCTAGGAGATTGATTAGAGGTGAGATGGACCTCAAGATGGGCAATGGAGCAAGAGTTGTTGTAGTTGCTATTGGAGAGGTCACCTTACATCTATCTGGTGGAGCTATTATTGCATTAGATGCATGCTTATTTTGTTCTCTTTATTATTAAAAATATTATTTCTATCTCTTGTTTGACAATTAGTGGATATAAATTAGTTTTTGAGAACAATAGTTGTTCAATAATTATGGATGATAAGATCATCACTAAAGGGACCCTTACAAATGGGTTATATGTGTTAGACACTTCTCTACATATCATGAATATTAATATGTTTAAGAGGAACAGGGATAAGGTGAATAATGCATACCTATGCCATTATAGGCTAGGTCATATACATGAGAGAAGGATTCAAAAGTCATTGAAAGATGAATACTTAGATCCATTTGACTATGAGACATACAACTTGCGAACCTTGCCTTCGTGGGAAGATGACCAACTCTCCTTTTAGTGGAATTGGAGAGAGCATCATCGAGTTATTGAAACTCATACATAGTGATATATGTGGTCTCATGTTGACTCAAGCTATAGGTGGTTACTAATGCTTCATTATAGTAACTGATGATTTCTTTAGGTATAGACATGTGTACTTAATGAAGTACAAATATGAGGACTTTGATAAATTCAGGAAATATAAGAATGAGGTAGAAAATTAAATTGGAAAGTGTATTAAGACTCTTCGATCAAATCGAGGATGAGAGTACTTGAGTACGGAGTTCAACCATTTCCTCAAGGATAATGAGATTATATCCCAGTGAATACCTTCTTATATACCTCAGCTCAATGGTGTATCAGAAAGGAGGAATCATATACTATTAGACATGGTTCAGTCTATGATGAGTTTCGCTGACCTACCCGTCTCATTCTAGGGCTATGCCCTAGAGACCATAGCTTACATTCTGAATAAAGTTCCATCAAAGTCAGTAGTGTCTACGCCATATGAGATATAGAAAGGAAAGAAGCTCGATATTAAGATTGTTAAGATTTAGGACTGTCCTACCCATGTTGCAAGATACAACCCTTGTGGGTATTATTTTTATCACCCCAAGGACCGAAAGGTCTTTATTACCAAGAGAGCTGTGTTCCTTGAGAAGGAACAAATTCTTGGTGGAAACACGGGGAGCAAGATAGAATTGAGCAAGATTGGGAAACCTAGCTTAAACACCATTTCAAAGCTCGAGTCTGTTCAGGTACCTAACACACAAGTTCTAACTTTGCATAGGTCTAGTAGAGTATCTTACCCTCCTGAAAGATATGTGGGACATATCGGTGGAGATGACTCTCAAGATATTAATTCTCAGACCTATGAGGAGACTATTATGAGTATATACTCTAGGAAGTAGCAAGATGCCATGAATTCTGAGATAGATTCCATGTACTCTAACAAGGTTTGGAACCTTATGGATACACCTGAGGGTATTGTACCCATCGACTGCAAATGGATCTTCAAGAAGAAGATCGGAGTGGATGAAAAGGTAGAGACCTATAAAGCAAGGCTGGTAGCTAAAGGATATCGTCAAAGTTAAGGAGTTGACTATGATGAAACCTTTTCATCTGTAGCCATGCTTAAGTTCATTAGAATTATTTTAGCCATTGCAGTACACTATGACTATGAGATCTAGTAGATGGATGTCAAAACGACATTCCTAAATGGCAACCTCGAGGAGGAGGTGTATATGATACAGCCAGAGGGATTCATATCCAAAGAGAGTCTAGATAAAGTGTATAGGTTGCTTAGATCTATTTATGGATTAAAGCATGCTTCTCGAAGTTGGAACATAAGATTTGATGAGGTGATCAGATCTTATGACTTCATTGAGAACGAAGATGAGCCTTGCGTGTATAGGAAGGTAAGTGGGAGCACTATCACCTTCTTGGTGCTATATGTGGATGACATCCTAATCATTAAGAATGATGTAGGAATGCTCTCCATAGTAAAGGCTTGGCTATCCAGAAATTTTTCCATGAAAGACTTAGGGGAAGCATCCTATATTTTGGAGATCTTGATCTATAGAGATAGATCCAAGAGGATGCTTGGCTTGTCCTAATCCAGGTATATAGACTCCATTGTCAAAAGGTTTGGCATGGAGAATTCCAAGAGAGGTCTCATACCAATGAGATATGTAATATCACTTTCTAGGAGTATGTCCCCAAAGACTCCTAAGGAAATGGCAGACATAGATAAGATACTTTATGCCTCAATGATAGGGTCTATAATATATGTGATGCTATGTACCAAGCCTGATATAACATATGCTCTGAATGTTACGATTAGGTATCAGGCATATCTAAGTTTAAAACACTAGAAGGCAGTAAAGTGTATCCTTAAGTACTTGAGAAGGACTAAGGATCTTTTACTAGTATATGGAGGAGGTAGCCTCCAGGTTGAGGGCTACAAAGACTCGAGTTTTCAGTCCGACATTGATGATAGCAAGTCAAACTCAGGATATATTTTCTCCCTAAATGGAGGAGCAGTAAGCTAGATGAGTTCCAAGCAAGATACTATTGCTGACTCGACCATAGAGGTGGAATACATTGCTATAGCAGAAGTAGCAAAGGAAGGGGTGTGGATGAAGAAGTTCATCAGAGATTTGGGAGTTATACTATGCAATGTGGAGCCGATTCCCATATATTATGACAGCGATAGGACGATAACTCTAACAAGAGAACCTAGGTCTCATCAGAATTGTTCTGAGGAGGTTCTATCTGATTATAGTGATCATGACCCAAAAAGATATAGCAATGGAAAGAGTTCCATCCGAAGATAACATAGTAGATCTACTGACGAAGTCGTTGGCTAAGATTGTATTTAAGCGTCATAGGGGTCTGATAGGGATTAGACACATAGTTGATTGACTTTTGGTCAAGTAGGAGATTGCTGGTTACAAGTACCCTACAAGCCAATCATGTGAGTGATGGCATATTCGACACGCTGTGTGATCTTTTTACTTATGATTAATATTGGCATATTCTTACATTATATTATCTGTACCATATATACTGTGATGTCATTGGTTCTATGCAATGGGAATCAGATCATGATGAGATCATGATAATGAGATCGATTCACCTTTAAACACAAATCCTAAATAAACCCAGTCATAGGTTACTCGAGAGAGATATTGAGATAACTAGACAGACCAATGTACTATATACCCGTCCATATGATGAAGGCAGCTGGTCTTATAGCCACTTGTGTGGAGACACTAAGGATATAGTACAAGTGCTCATTGGAGAATGAGTTTACTGATTGATCTGCTTATGGAATGATGTATGGTTAATGATATCAAATGTCATACAACACTGCCATAATTCTAGTTGTGTATCTGGTCCTTAGACTTGAGACACCAAGGATGCCTTATATGAGTACTCCTTTCTTTAGTGTCGGACTTATATGTTTGGAAAGTTTCAAATCTAGTATAGTTGGTTATTGGGATTGGTAGCCAACCTTACGAAGGCAATTGAGTGTCAATAGAGGATCATCTACTCTCGATATCATGAGAGGAATATCCCATATGTGCTTGCTTAGACAAATCCCTAGCCAGGGTCATTCAGATTGAGAGAAAAGGAGTTTTTTGAGAGAATCCAATTAGAGTGAGACTATGACGGATTCTATATGTGGCCTAACAGTACCATATCCAATATATAGTCTCTAGGATATTAGTTAGATGAGGGATTATAGATACATGGTAACTGTGGACAGACATGTCCGATAGATTTGATCCCCCCTATACTGTCTAGGGACTATGGCATAGTGGCCTAGTACGTCTATAGTCGATAAGTCGAGTGAATTATTATGAGGATAATAATTCATTATATCAGAAGGAGTTTTGATGGGAGTGACTCACGGCTAGCTCGATATTGGGCCTAGAGGGTCACACACATATGGTAGATGCTTCAGCGAATAGAGGATTGGATGGAGAATCAATTAGCCCTTATTCTCATTAGATGAGACTCTATGCTGATGGGCTCCTTGATTAAGGCCCAATTAGAGCCTAAGGAGATTATTGGATAGAGATCCAATAATACAAGGTTAGTGGATAATTTAATGGAGATCCAATACCTACTGAGGCAGGAGCCTTAGGGTTTTTGATGGCTCTCTATAAATAGGAGGGGAAACTCATGGTTGATAGGCTGCAGCTTTAGCCATCACCTCTTATTCTCCTCCCTCCCTCTGTGCAAGAGTTGCGAGATCAGATTGGAGGAGTTTCACCGTAGAGATCTATCATGTGGATACCGCTAGAGAGAAGGACACTTGACCTCCTTCATCTTCTCCATCTGGATCTGGAATACAGGGATATACGATCTCCCTAAGTAAAATCAATCTCTTACACATCGTGATTTTATTGATTTTTACGTTTTTCTAGTGACCCCAATATTTTACATGATGATTTGATCTGCATGAGAAACCAGTTTTTATTTTGATTTCTGCTATGCATGTGATGCACCTGTTGAGGTTTCCCAACACCTAGACTGATGGGCTCCTTGCATAAGGCCCAATTAGAGGCCAAAGTGATTATTAGATATAAATCCAATCATACATGGTTAGTAGGTAATTGAATGAAGATTCCATACCCATTAAGGCAGGACCCTTAGGATTTTTGTTGGCTCTTTATAAATATGAGCGGAGGCTTATAGTTGATAGGCTGCATCTTTGACCGCCCCCTCCTATTCTCCTCCCTCCCTTTATGCAAGAGTTGCCAGGCCTGGGATTACGATTAGAGGAGTATCGCTGCAACGATCCATCGTGTTGATACCGCTAGAGAGGATGATACTTGACCTCCTTTATCCTCTCTATTCAGATTTGGAGAAATAGGGATATACGATCTCCATAGGTAAATAATCTATCACACGATGTAGTTTTTTGATTTTATGACTTTCTCGTGACCCAATCTTGTGCACGATGATTTGATCTGTATGGGAAACCTATTTTGTTTTGATCTTTCACTATTCATGTAATGCTCCTACTTGGTTTCCCAAACACACCTTCTGTTGAAGAAAGCTACATTTCGATTATTTGACAAATTATATTTTTTTTCAAAGAATCATCAGAACAAGTCATAAGTGGCAGATGTGACTTTCAAGCGAAGGGCTATACATAAGGATGTCGTCGAAGAAAACCAACACAAACTTATGAAGATAACTCTGAAAAATATCATTCATGAGGCTTTAGAAGATGGAGGGAGCATTAGTGAGACCAAAGGGCATTACCAAAAATTCATAGTGGTCGTTGTGCATCTGAAAGGAGGTCTTCGATATATCTTCTTCGCGTACCCAAATTTGATGATCTTCGGACCACAAATTCAAGTTTATAAAGACCTATGCTCTCTTTAATTTATCAAGTAATTCATCTACCGGAGGAATAGGGTACTTGTCCTTGACCGTTATGCTATTGAGGGCTTGGTAGTCTATGCATATTTGCCATGTTCTCTCTTTGTTTTGTACAAGGAGCACCAGTGAAGAATAGAGGTTGCAACTTAGTCAAATGATCCCTATTTCAAGCATCTCTTATACAATCTTCTTTATTTTGGCCTTCTGAAGGTGAGGATAGTGATACGAGTGAGTATTTGCTGGTGGTTTGCTCGATAGGATTAGAATATGGTGGTCATGCAATCAAGTAGGAAGTAGACTACACGGTTCAGCGAAGATGTCTAAAAACACAGCAAGTAAATGGAGAATATTTGAGTCTTCAATTTTGGTCAGCTCCCTTATATATTACTGCTGAAGTTTTATTAGGAAGCCGCTATGCACTTTTTATAAAACTTTCTCTATGCACTGCGTTGAAATCGTCATCACGTTGCTCTCGTATTTCCCACGTAGGATCACTTGTTTCCCTTTACTAAAAAATTTTATAATTAACTTTGAAAAAAATCTAGGAAACATCATCTAGCATAGTTAGCTATTTGATGCTGAGCACTGCCTCATAATCATTGAGTGGGGGGAGGAAGAAGTCAGTAATGATTTCCTGGACTTACAGCATCAACTTCACACACGAGTATCTTCGATCGCACTTGGAAATTCAGTCGTTGGCAACCTTGATATCAAACCTCCTACAATCTTCAATATGAAGCACTATCTGGGTAGAAACCTTATTGTTCATGAAATTATTGGTGCTTCTAGTATCGACGAGGACAGTGATTGGTTGTTGTTTGAGGAATCCTCTAACTTTCATCATCTGCGGGTTTGCATAGCCAACAAGAGTTTGCACTATGCAATTAGTCGACTATGGATCTTCCTCCATGATCTCCTCGTGCTCGAGGTCCTCCTCTTCATGTTCTGAATCATCGATGGGTTCAATCAAAAGAAGTTGTCCCCTCTTGTAGCAATGGTTGCAGCTCCACGGTTCATCGCAATGCCAACATAGGCCTTTTGCCGATCTGTCATGAAGTTCTTCTCTTGTTAATTTCTTTGGCTGAGAGGGATGGCTGGAAGTAGATAGTGCTGGAGGTTTGTACATTGCTAGTCATGGTGTGGTTCTCATCTGTCGAATATCTTGATTGAGTCGCTCTTCTTGGATTCGGGCGAAGGAGATTATAGCCGTCAAGGTGTAAGGCTATCGCACCTTCACTTCTCCTCTTATCTCTGGCCACTATGAGTTTTCGGTAATGCCTTTCGGACTAATGAATACTCCTTTTAGTTTCCAAAGCCTGATGAATGACATCTTCTAGAGTTTTCTATGTAAGTTTGTATTAGTGTTCTTTGATGATATCCTCATTTATAGCCCTATGCTTGATATATATTTTCAGCACTTATGAACTATTCTAACAATTCTCCGGGAGAATACTCTTTATGTGAAACAGTCAAAGTACAATTTCTTATAGCGTAAAGTGGAGTATCTTGGGCACATTATATCAGAGGACAGAGTGGCAGTAGACCCAACGAAGATCGAGGCAATGCAAGGATGGCCGAAATCTACAAACATAAAATCGATGTGTGGCTTCTGGACTCACAGGCTACTATTGGAAATTCGTGAAAGATTACGGTAAGATCAGTGCTCCACTCACATCCCTACTGAAGAAAGACTCCTTATGGTCGGAACAATCTTCTACAGCCTTTGAATGACTTAAGGCTACCATGACGATGACACTGGTCCTAGCGTTGCTTGATTTCAGTCGCACCTTCGTGATCGAGGTCGACGCGTCCAGAGTTAGGATTGGAACTGTCCTAATGCAAGATGGTCGACCTCTTGCTTACACCAGCAAGGCTTTGTCTCCCTCACACTTGAAAATGTCAGTATATGATAAAGAAATGTTTGCCATTGTATACGTCATCATAAAGCAGAAACCCTACCTGATCGTTCGACACTTCCAGAATAAGACTGACCACCGAAGTCTTAAGTATTTCTTGGAGCAAAAAATATCTTCCCCAGAGTAGCAACATTGGGTAACTAAACTTCTTTGCTTTGATTATGAAATTACTTATTGAAAAGAAAAATAGAGTGTTGTTGTAGATGCTTTATCTCGGCTCCCGGGGCAAGCCGAAATTTCAGCCATCTCCCTTCCCACCATCGACTTCCTCGAACATATTAGGGAGGAGTGGAAGAATGATCCGGAAATTCAAAGCATCATAGAAAAATTAAAGAATGATCTAGATTTCGTAGGGCACTACACGTGGGACTCGAAGGAATTACGCTATAAAGACCGAATTGTTGTCATTCCTTCTTCTCCTCACATCCAAGTTATTTTGTATGAAATGCACTCTTCACCTTCGATAGGGCACTCTGGATTTCTGACGACTTATAAAAGGGTGAAGCAAAACTTCTTCTGGAAGGACATAAAAAAATCAATTTATGACTATGTATCTAAATGTGATGTATGTCAACAGCATAAAGGTGAAACTATGGCAAGTCCTAGTAAACTACAGTCGCTACCTATACTTGATTCGACTTAGATGGACATCTCCATGGATTTCATCAAATGACTACCACTATCTCAAGGTAAAAGCATAATCTTTGTGGTGGTAGATCGCCTAACTAAGTATGCTCATTTTTGTGCAGTGAGACATCCCTATACGACTACCACTATTGCTCAGATTTTTATGAAAAATATTATGAAATTGCATGGGATGCTAAGGTCGATAGTAAGCGACCATGATAGGATGTTTACAAGTAAAATTTAGACCGAGCTCTTCCATCTACAAAGCACCCAATTGAAGACGAGCACAACCTATCATCCACAAACAGACGACCACACAAAAGTGGTGAACAGATGCCTCGAGACTTATGATGCTTTACCAATAATCGGCCTAAAGAGTGGACAAGATGGCTTTCCTAGGCCGAATGGTGGTACAATATAACTTTTCATTCGTTGACTAAATGTACCCCTTACGAGGCACTGTATGGCCGACCGCCCCAATAATTCCTAGATATGTACTTGGTTCGGCTAAAGTGGATCAGGTCAACCAAGTCCTAATTAACAGGGATAAACTACTGCGGCTGCAGAAGGGCAACCTAACTACCGCTCAAGCCCGCATGAAGCAACAAGCAGACAATCACTAGAGTGAGCGAGAATTTTCAGTAGGAGATTGGGTTTACCTCCGCCTACAACCATACAAGTAGCTATCCATGCATCGACGAAACTATCTCTATGATTTTATGGACCATATTAGATTTTGGAACGCATTGGGGCCGTGGCATACCGACTTAAACTTCCAGATGATACCATAATTCATCTCGTCTTCCACGTATCCCTACTGAAACCCAAATTGGGTGAACATAAACTGGCTCAGACTCAGTTACCGAGCACTACAATTAAACGTAAAATCCAAGCCCAACCTGAAGCTATACTTGATTGAAGAATTGTGATGCACCGACGAAGCCCCTCTACAGAAGTACTTGTGAAGTGGAATAACTTACCATCTGAAGATACAATATAGGAGTCACACGAAGAGCTGAAAACCCGGTTCTCAGAGTTTATGGATCCTTAGCCTTAAGGACAAGGCTGATTCTGAGAGGGCAGACTTGATAGGACTCCAGCAAGATTGAGTCTTAATCATTTCAGTATAAGTTAATAAAAACTCTACTAGATTGTAATAAGACCTCTTATATTTTATAAAGGAGTATGGTCAGGATTTGGATTAGCCTTTAGAGCTTAGTAGTCACCGCCCCCCCCTTACTTGGCAAGTCGGCCAGGGTTTCCCTCTGCTTAAGTCGGCTATAGAGCCAACCTAGCTGCCCCTTATACCTATTAAGGCAGGATGGCTAGAAGAGGGGCAAAAGGGTAATTCCATTTAGATAAGTGCCCCCTTAGGCTAGGACTTTGATCCCTATTTAAGATGTAGCCGCCCCCTCTTTTAACCAAGTAATTATCATCTTTAATTCAGCCTTTGTGCCGAGTCTAGGAGGGAGGAACTCCTATAGTATTCCAAGGGTTAATCCCCCTCAGTATTCCAAGGGTCTTATCATGTCAAAAGCAATTATGAAAATTACTTGGAAAGGTGGAGGTGGCTGAGATGGCTACAGGGCAGCAGGAACACGGCTCTATAGAACCTCAAAAGGAGCTCTATAGATTTTGATCCTTGAGGGAGATCAACCCTTAGGACGCTGTAGGGGTTCCTCCCTCCTAGACTGAGCACAAGGCTGAATTAAAATTATAGATTGCTTGATTCAAGAGAGGGGGCAGCTACATCATTATATAGAGATCAAAACCCTAGCCTAAGAGAGTGCTTGCCTAAGTAAATTTACCCCTTTGTCCCTCTTATAGCTAACCTACCTTAATAGTAACAGGGGTCGGCTAGGTTGGCTCTATAGTCGACCTAAGCAAGGAACTGGATAACCAACCTAGTAAGGGGGGCGGTGGCCACTAAACCCTAAGAGCTAATCTAAACCCTAGCCATACTCCTTTATAAGATAGGAATGACTTTATTATAATCTAGTATGGTTTTATTGATTACTTCTAGGGAGATTAGGACTCAACCCTACTGGAGTCCTATCATCCGTATAGCCCTCAACCTAGAAGCTACCTCCTCTATGTAGTAGTAAAAGATCCTTAGTCATTCTTAAGTACTTAAGGATATACTTTACTGCCTTCCAGTATTCTAAACCTGGACCTACCTGATACCTGCTCATGACACTTAGAGCATGCACTATATTAGGCCTAGTATATAGAATAGAATACATAATAGACTCTATCGCTAAGGTATAGGGTATCATATCTATATCTGCCCTTTCTTTAGGAGTCTTTGGGGACATACTTTTAAAAGGTGATATTTCATGTCTCATTGGTATGAGACCTCTCTTGGAATTCTCCATGCCAAACCTTTTGACAATGGAATCTATGTACTTGGATTGGGACGGGGCAAGTATCCTTTTGGATCTATCTCTATAGATTCGGATCCCCAAAATATAGGATGCTTCCCCTAAGTCCTTCATAGAGAAGTTTCTAGATAGTCAAGCCTTTACTATGGAGAGCATTCTTACATCATTTCCAATGATTAGATGTCATCCACATATAGTACCAAGAAGGTAATAGTGCTTCCATTTACCTTCCTGTACATATAAGGCTCATCTTCGTTCATAACAAAGTTATAAGATTTGATCACCTTATCAAATCTTATATTCCAACTTTAGGAAGCTTGCTTCAATCCATAAATGGATCTGAGCAAGCTGCACATGTTAGTTAGACTCTCTCTAGTTACGAATCCCTTTAGAGTGATGCACTTTGTGCACTTTGTGCCTAAAGAACTGGAGTGATGCTGATTGGAGTTTCATCAATAACATGTCACTAACTTTGAACTCCTATGGTCACTTTCTCAAGTCGGCCCACTTCTTCATCTTTTGGGCACCTTCTTCAAGTAAGCCCATGTAATATCTGCATTGGGATGTCATTCCTTTGCGAAGTTATATGCTAATGGGCTACTCCCTGTATAACCAATAGCTAAGGTGTGAGGAGTCGATGGTTGTTATCCGGTAATAATCTTGAAGGGGCTCTTGTTGGAGGCAAAGCTCTACTGCAAGTTATTGGAGAATTGGGCTATATCCAACAACTTCACCCAATCTCGTTAGTTGACACTCACGTAGTGCCGGAGATATTGCTCCAAGAGCGAATTGATTCTTTCAGTCTAGCCATCCGTCTGAGGGTGGAGGCTTGTGGAGAAGTATAACTTAGATCCTAACAACTTCAACAATTCAGTCCAGAATCGTCGTAAGAACTAAGAATCTCGATCACTAATAATGTTGTGTATGACTCCCCAATACCTCACCACATTCTTCATCATCAACTTAGCCACCTCATCTACTGAGCAATGCAAGGGTGTAGTAATGAATGTTACATACTTCAAAAATCGATCGACTATCACAAGTATCGATCTAAGTCCCCCTACTACGAGCAAGCTTGATATGAAGTCTAAGGAAATGCTCTCTCATGGTCTTTCCGGTATAAGCAGCGGCTCCAAAAGTCCCACTAGTTGTTGACAAGTAAGGCATGTTCGAATATATTCCTTCACATATGTCCCCATCTTTGGCCAATAGAAAGCCCTCTCCACGAGAGCCATTATTCAATAGATACCCGAATGTTCAGCCCAAAGGGAATCATGACACTCTTTCAAGAGTTCACACCTCAAATTATCCGCTCGTGGAACATAAACTCTATTCTCTTTGGTGAAGATGAGTCCCTCCTGGACCTAAAATCATCGTGTCTTGCCCTTTTTGATGAGTTACAGCAGGGTTACTACCTGAGGATCATGGTACAGTCCATCCCTGATCCTAGAAAGGAAGTTGGAGTGCAATTGACTTGTTTGGCCTCCACCCTCCAACTGTATAGTATTGACTAGTTTCACTTTCTGGCTTAATGCATTGGCCACGGAGTTTGCTTTTTCGGGTATATACTCCATTACCATATCAAACTCAGCCAAGAAGTCATACCATCATGCTTGCTTTGGGGAGAGTTTCTTTTAAGTTTGAAAGTAACTCAATACGATATTGTCTGTCCTTAGCATAAATGGTGCTCCCAGAACCTAGTGTCGCCACACTCGTAGACAATGGACCACTACTGTCATCTCCTTCTCATGCACAGGATATCATCGCTTGGTCTTGTTGAGCTTGCGACTCTCGTAGGCCACTGAATGACCCTCTTGCATAAGAACTCTCATAATAGCAAAGTCAGAAGCACTTGTATAGACTTCAAAAGATTTCCCATAGTCTGGTAATCTGAGTACAGGTTCCTCCAACATAGTATTCCTTAGGTCTTGAAATACCACCTCACATTTGTCTGACCATCTTCAAGACTGCTCCTTCCTTAGCAACTCCATCAGTGAAGCTACACACTTCGAATATCCAACTATGAAGCACCGATAATAGTTAACGAACCCAAGGAAGGATCTTAACTCAAGCACCTTCTTTGGTGTTTGCTAGTCTGCCAAAGCTTTCACCTTACATTTGTCCATTCGGATAGACCCATTGTCGATTCGATGCCACAAGAATAAAATTTTCGTCTGGGCAAAGTAGCACTTTTTCCCTCTTCAGGAACAATGTGTGCTCCCTAAGAACTTTAAAAATTATTCGAAGGTGCTTAACATACTCCTCAAGTATTTAGTTATAGAAGATGATATCGTCTAAGTAAAAGACTATAAACTTGTCCAGATACTCTTTGAACAGTTGGTTCATTAAAGTGCAGAATGTGGTCGAAGCATTGGTTAAGTCGAAAGGCATCACCAAGAACTCGAATGCTCCATACCTAGTCACACAAGAACTCGAATGCTCCATACCTGGTCACACAAGATGATATCATCTTCTACAATACGCACCTGCTAATACCCCGACCAAAGGTCAAGTTTGGAGAAGTACTTTATCTTGCCCAATTAATCGAACAAGTCCATGATGAGCGGGATGGGGTACTTATTCTTTACCATCATCTTGTTAAGGGCTCGATAATCAACGCATAATTGGAGGCTCCCATCTTGTTTATTCTAGAAGAGGAGTGGAGCTCCAAAAGGTGCTTTTGAGCTATTGATGAGACCACCGTTTAGCAATTCGTCTAACTTCTTTCTGAGTTCTGTTAACTCTGGAGGGGCCATGCTGTATGGTGGTCTCACTGGAGGCTTAACTCCTAGCTCTAGTTCAATATGTTGATTCATGCCTCTGCGTAGTGGTAGAGTTCTCGATAACTCCCTTGGCATCACATCTGAGAACTCATTCAGGATGTTCGCCATAATAACAAGTTCTTGAATGGTCTCCCTATCAAATGTCTCTAGCTTCATAGCAGCTACAAAGGTTGATTCATTTTTTCGTACCCCTTTCTTTAATTATAAAGTCGAGATTTGTTGTTGGTCCATGGTTCCTCCACGAGAAACTTGTACCACACAGGGATCATTGCCTCCCATTAGACATAGGAAGTTCAGGAATGACATTGGCATCAACTTCGTCGCATGCATGAACTCCATTCTGAGAATCATATAGAAGTCATCCAATGGCATCGTCATTAAGTTTATGCTCCCACTCCATGTTCCGATCTTGATAGGGACCCCCTTTGCTCGTCTGGAGATCCGCTTAGCCTCCAAGTTCATAACCTTCATGTGACTTGGGCTTTCATCCAAGATTAATCCAAGTCACTTAGCTTCACAATCGACAATAAAATTGTGGGTAGCATCCATGTCCACCATTGCATGGGTTGTTCGACCATTAAGCTTGATGTCCACATACATCAACTCGCTGCTTCCTACCTTCAGTAGCTTTGCCTTTGTGTTCTCCCTCACTTGACCCCGCAACACATTCAACAAACATATTGCTCCCATCCTGGGTCCTTGTGATGCCTCACTGTCGCTACTGGATCCAAAACTACTCGAACTAAGGGCAACAACTTTGCCCTTATCTGACTTATGGGGATATATTAATGTAGTTAAAGCATTGAGTGCCTGCTTTTGTGGGCACTCCGTCACCACGTGCGGTGCTCCACACAAGAAGCATCTACCATACTTTGGGACTTTTACCTTTTGAGCTTGGTCCCTTGTAGAAATTATTCTTCTTTTGTTTGCCCCCAGACTCCTTCTCTCGAGAGTATTTTGTTAGGTGATTTCCTAAATATTGTTTCTTCTTTCTCAAATCCTCCGAAGAAACAAAGTTAGTTAGCTTTTCTATGGCTGCAATTGCCCCGACTACGTTGGTAACATTCCTCCGATATAGTTCTTGTTATGCCCATGGCTTCAAGCCATCGAGGAAGCTGAATAACTTGTCCTTCTCGGACATGTCCTATATATCCAGCATCAATACTGAAAATTATTTCACATAGTTTCAGATTGATGTACTTTGGCGGAGCTGTCTCAGTTTTCTTCTTGCGACAAACTCTGTGTTCTCGGGCAAGTACTAAGTTCTCAACTCTCACTTCAAGTCCTCCCATATATCCACTCGACATCGACCTTGCTGGATCTCCTCCCAACGGGTTCGCCACCAAAGTTTTGTATCTCCATTTAGATACATTATTACTATAGCAACTTTGGTCTCTTCAAAATCGAGCCTCATAGCATGAAAATATTGTTCTATATCGAATATAAATTTTTTAAGCTCTTTGGCATCCCTAGCACCCCCGTAGCAATGCGACTCTAGTGCCCTAAAGTTTTATGGTGACGCACCATGGGTATTATTCCCTCTCGCATCAAGAGTCCTTGTTAACACCATCACCTTAGTCATGAGTTCTGCCACAACTTCGTGTAGATGTTATATGAAATCTTTGGTGTCCTCTATCAGTCGATCGACCAGAGATTCAACTTTCTTAATCTGAGATTCAGCATCTTGTGAGCTCTCTACCCTAAGGAGCCTTTGTTGACCTTGGTAGAGTTCCTCCAAGCTCGCTTCAAGAACATTGAGGTGGGTTTTCACCATTATAAGTCTCTCCTTATGGCTCTTTTTCCTGATTGGCGCTCCAGATGGTGCCTCCTCCGCTCGCGGAGAATACCATACTTCCTGCTCGTCTTGTTCACTGCTGCACTTCTCATGAGCGACTCTAATAGTTTACGAGCAAGTTTGCACTTGTAGCCCACTTGCGGCTGCTTGGAGCAAGGGTCTAACTTGCCCCATCTTACTCGATTCACCATAATGTTTTACCATGGTGAGATTACGAATCTTTTTCATTGTTCGTTTGAATTTCTTGTCTGATGCCACACTATCACGGACTTAATTAAATTTGCCTAAGTCATGAGGTACCCTAGTGGCACTCTCGAAGACTTAGTTGAAATTGCCTAAGTCGTGAAGTAACCTTGCCCACTGTTCCGGACTTAGCAGGGATTGCTTAAGTCATGAAACGCCCAAAGTGTTATCTGTCTGCAAAGGGTCTGCCCACTTGCAACCTCATACAGGTCCCATAGGACCTACAAAGAAGAAGTTGATTAGCTTAGAAATGAGCAACAGATATATCCCAATGTCTCACAAAGAGGGAAGTTGTATAAGCAATTCGTCGAACACCTTTAGTGCAATAGAGAAAAGAGAAAAAGAGAGCGAAACAGGACTTTAGAGGGTTGTAAGAACGATCGCAAGTCTACAAATGATGGTTCCTAAGATATCGGATGTAAGATAAGTTCAATTGTTGATGAAAGCCTATGCCCAACATATACCCAAAGTCCCATCTAGCCCGATGCCACCCGAGGGGTTTCAAGGTACTGAGATGGTTGACATTTCATGCCACTCAGAGCGATCATTACAGCATGCGAAAAATGCCCCAAGACGGAGCTATTTTAGGTAGTTTTAGCTCCACATAGTAAGCGATCATTCTACAGCATTCTAGACTATTTTTGCTCCCATTTCTTATGCTAAAACACATAAAATCAAGGTAAAACAAGTTACCAAATATTTGTACAAACAAGAAAAAGCAATGAATGGTTCACTTAGTGACGATGTTGTAGTTAAGCAACGACCATTCATGACAGTAAGTTCCTTGCTCTGATACCAATTGTTGTGATTAATTAGCATTAAGAGGGTGGGGGGAGGGTGAATTAATGCAAGTGTAAGATCACATTTTAAAGAAAAATTTTTGTTTAAGTAAAATAGGAATCAGAAGCATTTCTTGGACTTGAAGGCGAATAAGTAAACGATTTAGAACACAATCGAATGATGATGCTCTTGCCTTTCTAATTAAGAATAATTAAAAGTAGTAAATAAGATAAGTAATGAGCACTCACAATTTTATAGTGGTTCACTCCAATCTTGGCCTACATCTATTTTCAAGTCCTCTTCGTTGAGGTATCCACTGCCGATCTTCTTTGGATGAAGACTAAACCCTTACAAACTTTCAATTTCCAAGTGAGACTCTTTACAAGAATTACAACACTTAGCTCACTCCCTTCTCCTTTTTTTTTTATTCACACATCTAACACACACTTTTTTCAGAAATTTTTGCCCAATAACTTGTATGAATGCTTGTGCTAAATGCAAGAAAACTTAAGGTATTTATAAACCTCATTTAGCTTCAGAAGAATGGAGCCAAACTGGGTATGGGGGTACAACCCCAAAAGCTACACTAAAAATAAAGTACGGGTGATACAACCATCAGCTTGGGTGGTACAACCACTGGCTTGGGCTGTCTAACTGCCTCCTGTTGCCCGAAATACTATGCGATAGTGCTATATTTGTTGGCCTGGCTCACCGATAGTACAACCACTAGATTTTTGGAAAAGTGATTCACTTCACTTTTTTAATCCTGACTTGTATCTCCTATTGACCAATTTTCAGGTCAACCAATTGAGTTTAATCCATCCCCTAAGTGGGCCCGATTGCCTCACATTAAGTTGATTTGGATTCCTTCTAAATTAAACTCAATTAGGACATAATCCCTAACTATGACATACTAATTACAACCATAGGACCATCAAGCTAAATAATGACCTAACTCCCACCAATCCAGCAGCCTCTGACATTCTTACATTGAGTCTTATGGTCTTTCTCCGGTAATCTCCCCGGTGTGTTCCCAGCGAGATTCCTAATTCCTTCGGTGAACTCCTAGAGAACTCTCGGCGAGCTCCCACAGTATCGTTCGAACCTTGGCCTGATGCCTAAACTTGATTCTGGCCTAACATCTGGTTGTAACTTAATTTACCCATTGTAGTTAGACCTACATTACTTCCTCTAATATATAAGTTAGATTAAACACTCATCAATTGATTTTATCATCAAAATCCAAGATTTAACACCCCCAAGATGAGAATATGTAAGGGTTCTAACATCTTGGCTACATGAGAGGCTACTACCATGGCTGAGAGGCTACTCCTCTCAACATTGCAGCCTTCGGTCTGGTTGAGAGCAACAACCTTACTCTTGGCTAAGGTTGCAACAACATTGCCGCAAGGTAGTGATAGTTGCCACCCTTTTTCACCCTTCTTTGTGCCAACAATTTTGACATCAAAGAACCTTAAAACACCTCTATGCAACACCTTTTTATAATAAGAAAAGGGGCTGTCTAGATTTGATTAACCATGAAAAATTATAGCAAGGTACATTGAAAATAATTTACATATATTAATCTTATCACATGCAGTTTAAAACCAATCTTTTACTCGAACAACCTTGGCTCTGATACCATTGCTAGGAAACCAAGCAGGAGCATCACATGTGCAGTAGAAGATCAAATAAAATTGGTTTCCCATGTAGATCAAATCATCATCCAAAGATTGATGCGTAAAAAATCATAAAATCAAAAACTGAAACATGTGAGAGATTGTTTACCTAGGGAGATCATATATCACTGAATTTTAGATCCAGATAGAGAGGATGAAGGAGGTCAAATGTCCTCCTCTCTAGCGGTACCCATACGATGGATCGCTATAGTGATACTCCTCCAATCGCAGCCACAAGTCTCGTAACTCTTGCATAGCTTCTCGCAACGAATGTGGAAGAAGATCCTCTATCTTCTTCGCTGCCCTCTCACACCAAAGAGGGGTTGATCAACTGAGAAGGTGAGGGAGAGAGGAGAATAGGAGAGGGTAGCCAAAGATACAACCTATTAATTATATGCTGCCCCTACATCCTATTTGTAAAGAACTACCAGAAACCCTAGGGATCCTACCTTAGTAGGTATTGGATCTCCATCCAATTACTCACTAATCTTAGATTATTGGATCTCTATCCAATAACTCATATCCAATCTTCGTTTCACTATAGTATCCACCATATGTGTATGACCCTTTAGGCCCAATACCGAGCTAATCGTGAATCCTTCCTGTCAAAACTCCTTCTGACCCTATAAATTATTATCTCATAACAATTCACTTGACTCATCGACTATGGACGTACTAGGCCACTATGTCATAGTCCCCAGATGGTACAGAGGATCTTATCCATTGGACCTATCTATCCTCAGTTACCATGTATCTATAGTCCCTCATTCGTCTAATATCCCAGAGATTGTATATTATGTATGGTACTGTCATGCTATATATGAAATCTATTCGAGTCTCACTCTAATCAAATTCTCCTAGAGAACTCATTCTCTCTTAATCTGAATGATCCCGACGAAGGATTTATCCGAGCAATAACACATAGGATATTCCTCTCGTGATACTAAGAGTGGATGATCCTCTATGGACACTTAATTACCTTCATAAGGTTGGCTATTAATCCCGATAACCAGTTGTACCAGATTTTAAACTTTCTGAACCTGTAAGTCTAGTGTCAAAGAAAGGAGTACTCAAACAAGGCATCCTTTGTATCTTAAGTCTAAGAACCAAACACACAACTGAGACTATAGAATCTTTGTCTAACGATAGGTATCATTAACCATCCAGCATTTTATAAGTGGATCAATCAATAAACTCATTCTCCAATGAGCAACTGCACTATATCCTTAGTGTCTCCACATAAGTGGCTATGAGACCAGCCACCTCCATCAAATGGACAAGTATACAATACACCGATTTGTTCGATTATCTCAATATCCCTCTCGAGCAACCTATTATCGAGATTATTTAGGATTTATGTTTAAAGGCGAATCAGTCTCATTATCATGATCTCATCATGATCTGATTCCCATTACATAGAACCAAGGACATCTTAATATATATATATATATATATATATATATATATTCAACAGATGGTATAATATGATAATATACTAATAATTATAATATAAAAAGATTGTACAATATGTCACAAGTGTCATCACTCATGTGATTGACTTGTATGTAGGGCACCCGTAACTAGCAGTTCGATCAAACTGACCTACGTCCACTCTTGTGTCCTCCTTCATTAAAGCCCATCACTGTCCACTAATTATCTTCTTTCAAGAGTGAAGATCAATACCCCTTACACACTTTTCTCCTTTTCGCAGGTTTAGGAGAATAATATTTATCATTTTCAACCCCTTCCCTTAAATACACTTTACACTTAAAGAAAAAAGGGAGCTCTCGATCAATTTTCATAGAATTTTACTAATGATTTCATTCACTTTCTCGCTATCCCAAGCATGAATACTTGGGGTATTTATAAACCCTAATTGGATTCAAAAATTGGAGCCAAAAAAATCGAACACTCTAAAATTTCAAGGTACAGGCAGTACCACCGTCAGTATTGGCGATACTACCGCCGAACAAAGCCCGAGATTATTGGCGACAATGGTACTACTACTATGATTGGTAATACTACTACCGACCACCGGTGGTACCACCGCCCAGGTATCCTAGAAACAACACTTTTTAGTATTGTTTCATACCCAAGCTATACCTTATGTTTACCTCCTTCTTGGTCAATGAAATGAGCTCTATCATGAGCTCAAATCAAACTCAGATTAGACCTGGTTGGCCCCTAATTGAGTTAGTAGGATTTCTCTATAACTAACTTTAATTAAAACACTTAACTATGACATTTAGAGACAAACACAATTACAACTAATATCCATTGTCTAGCATGTCAATCGATCTTTCGGCGAACTCCCAACATCCTCTCGACGAGCTCCTGATCACCTTCTTGTGAACTCTTGACAAGCTTCTGCTGCATCATCCAAAGCTTCGGCTCCGCGATTCTTCCGACCTGATGCTCAATCTTGACTCTGGCCCAAAGATAGATTCTTCTTTAATTATTCTGGCTTGTCATAGTCGTAGTAAGTCCTGCATCATTTATCTCCAACACATAGGTTAGATCATGAATCTATCAATTGATTTCATCATCAAAATCTAAGATTCAATATAGGGTTATTTTATCACTCATCCTTCTATACTCAATAGGATGGACTACATGTATTGGAAAACAAGAATGAGATTTTTCTTGCTTTCTATAAATTTTAATTTATAGAATGTCGTTGAACTTGGTTTTTAAACACCCTCTAAACCTATGAATCAATGAAATGATTCAAAGAAAAAAATTATCTTTAAATGTGAAAGCTATGAATGCTTTATTTTATGCATTAGATAAAAATAAAAGTAATTAAATTTTGACTTATGAAACAATACATGATATTTGATACACACTTGAAATTATATATGAAGGCACAAATAGAGTTAAAAAATCTAAGATCAATCTTTTGATGCACAGTTTTGAATTGTTTTGAATGAAACCAATCAAAACCGTTGGAGACATGTACACCCATTTTATAGATATTGTTAATGGTTTAAAAGCACTTAGTAAATCTTTTACTAATTTTAAACTTGTTAATAAAATTATAAAAATTAAAATCTAAAAGTAACTATCATTCAAGAAGCAAAGGACTTGAACTTTTTTCCAATTGAAGAACTTATCGAGTCATTATTAACCTACGAGACAACTTGTATGGCACATGACAAACATGAGAACAACCTTCCAAAGAACATGAATGAGATATCACTTAGAACAAAAGAAGACCACTTGAGCGAAAGCTCAAGTGACAGTGATGACTTTGAACTCCTCACAAGAAAATTTAAATTTTTCATAAAATAAATTTCTAAAAATAAAAACAAATTTAAATATGATACAATAACTTTCTATGAATGTAATTGGTTATGGTACTTCAAAAGCAAATGTCCTCAACTAAAGAAGAATAAGCTGCCAAAGAAGAATAAAATACTCAATATGACTTGGGACTAATCAAGTGCATCCAAAGATAAGGAGCAAACCAAAGAAGATGAGGTGGCGAACTACGTTTTGATGGCTCACAACAACGAGATGTATGACAACTAAAACCACTTTACCTTACAATGAATTTCATGATTTGTTTGGTGAAAAATGTTAGTAATAAATATAAATAGCTAAAATAAATAAATGATTAATTAATTAATAATTAAAGGATTGTGCTTATTACTCTAGTAAATTAAAAAAATAAAAAATGAGCATGACAAATGTATGGTTTTGATATAAAAAGTTGGGTATAAAATCAATCACATAAATTTAAACTAAAAATGGGAATCCATTTTTGTTGAAAATTTTGCTATCTCTGAAGCATATCGAGTTTTCATCTTAGAGATCCTTAGTGATGAATCTATTTATGTAATTTTGAATCTCTTGAATAAGAAAGTGATTTTGATAATTTAACAAATTGAATTTGAATGAGATTTTTTTCAACTAAATTATGAACTTTCTCTTGATTTCTTCACTTGAGGTTTCTTTTATGGAATCAAAATCTTTTTTATCTTCTATAATTTCTTTTTTTTTACCATTTAGTAAAGAAAAAGACTTATGCAATCAAACCATGATCTTGATGAGTTGAGATTTCTTATGTGTAAAATAAGATCTTTTACTATTTGATCTCTTAAGATTTATTTTCGTTACTTAATAAATAGGAGATTTGTCAAAATCAATCATGTCTTTTGGTATTCATGACTTGATCTTTCATAATCTTTGATTTTAATATCCTTATGTTTATAACATGTGTACCCCATCATCAAATCAAACTTATCTTTGATATCTTTTATATGATGATTGGAATATTGATGTAAAAAATTTTGTGTCATTGTATTCCTCCTTTCTTTTTGACAATGATAAAGGGAGAAAAAAACTTGCTAGTTTGCATATTTCAAGAAAAATCAAATATTGCTAAACTTGCACATCTCAAGAGAAGCAAAAAATTAATAGCTTTTACATCTCAAAAGAAGCAAAAAATTGTTAAACTTGCACATCTCAATAGAAGCAAAGAATTGCTAGTTTGCACGTACCAATTGCACATCTAAAAAAAAAAATCACTAGCTTGTATGTCTCAAAAATTTGTTAGTTGCACTTTTCTTCTTTTTGTTGATGACAAAGAGGGAGAAGTTATGATGATGATTATTATGATGATAATTTAAATTTTGAATCAAGCATAGTATGATGTATTTTAAAATTATGCATGCAATCCTCATGATTTTATGATGCATCCAATGATATTTTTCCTATGATTAAAATTGTTTCGACCTGAATTCAAAAGTTATCACTCCTTTTGTATTCAAGTTCTCTTTATTTAAATATGTTATATTGACAGGAGGAGTTTAGTTTAAACTCTGTCATCAATTGGTTATCATTATTAAAAAAGGAGAGATTATTAAATCTCAGATCTTGATGATGAAATCAATTATAAAGTTATAATCTAATGAGCATTTGAGTGACGTAGGACTAACTTTGATCATAGAAAGGCAAATCGATTAAAGTAGGAAGAATCAAACATTGAGTTGGAACGGAATATGTTAGAAGATTGGACGTTGGGCCAGAGGATTGGTTGACATGCCAGAAGGACTTTGTGTCATGAGTTCGGGCATTGGGCCAGAAAGTTCAGGCATTACACCAAGAAGATCAGATATTGTGGAGATCAACATGTCGATAGATCAAGCAATATGCGAAGGAGAGGATGATGCATCGAAGGGTCAGACAAAGCACCAGATGAACCAATGATATGTCAGACAACATAAGATTCATGCTTTGTAATTGGTTGTCTTAATCAAAATACTTTAGGTTGTAATTGGGTTGATTTTGGGTGAAACCTTGCCAACTCAATTAGGGGCCCATTGGGCCTGATATGGGGTTGAGTTAGGCCCATTGGGATTAACCCAAAAGTTGGGTCTAGTGGTGGCACCGCCAGACCTAGCGATGGTACTGCCAAGAAGACATAATCTTCAAGACTGTGTCAGATAGTGGTACCACCCAAATACAGTCTCCCAGACTATATGAAGCGATGGTACCATCCAAGTTGGCGATAGTATTACCAGCATTGAATTCTGCCAAGAAGTGGTATCGCTCGTACCTAGAAAATCTAGGAATTTAAATTTTCTCTAAGTTTATAAAGTCATTCATGGTTTATAAATACCAAAATTATTCTTGCTTGAGAGAGATAAGAACTAAGATCGAAAAATTATGATTTATAGTATGAAAACCTATTAAAAAGTTGAGTTCCCTCCTCCATAAGCTTAGAGGTTGTTCTAAGGAAGAGTGAGAGGAAATTCTTATAAAAGATAGTGGAAGCCAGTGGCCTCGAGTGAAGAGAAATTAGCAGTGGATGTAGGCCACATAGACTGAACTATTATAAATCTGGTTTATATATCTCTTTCATATTTTAAATTCTTATTACTCACTGATCCACTTGCTCACTACTCTTACAAACATTTTTATGTTAAACGTATTTTCGGTATGGGTTTGAGCGAATGAATTTTAAATTGATATAATTTTTTGAAAGTACTAATTCACCTCGCCCCCTCACTTAGTGCTAATTCGGTCCTAATAATATACTCATGCAAATTCACATCTATCCATCTTCTAATATAGGTGATAACTTTTCTATGTTAACCTCACATTCCTCATCCTTCGTATCCTTCATAGTAGAAGGTTTTTCTTTAACTTTGATAGACTTATATAAATTTTTGCAATAGATCAAATATTCCATCATATCTCTCCATGTAAAATAATTTGATGAATTTAATTTAATCATATCGTTTGATTCTTCTATTTTAATAATATAAAAAAATTATACAAAATAACATGATGCTCTGGTACCACTTTATTGAGAAAAACTACTACATTGAATATTCTTTTCCTCTTTGTTATCAAAATGAGATTATCACCAAAATACTAACTTGTTACTAAAAGTAAATATTAACCAAAGTAATATAAACAATGGAATAATGAACCAATCACAAAGTAAGACACCAAATTTTTTCATGAAAAAATAATATAGAAAAAACCATGAGATCATAGTCCATTTCAAATCTCCACTATCACTAATAATAATAATAGGTTTATAATAAGTCTTCTCTAAAATAACTAGAGGATCTTAATAACATCAAGAACATATATCTTGGCTCAACAATAAAATATCCTCATCACTATAGATAGATTTTATTAAAGAAAAGATTTATGCCTCACCAAACTTATTAGAAAATTATCTCAAAAAGGATAAATCATAGATTGGCACTATTAGGATTATAGAACTTATTGCAAGAATTCTCTATATAAAATTTGATCCAAAATGAATGAAGTTTAACCAATTGATAATCTAACAAAAACCTCCAAATCTTACCTTTCTCTATCATTTCTCTCTCTGATTTGTTTTCTATCTTGTTCTTTTCTTTCGTTCACACTCTTCTCACGCTCGACCCTATATTTTTTGTTTTTCAAATAACTGATCAAATTTGGACTTAATACCTCTATTGCCCACTTTGAGTTGGACCTAAAACCATTATATATGTGTATACATAAACAATTTTAAAGTATTTAAACAAAATTTATCAAAATATATTAGGTTTTGAATCGATATATACGGTAAAACTTTTTAATGGAAAAGTTTACAAACGAGTATATTTTAATTTATTTTTAAGTCGACTGTTAGCAAATACTTTAGTAGAATTTAGAATTTTTTTGAAAAAATAGGATAATTAATTATAAATTTAGCATATTTTTAGTATGTCTTGTAAATGATTGTAATTTAGTTTATTTTTAAGTGTAATAGGTCAAAAATGATTTGAGCATAATTCAAATCAACTTTGACCAAACTATGTTAAACTTTTATAATTCTACTAATTTAATAATACCGATTTGTACTTTACGATAAAATATGTTATCAATTGTCTGATTTCATACGTTTTTAGATAAGTGTAATTCAGTTCATTTTTTAGTGTCATGAGTTCAATATCAATCAAACAATTTCAAACTTTCACAATTCTCCCAAACAATTTAGTTTATTTTTAAGTGTAATAGGTCAAAAATGATTTGAACATAATTCAGATCAACTTTGACCAAACTATATGAAAATTTTATAATTCTACTAGAACATAATTTTAATAATACCGATTTTAATTTTATGATAAAATATGATATTAATTCTCTAATTTGATAAATTTTTAGATAAGTTATGTGGATAAGTGTAATCCAGTTCATTTTTAGCGTCATGGGTTCAATTTCAAATTTACACAATTCTCCCAAACAATTTAGTTTATTTTTATGTGTAATAGGTCAAAAATGATTTGAACATAATTCAGATCAACTTTGACCAGACTATATCAAACTTTTATAATTCTACTAAAACATAATTTTGATAATGATTATACCAATTTTTATGATAAAATATTATATTAATTATCTAATTTGATATATTTTTAGATAGGTTACCTGAAAAAGTCTAATTCAGTTTTTTATTTAGTGTCATGGGTTCAATTTGAATCAAACAATTTTAAACTTTCACAGGTTTCCCAAACCATGTTCTAACAAAGGTTGTACTAAAATCCTATTCAAATTTAGTGTAATTTTGGATATATTCTATGAACAAGTATATCTTAATTAACTTTCCAGTGCAATGAGTCAACTTCCACCGAATAACTTTGAACTTTCGCAACTCCACTTAATATGATTATAACAAGGATTTTAGTGACTTTTATTTTTTTCATAGTTAGTTATCAAATTTAATACATTAATGGTATGTTATTTGAACAAGTGTAATTCAATTTATTTTCGAGTACAAAAGAGACAACTTCAACTAAATCATCCTAAACTTACATAACTCTACTAAAATATAATTATAATAAGGATTATAATATTTTGTTTTATTATTAATTTAGATAATTTGATATTGAGTATATTTTAGTTTTTTTTTAGTATAACAAAATCAACCAAACCATTTAAACTTTCATAATTTTAGTAAAAGATGATTCTCACAAAGATTGTATTATTTTTTTATTTTATGATAAATTTAGGCAGGTCTTATAAGCAAGTGTATCCTAGTTCATTTTTTAGTGTAACGGGACCAACTTCTATTAAACGACCTCAAACTTTTACAATTTCATTAAAATAAAATTTTAATAAAGATTTTAGTATATTTTTTATCATTTTAAGATAATTAATTATTAAATTTGATATGTTTTGAAATAAGTTATGTGAATGAATGTAATTCAATTCATTCTTTAGTGTAACAAGTAAACTTCGATCAAGTCATCTCAAACTTTAATGACTCTACTAGAACATGATTATAACAAGGGTTATACTAATTTTATTTATTATATTATAAATTTAGGACCTTTTATTATAAAAATTGATACTTTTTAAATATGTTTTAATAATGAGTCTATTTCATTTTATTTTTGAGTATAACGAGGCCAATTTCGATTGAACCATTTCAAACTTTCACATTTATATTAGACTATAACTCTAACTAAGATTATTTTATTTTTATTTTATGATAAATTTAAGATCATTTTGTATGAAAATTAGAATTTTTTTATAGATTATATAAATGAGTGTATTTTAGTTTATTATTTAGTATAATAAAAGTTTTGCTCATTAAATTGTAGAGAGAAGAAAGAAGGAAAGGAGATGGAGACAAAAGAGGCGATGAAGGTGAAAGAGGAGCGTTTGTGAGTTCTTTAACTAAAAAAAATTATGATGACAAAATTTATATTTATGAAAATAGAGACATCTTCAAAAAAACCTATTATTAGGAACGTCTATCAGGTAAAAACGATTACGAGAGAATCTATTCGACAAATTACCCTTTTTAAATTTATTTGGCATTGTTTGGCTGAGAAGAATCTTCAAGGAAGCTTTGTTCTACAGCTTTTGACTTCGTGAAGCGTCCCTAATGTGGACTTTGACATTGATGAAAGAGCGTCCTCCCGTGTCACTTACACCGCCGATTGAGAGTTACCGTCTGCACCGTTGACGAGTGACTGTTATCCGTTTCTTCAAGATTCATAGACCGCTCCCGATTGTTTCTTCGCAAAGTAACTGTGGTTATGCAACACGCACACGTCTGCTACTCTTTTTTTATTGGTTACGGTACAATGTCGGTTCACTCGACGAGGTCTTGTCACATGTCATCCCTCCGCTTATGCTGACAAGCCGTCACCTGCTCTCTGCATTCATAAATCGAATCCCAGATCTCTCATCGCCTCCGCTTGTTAAAAGTACTACCAAGGCGTGGTATTCTCACATCTTGAAATCAGTGGACTTTAGTGAGTTGGAAAGCTATCAGGTCTGTAGAAATCATTGAAGTTAAACACCATGTCCTACAGCAACTTTAAAACACGAATGATGTTTTTAATGATTGATCTGGTCGTACTTTTTTGCAGTTGTTCACGAGACGACACATGGGGGAATCCAGGAAAACGTGACCATCATATGAGTCGAAACAACTGTTGGCCCAAAAACAAAACAAAAAACATTTCCCGCATCCACTAAGGGTGAAGCACTATCAATAATAGCAGAGCATCCATCAATTATAACAGCTGCTATTTCAAACAATGGTGGGCGGAAGTCATCTTAAGAGTAGTCCCAAGTATCCAACACAAATAGAGGACCCCTCCACTGATAAACCTTGCCATACTGTTATAATGCATGTACCATAATATACCGTCCGATACATATGATACATATCAATCCGCTAAAAGATCGATATGGATACACATATTAATTTATCGATATATCCCATCATACCATATGTCGATATATCAATATATACCATACCAACAACCGATCGGTATATACACTGGTATGAACGATAAGACGAATCATGTGATAAATAATTAACAAGAGTTGACTACAATTACATTATACAACAGTATCTTGGGGACCTGGTGCAATCTACACAGTTTGTTCAGTCTAAGAAACTAAGGGAAACAGACTGCACCAGTGGATCATCATTTTTAATGGTTCCGGCTCCCTTAAGCTATAAGTAATTCAAACATTTGACCCATGTCCCGATACACTGGTTAGTTCTTTAGGAGTTCTAAATCAACATCCATCATGCAACAGAATTTCCAGGCAGCAGCTAATGGGCTTCACACATTGTCCATCTCCTCCGTGGATTTCTTGTATTCTGGCTTCAACTCATGAGTTCCTTGATTAGGTCCTCTCTTGTTATAGACGCAAAGATCATTTAGTATTTCTTTCAGGAATTGCTGCAAAGCGAAATTAAACAAGTCAGTGGACAAGAGCCTAACAAGTCCATAGGAAGATAAAGTCATAATGAGCTTCATTGTGCTACTAAAACAGAGCAATAACTACAGCAGTAAATACAATGTTCAAACTTCAGAGAATGGCTGGAGCCTGAGAATACACTGCTCATACATCTGTCGGACTTTTACATCTGGCAGGCCAAATATATATTCTCACAGTTCGCTACAGGTAATAAGCATTTTAGACCAGAAAAACTTAACATCATACTAAATTCCTGCACACTCTAAACATGCATATTTTTGTTCATGGACTAATATTAATATTATCGTTTATGGACTAAGGTAGCAAGATATACATATGTCCACATTGAATAAAAGAAATCAAACATTTAAAAGAACTTTGCCATTATTCACAATATGAGAAACACAAGAAGATACTGTAGCAGAATTTTATCTCAAGGATGGTTGGTCACAATATGCTAGTCCGGTTATGCCTCTTCCGGAGTTGGTCAAATTGCATTCCTCTGACTAAAAGCATAATGTTTGAGTTGAAGCACAAACCTCAGGTTGATCAGTCTCTTGGACTAGTTGCTTCAGTGCCCAATTTGGTTGCCTTTCAAAGAGTTTAAAGATAATATTCTCCAATTCACGACGATCCCTACGTGTTCGTTTTGCATCAGATCCTTTTGTTGGTGTTAGTTTCTTCTTGTCCTGGTGCACAAAAACATCAAAACAATATAAATTATCAAGCTACGTGTAAATAGCAAACAGAACAAACTTGATATTAACAAAAAATGTGAAATGTTAGTTATAATGGAATAAAGCATTGAAATTTTTGCCCCAAGTAGCTTTACAGATATTGAAATGGTGGAGAAAGTAGCAAGGCATTTAAAACACTAGGTCTTATGCACCAAGGAAATATAATTTCCACCAAGAGATAACAATGAAATGTAACATGTCACCCAACAAATGTACAAGAATATGTAATATATAATATTAAAAAACTTAAAAGCATGTAGGATCTGATATAGTAACAGGTGAAGGGTACATGACATATGTACCTTGTCCCTTTTTAGAGAAAATAAAATACCTTCGAACCTGATGGAACCAGACCAACCATACCAGGCATGGGCCTCATGAGAACTCCGTGATCTTTGTCAATTACCTTAAACCAAACTTAAAAAATAAAGTTTAGCTTCAATAGCAAAGATAAAACTCAGATGAATGGAAAAAATAAACTGCATCTACCTGCACTTGTCTAGTTTTGATCATAGCTTTGTTAGTCCTTTCACGACATAATTTGCCATAATCCCCAAAATTCTCACTATGAGGCTCCATGTCAAATTTATGTTCTACCTTCCCCTCCAATGAAAATTTTCCTACATTAGCAATTGAATTTTTTTTCAACATATTAGACTCCATATAGAAATGCAATAAATATTTAATGCAGAAAAATCTGTTCAACAGGTATAATAACCGAAGAAGGATATGATCACTCATATCAACACAATGAATACATGTGAAAAAGGATTATTGTTTTGCCATACAAGGGCATATTTACCAGAAAGCTAAAACAGAATATCGTCATACTAGTTATTAATCAACACAATCTCAATGTCCAAAAAAGTTTTATTCACATGTACATAAACTGACATGGGCATTCTTCCAAACAAGAAACTATTACTCTACCCTCCTGACCAGTCAGCCTCACCAATGTTGGCATCAAATAGATACTTTAAACCTTGATCTCAAGTAATATATGTTCACATAAAAAGAGGCAAAACATGAAAATATATGTTTTTATTAGCAGTTCTACTCATGGAATATCTTAGCCTTAAATAATGGGCCATATGTATTTTTTAATAATACACAGGAAAGAAGTATTTCATGATAAGAGGAGTGTCTCGTGGATCTTCATCAGCAACTCATGTAATGAATTCTGAAATAGAACTTAGAACTGAGGCAACAGCTCAAAGGCTGAACGTTCACATTAATTATGTGAATCTTTGCTAATTTTCAACACTTCTAGCTCTACTAAGTTGCGGCAGCATCCCCTTTGACCCAACATGATATCTCCATCATTGTCATAGACTCAAAGGCCACCACTACTCCATGGAGAAAAGCTCTATGCTCGGACATACTTGATTTTCTTATATCTGAACATACACAGAAGTATTTACATGGACCCTATACGTGCCATGGGCATATACAAGGATTGACATACCGGTCCGTACTGGTGTGCCGACATTGTCGATACCGAGATGGTACTGGTACCGGCCAGTACACACAGTGCATACCGTCTGGTATATTAAATATATTATAATATTTTTATAATATAATATAATATTAAAATATATTGAAAAAAAAAGGGGCGACGTTGTCTCGAACTCTCCCGCGTGGGGAGAAAAATCACCGTGGGCGGCAACGCGGGCGACTGCGGCGGCGGCGCTCGGGCGGCCGGTCGACGGTTGAGCGACCCGGTGAGTCCCCGCTAGGGCGACGCAAGGTACTTCTCTTCTTCTTCTTCTTTTCCTCTTCTTCTTCTTTCCTTTTTCTTCCTCAATCGACCGTCGACAATCGATTTCTCATTAAATCGAACGCAGACGGCGGAAATCGACCATCGACGACGGAAATCGACCGAACCGATCTTAGCGATCTGGAGCGGCGATCACGTACCGATCAGCTGGGTATCGGCGGTATGGGTATTACTGCTCGGTAAGGAAAACCTTGGGCATATATGTATATCTAATATCTAATGGTGGAATTAATGTCAGAGGACAATGTTATTCATGATAATCATACATATGAAACAGATCAGATGTTCCTCATTTTGAGCTTTGTAAATTAAAGAGGAATCTGAATATCCAGTGCCTTGAAACAAGTGACAATTTCATATCCATACAAATGTGAGAGAAAAATCTATTATGAGCCATCATAAAGCATCATGTACTTCACAGCCAGAGTGTTCAGACAGCTTTGATGTAGAATCTAGAAAACTGTAACAGTAAAGGGATGGTATGGGGGCTGAAGAGCGAATGGTGGAGAGGGAGTGATGTGAAGCCCCAGAAGAAGAATGAGAACCATATCTATAACTAATCATGGGATTTTAGCTGTTTAAATTTAATTTACAGAATTCCAAACTGGAATATTTAAACATGACAATTCTCAAACCAAACCATCTAGCATTAAATAGCAATCCACTCGATATATGACCCAACCCTTAATGCACAAAGGGAAAAATCATTTACCAATATCCAGTGTATGAGATGCACGGTACCATAAGGACCAGTCTGCACTGTGGCATGCTTCTTTAAACATTCATAAGTGGCCCTTTCCTTGTTGGATCCTTTAATCTACAAACATGCAATCCTAAATCTGCTCTGCTCTGATATCAATTGTCACTACCCGATATATCTGCTAGTCCAATAACTTATATGAAATGAGTCAAATGTATGAACCAAAATGCTTAAGGTGAAGTTACTACTAGTAAGACAGTTTAACCTTATGTATTAATCGAAACCAAAATCTACCTCCAAGTAAGAACAAAAGGGACATCGGATTTTAATAAAGAGATGCAATAAAGATAAGGGTGAACTTCCTCCAAGTGGGACCACTGATGCATCACATTTTATAAAAGAGATGATAGAAGGTAAGGCCAGCAGAATGAAAAAATCTGGACAATGAGAATGTACTTGCATAATTAATATTTCATAGAAATGGTAAATAAATTCTGATCTGAGCCACTAATTCAAAGATGAAGGACATATTTTGTGCAATTCTATCACCTCTATTTCTTTTCTCCCTTGGTTTGTTGAAAGGTGAGACATATACAATGGCCTAGGCCATCATATCCCATAAAGAAAAGGGTACGGCTTTGTTTTCAAAATTGTTTTATGTACCATATAAATGATTAGGTATGGTAGGATCAACCAAATTATGAACATCCGAGATTTTTCTTTTTTGTCCTTTTTATTATGACCCTTCTAGGACATATCAGATACTTGACCAACGTAAATCAAGTCATATGGGTGTTCAATACCATATAGATACTGTTACAGCCATCTCAAGACAAAATGATATACAAACTCCAGAGAACTTGTTTAATGTTCAGAACTATGTTTGTGCTCTCAAAAGATCTCTCTGCATTGTCGATAGTAAAACCACCAAATACCTCTTGCAAAATTTATGCTAAAATGACATATGTACATGCAACTCATCAGAAATAAAGTAACCCAAGAGCTGATGAAGGAGCAATTTAGTTTATATGTTATTTGAATTAATTTTATTAGAACAGACTTCAGAGATATTTTGTATATCTCATAAGTTGCGACATGATAACATCTACTCAAGGCGGAGAAAAAAGAAACAAATGCAAAAGAAAAAGTGGAAGAGATCAAGTTCATTATAGATTGAAGATTGTAAATCTTGATTGAAGATCTTAAATATTCATCTGTACAAAGATGGAAGACAATCAATCAATAATGTTATTAAAAAAATATCCTTTAAATCAAATCAAGAATATTACATTCTTCAAAGGAAGGAACAGATTGTATATTAAATTTGATGCAATAGTAATTTTTCATATTTCTATGTTTTCCTTTTTCTTCTTGTACTTGAGCAACTTTTTGAAAAGGCTAGAACATTATAATGGAAATCATTAGAAATGGGTCAGTAAATTGAGTTTTTTCTACCTGTGTGTGAGTGGTATGAGTCCACAGTTGTTTTTCTGATAGATTGATGCCATCGTCCAAGTGCAAGACCGTCATCGGCAGAGTATTCTCCTTGAGCCACAGCGAGTCTCACAGTTATTATCTTTGGATTATTATCTTTCTATTCTCTCTTTCTATTCCTCTATTGTATAAAGAATCTATTGTTGCTCGTTCTACATCAAAAACTCATCAAGCAATCATGTTGTAGTCCCTTTTGATGACATAAGGAATAGTAAGTCTCATGATTATTTTAGAACATGGCATAGATAAAGAGTTCAAGAGGCTATGATGATAGCTTAATGGAAGCACAGAAAAAGGGTTAAAGTTGCACTAATCCACACAGGCTTCATCAGTGATCTAAAAAGCACCAAGGTCCCAAAACGCCCGAGGTGCTAGGCGCTCACCCAAATAAAGTGAGGCACTAAAATATAAAAAATATATAATAAATAGAAATTTATGATACTAAATTAAGAAAATATAAAGTATAAAATCACATTATCACATTAACAAAAGTCTCAAAATTCAAAACAATAAAATTTTACATCAAAGTCATTCATCATAATTAATAGTATCATCATTTTCAAACAAATTATTTATCCTAGAACCCTAACAAAAATTCAAATAAATAGATATTAGCAGTATTAAAATCAAAATAATATATTATTAATCTAATAAATTAAAAATATTGTGACCAATATATTGTTAATATACTGTTAACAATATACTAAGTCGAGTCGATTTGAGAAGAGTGTAAGAAGAGTAGAGACCAAGGCTACTGACTAAAAGAAGCGATAGCGATAGCAACAACGACGAGCAACGATATTGGCAATGACAGCAGCAACAAAAAGCAACGACAGCGGCAACAAAGAGAGGCAGCGGCAACGGCAGCAACAGCAGAGAGGAAATATCAGCGACGGAATCGCCAGTAGGGTTAGGGTTGGGAAAGTTATGAGGGGGAGGTTGGGAGGCTGATCTTAGTGCTTTAGTTAGTTCGATTGAACCAACTAATGCAAATGCGATCGAACCAGGCATAAAAAGTTGGTTCGTTTGTCTGGTTTACCACAGGAGCTCGCTCGAAGCGCCCGGCGCCTGGGCTCGGGCGAGCACCTAGGCAGCGCCTCTTTAAAGCGCACCGCCTGGACATTAAACGAGGCGCTCGGGCCTCACCTCGCCCAAGTGCCTAGGCAAGCACCCAAGTGTCTTTTGAAATCACTGAGCTCCATGCCGATGGAAGCCTCATGTAGAATACCACCCTTTTTTACACATAAGGCTAACATAATAAAAAAAGCCAATAAATTGTCTACAACAAATAATATAAAGATCAGAAAGCTATGTTCCTCTCAACTATTTTAGTGATGAAAAGCATCAAACAAATACACCTTGTTTCAGATTCGCCTAAATTTTATTCCTATTTGGCTCAAGAACCAAGCTAGGCAGTCACATTATGTTCGTACAATCTTGTGACTAGAGTTTGTCAGTATTAGATGGTGACTCCATGTCCAACCAACTGAAAAGCATAATGAACTAATAACAAACATCCTTCCAACTGTAAAGAAAATCACATCAAATAAAAAAACAAGCTAGTCATTTGGAGTTCCAAGTAATTCAAAAGATGGACAAGGAGAGGAGTAAATCTCCAGTTCACTGACAAAGTCAAGAAAAGCACACAGCTACAAAAGTCAAATATTTACTAAAATGTAAAATCCCATAAATGATATAGACATCTTCTCACAAAAGTGTAACACCCCGATTTAGTCACTCATCATGAAAACCACATCAGAAGTGACAAAGAATAAGATTGACTTATTAGTGTATAATTGGTGTCCTATTAACTTAAGCTGAAACATTTTGGACTTCAAGGTCAACGAGGTTAATGGGTCAATCATCTCATCAAGTTGAGTTATGGCATTAGATATCAGAGCCACCCTATTATTGGCATGGTGAGAGGCCCAAATAGAAAATGGCTTCTATGAATGGGATCAGAGGGCACGCTATGGCATGGAGGCACCACTCATTTATGCCTCACATGCACCAATTTGAATCTGGGTCATGTTTGGAGATGCCAAGCCACTAAGTGAGGGAGATTGTAATATCTTGATTTAATCGAAAAATGAGTAAAGACTAAGATTGACTTATAAGGGTCTAATGAATGTATTATTGTTAATTTGGATTTAAGCACTTTAGACGAATTGTTCAGGCTCAATAAGTTAATGGGTTATCCCAAGCTAGACTAAAATTTTAAACGTCAGCTAATAAAATACCATTTTTTTAAAGGTTCCTTTGATACATTGAATTTCACATGCTACAAAGTGAATATGTTAAGATTAAACATATTTCAATCAGCCAATGCAAAATCATGGGACTAGGTGGCACCTTATGTAATATATATATTTTTTATTTAGCACATACATAATGTTACCAAAAACCAACATTTGAATAGGCCACCATTTTATAACAATGACATCAAATATTCAAGAATACTTAATTATATAACAAATTGCAAAGAAAATAAACTTAGGTATACATTGTAGAGAAAATATATTATGCACATATATTTCATATTATACATAATTATGCATACACATACTTGATTTTCCATTTACTACATTTGGTGATTCAGGCATGCATAACCTAGGTGTCCAGAGGCCTATGTCCTGCTTAGTCGATCGCCCATGATAATATTGATCAACTAGGCTTCGGTCTCCTCCCTAACAAATGCTATCACAGTTTATGGCTTGATTAGGACAAAACAAGTTAAAGAATCCCATGATAGACAAGTGGTGGACCCACATGGTTAAGATGGTCAAACTAAATGATATGATTACAAACATGATAATAAGTGAGTGGACTCCTACAATTATGATGATTAAGTTAATGATGAGGTTAATTGTCTGTCACGACCAGCTTAAGAGGCAAGTATGAGGTTATGAAGTTGCTAGTAAGAGCCAAGAGTCAGGATGTAGATATGTGAGATGTTACGCATGGTTGAGATGATGATTGCATGTAGATTAAGATGGTCAAGTTTGAGTTGACAGAATGTCATTGAGAGAGTCTGTGGTATAGGGGAGGCATGACCAAAATAGCACAAGTGAATAAATGAGATTGTTGGGTATTTCACTTGAGAGGATAGTCTAATTAGAAGATGTGAGTAAATGGTAAGGCAACATCCAGGGGCCCATTAGTCATTGGCTTAATCTTTTGGGTCCAATGATATCCTTCATTTGAGTATGAGCCCTCTGCTAGTGGCTAGTTCGCCAAATTCTTCACCGTAACAAGGCAGTAGGGGAACACAGGAAATTAATCTCCAGAAAATTAGCATTCTTAATAGCACCATCAAGTAATAAGCATATAAAATTATGCTAATTTAATGTGTAATATCGACAAGGAGAACTCAATTTAATGCATGATCTTGATGAAAACTCAACAACCAATGTGAACATATTTTAACTTGGTTATTCACCACTCACTATAGATATCCACAGAATGATAAAACAGATAGATTGTAATCTCATAAAGAAGGTACTGAATGCTCATGCTCCTCTAGCTAACTAAATTAGCTTACCGGGTTTTACAAGGAAAATTTTGTGGCACAGGTTTAGAAGTGCCAGCACAAAAAGAATAATATAGTGTTATTGCGCATTAACATACAATGAAGATGCATACCGCATGATATGGTAAAACACACTACAGGATGGCCTTTTATAGGCAAAAACATAAAGAAATTCTGGTCCAGACTTTATTTATCAGCAGAAGCTCACAGCTGACCATCAATTGGAATAGTGGGATCACTGTATAGTGTCACCAGTCATTGGTAATTTGGTAATGGACATTACAAATTTAACCTGTAATGTCCAGTCGAACAAAATGCATAAGATGGGTTTGTAACAAAAGATAGGCATATGCTTACCTTGATTAGATTCAGATAAGACACACATTGGAACAAAGTCTTTAAACATATTCAGAGTGTAACTCTTTGGTGTATTGCCAGAATCAGTTTGAGCCATTTCCATCTTAAACTGCAAGTTCAAACCATAATATTACTCAAAGGCAACATGTCGGAGTCATAAGAGTCTAATAATGCTTTTGAAAACTGCCAAAATTTTAAAAGCCAATCTAATTCTACAATGGCAAAAATACTATCACTTTAAGAAAACAAAGAATCACCTTTTAGTAAAGAAAACTATTCTTTCACCTTTTACTAAAGAAAACAAAGAATCAAATGAACTGAAAACAAAAATAAGGGCCAAAGTAGAGGTAGCTCAGCCAGAAGATCAAACATAACAAAATCTTGTTAACGCGAAGCTAGAAATGAAAGACTGACACAAAGAGCAGGTCCCTACCATTGACTGTGCCTGAACATCACAGGTCTATCTAAGTAGAACCTCTGACGGTTATAACAAAAAATGAGAGCACAGAGGTAGAAGGGCTTGCCAATAACTTCTAGGTGCAATATTATTCTATATCATGCCAGTTTATTGGCAAGAGACAGAATGGAGTGTGCCAACACCATCTGGCATGGTATATTTTGCCAAACAAAAAATGTGCCTCATAGAAGCATCTTAAATTTTTTGGTTTCTGAATTATGCTTTCTACAATTTTAGGGTCAGAAATGAGGCAATTGACTAAACTCTTAAAAAACCCAACACAGTCTTTTTGCTCTGATCGCTGAGAATATAAGTAAAATGTAATTTCCTAAATCATCAGAGTGATCTATGTTTGAGCTTACTGAGACCACACTACCAAAACAGATCAGAATAATCTTCAAGACAACTTAGACTACCTAGTTCAATGTATGGGATGAACAAATTTATCCATCATGAAAGATCAAGGATTCATTCATTAATTATTCATTGACTGTTTAAAGGGCAGCAACACCCTAGATCAGTTACAGGAGTCAGAATGGCTGATGTGCACAAAGCAGCTACATTTGCATTTTCCACTCCAATTGAGTTAGTAGATAAGTTTATTGAGCTATCACAATAGATTGAGCTAGAAATGTTAAGAAACAATTCAAATGCAACAAAGTGCACTTTAGAGACATAAAATGCACTTCTGAAAACTTGTTAATTTTTTTCAAACATATCTTTCTGTAGTACTTACTGACAGCTAACATGTAGATCAGACTGTGTGACTTGTCTATTTGTATTCCCTGACCTTGTATCAAGAAAATGTTCAAACTACTGCATTAGCAACAGGGAACTTACGGAAAGAGATGTGAATGGTGTCTGAATTTCAAGAAAAAGACAGATAAATTACATGGTTGGATTTTCTCTCTATGCTTAGCCTATCATTAACGAAGAGATTATGGAAGTCCAATGTAAAATAGTCGGATTTTATATATCTTTCTTTAGAAGTCAAACCTACCCCAAACCACACTCTTGGACAAGGGTAGATACCTCATCCGTGACTTCCAGATTCACATAAGGTTCCATACAAAGCAACACATCATCACATGAATTCTCCTAGTTCGCACTAATTACCGCCTTCATATCGTTACTCCTGCTAGATCTAATCCAACAAACATAGGCCAACCTAAAATGGATAATAAGTCGGAGAGTTCAATTTCCTCGGTGACATCAAAAGAATCAGGCAAAAAAAAAAAACAAACAAAAGAAGAAGAAGAAAGGATAGATCGGATCCATGGATGAGGCCACGAAGGCAAGAGATCGTCATCCATCCACCGAGACGATTACAACAACAACAACATCAACAAATACAATAAACCTAATTAAAGAAAGTGAAGAAAGGGCGGGCGAGGGGCTATTACCTGGAGGGAGGAGGGGCCATCGGGGCGGAGGGGATCGAGGGAGAGGACAACCTTGGCGACGACGGGATTAGGGTTGGAGGAGTCGGCAGAGGCGGCGGATGACTGCCACGACCGCGAAACCACCGGTGGGCACTTCATCAACCACACCGACCTCTCCGCCCGGCCCGTCTCTAGCACGATCCGCCCGTCCTCCATTCTCTCTCAGCCCCCTTTCTCCTTTCCCCAACTTCCAGGTACCGATTCTCCTTTCTTCTTCTTCTTGTACTTCGATCAGGAATCTCGACGGGGCAGGGGCGGCGGGTAACGAAGAGTTTGGGGCTTCTGTACGTGGAACGAACAATGATGAGGGCGGAATTTGGATCCACTTTGGACCGGGTCACAACCGGCCGAGTCACCCACCGACAGGAGCTAACACAACGGACACCAAGACCCAGTAATTATTCACGATGCCCAAACTGAGAGTGCCCTATGAAAACTCGAACAACTCCTATTACTAAATATATTAAATTATGGAAACACGAAACATGCTTGATGAAGTGAAAAAAAATGTCTCTCGTGCATAGCATTTTTCATCATAGAATGATGCTGTGACTAGGCCGAATGATGCTGAGAGAATTTTCTGTGACCAAACTGATTGAAAATTATCCCTAATTAATTACCCTAAAACATGCGACTACTATTTGACAAGCATATTGATAATTCCAAAAACAATGTTCCAGTGATAAAAAAGAATTCATAATAAACCTAGGCTAAGTCACACAATTACTGAAAAATCATCTAGCAGAATGATTGAGACCAAGTAATCAAGAACTACAAGAAACAACATTTAACCTGATGCATTGTAGAATCGTTGATACGAAATAAATCGTTTTGCAATCAACCACTGAACATCGTATCATAACCCATCTGTATTATGATACACTCATATCGCACATAAATTTATCTTAGTTATTGACGCCAATGTTTCGGAAAAGATATCAAAGACGACCCAAATGTTACAGAAAAAGAAAGAATCGAGATAACTCTGTTTAGTCTTCCTCCTCGGTGAGCAATGTAAAGAAAAAATGGGATGAACTTATATCCATCTCCTTGGTAGAACTTGGTCTACCCAGTGAAGCCTCAAGGTATCTAAGAATGCACTCAACTTGTTTTTGTCACTGACAAAACCCTATTTGTAACACAGACAAAGATAATGATGCCAATGATGAGAATAATGATATCGTTAAACCTGATGATACATAAACCACCTCCATTATTCAGAGCATAAAAGTAACTTCTAGTAAACATATAAGCTATTAAATGCTAAATAAATTACAAAGACGAGAACTTACCGCCAAAAGAAGAACGTTCTCATAGAACACACTAGACATGAGCAAGACTGCAAAAGGAACGCAGAGATAGTAATTATTAAGTAGCTCTGAGTTGACCTCTAAATATAGAATTAGTGTTCGACCTCTGCTAAAGACCAGTGTATGACGATCCTCTGAGCACCACATCTCTAATTAATCATTTTTTTAATCTTCCTCTCATCCCAAGGCACCTCTTAGGTAGTGACTTCAGCTGTACATCAGTGCACATTATCATTTTTGGCCATGTCCAAATCACTCACTTTTAAAGACATTCTCACATCTATTTAACACAACATAGTCTAGTCCGTAAGGTCAATCTATTCTTTCAACATACTCAATTATGAGACTATTATTAACAAAATGACAGTAAAGGAAATATATAGTCGATGCCATGTGATTATATATATATATATATATATATATATATATATATATATATATATATATATGTCATGATGTCTTTGAACTTAAGAAAATTATGACAATCACAAAAAAATATTTGACCATCGTATAACTATTCTGCTCTTATTCTTTTCATGATATCTATTTGAAACTCCAATTTATTGATAATGATTTAAGGTAAGAGTGCTTCTTTACGGTCTATTTCAACTCTATTTTCATTTCTTAAGACTACATCTTGCTAAAATTACAATGCATTATACTATTTGCTCTAAAACTCAGCTTATTACATTTCTTTTCATAGTTCTAGACTAAAGCAAGCACAAGTAGATAGAGACACGGACCTAGCAATTGGTGGGAATGAAATGGAACTTCAACGAAGAAAAATCAAGAATAGTCAGCAATTCATGATGAAAAACAATAATATTCATGTGCAAACAAGATGCTGACAGTAATAAATAAGAATTGCAGCCACACCAAAGAATTGGGAAACTGTTGCTTTCATACGCAGATTGAAGCAGAAAAAAAGAGACATGATGCGTATTCTATATTGTCCATTATAATAGCACAGGATGCTCCATGTTCTTTAAATACACTAAACTTTGATTACTAAAAAGTACCTTTTTTTGTTATATGGTAGCGTCTGCAACCATAAGTTCAATTACAAAAACCATAAGTACTTTTTTAAAAACAATTTTTTATTATATTCCTAAATGATAGATATACTTGAAAGTTCATGGATTAAGATATTAGTAGTATTGGACAAATTCTATATCATAATTTTTAATCTTATGTCATACTAGGATTTTTAATATTATATCATACTGGGGTATCGAGTTTTGCTTGGTATGATACGATACGATATACCAAGCAATACACTTAAAATATGTAAAAAATTCTTCAAAAATATCTAAAAAATAAAAAAAAAGTCAAGATAAGATTTTAAAGTTAGAAATAAAAAATATTTAATATAACTTTAATAAAACTAATATAAATTAGGTAAGAACAGTATCACATATTTTTTTTTAGCTTTCATGAGTAGTATTGTGTAAGGTTTTTTAAGTTTAGTATATTCATCCTTCCATTAATATTGAATTATCTATAAAAAATTATTTAAAATTTTAAATTAATTTATATATAACTTAAACTTTAAGATTCAAATAAATTAAGTAATTACATGTGTAAATATATCTAATTCTACTACGAAAACGAATCACTAGACTCCACGGGTATTAAATCGAGGTTCTTAATCCTATATATATATATATATATATATATATATATATATATATATATATATATATATATATATATATATATATATATATATATAGTGTCTTTCAAGCCAATCATATAAGTGATGGTACGTGTGACACTGCACAATCTTTTTAAATAATTATTATTATTGGTATCTTAAATTTGTGTAATGAAAATCAGATTGTGATGAGATCATGATAATGAGACCAATTTACCCTTAAACATAGATCTCAAATAATCCTGGTCATAGGTTATTCGGGAGAGACATCGAGATAACAGATCTCAATCACGTGAGTGATGGCACGTGTGATGCTGCATAATCTTTTTACATAATTATTACTATTGATATCTTTTTACATTATATATATTGTATATTACATATATATTATGATGTCCTTAAATCTGTATAATGAAAATCGGATTGTGATGAGATCATGATAATGAGACCAATTTATCTTTAAACACATATCTCAAACAATCATGGTCATAGGTTACTCAAGAGAGACATCGAGATAACTGGATAAACCGGTGTATTATATGTCCGTCCATATGATAGAGGCAATTGGTCTTATAATCTCCCGTGTGGTGACATTAAGAGTACACTATAAGTGCTCATTAGAAAATAAGTTCACTGATTGATCTATTTATGGAATGTCATGTGGTTAATGATACTTTACGTCAGACAACGATTACGTAGCCCTAGCTATGTGTCCAGTCCTTAGACTTGAAATACCAAAGATGTCTTGTTTGAGTACTCCTTTCTTTAATGCTAGACTTATAAGTTTGAAAGTTTTAAATATGGTATAATCGATTATCAAAATTAGTGTCCAACCTTACAAAGGCAATTGAGTGCTAATAGAGGACCGTCCACTCTTGGTATCACGAGAGAAATATCTCATGTGCTCTTGCTCAAGAAAATCCCTGGGCAGGGTCATTCGAATTGAGAGAGAAAGAGTTCTCTAGGAAAATTAAATTAGAGTAGGACTCGGATAGATTCCATATGAAGTCTAATAGTACCATACCCAATATACGATCTCTAGGATATTAGATGGATAATGGACTATAGATATACAATAACTATAGACAAACAAATCCAATGGATTAAATCTACTTGTATCGTCTAGGGACTATGGCGTAGTGGCCTAGTATGTTCATAGTTGATTAGTTGAGTGAATTATTATGGGATAATAATTCATTGAGTTAGAAGGAGTTCTGATATGTGCAACTCATGGTCAGCTTAATATTAGACTTAGAGGGTCACACACATATGATATATATTACGACAAGTATATATTTGGATATGAGATATTCGCATAGCTCATGTTTTATATGATATCCAATAAACCCCTATATTATTGGATTCTATGAATGAGATCCAACAAGAGCTAATAAGAGATTATTATATAGAGATTCATTAATCTAAGAGGCTTGGGTAGTTAGATTGAGATCCAGTACCCAATAGGGAAGGATTCATTAGGATTAAGTTGACAATGATCTCTATAAATAGGAGGGTGGTAAAGGGTTCTTAGGCTAGAGCTTCTAGTGGTTGTCACTCCTATTCTCCTCAATCTCTTCTCCTCCTCAAGCGACATATCTTATGTGTTATACAAGGAGAAGGAGATCCCGTAGTGATCTGAGGAGCATCGTCGTTGCATCTATCATGTGGATATTGCTAGAGATGAGGACATTTGACCTCCTTCATCTATGTCTACGAATCAAGATTTTTCAGGGATATATGATCTCCCTAGGTATAGCATCTAATACACAATGTACATATTTTTTGGTTTTGTGATTTTTTTGTGCACCAATCATTGTACGTTGATTTGGCAAACGTGGGAAACCTTTTGTTTTATTTTTTTGCTATGCATCTGATGCTTTGATAAGATTTCCCAGTAATATATTTATCGGACTTAATCTTGATATTGATCTCATGTTATAGTGTATTGATATATCGTAGGTTGATCATCATGAATCACATGTGTCTGAGGTGACTCCTAAGGCATGTACTAGTGAATGTTAGAACTTCTATTTATTGTTGATCTGCTATTCTATATCATACTATTGCTTAGAGAAATATGATCAATTATCACTATATTACTATTGGCCATAAGATTCTTCGTAATATGATGAGCTTCAATCTATGTCTACATCATGTAAGCTCTATTGCACCTACTCAAAGTCATCTACTAGCTTTCCCTTCCCCTTCCCCTTCCCCTTCCCCTTTCATGAATAAACTTAACTAATATCTTGTCGAGTTCCATGATATGAATTTTGGGTAGCATGTGTAAAAAACTACTCATTAGTCCATGCACCACTCTCAAATTGTTTAGATGGGACAACAACTCTCTGACATTGCTATTATCATCAATCGAGGCATTGTTGTCCATGTCACTACCATGTCTCTAGACCGAGCTAGTTGCAAAATATAATTGTGAAGGTGTCTTGTTAACCGACTCAATTCTTTCCAACGGTGCAGTTGATGCTAATATTTTCCCCTTTGCCTTTGCTTTTATACGTTAGGCGAATGATTGTGATAGCTGGGTGTCTCTAATTCCTAAAGTAATTTAACTTGATCTTGTTTGGCTCCTTCCACCACATTTTAATCGAGGTGGATTTTCCTCCTACGAGGGATGTGTTATCTCTTCTTTTATTACCTCGGTGATAAAATGTAAAAGATGTTGAGGATATCCTATCTCATTAAGTAGAAGATCCTCTTAGTTCTCTATCACTTCAACCTACTCAAACATTAGCTCTAAATCTTCATTATAGAATTAGAGGTTGATGGGCTCAATCTCTAGTTCCTTTGACTCCTTATCTAGCTCGGCACATTATAACCTTAGCCACATATTATAGTGAATATATACTAGTTTCTCCAACTATCTATATGATAGTCTGTTGCGGACCTTTGTGTGTATCAATGTGAAGGTTGACCAATTATGTTTGCAACTACTAGATATCGTCATATGTAAAAGTATATAAATAGTAACCTCCCTTAAATTTGGAGTGACCCCTTTAAATTGTAGCCACCAATCAATTGTAAAAAGATATAAATAAGATTTTATTAGCATAAAAAATAAATAATTAATATCAGATATAGTTGATAATCTTGATGGATAACTTTTCCTCAGTAATAACATGTTAGGATCATAATAGCACTAAGAGAAAGAGAGAGAGAGAGAGAGAGAGGGGGGTTAGGGGTGAATTGGTGCTTTCGCAATAAAAGTTTCAGTTTGAAAAAGTTTAGATAAAAATATGAATTAAAAATATGCTTAACCAAAAGTGCAAGTGAGGATAGTGAGTGAAGTAAATCACTAAGCATTAATAAGACAAAGCAAGAAAGAAAATGCAAACTGATTTATAATAGTTTGATCTTCTCGACCTATATCCACTCTCGATTCCTCTTCTTTTGAGGTCACTGTTTTTCACTACCGATCTGCTTTCCAACGTACGAAGATCAACTACTCCTATTACAACCTTTCTCCTTTTATCAGGCTCAGGAGAGAACCTTTATAAAAACTCTTTTACATAAGATCTCATACCTCCTTAGAATAATTGCTAAACTCAAGGAGGAAGTGACTCAAACACTTTCAAGAGTTTAAAACACTTTTAACCTCAAGAATTCTTTCTTGTTCATCCTTAGTTTATACTTGCATCAAGTAAGAATGAATGCTATTTATAGACCCTCAAAGGCTTCATAAATGGAGCAACAAATTTAAATCCTTGAGTTTTCGAGGTACTGACAGTACCACCAGAGCTCGAGAATTTCAGCTCTAACAGTACCACCATAGCCCTAAGTGGTACTACCATCACCTGGGTAGTACCACCGCCAACCATGGGCAGTACTACTACCAGAAGTCCCGAAAAAGCATGAAATAGTACTTTTCAGTCATCTAGGTGGCACCACCATCTAGCTTGGTTTATTGGTTATAGGTGCCCTACAAGCCAACCAAGTGAGTGATGACATGTGTGACATATTGCATGATCTTTTTGTTTATGATTATTATTGATATATTTTAATATTATATTATCTGTTGCATATATATATATATATATATAGTGATGTCCTCAGTTCTATGCAATGGGAATTAGATCAAGATGAGATCATGATAATTAGACCGATTAATGATAGGCTATATCTGTAACCGCCCCCTCATATTCTTCTGCTAGTTACAGGTGCCCTACAAGCCAATCATGCTAGTGATGGCACGTGTGATACACTGCGTAATCTTTTTTACTTATAATTAATATTGGTATATTATCATATTATATTATATGTAGCATATATATTGTGATGTTCTTGATTCTATGCAATAGGAATCGGATCATGATGAGATCATGATAATGAGATTTATTCATCTTTAAACACATATCCTAAATAATCCTAGTCATAGGTTACTCGAGAGGGACATTGAGATAACCGGATAGGCCGGTGTACTATATACATATCCATATGATGGAGGCGATTAGTCTCATAGCCACTTGTGTGGAGATACTAAGGATGTAATACGGGTGCTCATTGGAGAATGAGTTTACTGATTAATCCACTTATGGAATGTTGTATGGTTAATGATACCTAATATTAGACAGTGATTCCATAGTCCTAGTTGTGTATCTGGTCCTTGGACTTGAGACACCAAAGATGCCTTGTATAAATACTCCTTTCTTTGACACCAAACTTACAGGTTTGGAAAACTCCAAATCTGATACAACTGGTTATCGGGATTGGTAGCCAATCTTACGAAGGCAATTGAGTGTTAATAGAGGATCATCCACTCTCAGTATCACTAGAGGAATATCCCATATATGCTTGCCTAGACAAATCCCTGGCCAGAGTTGGATTGAGAGAGAAGGAGTTCTCCGGTAGAATCCGATTAGAGCAAGATAAACTGATTTCGTATATGACCTAACAGTATCATATCCAATATACGGTCTTTGGGATATTAGTTGGATGAGGGATTATAGATACATGGTAACTATAGACAAACAGGTCCGATGGATTCGATCCCCCTGTAGCGTTTAAGGACTATGACATAGTGGCCTAGTACGTCCATGGTCGATGAGTCGAGTGAATTATTATGGAGATAATAATTCACTATATCAGAAAGATTTCTGATGGGAGTAACTCACGGTTAGCTCGGTATTGGGCATAGAGGGTCACACATATATGATGGATGCTTCAACGAATAAAGGATTGGATAGAGATCCAATTAACTCCTATTCTTATTAGATGAGATCTTATAATGATGGGCTCCTTGATTAAGGCCCAATTAGAGGACTAAGGAGATTATTGGATAGAGATCCAATAATACAAGGCTAGTGGGTAATTGGATGGAGATCCAATACCCACTAAGGTAGGAGCCCTAGGGTTTTTTGGTGGCTCTTTATAAATAGAAGGGGAGACTCTTGGTTGATAGACTACAACTTTAGCCACCACCCCCTATTCTCCTCCCTCCTTTTGAGCAAGAGTTGCAAGATCAGATTGGAAGAGTTTCGCTGCAGAGATCCATCGTGTGGATACTGCTAGAGAGGAGGACGCTTGATCTCCTTCATCTTCTCCATCCAAATCTGGAATACAGGGATATATGATCTCCCTAAGTAAAATCAATCTCTCACACATCGTGGTTTTCTCGATTTTTGTATTTTTCTTGCGACCCCAATCTTTTTCATGACGATTTGATCTGCGTGGAAAATCGGTTTTTGTTTTGATTTTCACTACGCATGTGATGTACCCATTATAGGTTTCCCAACAGTGGTATAAGAGCTAATGTTTTCGTATGAAAAATTGGTTTTAAACTACGTTTGATGAGATTGAATCGCGTAGAATCATTCTACGTGTTCTTACTGTAAGGGGGCGGTCGCAGCCGCCCCCCGCAGGCGACCACCAGGGCATGAGCATGACCGGATGCGCTAGCTTATAAGGGGTTGCCGCCAAGCCACAAGGGCTGTTGCATGCGATCGCAACCGCCGCAAGCGAAGTGGCGGTTTCAGAAGGCCGTAGCAGCCAAGGCGCCGCACCGTAAGGCGGCCGGCGGAGCAACCGCTAGTAGGGGCATCGCCGCGAGGTGGCGCCAACCCGCGAGGTGCCGCCGGCGGCGCCACCGCAGGGCGGCTCCCACGCACTGTAACGCCGCCACTGCAGGCGGTCGGCGGTGCAGATGGGGGCAAGGAGAGGGCTAGGACATCCTTTTAAGAAAAAGGATGATCCTGCCCCTTTGATTTTCAAAAATTCTGAGGATTGTCCTCATATGTAGAATTCCAAAAATACCCTTTATAATTCTGAAAATTTCAAGCATGTTCTGATTTTTTAAAAAATAATTAATTAAATAATTTAATTAATAATTATATATATCTAGTAATCCTACATATGATGTGATGTACATGTGATGTATGATATGGATGGATGATCATGAGTCATGTGTTGTGATGTGTGTAATTATGATTATTATTATTATTGGGGCTTGCGTGCCTCTATTTTTGTTATTTTTTATTGGGCCTGTGTACTTGTGATTATTTGTAATTACATGAAGAGGCGTGTCGGGAGCGTGGAGATGACAGCAGGACCGACGATGCCGTGGCGAGAGATTACGATACATGGTGATGCGATGATCTGACGGAACTGATGATGACGAGATCAACAATCACAGGGCATGGAGATGCGCCGATGCACACATAGATCCTATTATGAGTGATTAGGCCCATTGGCTTGGGCTTAATCATATTAGGTGGCGGCTCATGATCATCCGGTGTGGCTTGCATATGTGATGTGTTATACACCTACTAGAGATATGTATATATATATATTTGCATACAATGTAGATATATATTAAATATGTATATGTGTGACACGACATATTAGGAGATCGATAGAAAATAAAAACCCCTCCTAAGATAATATTAAGTTGGTAAGCATGAGGTAATAAGATTAACCCACGTGGCCTTCTATCATTATAGGAAGAAATTGAATCACGACATAAGTTGAGTTGGTCGAGTCCCTCGAGGCCTACTTATCTACGTGATCAAGTTCTTGCCTATGATATAGAGATGTCACCGGTGACCTGAGGACATGGTATGCTTGATCGAGTCCTTCCAGGATATATCATTAAATTAGACTCATCTTGTAACGATGGTGATGACTTAACTGAACATTATGGTTAGTCGAGTCCCTCGAGACCATGATGATTCGGAGGCTGAACGTGATGGGAATCAAAAGGAGTTGTGATTGGCAAGAGTTGCCTACCTTTTGGGCTTAGTGCAATTGGTCGAGTCCCTCGAGGTTGCACTAAGATGCCAATTGAATCCTGATCCCCATTAGGAGTCTGCCAGAGACTTCCATCTCACGTGTCGAGGGTGTCGCATGATTCACTAAGAAAATAGTGGGAGCACATTAAGATAGAAGTCTATATCTTAATTAGTGTTTTCTGTAAAATCTATATATTATTTATTTTTGCTATATCTTGTTTTGTCAGAAACATGTCGCTTACAAACCATCTATGTGGCATACTTGATGCCAACCATCTCACTAGTCTAAACTATACAGATTGGCTCCGTAATTGGATAATTATTCTTACGACGAAGAAAATCACATACGTCCTTAATACAATCGTGCCATACTGGAAGAAGGGGCAAGCGAGGATGAATTCGCTCGCTATGTGAAGTACATAGATGATTTCATGTTAGCAAAATGTTACATGTTGGTCTCCATGACTCCTGAGTTACAAAGATAATATGAGAGCATGGATGTAGATTCTATCATTCTTCATCTCTGCCAGCTGTTTGAGAAACAGGGAAGAACTCAAAGATTTGAGATATCTAAGAAACTCTTCCAAGCTAGGATGATAGAAGGGACATCGATTGAGAACCATATCCTAAAGATGATAGAGTGGATCGAGAAACTCACGGGTCTAGGAATAGTCTTAGAGGATAATTTGTACGTTGATCTTATACTTCAGTCCCTACTAGATTTTTTTTCTCACTTCATCATAAATTTTAACAAGAGCAAGTTTGAGATGACTCTCCCTAAGCTCCTCAATATGTTGAGGGAAACTGAGAGTGCCATCAAGAAGGAGAAGTCAGTTCTTTATATTGGTGAGACTAAAAAGAAAAGGAAGGCCAATAAAATCGTTAAGAAGGGCAAGGGCAAAGAAAGACCAGGTAAGGCAAAGGTTGCTAAGAAATACCCAATAAAAAATAAAGGACAATACTTCCACTATGGCCAAGACGGACATTGGAAGAGGAACTGTAAGGACTAACTTGCAGAGAAGGCAAGACAGAAGCTTGGAGAAGCTTGTCAGATTTTCATGATAACAAATAGGTATTGGATACCAGGAGTGTTTATCATATCTGTAATTCATTGCAGGTTCTGGCAAGACCTAGAAGATTGGCTAAAGGTAAGATGAACCTCAAGATGAGTAATGAAGCAAGAGTTGCTACAGTTGCTATTGGAGAGGTCACCCTATATCTGCCTGGTGGAGCTATTATTGCATTAGATGCATGTTATTTTGTTCTCTCTATTATCAAAAATATTATTTCTATCTCTTGTTTGACAATTAGTGGATATAAATTAGTTTTTGAGAATAATAGTTGTTTAATAATTATGGATGATAAGATCATCACTAGAGGGACCCTAATAAATGGCTTATGTGTGTTAGATACTTCTCCACATATCATGAATATAAATATGTCTAAGAGGAAAAGAGATGAGGTGAATAATACATACCTATGGCATTGTAGGCTAGGTCATATACATGAGGGAAGGATTCAAAAGTTGTTGAAAGATGAATATTTAGATCCATTTGACTATGAGACATATGCAACTTGCGAACCTTGCCTTCGTGGGAAGATGACCAACTCTCTTTTTAGTGGAACTGGAGACAGAGCCATCGAGTTATTGGAACTCATACATAGTGATGTATGTGGCCCCATGTCGACTCAAGCTATAGGTGGTTACTCATACTTCATTACATTCATTGATGATTTCTCTAGGTATGGACACGTGTACTTAATGAAGTATAAATATGAGGCTTTTGAGAAATTCAGGGAATATAAGAATGAGGTAGAGAACCAAATTGGAAAGAATATTAAGACTCTTCGATCAGATCGAGGAGGAGAGTATTTGAGTACAGAGTTCACCCAATTCCTCAGGGACAATGTGATTCTATCTCGGTGGACACCTCCTTATACACCTCAGCTCAATGGTGTATCATAAAGGAGGAATCATAGGTTGTTAGACATGGTGCGATCCATGATGAGTTTCGCTGACCTACCTGTCTCAATATGGGGGTACGCCCTAGAGACTACAACTTACCTTCTGAACAAAGTTCCATTAAAGTCAGTAGTGTCTACACCATATGAGATATAGAAAGGAAAGAAACTCGATTTTAAAATTATTAATATTTGGGGCTGTCCTGCTCATGTTAGAAGACAAAACCCTGATAAGTTGGAATCAATGCAAGAATGGTGTACATTTGTCGGATACCCAAAGGAAACTTATGGGTATTATTTCTATCATCTCAAGGACTGAAAGGTCTTTGTTACCAAGAGAGGTGTGTTCCTTGAGAAGGAACATATTCTTAGTGAAAATAGTGAGAGTGAGATAGAATTGAGTGAGGTTGGAGAACCTAGCTCAAGCACCATTCCAGAGCCCGAGTCTGTTTAGGTACCTAACACATAAATTCTAAATTTACGTAGGTCTAGTAGAGCATCTCACCCTCCTAAAAGATATGTGGGACATATTAGTGGAGATGACTCTCAGGATGTTGATCCTTGGACCTACGAGGAGGCTATTATGAGTATAAACTCGAGAAAGTGGCAAGAAGCCATAAATTCTTAGATGGATTCCATGTACTCTAACAAGGTTTGGAACCTTGTAAATGCACCTGAGGGTATTGTACATATCATTTGCAAATGGATCTTCAAGAAGAAGATCATAGTAGATGAAAAGGCAGAGACCTATAAAGCAAGGCTGATAGCTAAAGGATATCGTCAAAGACAAGGAGTTGACTATGACGAAACCTTTTCACCTATAGCCATGCTTAAGTCCATTAGAATTATTTTGGCCATTGCATCATACTATAACTATGAGATCTGGCAGATGAATGTCAAAATAGTATTCCTCAATAGTAATCTCGAGGAAGAGGTGTATATAATACAACCAGAGGGATTTATATCTAAAGAGAGTCCATATAAAGTGTGCAGGTTGCTTAGATCTATTTATTGAGTGAAGCAAGCTTTTAGAAGTTGGAACACAAGATTTGATGAGGTGATCAGATCTTATGACTTCGTTAAGAATGAAGATTAGCTTTGTGTGTATAGGAAGGTAAGTGAAAGCGCTATCACCTTCTTGGTACTATATGTGGATGACATCTTAATCATTGGGTATGATGTAGGAATGCTCTCCACAGTAAAGACTTGGCTATTTAGAAACTTCTCCATGAAAGACTTAGGGGAAGCATCTTATATTTTGAGGATCTGGATCTATAGAGATAGATGCAAAAAGATACTTGGCTTGTCCCAGTCTAGGTACATAGACTCCATTGTCAAATGGTTTGGCATGAAAAATTCCAAGAGAGGTCTCATACCGATAAGACATGAAATATTACTTTCTAAGAGTATGTCCCCAAAGACTCCTGAAGAAAGGGCAAATATGGATAAGATACCTTATGCCTCAGTGATAGGATCTATCATATATGCGATGCTATATACTAGGCCTAACATAGCACATGCTATGAGTGTCACGAGCAAGTATCAGGCAGATCTAGGTTTAGAACACTGGAAGGTAGTAAGGTGTATCCTTAAGTACTTGAGAAAGACTAAAGATCTTTTACTAGTATATGGAGGAGGTAGCCTTCAGGTTAAGGGCTACACAGACTCAAGTTTTCAGTCTGACATTGATGATAGCAAGTCAAATTTAGGATATATTTTCACCATCAATGAAGGAGTAATAAGCTGGAAGAGTTCCAAGCAAGATACTACTATCGACTCGACCATAGAGGCGGAATATATTATTGCAGCAGAAGCAGCAAAGGAAGGGGTATGGATGAAGACGTTTATCAAAGATTTGGGAGTCGTACCAAGCAGTGTAGAACCAATTCTCATATACTACGACAACAATGGGGCAATAGCTCAAGCGAAGGAACCCATGTCTCATAAGAAGTCTAAGCATGTTCTGAGGAGGTTCCATCTGATAAGAGAGA